>CM019756.1:9213201-9833201 GCA_009761765.1 Phenacoccus solenopsis
CTGAAAATGTCCATATTTCTGTAATCGATGTTTTTTTTGAAGAATTACGCTACAATTGAATTTTTTTTTTTTTCTATATTTATATGAGTATCTCCTCTAACTTTCCCATCGATTGAAATTGTCCTCCACCCCCCCTAAATGGGGTTTTTTTCAACCCAAAGGTCAAAAGTTCTTAGGCCGTGGCATGTAAATGGTCACGTTTTGAATTTTCAATGTCACATAAATGATATTAAATTAATATTTTTTTGAGGAAAAACTTAGCAAAGTTGCTCAGGATAGTTGAGTGTGTATGTTAACGCTCAAAATGATGTCCAAAGTTTCCCTGCTTGACCTCCAGGAAGGTTCAAAGACCTGTAAATGGTTTATACACTCCTAGGCCGTGGCGTTTTTTGTTTGCTTCTCCTGCGGCAATGATTTTATAATTCGTTTTTCTTTGCGGTTACAATGCTTCCTTGACATCATGAGAATACACTGCCAGCATTCGAAATGTGAAATGTCATTTATTTATCACAGTCGGAAAGCAAAATTCGTAAAAATTGTTGATTCCCGGTTTTTGTGGTATTAGGCCGTGGCTTATTCTAACTCAGCCATCAAATGTCCTAGGAACCTGGAACAAAAGGGATATCGAAGATTAGTAAGTACATATAATATTCACCTATTCAATATTCTCTTAAATTAACTGTTAGAAGCTCCTTAATAAATTTTTGGCGAATTCTCTTAGGCCGTGGCTGGTTGGTTTTCATCTTAGGCCGTGGCGAAGTGTTTTTTTTTACGACCACGGCCTAGGAATTAGTGTCTTTTTGCCATTCTAAATCAATTTTAATGGGGATACACTAACAAAGATGTTATTAATTTAGGTGTTAATGGCTGTCTCTCGAAAAAAGACACTAGTTCTTAGGCCATGGTCATAAAAAGACACTTCGCCACGGCTCAAGATTAAAACCAACCAGCCACGACCTGAGAGAATTCGCCAAAAATTTACTAAGGAGCTCCTAACAGTCAGTTTAAGAGAAATATTGAATAGGTGAATATTATATGTACTTACTAATCTTCGATATCCCTTTTGTTTCAAGTTCCTAGGACGTCTTACGTCTGAGTTACAATAAGCCACAAAATCGAGAATCAACAGCCACGGCCTAAGAAGTTCTTAGGTTTTGGGTAATAAAATTTCAAAAAGTCCCCCTACCCCCCAGGGGGACATGACTTGAGCCGAATGGCATAAATGACATCAAGGACACATATACTCATTATCCCAATCAAAAAAATTCCCAATATCAACTTTTTTTTTCAGAAAAATAAAGACATCGAAATATGGACATTTTCAGAGAATTACCCATAATGTGTGTATAGTAAACATAATAACATATTAATGATGTAATAAGCTTTTCGAGACTCTATTGACCACTAAACTATCTAAAAATTTTTATCGTTGTATTGTAATATTTGAACCTATTTTCTCTTTTTTGAGAGATAGTAAGGGGTTTCTCAGAGGAGTGGCGGAGGTACGTATGCGTGCATAATTATGGTCTATTTCATTTCAACGTTTGGACGTTGAAACCTCCCTTCCCGTCCCCATTTAAAAGAGCTACCTATTACGTCACCGATCTTAATACGAGGAGAAAAAGTTCAAAAAATCTCATTATAAAAAGATTATTTAAAAATATGAAAAATATGACAATGCCAAAAACGAGAGTGTGAAAAAATTACCAAAAAAGAAAATCACTAAAGGGGGAAAAAGTGGAAAAATGAGAAAAATGGTAAATAATTTTAACATTTTTGAAAAGCAGAAATTTTTAAAAATTATAGAATGACAATAGTGAAGAAAATTCCGAAATATAAAAAAAAAAAATTTTTAAACAAAGTTCAAATATCGAAAAGAGTATCGTTGAAAAAAAAAAGGAATAACATATAATTGAAAAATGCTTCAAAAATGAATAAAATGATGTGAAAAATGTTAAAATATATAAATTTTGAAAAATTTGAAAAATCTGCGAGCATTTGTTTACGCAGTTGGAAATGCTCTATTAAAAAAAAATAAAATAATAACAATAATAATCAAATCAAATCAAATCAAATCAAATATTTATTAGCCCTTAATGTCCGGCAACTTCTGTCGCGTATGAACGGGCGATTATTATTACTTTTTTTTTTTTTTTTTTTTTTTTTAAATATAATCACAGATATAAACATACATATATGGCTGGTGCGGCCTCAGTTACCCTAAGTGTCGATTGGTTCAGTTATATTATAGGTAGGTAATAATAATAATCAATCAATCAATGTATTTTGCTATTAATATTATAACATTTTTTAACATACGGTTATTTGACGACCCCCCTATGCTATGGAGCGAGTGGGGGGCCGGATCATTATTAAACAGATTTGATAAAATAAACAAATAAATCGAGACAATTATTAACACATTAGATAAAATAAACAAATAAATCGAGACAATTATTAATACAATTGATAAAATAAACAAATAAATCGCGACAACGAGAAAACAGGCAGGGCAGGGCACGAAAGGGCAGGGTGACTCAACTCATCTCACGTGTGGGGCTAACTAGATGTTATATATGACAAAATTGCCATTCGTAGTTTGGCACCCCTCGAACTTCGGATGTTTATTGGGAGTTCATTAAATAATTTCGGACCCCTGAAACCAAATTGGGCTCTAAGTGTACTTTAGTCCATCTAGGTGCTAGGAGGGTAATACCATCACTACGTCGCGAGCTGTAGCAGCGGGTGCTAGAATTGATAATGTCGAACAGTTCACGAGCAAGGACACAGCAGCTGGAGTGGTATAACTGTCCAAGTCTAGGAACGTCAGCAACCCTGAAAGCTTCAGTAGCGGAACCCACCTTCTCTCCCCCCGAAATCGCCCGAACCGCTCTATGTTGTAAAACTTCGACCATAATAATAACCATGAGGAAAAAATTGCAACCTAGCCGAATCGATAATCTATAGGCTTTTCTACATAGCACCCAGCTTTACATACTTACCTCACTAAAACCAACGCATAGATGCGCCTCTAGCCATAGTAGTTGTACAGTTGTACACTGTACAGTGTACACGGCGCCTAACACACACAAAAAAAACAGCAAAATAAAAGAAATGTCAGATAGTGAAAAACTGTTTGAAAAAAAAAAAAAAAAAAAAAAAAAAAAAAAAAAAAAAAAAAAAAAAAAAAAAAAAAAAAAAAAAGAAAAAAAAATTAATAGTTTCAAAATGTCAAAAGTGTCTTAAGAGTTTCAATAAAAAAAAAAAAAAAAAAAAAAAAAAAAAAGGATAATAACATTAATAAAATTTCAAAAATGAACGAAAATCTGAAAATAAATGAAGTGATTTGAAATATGTGAAGAATACCTAAGTATATGTGTAATGAAAAAAAAAATCATGAAATAAAATAGAGGTGATAAAAACTTTTTGAAATGAAAAAAAAAATTATACAGAAATAAAAAATCATCAACAAATTGTAATGAAGTGAAAAATTCACGAAAAAATTCCAATGGTGAAAAAAAAAATGAAAAATATTTTGAAAAAACAATGTAAGAAGAAAATAATATTGAAATTAAAATTAAACGAAAATAAATATTTTTGAGAAAGATGAAAAAAAATTTCCAAAATGAAAAGATAATTATACCACACTTGAATTCTTCGCTAATGAAAAAGCGTACAAAAAGCGAACTGTGTGCTCAAAAATTGAAATACACAAAGAAAAAATAACATCCTCCATAGTGCAAAATAATGAAAGAAAAAAAAATACCCTCTCCCCTTACAAAAAATGTATATTCAAAAATCAAAAATTATTCGAATGTGAAATAAAATGCTGTTTAGTATGTAAGAAAAAGGTCAAAAGAGAAGCAAGTTCATAAAAAAAATGTCTAAAAATTGAATTTAAATGTTTAAAACTTCCAAAAATACCAAAAGAAATCAAGAAATATTGGAAACTTTTTTCAAAACTATTTCAACATCTCTCGTGTGGTATTCCTCCCTATACTTCATGAATGTCCATACTTTCATGATATCTGACAACTTCTGGTTTATTCGTTTCATTCAGATACCCTGACATTGGCGTAAAAACCTAAACAATCGTTTGTGATAAATGTTCGATTCAAATTTCGTTTATGTGTATACTGGCCTATAAGGCTGCGTGAATATCGATGTTCGAATATTCAAACAAACAAATAAATAAATACGTAAAAGAGTGAAAATCAATAAACGCAGCTCGTTCGATAACGGCGCGGCGTATTCCGAGGAAAGCGAATTTATTTCGAATTTACGTATTTGTCGTTACGCTTAGTTAATCTGTAGTTCGACGGCTCCTATCTGCGGGCACTTGTCAGTCGCCAGTCAGCCGTATCATCGATACTTCGCCGACGGAAACTCACTTCGAAACCTTCCATCGACTATGGTAATAGCTGGTGAAGGAAGTTATTCTACGAAACGCGTACTTTTGTCGCCTTAAAATTCGAAATTCCCATTTACACGAAATTATTAACGCAAACGTGTATAAATTCAAGCCTGCGAGGCTATTATGAGAATATTCGGTGGAGAGATGTAATATTTGGTACTTGGCGTTAGGTTACCTCTCCTTGTATCTAGTCGACTGCGAAATATGAAAATTTAAGCAGCCTTCGGGTGGGTGCGAAAATATAATTTAATTTGGATTCGGCGTAGAAGTCGGACAAAGAAGGTGGTGGAATTTAATTATAAGAAACACGTATCAGCTTTATTTTGAGAAAGGTCAGAAATACCAGAGTACGCCGTCGCACCGACAACGGGGCGTATAATCGTTCGAACCAATCGATCTTTTGTTACGTTTACTGGCGATGGTGTCGGGATGCGAGTAGGTGCATGTACAGTGTACACAGTGTACATTGTAGGTACACAAAATTTATAGGTCATATTTTCAAGGAGTCGTGTATGGTTGTTTTTGCGATTGTGGTGTTTGTTTTTTTTGAACCCGATGGGCGATGAGAAGACGGCTTTAATGTTATGATTTTTAAAGTTCTTATTTATTTTTTTCGACGCTGTTTTATATTTACACTATTAAGGACGTCACTAGAGAACGTGGGATTTCGTTACGCCCATGTGCTCGAAGCATAATTTCGAATTTCATTGTTTTTTATGAACGATGGTACTCGTGTTTTAATAAAAATTACGTAGATACGCTTGATACGCGCATATGGGCTTATTCTCGGCGTAATACGAAACAGATGTTGTCGATGTCGACGTCGTCTTCTATGCATGACTTGAATAAGGTTGTCGAGTAGATGGCATTATTCAGGCGACAAAAGATCACGAAATTTGATTTTCGAAAACTTATAACAAGCGCTGTGGTTTCCTTGAAGGGAGTGAAGATGAGGAAAATGTAATAAGTGTATGAAGAATGTTTCTGCGCATAGTACAATTGTGTAAAAGTAGTCTGCGCAGTTTCGAAAATGCAGCAAAGGTATTGTAGTTTTGAGTGCTCGGAAAATTTTGACCCAACCACCTAAAAGTATATTTCACCCGAATGCGTTCGAACGTCGTAAAAACATGCTCGAAATGAGTACACTTTTCCCATTGTTGGGTGTACACATAGCATTTGGTCGAGTTGGAGATATGTAAAAGGCTTATTGATGAAATGCACGAGTGTAGAACGCTTAATGACGGGTTTGCGCATGCTTAGAAGTAGATTCAAGGAACTGCGCATGCGTAGCAATAACAACGATAAAATGCGCATGCGTTGAACTCGAAGCAGTGAACTGCATATGCGAAGATCTCGAAGTAAGAGCTGCGCATGCTTAGGTTTCAAATCGATGAATTGCGCATGACACAACTTGAAGAAATGAACTGTGCATACGTAGAACTCGAATCAGTGGAATGCGCATGCGTTGGAACATTTTTAATTAATTGCTCATGCGCACAAGATTTATTGGATAATTGCACATAAGTTGGGACTATTCAATTTGTTGATCATCGCCCATGTGTAGAGTGTTTGTAAAGTATCATGTTGTTGAGTGCTTCTTGATGAATTTCTTATTAGAGGCTTACTCGTTGGTTGCGCATACGTAGAACACGTGTTGGTAAATTTCAGATCTTATAGAGTTATTTGATGAACTACTTTTGTTTCGAGTGCTTTTCGGTGAATTACTTCGATATGAAGTATTTACCGATGAACTGCCTAAGCATAGAGGATTTAATGATGAGAAAATTACTCATGCGTGAAAAGTTTTATAGTGAATGCGCATGCGTCGAGTGTTTGTAAGGATCTGCGCATGTGAAAAATATTAATCGGTAACGGAAGAAAATGTACGATTGTTGAATGTGATTACTCTAGTAGATTGGTAAATACAAAAAATACCGAGATATCAGTTGGTATTTGTTCTGTAGTACGAATAGTTGTAAGCCCTGATGATTGAATCTAAAAGAATTTTGTAGTTTTTCATCGAAGTTATGGATGGAAATAAGGGAGGGTTGAGAATTTGGTGTTTGTGCTAGTATCAATTTAAGTCCTGGAGCTGGGCATGCGTACAGAACTTTTCGAGTGATTGCGCATGCTTACAACGATTATTTACTATCTGCGCTCGCGTAAAGTGATAATTGATGAATTACATACGCGTATAGCATTATTTGATAAACTGTTCTCATGCAGAGTACTAGTAGATGAACTGCGCATGCATGAAATAAAGAATGCTCAAATGCGCATGCGTTCAGTATTGAATATTGAACTGCGCTCGTGTTGAGTCGTATTTGATTTACTGCGCTCGCGTAAAGTGCATACTCATGCTATTTATTGTACTACGCAAGGGTGGAATGCTACTGCGCAAGAGAAGAATGCTGTTTGATGTACTACGCAACAAAAAATGCCATCTGAGATTATGTAAAATTGTACAGTGCCATTACATACACTGCGCAAATATAGAATGTCATATGATGTACTGCACAAGCGTAGAGTGCTTTTTGATTTACTGCGCAAGCCTATAGTGCTTTTCTATTTACTGCGCAAGCGTGGAATGCGAATCGATGTTTTGCGCATGCGTTTGTTGAATTGTGCGTACATTGCTATTGAATAAGTTACCTGGCATTTAGAGTTTCCTGTGTGTCTTCAAATTGTAGAAACAGTTCAATTTTTCTTTTATTTTTTTAAATCATAATTTTTTACAAATTTGAAACCGCATCTATTGCCAAAATATTGGACAAAAAATTCATCCTTGACGTAAGAATACTCCTGTGTACGTAACTACGAATATTCGATTACCCAGTCAGAATAATTGGTTGTGGTTAGTCTTGACATTTTAAATGGGTAGGTGAGCAGTAATACGTTTTCTAGTTGCATTTAGATTAATTGAAGGTGCTGTTTAAATTCAAAGCAATCTACTTATTTGCACTTTTCGCTAGGATCGCTTCAGTCGTTCGTATATCATCGAATTAGTTCTCGTCAAAATCAAAGCCCCCTCCAAATTAGTCGAAAACAGCGCCAAAATGTCGTTGAAAATGTCCGTCCATCAGGACCGGAGCAATCGTCTAGCTCGAAAATGCCAGTAATCATACGCGGGGAAAGAACGACGCTTATAAATATCTCGTCGGTTTCAGCGCCCTCCGTTTCGATTAAACCAAATTGTAAAACTTTTCAAGGCCACGTTACAGTGTACTTTTCGCGTGCATGTAATAATTGGGCTGTTTGGCTGGTCTCGCGTTTCGTAATGTACGTGTAGTCGTGTAAGGGCGCCCGATACGAGGGGTGGATTGGCACCCTTAGTTACGTCATTCGGCTCGAACGAAGAAATACACGAAGCGGGTCGAATCTTTCGTCGAAGAGTAGAAAATGAAAGGAAGCGATGACGGGAAAGCAGCGTGTTCCGAGTGGAATTTAAAATTGATGCGATGATGAAGAGCGAAAAAATCGATACGCGGGTTTACTAGGTAGAATCGTCGGTGGATGGGATGTGCCGAAATAATGGCTCAATTGGAGTAGATTTTTGCCGATTTTTTTTTTGACGTGTTTTTTATACGAGTTTTTAATGGAAAAATAAATATTACAGTTTATTTAATTTAGGATGAAGAGGTTGAAAAAGAGGGCTTCTTATATGTGGGTTTCAGACCATCGGTAATCGTATGGCAGATTTCCAACTTTTCGTATATTTTCCCTCGTTTCGTAGCTGTATAGGATGAAAATAACTGAAAATTGGGTCATGGAATATCCATGCGAATATCTAAATTTTTTTTTTTCAAATTTTCGATTCGACTTGGAATGTCGACTTACTCAAATTTTGAGAAGGACTGAAGGAGGTTCAAATGTTTCAAAATTTTTGTCCATAGTCTCGTATGAAATATTCAGTTGAAAGCATCAACATACCCAAATTTCAGCTTCCTAAATGAATTTGATAATGACTTTCTGAGGAGCCTATGAGTAATGGATTTTCTTGAATATTCCATACTTCCTCACGACTGGTTGATCGAGGATCAGAATATGGCTTTTAGAATGTAGGGGGTGAATATCATCTTTTAAATGTGCTGGGTATAAAAAAAAGTTGAAAATTTTTTGATTATGTGTTTACATAGTAGAGTAACTTCGAATTACCGACAACAGAAATTTCACCTTTCCAAGTGGTTTTGGGGGAGAATTGGAGCGAAAAATGGATTTTGGAGGGGAAATCACATTGAAGTCAAGTTTCAAAAATTTTTAAATTTCCAAAAAAAATGAATTTTCGACAATTAAAAAATTTTTTGGCAATTCTAATTTCTTTTTAGCTGAATTTTTAATAAAAGCGATTGCTATTACAGCCTACCTGATTTCGGAAGTGGGTTGGGAGAGGTGAGGTCTTCAAATCTTTGCGTTTCAGACCATTTGTAGTCATCTGGCAAGTGTCCAAATTTTCGGTATGCATGTGTTTCTCCCCCCTCCCCTGTAAGGCCGAGGGTTATTCATGAAATTCGTCCAATATTTGGTGACAATTTTTTTTTAAGTGCGAAAAAGTTCTTTTTCGTTTTTTGGATACATAACAAAATGGCGTATCATTCAGATTTTGAAGGAGGCTGCAGAAGTGGCAAATTGCCCATACGAAAGAATAAGTCACGGACATCAATATATACAAATTTCAGCTTCAAGTGCATTTAGAGGCGAGTTAAAGCTAAAAACGTTTTTTTTTTTGAGGAAGGTTTGAGTCATAAAATTTCTTAAATGTTCCATATCTCCTCACCAAATGGATCTATAAAGCTCGAACTTCGTGTGTGGAGGTAGTCAGGATCTAGAATGCGCTCTTTCGAGTTTATGTCGAAATGGTTCCAAAGAAACTGATGGTAAAATTTGAGGAAGACTTGAGTAGACTCAAATAAGTCAAATTTTGAAAAATGAGCTCATATAATTATTGAGATCAAAACGAAAAATATTTTCCAAATCTACATTCGCGAGTAATTTTGAAGGATCGAAAAGCAGGAGGAGGGGGAGTTCTTTAAAATTTTAGGAAGGGATGAGGGGAGTAAATAGTCGAAAATTTTCGATCATGTTTTCCTTTGACAGGTGAAGTCCAATTGAGAAATTTAACAAATTTTTACTTCCAAGGTGGGTTCGGAGGGGAGTTGAAGCCAAAAATGGGTTTTGGAGGGGATATGATGGCAGAAAATTTTATAAATTTCCCTTATCTCTTCATAAAATGTAACTGTCTTGACATATATTAGGTTTGTTAAAGACCGATATAGCCTTTGAATTTGGCTTGAAATGGATGCAAAGTGACGAATCATCAAGATTTGGAGACGTCTTAAGAAGCCTTGTATAACTGAAATTTGGTTAATATGGGCTAATGCGATTTTTGTGGGCGAGAAGTGCTACATATCTCATATCCAACTCTTTGGGTGTTTTTAAAGGGTGTAGATGGCGGTTGTCAGTCACCGTATGGGTTGTGGGAGGAAGAAGGGGACAGGTCAACATTATATACAAGAGCTTAGCTCCATTAATAGGCTATGGCTCTTTACGTTTTTACTATCATTTATTCAATGATAATTATTATGACCAAAATCGTCGATTTTTCCCCCGCTCATTACAAGAAGATATAGGTGTAATGCTGGACTTGATGACTCATCGAATGTGTAGAATAAGGGTTTCTATTCTTGCTGAGCTGTATTAAAAACACGGTCAACGCACCAAGCTATACTGCGCGATGCACACGCAAAGACCTATTAATAATTCTTAAGAAATATTTAACGGGTACTCAGACCGCGACTATGTATGCTGGGGACTCGGGGACTGCATCGATGTAAAAAGCCTCTTGATACTATAACCCTTCCGGCGATGAAACACGAAATGAAAACCGCCGTTTAAAACAAGTACTCGGTGGTCGCGTATTACATAAAAGTCGTGAATTATAAATGGATTATTTTTTTAACCCTTTATTTATCTATCACAAAGTAACGAACTGTGTGTAGGAGACCGTTTTGGGTGGCTTGTTTGTGGGCTATATGTATAATTTGAACTTTCCCTCAGCTACAACCTTGATTACAAGGTGTACTTTACGTCTATATCGATATTTCGTGTATACGCGTTTTTTTCTTTTTTCGGTCGTTAGTATAGTGTAATATCGTGTACACGTTCGGCACGCTTTCTTCTGGTGTACGAATTTGCGATACATCGGGGACTCGTAAACTCATATAAGCGTATGTGCGTGAAAAGGCAACTCGGCGTAAATGTTGATTCGTCATTCATCGGAGAAATTGGCTTTTTACGAGGGCATCGTGGCGCGCCGTCTTGCTAATCGAATTGTGTAATTGTATGGCGAACGAATCGATCGTGTTTTCGTTATTGATACATCAGCGAGCTCGGTCAACTCTTCGAAACTTTTGAATAGTTGGTTCCCTTTCGACGCCCATTAATGTGAAGGCGGTTGTGGGTGTTTTAATTTCACTAATTTTACTCCAGTTGGCTAATCTAATCAAAGTTTTTTTTTTTGTTTGAAGGTCTTAGCGAACTGTATGGAATACACAAAAGGGACTTTTGGACGAATTAATTTTTTAATAGATTTGAGCGACTCGGCAGTCGACACGCGAAATATTTTTACGGGTAGTGGGTTTTTGTGCTCTTTGCGAATGAATGTGCGTACAAGGTGGTTAGTAAATTCTACTCTTATTTAGTTCGAATGAATTAGATATTGAAGTGGTTCGAATTTCGTTTTTTTAGCGGAGTTTTAAACTTGAATAATATAGGTATTATAGCCTACCTGATTTCTGAAGGAAGGAAGGAAGGGAGGGAGGTGGGGGCAGGGTGAGGTCTTCAAATCTTTGCGTTTCATTCCATTTGTAATCATCTGGCAAATGGCTAACTTTTTAGCATACATATTTTTTCCCCCACGTGTAGCGCAGGTGGGTATTCATGAAATTACATCAAAATTTGGTGAGAGACTTTTTTTAAAAATACACAAAAGTAGTTTTTTTGTTTTTTCAATAAAATTCAAAATGGCGTATCACTCAAATTTTGAGGCGGGGGGGTGGAGAAGGGGCAAATATTCAAATTTTTCATTTTTGATCTCATATGAAAGAATAATTCACGGACACGAACATTTACAAATTTCAGCTTCCCAAGTGCATTTTGAGGGAAGCTAGAGCAAAAAGCGTCTTTTTGAAGAAGTTTTGAGTTATATAATTTCTTCAATCTTCCATATTTCCTCACCAAATGAACTTAATAAGGTTAAATTTTGTGTGTAGGGTTAGTTAGTGACCAGAATGTGACCTCTTGAATTTGGTCCAAAATGGATCCAAAATGGCGGATCGTTAAAATTTGAGTAGAGTTTGAGGAGCGTCAGATTTGTAAAAATGTAATGAATATAAACTCATACGATTGTTAGGGATAAGGAGTACACTATATTTCAAATTCACTTCCATACATGATAATGGAGGGAAAAAAGACGGATTATCGATCTCAAAATGTGGTGGGGAATTTTTTATTGGGGTGTCATATGATAAAATGATCCCAAGTGACTAACCTATTCTAATTTTAGCTTCCCAAGTGCATTTGGAGGGAAGTTGGAGCAAAAAATGGCTTTTGTAGGGGAAATTGCTGGAAATTCGATGAATCTTCCATATCTCGTCACCAAATCGATCTTAAAAGGTCAAACTTTGTGTGTAGAATTAGTTAGTGACCAGAATATGACCTCTTCAATTTGGGTCAAAATGGATCCAAAATGACGGATGCTAACAATGGCATTGGGCGTGGCCTATTATTTGTAAATCTGAACAAGTCCTAGGTAAAAACTCAGCTCCAGTAATGCGGCATGGCTGCTTAGGTGTTTTTTTTTTTTTTTTCGAAAATGAAAGATACGAGGAAAAATTATTTGCCAATTATCCCCAAAAAACTTGAAATAATCTCCATCTACAAAGTTGATAGAAGTACTTGTCAAATGTGATCATAGTTTACAAAATTTAAGTTGTGTTTTGTTGATTAAGCAAATTTTCAGTTGGTAACTTTTCCAAAATTTTTGGCGTATTGAAAAAGATTTGAAAAAAAGTTACATCTGAATGACAATTAAATTATTCCTAGCCATAATGAAATGAATCAAATAATTAAGCGCCAAAAATAAATTTGATGTAATTAATTTCAATTCTCTGTCGTTATTCTTTAAGTCATTGTAATTATGCTAATGATATTCACTGAACCCTAAAATAGATGCAGAAAAATCGCAATTAAGATTTTTTTTAGAAATTAGGGTTCTCATAATATCTCATCTGTCACAGTTGAATCACAACATATTGATTTCCAGACATTAATCCGTATTTTGTTGGTGGAAAATAGAGAAGGGAGAATTATAATATATTCATTACAACAATTATATTCATAGTAAAATACCATAAAAAATGCATAGATTTTAATTATGCTCCCGAGATTTTAATTTAATTGGGCGGTTGATATTTCATTTCGCATATTTATTATTATTTTTTTCCTTTCAAATTTATGGTAATTGGAAATGTCACGAAAGAAGACGGTGCAGCTTATTCGGCTCGAATAATAATTAGCCCGATGAAATATAGCGAAACGGTATTTTCGTTGGTAACCATCAATTTAGTGTCGTGTGCCGGTTGTTCGCGAATCATCTTTAAATTGATTACTCCCGAGTTCGTAGTAGGAAAATGTAAATGGAACGTCGAAACATTTAGTTATTCTAGTCGAGTGTGCAGTTCTGGTGGATGAGTATGTGTGAAGATACGCCGGATTAGAAAAATTTAGCTGAAACGAAAATTAGATTCTTTTAAAATTTATCGTCATCTTTGTAATCGACAAACGTATGAAGTGTTTTCTTTGTGAATACCTTTGAATGAAGCTGAATACATTTTTTTCGAAAAGTTGTATTGTCGCTTGTTATAACTTTGAGTGATCTGTGATTAAACCTAGTTGCAAACTCCTATGATTAAGATCCATAATTTTTTTTATTGTTGAACAGAAATGATGGTAATAATCATGAAAAAAAAAATTTCCAACATTTTCAAATTGCTAGAAAATTATTGAGAAGGAGGAAATATCATACCTTCATTTTCCTACTGCATTTAGGTATATTTCCTTATTTTGTGTTGACTATGAGATTTGAAAATAATTATTTATTATAAGTCACTAGCTTTGTGATGTAATATTTTGTTTTGGTGATACATCTTTAAATTAAGTAATTATGAGCTAATAATTACTGCATTACATTACTAGTTATGTGATGAAAATCACCCATCTTTATGACTTCAGCAGTTTCGCGGGAGAGCACTTTATTTTGGTGATATATCACGAGTTGTTCGCGACTAGTCTTGGAGAATCACCTTAAATTAATCCTCAGTTTTATTGGTTTGTTTTGTAGCGACCAAATTCCTCGTGATGAATTGCCATTTTTGTGATAAAATGGTTTGTTTTGGTGATGTATCATCACATTCGGTGATAATAAGCTAAAAAGTCCCTGTGATCAGTTGCTAGCTTTGTGATGAGAATCATGCGTCTTATGAATTATTCTATGTTTTGATGGCTCATTCGCGCATTTTGTGATTATATGTGACAGATAGGCATCGTGATGAAATGCTAGTTTTGTGATAAAAATCACCGATTTTCGTGATAGATTATCATGTTTTGTGTTTTATTACGGAGTTTGTGTGATAAATCACCATAGTTTTCTGGTTGAAAATTAAAATCGCCTAGCTTAGTCGTGTGATTACTACAGTTTTAGTGATCGTCACAGTTTTTTGCGATAAAGTATTAGTTATGTGATCAATTACCTTTTTTTGTGATAAATTATTAGTTATTCGGTGAAAGTAATTTTTTTTGTTACGCGAGTAAATTGCCTTTTTAGGTGAGTTCTTAATATAAACAATAGCTATTATAGTCTACCTGATTTGGGAAGCGGGGTCAGGGGAGGGTGGGGTCTTCAAATCTTTACATCTTAGAGCATTTGTAATTATCTGGCAAATGTTGTTTTTTATATATTTTTTCCCGCATGCAACACCATTGAGTATTGATGAAAATTGTTTAGAATTTGGTGAAAGGCTCTTCTTCAAAATTCGAAAAAATTGCTTTTTTGTTTTTTCGATACACCTCAAAATGGCGGATTACTCGAATTTTGAAGAGGGCTGTAGAAGGGGCAAATTGTTCAAAGTTTTTATTTTTAATCTAATATAAGAGAGTGAGTCACGGACATCAAAAAATCCAAATTTCAGCTTCCTAAGTGCATTTAGAATGGAGTGGGAGCAAAAAAGGACTTTTTAAGGAATTTTTGCATCGTGAAATTTCATGAATCTTCCATATCTCCTCGCCAAATCAATTTAGAAAAGGTCAAATTTAGTATGAGGGGTTAGTTGGTGACCATAATATGGCCTCATGAATTCGGGTCAAAATATATCCAAAATGGCTGATTATCAAAATTTAAGTAGAGCTTGAGGAGCATCAAATTAGTAAAAATGTAATGAATATGAACTCATATGATTATTGGGGATAAGGCGTATCCTATATTCCAAATTCACCTCCATACATGATATTGGAGGGGAAAAGGAGGGGTTATCGATCTCAAAATGCGGTGAGCGGTACAAGAGAGATCAAAAATTTTTCATTTTGATGTCTTATGATGAAATGGGTTGAAATGACTAACTTTTTTTTTTTTTTTGCGGACATCTTTTCTACCGTACACGACACCACTTGGCCGGGAACTGTTTGTGACATTACTTCCAGCCAAGCAGAGACACCTTAGCAACCAGCCTACATCTCCCCTGGGTTTTGCTTGGGCAGGTGTGCGCCCCCACCCAAGTTCCACCACATCGGAAGTTCAGCAATTGCTTCATCCTTTATTTGAGAACCTACTCCCCGCTGGTGGGTTTCAATCCCCAATTCTTCTCTACAGCTTTGTCTGCGCAATGCGCTCTTTTCGAGTGTATGATGGTCTTCAGTGAAATGACTAACCTATTCGAATCATAACTTCTTGAGTGAATTTGTAGGGGATTTAGAACAAAAAACGGTTTTGAAGGGGAAATTATTATAGGAACTTTATTGTATCTTCCATACCTCCTTCCAAAATTGACCTAGAAAAGTCAAACATTGTATGTGAGGTTAGTTGATGACCATAATATAACCTTTTACATTTAGGTCAGATGGCATCCAAAATGGTGTATAAGTAAAATTTGACGATAACTTTAGGAGTCTCAAGTTGCTATAATTTGAAAAATATAGGTTGATGTTTGCATGGGGAGAAATATCACATTTATTCTAAATTCAACTTCCTTAGTGTTTTTGGAGGGGATAGGGTAGGGGTTTTTAGACTTAGTGCTATGTGTGGGCTGTAAACATGAAGGCGTTAGCAAGGTTATTTGCAGACTAAAACGAGTCCCAATGAAAAACTCAGCTCTAGCAACGCTACATAGCTGCGTACTCTTTTTATATATGCAAATTAGCCGTTTTGTGAATTTATCACGATTTAAAATTGGTAGTTAAGAAGCTTATTGGTTTCGGTGATACATCACCAGTTTTAATTTCTGATTTTGTGATGAAAATCGTTAGTTTTTGTGACGAAGTGTCATTTTTATATCATGTCATAAGGTTTGAAAGATGCATTGTACTACATATAAGTAAAATCATTAGTTCAGTGATGAATGAACGGTTGTGCAGTTTTTAGCGATAAATCACCAGTTTGCGATGATTAGTTTGGTTTTCGACGAATTCATTTGTTTAGTGATTGATAATTTGTTTCGGTGATACATCACCAGTTGTAACGTTTATAAATCACAAGTCTCGATGATGAGTTTGCAGTTTGTGAAGACATTTATCTAATTTCGCGATAACTCTTTAGTTTATGTGATACATCTTTGTAATGTTGGTGATCGAACATCACTGGTTTTTAGTGACGTATCACCGAGTTTTGCCTGATTTATCATTTTTTGAGATATATCGCTGGGTATTTGCGCTAGTCGTATTTTATTAAAAATCACACCTGTACCGAGGAGCCCTCTATAACGTTATTTCAGCTCGTTTACTTATCCTCAATTGCTACCTTACTGCTATCAAATTCGTTTCAAGTTTCTGTAAATCTCGTTATCATACGTTGAACCGTGGAAAATCCCTCCTACACCCGGTCGAGTAATTAAATGCGTCGCTGCGCAATTGCGTCAATACGATCGGATATTAATTACGTGATTACGAATAACATGATCGTTGGTAGCCGACGTTCCGCAGTGACGGATGGACGTTACGAAAGTACGTCGTGAAAATACCTATTTTCATACCTACTCGGGCGCGAATCAACAAATGCATCGCGATCGATGTGACCGGTATTGGACAAGGCGAGCCTATATTTAGCAGGTTGATATATAGGGAGCATAATGGGGGAAAAATGGCAGTAAAGATTTCGTATCAGCATGGTCGGCGATTTTTCGCGTCACACCGGTTATAATTTTAGCAGACGCTACATCGGGAAAATGAACGTCGGTCGTATAGCGTACGATCGATAAAGAACGAACTGGGGTGAAAACGTTCGAAAGGGTGATACTCGCGAGTAGAAAGCTGACGCCCCGTTAGTAAGTCTCTCGTACTATTGTTTGGCGGATTTGATCGGTGTGTTCGTTCGGCGTTGAATAAAGCGGGTTTGATAATTTTGGAAATTTCCGTACCGCGAATGCGGAATTAGTGGGCGAATCGCAATACGCCATCATGGTGACCGAAAAGGCCGTCAATCAGGTATGTATTAAAATGCATTTAGTGGGTAGTTAAGGCAGAAGGATTTAATGCGATTACCGGCGCTCGTACCGTCAGGTTAATTAAGTTAAAGGCGAGCTACGTCGAGTGTTCTCATGCTCAGCATACATGATCGTATACATGATCGATGTCTTAATGGGTCCGCTCTTCGGCATCCCAACGATACGTATCGAGCGTATAGGTGATTTTTTGAAGCGGCTGTGGCAGGACGCCATTTTATACGAGGCCACGCAGTCCGGCATTTCAGCTGAGTCGATTCGCGTACCGCTCGAGAGTTTTACCGATTCGATTGGCGCGTTAAATGGAAATTACAATTTCACATTTAACGAATTTTTAACGCCATTCGATACGAATCGAGGTCACGGCGGAGAGTTCATTAACATTAATTAAGTCAAGGTTTCGCCATCGCGGGTGTTTATTTATTCTAAGAGATGATAAACGGAGATGTGAAATGGCCGTTTGGTCCGATAATACAATCGCATCGAGTGCCCTGTATGCAGGCAACGGCCTGTAGTTGTGTGTGGTTTTTTACACTTCACGTATGTGAATTTTTTTTCCTCGTCGTTATTTCTGATTAATTTTTTTCTTACAGACGGATGGAAACACCGCGTTCCTACGTGCCGCTCGTTCGGGTAATTTGGAAAAGGTGCTGGAGTTCATCAACGCCAATGTCGACATCAACACCTCTAATTCGGTGAGTATATTTGTGTCAAAGTGGACTATGCAGCTGGTCTATAGGGTATCGCGCCGGACGCGCGTTGTTGTTGTTGTTGTCGTCACAACCATCGCCAATACGAAATATCGAATGATTGGAATCTGCATAGCCTTCCGTAGTATGCAAATGATCCGGGATTGTTTTTTTTTTGGCTTTATCCGGTATCCGGTGTCCGGTTCGAAATCGTCGAGGATGTGGTTTGATTGCGGATCCTCGCTGTAGAGGGCTAAGGGAGTGAATTTATTTAGTCTGGATTTCCTGAAAGAGCTTATGAGAGCTGGAAGGAGTAGAATTTTTAGTTTTTTATTATTTTCAGGAACAGTTTTTTTTTTTAATGTTTTTATAACGTATTGTGGAATTTTTTGAAGTTCGAGTTCGAGTTATAATGAGATTTGAATTTGAACCAGTCGTTCAGAAGTGATAGCGAAAAATCCTCTTTTTGAGGTTTTTTAAATTCTTAATTGATTTTTTCAGGATATAATGCGTGTTTCAAAAAAAGTGAAGAGAACTTTTTTTGTAGAGAATTTCATGCTGATTAATTTATCATAAAGGTAGTTTTCTCGTATAAACCTTAGTTATTGAGGTAAAAACGAAAAACGGTTTTTAGTGATTTTAGTGTGTGTACCTGATGGGCTATGCTCTATTTCGATTTTTGGGCATTTTATTTCGTTCACTGATAAGGCTCTGTGATGAACTGTGTGTAAAAAATCATTTTGATAACAATTATTACCATGATATTCCATAGAGGAGTGGTGTATGGAAGAGCGCTGAAATTTTTTTCAGGGGTTACCAAATTGTCACTTTGTCCAATGTACTCGTGCATGCGAGAAAATATAATTTTCATGAGTTTTATAGTTTTAAAATTGATTTTTGACATAATGCCATTCAAATTGAGAATATGTATTTAAATAATTAAATAATAATATTAATGATAATAATAATGATAACAAACAAAAAAATAAATAGTTGATTTTTTTTAATTTTTTTTTTTTTTTTTTTTTTTCAAGAAATTGAAGTAAACTTGAATTAAATACAATATTTTAATCGATATAATATTCAAAACTTGAAATAAAAAGCTATACTCGTAAACAAAAAAAATTGATATTCACTATAATATAGCTGAGTTCTTGATGGAGGCTCTGCACTTATTATCGAGACTGTAAACTCTTCCTTATCTCCTTCAGTATCACTTGTAAGAAGTAATTATATGGAGTTGGTATTTATCAAATTTCAGCTGTATTAACCATAATCAAACATTTTTTCAATTTTCGTTTATCACTATTACATTTTGAGAACCAATCCCTCTTCCTCCATCCAACATCACCCGCGATAAGGAATTTGCGATATGGTACTCATTTTGTCCCCAGCAGTAACGCCATGCTGTAGCAGTCAAGTTTAAGCCATTTGGGGCTGCTTAAGCCCTCCTCAAATTTCGTCTCGCTAACCTTTTAGTTCCATTTATACCCAAATTTTAGAGATCATATTCTGGTCATCAATCAATTCCATATGTGAACTTTGAGCCTTATAGGTCTATTTGGTGAAGAATATGGGAGATTCAAGAAATTTCATGTCTCAAAAGCTCCTCAAAAATTTATTTTCGCTCCGGCTCCTCACCAAATTCACTTGGAAGGCTGAAAGTTGGATATGTTGATGTCCTCGACTCAGTATTTCATATGAGACCATGGGCATAAATTTTGAAACATTTCCTCTTTTTCAGCCTCTCTCAGAATTTGAGTTAACAGTTTTGAATCAAATCAAAAATTTGAAAAAATTATTTACAGGTATTTTCATGAATATCCTATGATCTAATTTTTTAGTGATTTTTACCCACATTTTCAGTACAATAACTCCTCCCCCTCTGCCCCCCACACCTTCTGCAAAAATGGAATTTAGCATTCTTTTGCTTGCAGCAATCATATGAGGCTGTATTAATCAAGTTTGAGCTATTTGAATTGATGATTCTCGAGCTTTCCTCAAATTTTGACCATCCGCCATTTTGGATCCATTTTGAGTCAAATTCAAGGTTTTATATTTTGATCATCAAGCAACTTTATATGGAGAGGTTGAGCTTCCTCGTTTTATTTGATGTGGAAGTATGGAATATTCAGAAAAATTCATAACTCGTAGGCTCTTCAGAAAATCATTATTGTCGTAATTATAACTTCCCTCCAAATTTGGTTAGTTGAATATTTTGATGCCTTCAACTTAATTTTTCATATGAGACGATGAAGGAAAATATCGTGTTAAAGACGATTAATGAAATTTGCTGATACGATATACCCTACAAAAGTCATTTTCCCCTCCAACTCCTCTTCTAACCGATTTATGAAGCTGAAATTTCAGTATGTTGATAATTCGAGCTTTCTCTGTATTTGTCATTATAATCGAAAATTTTCTAACTATTGTTCATTTGGACCGTACCGTTCCTCCTCCTCTTCCCTCTCCCCCCCCCCCACGTCAAGCGTAAACATTGATTTACAGTATAATATTCTGTTTTCTGACAACACTGCTTGAGGCCATATTCATCAAGCATGAAGTATTTGAGCCTCCTTAAGGCTTCCTCATATTATTTGTACAATTTTTCACTTAAATTCGAAGGCTCGTATTTCAGTCTGCGAATAACCTCGCTTACAAAATTTAAGCTTTCTATGTCAATTCGACGAGGAGATATGAAAATTAGAAAGTTCCTCGAGTAACCGTTTTCGCTTCAACTTTCGTCTTAATTCAGTTAGTAAGGTGAAATTTGAATTTGTTGGTGTTCTCTTTTCCCTGTATCATTGGCGTCGAAATGTAAAATTTTGTATTTTTGGAGCTCTCTTCTCCCTCTCTCCTCGATTTTTGAGTGAATTGTCATTTTGAGATGAATTAAAAATGTAAGAAAAAAATACCTCTAGATATTCGCAACAAAGAACTCGGATAAAATTTTAAACTTTCATTCACACCTCTTTGTACTGTAAGGGGTGTTGGAATATGTGCGAAGAAAAAAGTTGAACTTTTGCCATATAATTACAAATGCTCTGAAATGGAAACATGCGAAGATCCTCCTTCCTCTCTCGAACCCACTCCTGCCATATTTCCTAATCTGGTACTTTCTATAATAGCTATCCTTTTTATTGAAAACTCCGGTAAAAAAATATGAAATCGAAATACGTCTAATTTTTTGTAAATTTTTTTTTGATATTTTGAAATTTTTTATTAATATTTTTTGAATTTTTGATAATTTTTTCGGTATTCATTATTTTTCATTTCTCGGATTCTTTTATTATTGAACATTAAAACGAAAGTTTGGAGCCTTTGACTCCCTTTAGATAACTCAGAAAGTTGGGACTTGAGGTAACATGCCCTTTGTGCGTGTACATGTGAGTTGCACTGAATTCGAATTTCGGTAACTAAGGAAAACACTCAAGAAAAAAAAAACAAATGAAGATATGAAGATCACATCCTCCCCCTACCCCTCCTCCCCAAATCAGATTGACTGTAATTGCTGTCGTTCTTAAGTTGAAAATTCGACGAAAAAATAATAAAAATATAAGTAGACTAGTCCTAACTCTCAATTTTGGAATATTTATTTTACTTGACTGTAGGACTACGAGCGTACTCAACTGTGTGCTTTTTATCGAAATATTTGTGGCTGGATTTATTGCATCTTACGATCAGTGTGTCAACTGTTGCATTCCTGGTTTTGACGAAAATTTGAAATGCCTTCTTCCTTCCCCCCCCCCCCAGCTTCTACTCATCATCGCTACGAGCGATATTGAATAAAACCTAAACGAATCGCTGGATGATAATTTCGCCCAGCTACAGAATAAACAATGGCCAACTACGTATACCGAAGTGTACGAAAGAAAAGGGTTATAAACAGGCTCAGCGGAGCGGCGCGCCGTGACGATAAGATCTTGGAAATACGATCGTGCAGGTACTGGCGCTATTAAAGGGTTTGATATACCGTAACACGAGCGGCGACCGTCGTCTCCGTCAGGTAGAGCACGCCAAGTTGCCAACAGGCGCCGTGTTCGCGGGCTGGGAATTCGATCGGGCTATCGGATACGTTTGGCGAAATGACGAAAAGCTTTTTATCGCTTTCGAATCGATTTTTACCCTTCGCACAGGTAGATGCGTGGCTAGAGAGGTCGTAAAATGCACGTGCTTTTTTGCGAGCATTTTTTTCTCGACATGTGTTACGCGGTTGCCGCAATATGCGTGCGAGCTAGATGGTATTTTTCTATTTATCGAAATTGGAGCGTTGTTACGACTGTGGTCGGTGAAACGAGTACGTGTGATTTTATCGGGTTTTACGAATCTTCGGGAATGTTTTACTCGACGTACCAATCGCCTGTAAGGTTTAATTAAACGAAAGAAGAAAGATCGATAAATCGAAATCGAGCTAATTGAACGGTATTTTCGCGATGGTTAATTTGTCATCGGTTTGTCGGGCGCATCGAGTTCCACACGGTGAACCTTGTTAGCCGCGTAATTGGATATTACGAGGCGCGATTGAGTAATTGATTAAATCGATTTATTTTTCAGCTTTAAAGCCGCATCGACGGGTGTTCTCCGTTCAATTATCGCGTTAAAAATTCGTACGTGTTTCCATTAAACGTCATCGTTAATGTACACGGGTTGTCGTGAATAGCCGGAAGTTGGTAACACTGATGGAAATGTATTTTCCGTGTTTTCCTTCGAGCCATTCGAAAACCCGAATATTGTTTTCGTTGATTTCGAAAATCGCCAATTTGGCAATTACAACGCAACGTAAATAAATTCTTGGCCCCGGTTCGCCAACACGTGCGTGGTGTCGCTTCATTTGCTGGCGTGATCGCGTGAAATTCGCACCCAAACGGGTTGGTAACAATGAATCTTAAAGCGGAATCTCTCCGGTATACCGCGGAACACGGAAGGTGATTATGCGCGAAGAACGCGTCCGATGAGCTACGTTGCCAAATAGACGCCCAGATGTGGTGAAGTTTCGCCTGCTTGATGGATTCGAGTCTCGAATATTCCACTTGATACGTGCATTTTTGAGAGTTATTGTATCGAATGGAAATTGGAATGTTGATTTGGTGATTTATGGCGTTGTTTTGACTGAAGAAATATCATACGCTCTGATTAGCCGGTGAATAAGTGTGAAAAATTATCGATCTTTATCAAGGTCAACTGAGTAACCTAGGTCCTAAAATTGCCACTTTTTACCTATGTCGCTAGGTACTTGATTTTTGGAGTATATTTTCAGATATTTGACTAGAGGCCCATTTAATGCCAGATTTGCATTTTTTTTTTCTCAGAAGTTTGATGCTTTAAAAAAATTGAAAAATCACGAATTTTCTTATTTCTATCGTTTTGTACGCAAGTAGTAATTGAAAATTAATTTTTGAATTTTTATGTTACCCTTCCTGTGAGTTTGAAGTTCATTAAACACTTCCCCCTCCCTTACCTCTTGAAAGATTTTTGCTATTTGATAAAATATTTGGAAAAACCATGGAAAATTTGCATTTTCGAGAAAATTGGTTGTATTTGATTGGTTCAAAAAAAATAATTTGCGCCTATGTCCTGAACTCTAGAATTGGAATTCGTTACGTGATATTTCAATCTATTATTGACAATGACGTATGCCAAATAAATTGTTTAGTCTGGTCCCATCTCCCTACCCTCGCAAATAAATATTCTGAAAATTTTTCATCATGTTGATACATTTTTCAGAATAGAATCGTTCGTGAACCGAATCATTGAATTTTGTATTCGATCGTTCGTGAACGACTTATTCTTTGAATTTTGAAAACCACTTTGGTATATTCAGCCATTAGTGAAAAATTGAATAGAATCATTGTATACACATGCAGCGAATCGTTCGCGAACGAAATCATTGAAAACAAATATATTAAATCGTTCACGAACGAAATCATCGAAAACAAATATATTTAATCGTTTGTTATCGAAATTATTAAATAAAAGTGTTTAGAATCAATCGCGAACGAAATCTTTTAACGGTGATGTAGGATTGACGTAAATCATTTTTCATGGAATGATTCTTGAAGTATTCAGTCCTCGAACTTGCATAGTAAGCGGTTGTTTCAGGGTATAAAATCAAAGAATCGTTCGCGAAAAAAATCGTTGAATATAAGTGAATGATTGGTCACAAATCTTTTTCAGTTTTTTCGTTAAAACGTTCGTGAATGATCTATTTGCTGAACTTAGCATAGGAAAGCTCGCTTTGGGATGTAGAATCGTCGTTGAACGCATGTATTACGATTCGCTTGCGAACGAAATAATTCAGTGTAAATTTATGTAATCGTTGACGAACGAAATACTCGTTTGTTGAACTTTAATAGTGAAAGCTAGGTTTAGGATATAGAATCGTTCACGAACAAAATTATATGTATCGGATTTTTATTGAAATTTCATTTCATTTAATACATTTAATGTTTTGAATCATTCGCGAACGAAATTAATATAGAATCACGATCATTGAACGAAGACTTAGAATTGATTGTTGATTATGTTTTATTGTATTATTCTGGAACTACTCACTGCTTGAGCTTATAAAGTAAAAGCTCGCCAGAATATGAAATCGAATCGTTCACGAACGAAATCTTCAAGCAAAGACGAACGATTGAACCGCACGATCCGTTCACATTTTTACTGTAATTTCTTTTGGTTTAAAACAATTGTATTGAATCATTCGCGAACGAAATCATTGAACGAAGATTTAGAGTCGATTGTTGATCGTTTCTAATTATGTTAATCTTGAACTACTCATTATTTGAACTTGGAAGGAAAAACTCGTCAGAATATGGAATCGAATCATTCACGAACGAAATCTTTAGGCAATTATAAATAATCGATCGCAGCTATTTTTTCATCGAATCGTTCGTGAACGACTCATTTGTTGAAGTTTGAAAGTGAAAGTTTGCTTATGAAATCGATGGATAATTCGCAAACGAAATTCATAAACACCAATGTATCGAATCGTTCACGAACGAAATCGTTGAACAGAAGCCAGTGATTGATCGGGAATCTTCATTCATTGAATGGTTCGTGAACGACTCATTTTTTCAATTTTGAATGTGAAAGCTAGCCTTAGGATATAGTATCGTTTATGATTTCGTTCGAGAAACAAATGTATCGAATCGTTCGCGAACGAAATTGATAAGCGGTTATGTAGGATTGATGGTAAATCATTTTTCATTGTATTATTCTTGAACTATTAATTCCTTGAAATTTTCAAGCAAAGCCATGAAGTTTGCTTTTGAATAATAAATGGACAAATCGTTCACGAACGAAATCGTTGAACTAAGATGAATAATTGATCGAAAATCATTGTTTTGTTGAATCATTCGTGATTGACTAGTACATTAAATACATTTTGGTCGTATGGAAATATTAATACTTTGGTAGGTAGGTAGGTAGGTAGGTCAGTAAATAAGTAAGAATTGAGGAAGAGGGAGAGAGCTGAAACCGCCACAGGGTCATGATTTGGGTGGTATGTAATCGCGCATTTTTCACTCACATAATGTCACTTAGCATAATTGAATGAATATTATAAAACGGAGCCCCTAAATTACCAAATTTCTGAAATCCCCAACTTCCTACCTATGGGTCGTAGTAAAAATATTTTCGTATGGAAATTGTAGGAAATTCAGTGTAGAACAAAATTGTACTGCAGTAATTTTGTCCTACGATCAAAATGTAAGGAAATACAGCGATAAAAATGTTTTTTGAGGGATATCACTCACCCCCCTGGTAGGCCATGCTCATCATCTCAGAGTGAGGATGTTTAGTATGTTGTTAATGGAGCATTTATGAGAAAAATCTTTATTGGGAATCTTTCCCTTAACGATTTCGCTTTGGCTTGAATTTAGTGGACCAGTAAAAAATTTCTTGACCATAATAAATAGCTCTCTTCCAATAGAGAAAGGATGGTGGTACCACATCAACTAAAATTATCACATAATTGGCGGTACTAGATTGTCGTCATCGAAATCTCAGAAATTTATTACTCTAGACGAATACTTATAGAATAAATTACGTCGACTCCCCCACCCAAGTAATTAAGAGGGGGAAGGTGACTAAATGAAATAAGCATTTATGGGTTATATTGTACATTGTACGGCTCATTATAATATTATGTCTTTGGTTAATATGGTCCTCGGCTCTTTTCTGTTTCTCTTGGTCAATGGTGTAAGAGTTGCTAATTTCAAAATTTCAAAAAATCCTAGTCCTCCTGATGGACAATTATAGCTGAAATTTTGGCTACGTAGTACTGTAGTGGTATGTTTTCCAACAAAGCCTATATCTTGCTTTTCAAATTCACTCAGATCTCGTAACTTGCCTGTTTGGTGTGGGACTAAAGGAACCCCAGGAGGCTTTGATTGCTTTCTTTTGTTGGTTAGTACTTTTGTATTGAACGCAAAATTTTATTAATAGGAGCTCAAATTTTTTTAGAGAATGCTTAGTCTAGCCCACCTCTGGCTATGGGCCCAAGTCCATTAAAAAAAAAAATTAAAGAAAGGAATGAACGAATTTCAAAATATATTTTGAGATTTGATGAAATGAAGAGTATTCAGTTATTCAGTTTTATCGCCACATAGATGCTTCAATCGACGATACTCGATTTTCTCGCTACATTGAAGTAGCCTTCTGCTTTTATATTTTTAGATAATTTATCGCTCCTACTTAACTGCACGCTTGCACCGAGTGCTCGAAAACCTTGCATTAAAAATACGGTACAAAGTAATTTATTACTACCATTACCGTTGGGTACTGTGTGTCGACGTTTACGAATGCATTCCGTCGTCGAATTTTATTACCTCGAAACAAATTTTCCGTCGACCCTCGAAACAGGAACCGAATAGAGAGATTAGGTAATATATTCGCAACACCGGTACGGTATTCGGTTCGGCGAAACTTGATTTGTGGGTGACGAGACCGAGTGACGTCACTGAGCGCAATTTGCAGCCTCGCCTACTTAGCATATTTCGCCGTTAGATATTGTTTGGGTGCGTTGGAGGAGGCGAGAGAAGAGGCTGGTGCGATGGAAGAAGGTTGGAATATTTTATGCACAATGTATGCGTTGTTTAATGTTTACGATGCTGGTAGCGTCGCTGATTTCATTATTTGTAAATTGAAAGC
Source organism: Phenacoccus solenopsis (assembly GCA_009761765.1). Classification (NCBI taxonomy): domain Eukaryota; kingdom Metazoa; phylum Arthropoda; class Insecta; order Hemiptera; family Pseudococcidae; genus Phenacoccus; species Phenacoccus solenopsis. The sequence continues at coordinate 9,240,222 of CM019756.1, forward strand.
GAGGACTCGGTAGCTCGGTAATTAGAGGCAATTTTCACGAATACACGGCGAACGTTCGGAACGCTGGCGTAGGTTTGTGCGCCGAAATTAATGACGATAAAACGCTTCTGTTCGATGGACGGATGATCGTAGGTGTATGGCACGTTTATACGGTGTCCGAGCTAACGTAATCTTCGGTACGTGATTTCAGAACGGATTAAACGCTTTGCATTTGGCATCCAAAGACGGACACGTCGAAGTAGCAGCCGAGCTGTTGAAACGCGGAGCGAACGTCGACGCGGCCACGAAAAAAGGCAATACAGCTCTTCACATCGCTTCGCTTGGTACGTATATGGCTTTATTTTAACCCCATCTGTGCCTAAGCGGGCACTAATATTCGGATTATTTCAGCCGGTCAAGAAGAAGTGGTGAAATTACTCATAGAACATGGCGCATCGGTCAATCTACAAAGTCAAAGCGGATTCACACCGTTGTACATGGCCGCCCAAGAGAATCACGAACGAGTCGTACGATATTTACTGAATAACGGAGCCAATCAAAGTCTAGCCACTGAAGTAAGATATTCGTACGTGGTCGCCGGGAGTTCCCTCGTTCGCCGAATATGCTAAAGTTGGGAATTTATTTTAGGACGGATTTACGCCGTTAGCGGTAGCCATGCAGCAAGGACACGACAAAGTAGTTACCGAATTGTTGGAAAATGACACCAGAGGCAAGATCAAACTTCCGGCATTGCATATAGCCGCCAAAAAAGACGATTGTAAAGCGGCCGCGTTGCTTTTACAAGTGAGTTTTACGTTTATAATGCTCCGTTATGGAGGGCATACGTGTTCGTGTGATTGTAGCGTAGTTTTTTGTGCAAATATCATGCGAGAGTGAATTTCGATGAGGTGAATAAAAAGTTTTGCATTTTGGAGGAACAGAAAGAAGTGTATTTTGGAATAATCCAAACATTGGGTAAATAGGTATTCCCGGGGGGGGGGGGGTTAAATGTTTAAATCTCAGTATGAGAATTATCATAGTAAATTATGGGTTAGGAGAAGCCTAATTCCATTTTTTTTTATGTGGAAGAGTGTGATCTGAGTGGTTGCCAAATGATCTCACAAGGATGTCGTAAAATTTACAGCTCCCCAACTCAATTTTTAGCCACTCCCTTCCTCACAAAAAAATAAATACAAGTTTTAAAACTTATCAAATTTTCGACAAAAAAAAATTCTGGCAGTTGAATATTTTTTCACGCTTCGAAGTCATATTTCGCCAAGTAGAGGTGAAAAAATTTTATTTCACTATTTTTCTCAAATTATGGAAGTCTAAAACATTTTTCAATTTTTTTTTTAACAATAGTATTTCTATCAATTTTTTCAAAAATGAAGGGCAAATTCATGATGTATTGCTTGTGTGCGTAGTATTGGCTAAATTTACGCTATTTTGGGCTCAAGAGAGGAAATATGTTCGATTTTTACCTCACAAGACACAAAAAAAATATTCCACTTTTCATGTACCCCCACCATATTTTGAGGTTGATATCCTCTCCTTCTACCCCCCCCCTCAACCATATCATCTGTGAAAGTGAATTTGGGATATAGTGTACTTCTTATGGCCAATAATCATATGAGTTCATATTAATTACATTCTTATTGATTTGAGGCTTCTCAAGTCCTACTCAAATTTTGATGATCCGCCATTTTGAATCCATTTCGACCCAAATTCAAAAGATCATATTTTGGTCACCAACTAACCTCACACGTGAAGTTTGACCTTTCTAGATTGATTTGGTGAGGATATATGGAAGATTTAGGAAATTTCATCACTCAAAACTTCCTCAAAAAACTGCTTTTCTATTTAGCTTCCTTCCAGATGCACTTAGGAAGCTGAAATTTGTATATATTGGTGTCCGTGACTCACTCTTTCATATGAGATCAAAAATGAAAAATTTGAGCTATTTGTCCATTCTGTAGCCACCCTCAAAATTTGAGTGATTCGCCATTTTGAGTTGTATCCAAAAAACAAAAAAAGTACTTTGTCGCCTTTTCAATAAGAGTTTCTCACTAAATTTCGAGCGAATTGCATGAAGAACCGTCGGCGTTACAGGTGGGAGAAAAATATATAATATTATATGAATATTCATTCCTTTAATTTTGAATGTAATAAATTTTAAATTTTTAATGCTTTTATAATTTTAATATTTTTTATTAATAATATATTATTGATAATAAATTTAATTTGATCATTAAATTCAATTTTTGGACATTTGCCAGATAATTACGAATGGTCTGAAACGCAAAGATTTGAAGACCCCACTCTCCCCCGATCCCACTTTCAAAATTGGGGTAGGCTGTAATAGCTACCGCTTTTATTAAAAATTCAGCTAAAAAGAAATTAAAATTACCGAAAGGTTTTCAATTTTTTTTTCTTTTTAAAATTTTCAAAACTTGACTTTGTGGGTTGGGGCGGGGTGGAGGGGAGTGGACATGTCCTTTTCCGGTCATTTAGGAGCTACTGCGATCATCTCTTCGTTTGAAAAAACAACGAAATTCGATTCATCCTATTTTCTGCGCATATCGCGTGCTTTCCAGTTAATTTTGCACTCTGCCCTCTTTGTGTCTGGAAAACTCCCTATTTCCCTTCAATGAAAAAGGAAAAATTATATGTAAAAATTTTTTAACTATATTCAAACATTATAGAACAAAAATGGAAATTTTAAAATATTGGTAAAAGTTCTCTCTTGGACAATCTCACGTCCTCTTCCAAATCAAACTTGGAAAAAAATCCCAAAATTCAACTTGCAATTCTTTGAGGGGGTTTAAGCACCACATTTTAATTTCAGCCTTCCAAGTGAATTTAGAGGGAAATTAGAGCAAAAATGTCTATATTTATGCTCACTAAATGACCAAAAAGATGAAACTTTGTACGTCGAGTTGGTTGGCGATCACCATCAGTATATGAGCCATTGAATTTGGGTCTAAAATTTAAAACATTTTAACTCCACGCTCAACTCCTACAGTATGAAAAATTAAAGCTGCATTTTGAGTAACTCCATTGATTTGAAGGTACACTGCGAGTATTGTATACTCTTCATCCGTATAAAACTTTTATATATGACTTGAATTAAAAAAAATTGTTTCTAGAGCATTTTGTCGACTATAAAATCCAAACTATTAATTATGTTATATCTTAGAGCGAACACAATCCCGATATCACGTCTAAAAGCGGATTCACACCGTTACACATCGCCTCGCATTACGGAAACGATGCAATCGCTAGTCTTCTACTCGCCAAAGGAGCGGACGTGAATTACGCCGCCAAAGTACGTATACCTAGCTGTAAGATCCGCTACCCCGGTGAAAGTAAATACCGATCGTATTTTAATGCGAATGTGAATTTACAGCATAATATCACGCCGCTTCACGTAGCCGCCAAATGGGGTAGGAATAATATGGTGATTTTATTATTGGACAAAGGAGCCAGTATCATCGCCAAAACCAGAGATGGCCTGACGCCTTTACATTGCGCAGCTCGATCCGGACACGAGCTAAGTGGTCGACACGTTGCTTCAAAGACACGCGCCTATTACCGCCAAAACCAAAGTAAATATTCCGATTCGAATCTCCCAGAAATCATTGATAAATCGTTCACGTGTCGTGATATCGATATTTTACTCATTTTGTAGACGATAAGAGATGTAAATGAATCGTTATCGTGAACAAATTGATGTTTGAATTTACATTTTTTTTTTGTATGTGTTTGCAAACATTTCAAGTTCGCATGTGTTTTCTTTTCCTCGTTAGAGGCGATTAATTTGGGTAGGATAAATATTGGGTAATATTTACGCGCTAGTTGTGGTGAAATTAGGTCGTTTTTTACGGATGATATGAATTGTCGAATGTATGTTTCAGTTAAATTTGTCATCTAGAGGAAATTAATTAGTTTTTTTTTTTTTTTTTTTTGGAGAAATCACGAGGAAAATCGTGCTTACTTTATATGAAAAAAAAATATATATATAAATAAATGAAAATATTTTATCGATTTTTCGTTAATTTTTTTTTTTTTTTTTAAATGCATGAATGTTTTTTTTCTAATTCTTTAGTTCATTACTTTTCTACATTAACAAAAATTTAACAAGGCTTATAATTTTTTAATTTTTTTTATAATGTAAAAAAAATGTTCTCTTGAAAAAAAATGTTGCCAGAAAACCTTAGTAATGTGAAGAAATATTAATATATAAAAAAGTAACAAAAAAGTTCCTAGTTTGTATGAAAAATATGAAACAAAAAAAATGTTTTGAAATTGAATCATTGGGTATTTTTTTTTTTTTTATAATTTGTTATAGTGGCGTCGGTCACTAACATAGTTTTTATGCCACTCTCAAGTGGGAGTTAAGTTCAGGTGAGGTGGCAAAGGTTGTTTTTTTAGTTTTGTCTTGATGAACTAATTTAAATTGAAAAAAATAATAAATGAATGAAATTAGTTCTAATTGATATTCATTACCTTCCCTCTCCCTTCTCATTTCCTTCCGTCCCTTTCCCCCTCTTGTAATATAGTACTGGCAAAAAATTAAAAATGTTTGAAATTTCCTTGAATAAGAATATGGAAAGTGAAAAAATAAGAATTAAGACAATAAAAGCCCGTGCCTCTAGCCTCGCTGCTGCACACGGTACAGTTCAAAAAAAAAAAAAAAATTCTAAATGTTTTTACAGATCAAATTTCATGTAATTTTTTTTTTGTCTTATATTTTACCGAAGACAGTTTATTGATTTCCTCGCTATTTTTACTATTAAGCAAAATTTTATTTTTCGTAGTTTTTTCTACACATATATGTATTTTTTTGGGGAGGGGGGGGGGTTCAGATGTAGTTAAAAATCTTTTGACTTGATTAAATTTGAAGAAAATATTTTTATTAAATGAACACCAATAATAGTCTCAAAATCATATTTATAATCCATCTCCCTTGAAATATAGTATTGTCAGAAAATTAAAATGCTTGAATTTCCTTCAGTAAAAAGCATAGAAAAATGAAAATATAAGAGTTTTTCTGGATGCTTGTAAAAGTAAATTTCATTTTTTTTCAATCTTTTTTTTTACTTCAAATTTCACAAAAAAATTATCGATTTCGCCATTTTGGCTGTTGAACGAAATTATATTTCTCAAAGCTGTTCTAAACACTTACATGTATTTTTATGGTTTTTTTGTTATTTTGAAAAAATTGATTGGCGAAAGTAGTAATAATAATCATTTGATATAAAATAAAATATATTAGGAGAAAATTAATGAAAAAGTAGAAAATGAAGGAAATAGAATTTAATAAATTCGCTCAAATTTCTTTTCAAGATGTTTTTTTTTTTTTGTGAAAAAAGCATAGTCCTCTTCTTTGTTGACCCCCCCCCTCCTGCTCTCCAATGAAAAACGAAACGAAAAATTAGTAACAATTTGAAAATCTATTCGATTACGCATCGGTAATTACGTGTAATATATTTGACATTAATGTACGAATTATATTTTAGAATGGCTTAGCTCCTCTGCACATGGCATCCCAAGGAGACCACGTAGAAGCAGCTCGGGTCCTTCTTGCCCATCGAGCCCCCGTCGACGACGTAACGGTGGATTATTTAACAGCCCTTCACGTGGCATCTCATTGCGGCCACGTTTCGGTGGCGAAACTGCTTCTGGATAGGAAAGCCGATCCCAATGCCAGAGCTCTAAATGGATTCACCCCGTTACACATAGCATGCAAGAAAAATCGCGTTAAAATCGTGGAATTGCTGTTGAAACATGGCGGCTCTATTGAAGCCACCACTGAGGTTGGTTCCCTTACTTCACCACGATTTCGTTCGACATTGATTTTTTGTAACTGTAAATTTAATCTTTTTAGTCCGGCTTATCACCTTTACACGTTGCGAGTTTTATGGGATGCATGAACATCGTGATTTATTTATTGCAATGTGGAGCGAACCCCGATGTTTCGACGATCAGAGGAGAAACTCCGTTGCATTTGGCATCCAGAGCTAATCAGACCGATATTATTCGCATATTGTTGAGGAATGGAGCACAAGTCGATGCTAAGGCTAGGGTTAGTAGTATTTCGTTCGAGTTGAATGTGTGTTGTGATTTTTTGTCGTTGTGAAAATGAGATATTCAACATTTTTTTGGTTTTTGTTTTTTGGTATTTTAGGAACAACAGACGCCCCTTCATATAGCCGCACGCTTGGGTAACACGGATATCGTCATGTTACTGTTGCAGCATGGTGCCAATGTTGATTCGGTAACCAAAGATTTGTATACCTCGTTGCATATCGCCGCCAAAGAAGATCAAGAAGAGGTGATAGTAATCATCTATATATTTTTTCTATGCCAGAAAAAAAAATAATTGAAAATTGATATGTTCCCGTTAAAATTGCAATTTCGAGTAAAAAACAGATTTAATAAAAAAATTCTTGTAAAAAAATAAATTAATGAAAATGATTTCGTTCTCCATTTATCATTGATTGAAATTTTCCAGCACGAATTTCGAGCTTGTAAAACAATATGTATATTTTTGTTTTGGACAGGTTGCCCAAACGCTTTTGGAAAACGGTGCTTCGATGACAGCAGCCACTAAAAAAGGATTCACACCATTGCATTTGGCCGCCAAATATGGGCGAACAAATATCGCTACTTTATTATTACAACGTGGAGCTCCAGTAGATGCTCAGGGAAAGGTTGGTTGAGTTGCACGTATTTTTTCATTATTATTTTTTTTTTATTTAGCCGAGTTTTTAATGAAAAACTAAGCTGTCCACAGACTATCTGATGTACATGTAGGAGGGGCCAGGAACAAAAATGGACATTAATTTTGTCGACATCCTATTTTCTCGTTTCAAACCATTTGTAGTTGAGTTATCAATGCTCATTACTTCATTACGATATGTATGTATTTATACAAGGTGTCCAAATGCCATCCTGATAATCATTGTGTGGTGATAATACTCCCGGAGGAATGAGGATAATAAACAACTTTTTACTGCTAAATAGTCTATGTTTTGCATTTAGGAGGTTCAACAACACATTGAAATCGGTGATGTTATAATTTTTCGTCATTTTAATTTCACTTTTCTTAATTCTGACGATTTTTTTTTTCAAAAAACGAAAGAGGTATGGTTTCCTAAATGACCTTAAAAAGAGGTTATGAAAATTTCATCCTCCCACTCAATTTTTACAGGCACGAAATTAATTTAAAATTTTTAAAATGTTCGAGGAAACGAATTTTCGTACAGTTGAGAATTTTTTTCGCTTTAAAGTCATATTCTGTCGTACAATGACTGAAAAATTATTAGTCGCCAATTTTTTTTTAAATTTAAAAGGTCTAAATCGTTTTTAAATTTTCTTCATAAAACAAAAAAAATTAGTGTTTTTAAAGTTGAATGACAGACGGGTAATTTATTGATCGTGCGCATAGTATGAGATTAATTTAGAATTTTTCAAACTCAAGAGATAAAATGTGCTCAATTATTGTTTCACAGGGGTTTTCAAAGTCTGAGCTTTTAAATACTAAAACATGTATACGAAGTCATTTTGAAACAAGAATCTGATATTATGAGAAGCTTTATGAAACAATGATCGATTATATTTTCCTTCTTGAATTCGAAAAGGCCTAAATTGAGCTTGTTCTGCGCACACATTCAATGAAGTACCCATGTATCTTCATTATTGAAAATAACGAAATTTTTTCCTATGTGAGAAAAATGTACGTAATAATTGTTCATACTTGATAAATTAAAAAAAAAAATTGATAACTAAAATTGCATCTGAAACGAGCAAAAATTTTTAATTGCTAAAAAATTCGTTTTTTTTTTTAATTATTAAAACTTGGACTTATTTTTAAAGGGAGAGGGGGGGGGGGGTAAATGTAATATTTTTATAAAAGAAATAATTTAAAAAGATACAGAGGCTATAATTCAACACTTTTCTTTATCATCTGAAACGAGCAAAAATTTTTAAAAAAAATTCGTTTTTTTTTAAAAAAAAGGAAATTATTTTTAAAGGGAGAGGGCGGGGGGGGGGTTAAATGTAAATATTTTTATAAAAGAAATAATTTAAAAAGATACAGAGGCTATAATTCAACACTTTTCTCTTATCTCAACTTCTCTTTCTTGAGCAGCTGTAATTCAACCTTGAGGGGTGCCTACAGAGGCACAAAAATTTTAAAAAATTAAATTCATGTAATTTTTTGAATATAAAAAAATGATAAGAAATTAATTTATTAAAAAAAAAATTATTTGTTTTTATTTAATTTTTGTTTGAATTTTTGATAATATTTGCGACGGGTCATTCTTCAACTATTTTTTTTTTATTTTTTTTATTAATTTATTTATACTGGCGTATGTAATTGCCAAGATTTTGAATTTTTAATTCTTCGATTCCTCCTGTTACACGTATTGAAAAAAAAATCCTACCTACCTACCTACCCCTATCTACGTGGTTTACAGCTCTGAGTTAAAAGCTTATCATATTGATTTTTCGTATAAGAAAGTAAGCAGAAATACAAAAGAGGGAGCTATTATTTTCAACGATTGAGCTGGGATACTCGGTCAAGATGTAGAAGATGGGAACAGTTGAGTTGCAGTGATTACATGAAAGAATGGGCTGTCTTTTAAGGTGGTTAAGTCGGGGAGCTGGTTCCAGAGTTGCTAATTGTGTGTAATAGGTATTTAATACTATCTTAGAGAGCACAGCAGATAGGTATTAGGGTGGCAATGAAATACATGAGAAAAATTTTTTTTCTCCCGATCAGATAAGGAACCCCCTAAAAAGTTTCATTTTACTATAAAATTATGATTCCCAAAATTTCAAGTCGGTAGGTTAATATTAACACGTGGCGCAGAGTCGTTAAAGTTAAGTACATGATATTTTTACTATGGTTGTCCAGCTTTATAGAATGGAAATTTTTTTTTTTAATTTTTTCGGAGTTCTCACCCCTGCATTTTTTTCTTTATGCTTCTACATTACGCAGAAAAAATTTCAGCCCTCTCGGATGAGTGGAACACGTGCCACAGGGGGGTTAAAGTTTCCCCTTTTTCATGAAAAATCATTTGAACGCCTGCAGCTCCTTACCTATGGGAAAAAGAGGTGGTATGAAGAGGACCAAAGGTGTTAGTCGTGTCTTGAGGATTCCATACATGTCATTGATACCTTTGAACCTTAATTAGGGGCCCAGTTAGGCAAAAAAACGAAGCAAGGTATCGAAATATAGGTGGAATACATTAACGAAAAAAATATTATTTTCTTTCGTTTTCGCGAACTTTTCACGAAGATAATTATATTTAGCCCCCGAGAAGACCTCGAAAGTCAATTACATCCCTCATAAGATTGAAAAATATCGAAGTGTCTTAAATTATAATTTCTAAAATATTTGCATTTTTTTTTTTTTTTTTTTTTGTTACTTAAAATTCAGAAAAATATGAATCTAATTAAACTTTTTAGGGGGTGCTGCACTTCAAATTCGAATTTTAATTTTTCATTGCCTCCGTAATAGGTATGAAAATCGTATAAAATTTATTTGTGAGTGGTTTTCTCAGATTTTTGAACAGACTCAAAATGGTTGCCGACTCAAATTTTGAGGCGCGCTGGAAAGACCAATAGCTCAAAATTTTCGATATCACATCATATGATAGAGTGAAATAAGGACACTGACTTATTTAAATTTCAGTTTTTCGAATAAATTTTTGGAAAGGAGTTGTGGCAAAAAAAGGCTTTTTCGGGTAATTTTGAGTCATGAAATTTTCTGATTTGTCCATATCTTCTCAACAAATCTGCCCAGAAAATTCAAACTTAATGTGAGGCACGCTTGAGGAGTTTCCATTCCTATATTTGATGAACATAAAGTCCATATGATTATTAAGGGGAAAAAGTACGCCTTGTATCGAATCTATTCTTATGGTCAGTGTTAGAGGGAATAGGGAAGAGGTTTCATTTTCTGTACTGAACGTGAGACTCTCATTAAAAACTCAGCTATAGTAATACAACATGGCTGCTTTCTTTTCTTTATTTAAATAATAACGGAGTATATATATTTGATACAGAACGGAGTCACACCGCTACACGTGGCCAGCCATTACGATCACCAGGGTATCGCTTTATTATTACTGGACAAAGGAGCTTCTCCTCATGCAACCGCTAAAAATGGTCACACACCTTTGCACATCGCCGCCAAAAAGAACCAGGTACGGTGTTGCCCATCGAAATGATATTTTTATGAAGAGCATTATACTCGACGATGGTAATTAAAAATTAAAATCCACTTTCAGATGGATATAGCGGCGATGCTATTGGAATACGGTGCTAACGCCGGAGCCGAATCCAAAGCCGGTTCACTCCACTGCATTTGAGCGCTCAAGAAGGACACGTCGACATGACGAATTTATTACTCGAACATAAAGCGGACGTGAATCATAGCTCCAAGGTAAATAAATCGCGAGGAGAAAAGATAAGGAATAATTAAAAAATTTTATCATCGGTATCTTGTTCGCAGAACGGTTTAACGCCGCTTCATTTATGCGCCCAAGAGGATTGCGTGGATGTTGCTGCTATTCTAGTGAAAAACGGAGCCGACGTCGATGCTGTAACTAAGGTAATATATAGGTCAACGTGATTAAATTTCAAAGAAATCATTTTACTCGGGTATTTCGCCCTTATAGGCTGGATACACACCACTACACATAGCCAGCCATTTCGGTCAGTTGAATATGGTGCGGTTTCTATTATCGAGTAAAGCTAAAGTCGATACTGCCACGTCTACCGGATACACCCCTCTACACCAAGCCGCCCAGCAAGGAAATTCGGCCATCGTGGCTGTGCTGTTGGATAGCGGAGCGTCACCGGATACCAAAAATAACGTTAGTATTTTAATTATGCTTATGAGTGGAGTAAACAATTTTTTTTTACGCTAATATTTTTATTTTTTTATTTACAATTTTATAGCAAGGACAAACTGCTTTATGTATTGCTCAAAAATTGGGTTACATTAGCGTGGTGGAAGTATTGAAAAACGTTACCGATAACACGAAAGCGACGCCGACGGCGCCGGCGACAGGCGAAGAAAAGTATAAAGTAGTCGCTCCGGAAACGATGCAAGAAAATTTCATGTCCGATTCGGAAGACGAAGGAGGTAAGCGGAGTGGCCGAACGTTTTAATCGCTTGTCAAAGGTTTGTCGTGGGTACGAGTGAAGCGTGCTCGCCTATCCCAGTATGCCAGTGAACCAAATCAGTGCACATTTGTGTCCTACTGTTACTCACGCCATATCGAGTCAATTAGTAATTTAATCTTCACTAGCCTTCGATGTCATTCGATTAACGAACTCGTTGAATTTCTCTTCTCCTCAGTGTTACTTAGTAAACGACGATTTTACACGAGAATGAAGATTATATTGTTCGAATTGCCAAGTTAAATATAAATTGATATTAGAAAATCACGCCCTATTAACTAGATGACGTCACGAAGACGATTTCATCGCGAGTAATTCCTCCTACGTGCGATAGCCTAGTAGTTTTTCGAACTTGGCAGTCTTCTCGTCGAGTTTTATTGAGCTAATAATTCGAATCAATTTGTCGATCGGTAATGGCGGTAGTGCCACATGACCCCGTGTGGAAACCTTGACGTATCGGTAACGATGTAGGTGATATTTTGGAACCAATTTGGAGTCATGTGTGCTGTTTTTTCCACATTAGTGGTGCACGAAGTGAAATCAATATGTTGGATTTTTTTTTAAAGAAATAGTGTCAGTTTTTCTGTTCACTGGAGTTTTTTTTTGTGAATTTCGATGTCGACATACTTTAGGTATTTTTGAGATGAATATTATGAAAGAACGATGAATTTACATTTTGAAAATAAATGGGCAATCATCCCTTTAGAATGTTTAATTCATCTAAATCGTTCATTAATAAAATGAAAATTGAAAATATTACAGTTTTATAAATTCCAAACAACTGTTATTCTTCTGCGAATGCTAATTCATTTCAAAGATTTTAAAACTGTAAGATACGATAATTATCTTTATCTCAGGTTAGGCTCGTCTATAAAATAAAATTACTCTGCTTGTAGTGGAGTCAAATCTTTAACTCTGATATCACGATCTCTGTAATCAAGATTCAAGATTGCCAGTATAAATAATTAAAGGGGGAGGGGGACTGTAAGCAGCCATACCACATTACTAGAGCTGAATTTTCAACTAGGACAGGAAACGTACTTACATATGATGTCGTTAAAAGTGGGTCGAATTTCGTTTTTTTTTTTTTTTTTTTTTTTTTTTTTTTTTTTTTAATGAAAGGTAGGTCATAGTAGTTGCTATATAATCTCAAAAGAACGTCATAAAAATTCTTAACTCAATTTTCAGACTTCCTAAAATGAATTCGAAGTTTAAAAAGAAAAAAAAAAACACATTTAAAAATTTAAAATTGACAATTTTTGACGATTGAAAATTTTTTCATGTTCCAAAGTCATGCCATATAAAGACTAGAAAAATATTCATTTGGTGAAAAAAAAAATGATTCGTACACTGAAGAAAGCTAAACACAAAAAACAAATCATTATCTAATTATTTATTATTTATTAATTATTTTTTTAGATACTTGTATTTAATTACTTTCAATCAGATGAGCCATGTCACAGAGTGACAAGGAATAAAAATTTCTGAAAAAATGTTTGTGTATGGTTTTTTTTGTAATGTAAAGGCAGTCGTGAAAATTCATTTTTCATTATTTATTTAAAAAAAAAAAAAAAAAAAAAAAAACAAAGAGGTGACGTGATAACCAAGGCAGTTAAAAACGTCACAAAAAAAAAACTTGAATTTATGTATTGCAAAAACTGTTAAGGTGTAGACGTCAAAAAAAGTATTTTTATTTCTAATTGCCCGACAGCTCATTTAGACTTGTTGGGAGAAATTACATTCGTTGAAAAAAATAATAAATTCAAAATACATTTTGTGAAAAAAATGTATTTATGGGTTGAAAAAATTTCTAAAGTTTATTTTATTAGAAAAAGAGTATAAAAAATAATAAAATGATTTTAAGTATCAAGTTTTTTTTTTTTTTTTTTTAATTGGTGCTATGCACAGCACTGGGCTAGAGGTCATTTGAAATGAAATTAAAATTTATTTCAATAAAATCTGAATAAGAGTATTAAAAAATGAAAAATGAAATAAACGAAAAAGTATAGGTATTATTTAATTTTTTTTTTAATAATCAATGTGAAATATGGTAATCATGAGAAACTATTTTGTATAAAAATTTTAATTTATGCGACAGTAAAAAAAAATTATTTTGAAAATGATTTATAACTTAGAAATAACATTTCATTTTGTAAAAAAAAAAAATTAAGTAATAGTAAATTCATGAAGTGAAAAATGTGCGCAGTTCGAATTTGTGTGATGGTAATTTTAATAACATAAAAAATTTCGGTTCTCCATTTTGAGTCTAAAAATAAATTATGCTGCGAGTGTTTTATGACTTTTTTTTTCAAACATGTATGTGGGGATTTTTTGAATAACACTCCATTTTGTAAAAAAGAAAATTAATAATTAGAAATAAATTGAAAAAAAAATTAGGCGATTATTTTTTTTAAAGAAAACAAAAATTTGTTATTTATCTTAACGAATAAATTCAACTTGTTTTTTTTTTTTTAAATCGTTTTATTTTTGGTCGCTCGGCATCTCGGCCATTTGCGACGCTAAAATTGTACATTACTTAGTTTGATGACAACAGTAAAAAAAAAATTTAAAAGAACAAACACATAATGTTGTAACAAAAATCAGGTTTACGCCATAGATGAAAATAATATAAAAATTATTCATCCTTTATTTTCTTATATAAATTGATGAAGTCACCTTAAAAGAATAATGTAATGAATAAATGAACAACAACAACAACAACAACAAAACTTGAAATCATCATGTTAATTTTTTGAAAGAAAGATAAATTATCTATAGTTATAGTTCTGTACGTGTATATATATTTTCAAGAAATTCAATTTTTATCGCACAAATTTTTCTAACTTCGATGTATGAAATTTAAAAAAACAATAGTTCAATCATTCTCCAGTACCATACAAAAATATATTTGCCCTCAGAAAGAGTCAGGTTTCAGGGTTGAAGGTACGAAACAGCGGGCTAAATACGAACGAAAGCTTTCCAATGCATTTGCGAAGACTCGCTGGACGAGTTGCCAGAATACGCGTTACATAACTCGTAGAAGGGATTCATATACGTCGGTAATCTGACGAAGTTGTAGTGTAATGTTACGAGAGAAAAGTATCGCTTTTAATTTCACAAGATTTGTCGGTGTTTTGGAACACGTATGGTGGAACTAGCGTTGTTAGCGTACGTCCTAGCGTTTGCGTTAAATTTATATTGTTTTTGTAATTAATTGTGTATCTAGATGTACATGCACCTAAGTTATTTGCGTCTGGTTTGTGTTATATGTATTATCAGGAGAAGAAATGTATATGGCAGCGAACGATGCGATGAATCGCATGTGCGATAGCACATTCTATTTGCAATATTACGAGAAAAACACGTTATTTATGCGTAAGTTCATGCCTGACCAGTTGCACAGACACACACGCTTTTCATGCGCTTTTCCGGTTGGCTCTCCTCATAGAATATTTGGCTATTATACCATTGTACCGATTTAGCTGTGGAATCCGCGGCTTTATTAGAAACATCCGACGTAGAATTTTTGTATTTCTTATTTTCCCTTCATTACGTTGATTTTATGTTTTTAGCGTTACCATTACATTATATTTTTTCGGGTGACCTACATACACGTACGTGCCCATAGTACTCGAAAGAGTAATTCGTTACTGGTGGCATTGGTAGGCACACATGTGTCCCTGGTATCCCACATCGTCGTATCCAATCATTTTACGTTGTCGACGTCCACGCGTATTGTAGATATTTTGTAGGTCGGTAATACTCGAAATTGGGAATTTTTTTACGATTATCAGCGGCACGAGCGGTTTTCAAAACATAATTTGCCGGATAATTAATGTACGTACGGTCGGGTATCTTGATGGAGTGCCAATGTGGTACGGGTGCGTGTGCGTTTGTGTGTTGTGACTGGTAGGAGCTGGCGGCGAATGCGCGTGTGCGTCGTACGTTTTTTTTTTCTCTTTCTGGCCATCTTCATTTATGTTCTGGTTGTTTTCGGCGAAGGGTTTTTAATACATATTTATTAATAACTCCGATTTGTCCGAGTTTTTCCGTATTCGCGAAATACCCAAGTGGATTGACGGTGTCGCCGGTTGGGGTTGTTTTTTTTTTTTTTCGATATACAATGTGTTCGTGTTTAGGGTGCTGCCGGTGTGTTCATAAAGGTGATAAAAAAGCGGATAAAAAGGCAGACAAGAAGAGTATCAAAGGTAGATTTTTTATTCGATGTCGAATTGTCTCTCTGCACGTTAATTTATTCGCGAGAGTGGGATTGACGAAAATTCGAAAAAATTATTCGCCTCGTCGCCTACTTCAAAGTGATTACGTAATGTTGGCGGATACATCGTTTAAGTTATTAACGCGATTTACGCCCGTAATACTCGCAGAGTTTTATCGAAATGCAAATGCAACCGTGAATCATCTATTCGAACTCGCTTGGGTGCCAAAAAATATTCAACTTTGTGAAAATTCGTCGCTCACTATCTCAGCCAGCGTTTTCGCAGAATCACTTTGTAACTGGAAATGAGCGCAAGTTCTAAGATTTTCGGTTACCCAGAAGCTACGAATATGTATAACGAAAATTAAATCGAGTGCAAGTTCGAAAATCAAAGGCGCTGGGGTATTGCGGCTTATATTTTCATGGTTTTAAAAATTTTTCGATGTGTCAGTGTTGCCAGTTTTGAACCTGAATGTATCAATACCAAAAAAATAATTTACTATAATCAACGTACTTTAATTTCGCTTTTATCAGTACTGATTAGTGACCTTGATACATTATCCCTTACTCTTATCCCTCATAGCCTTTCTCAGACGAACAAATATATTTCAGAAAATTGTATTGTTTATTTTCAAATTGAAGTCTAGTCAAAAGATGTTTTTTATGGCTTCCAAAGACTCAAACTGTTACGAAGCATCGATGAAATTTTAATGAACCAATTAATTTATTAACATACAAATTAAATGGGGGGAAAAAAATTCAAAATTTTAATTATTTCAAAATAAAATAAAAATTCAAGAAAATTATATTATAAAATTTGAAAATTAATTTTTCATTATTTTTTCATTTTTTCAATAATTATTAATAGTTGAGAAATGTATTCAGTTTTGTCTTCTTGAAATCGCGATATCATTAAATCATGGGAGATTGTATTTTATATGATTTCATTACCAAATTTTTGAGCGTATCAGTTATGTCGATAGAATTTTTTTTTTACTTCAAATTTGGAACCTCTTAGTGCCTATAGGTTTGGATTTTCGGGCATTTATAGCTTCAGGAAAATTTCTTAATTTTTTCTCAATAAGATTGATTAGGTGTTTGAGACCGCGTAGACAACTTTAAATCACTACCATTGAAAATTTTGAGAAGAAAATTTTCGTTTGTCGATACCGAACGTTGGCTTAAGAAGGATATGAAAAAACCCCACGTGGTTTTCGTAAATACTTAATAGTGATTCTGCTACCTCACCCTTGAGCTCCACCCCCCCCCCTTCCTGTATAGGACTTTTATGTGTGATCAGTGGAGCTAGTATCTTCATATTCATGGAAAACAATTTTTATTGGGAGTTTTTTCCATAAGAAAGTCTAAATTTATTGAACTTCGAAATCAGAGGGAAAATTAAGTTCATTGTGGTCCTACCCTCGCCCACCACGCGCTGTTGGAAAATCACGTAAAATGTGTTACTTCAAGATAGAATTATGATACTTTGGGAGCCTATGTGTGAAGCCAACATGAACGTATGCGCGTATTTAGTCTCTGTAGCCCTAAAGATCTAAAATCAATACTATTTCATGTGCCACCTTTAAATTTATAATTTATAATTCACGTTTGAAAATGCCAAAAATTGATAAAAGAATTTTTTTTCTAAATGGTGGCTAAATATTTTAAGACCCAAAAAAACTAAAATTGCTCAAAAATAAATGCTTTGTGATTTTTTTATCACAAAACATACTACCATTTTAGAGCATATCTATGATAAGTTTTAGAGCTGAATTTTTAACCGAGTTTGCAATGAAAACGTTAACTATTACAGCCTACCTGATTTGAAAAGGGGGTCAGGGTGGGTGGGATCTACAAATCTTTGCACTTCAGACCATTTGTAATCATTTGGTAGATGTGGAAATTTTTGGTATATGCATATGTGTTCCCCCCCCCTCGCATAGCCACCGCGGGTATTCATAAAATTCGTTCATAATTTGGTGAAAGACTCTTCTTGAAAATGCAAAAAGGAGCGTTTTCGTTTTTTCGATACACCTTAAAATGGCGGATCACTCAAATTTTGAGAGGGGCTGGAGAAGGGGTAAGGGCTAAAATTTTTCATTTTCGATTTCATACGAAAGAGCGAGTCACGGACACCAACATACTTGAATTTCAACTTTCAAAGTGCACTTGGAAGGGAGTTCGAGTAAAAAACGACTTTTCGAGGAAGGTTTGAGTCATGAAATTTCTCGAATTTTCCATATATCGTCACCAAATCAATCTGAAAAGTTCGAAATTTCTGTGTGGGTTCAGTTGGTGACCAGAATATCACCTCTTGAATTTGGCTCAAAATTGTTCCAAAATGGCCGATCATCAGAATTTGAGTAGAGCTTGAGGAACCTCAAATGAGTGAAAACGTAATTAATATGAACTCGTATGAATATTGGTGATAAGAAGTATACTACGTCGCCAATTCATTTCCATACGTGATGTTGGAGGGAGGGAGAGGTTATCGATCTCGGAATGTGTTGAGATACCCAAAAGGTGGAAAATCTTTTGTAGTGGTATCATATGATAAAATGAGTCCAAGTGACGAACCTATTCTGATTTCAGCTTCGCAAGTGAATTTGTAGGGGAAATCGCTATAGGAAAGTTTGTCTGTAGGTTTAGTTGATGATCAAAATTCGACTTCTTGAATTTGGCATGAATCCAGAATGGCGGATCTTGAAAATTTAAGAATAATTTGAAGAACCTCGAGTAGTCATAATTCAATGAAATACTATATTTGTTTTAAATTTTACTTATCAAGTGGCTTTGGAAGAGGTAGGGTAGAGGTTCCACACTCGGTATTGGGTGTGACCTGTACACATGAAGGTGTTAGCAAAGTCATGTGGAAACCTGAGCAAACTTTGATTAAAAATTCACCTCCAGTGATGCGGCATGGCTGCTTGTTTTTTTGCATTGTTTTGGAATCATTTAGTCAATGTGTTCTGTGACGTTGGCTTGTTGAAATAAAATTGGGCTCATCTGAGTGAGTATTGTTCAATTTTTTGAGAGGCAGGTAAGGGTTTGTATTTGATGAAAAATTTTACCAAGTTTTTCGAAACTGAAAAATACCGCTTTGAATTAAATGTCACTCAGCCCAAAAATCAGTATAATTTTTTTAAATTTGGAATGCAACGTCATATTAACACTACCGATGTTAGTTGCTTGACTGATAGTGTGTGTTTAATTTGCTTGTTGAAATAAAATTGGGCTCATCTGAGTGAGTATTGTTCAATTTTTTGAGAGGCAGGTAAGGGTTTGTATTTGATGAAAAATTTTACTCAAGTTTTCGAAACTGAAAAATACCGCTTTGAATTAAATGTCACTCAAGCCCAAAAAATCAGTATAATTTTTTTAAATTTGGAATGCAACGTCATATTAAACACTACCGATTGTTAGTTGCTTGACTGATAGTGTGTGTTTAATTTAGCTTTCTTAAAAAGATTAATAGTTTATTAATTAATAGGATCAGTAATTACGGACCAGAATCGAGTATACATTTTTTGAATGTGCTAATTTTGTAAAAAAATTCGAAAAATTGTGAAGAATGACTATCTTATAGAAAACATGTCACTACTTTGAAGTGAAAGAGGAAAAGAACGTGAACAAATTCACTCCACTCCGCCTCCTCCTCTTCTCCATTATCTGTCTTGCGACCACTGCGAATAAAAGATATTATTCGATTTGGTTTTATATTTGTTTATTGTTATTGTTCGTGGCGAAAGAGCTTTCCGTAATTAGGTAACCTTGAATGAAAACGTATTTACTTAGTAATCGTCGGAATTTTGGCGTTCCTTATTTATCACTCGGGTTCCGTCGGCTTCGGATGAAGGCGTTGTAATCTCTATGTGACTAGTGTACGTAAATACGCGCGCGTCGTCGATGAATTATGAAAGTAGTAAATCGCGGCGCGGCGTATTTATCTTGCGCTATCGTAATTGGCGAAACGATCGTAAATCGTCGATTTATAGATTCGTAAAAAATTATATCGATATTCGGCTCCCGAGGGAGTCGATTGAGCTTGGCCGAGTCCATTGAATGCGTAACATTGTATAGTGTATTGTAGGCTTTGTTTCGCACTTGAATGTGAACTTGGATGTATGCGAGTACGCACGTTATGTAGTATAATGGGGAATTGCGTAGCGTTAACGTACAATTAGCACATTGCGTAGGTATCGAGTGTATTTTTATTGAATTTATGAGCTTGAAAAGTAAAGATTTCGCGTATTAGCGAAGCGTATATGGGTGTAGCTTGGGAAGAAAAATGAGGATTGACGGATCGACGGTAATTATTTCCTCTCGGCGGTACCCTCGTTGCCATCGAGTGCGATCGATAGTGCGTCTCATTTGCCTATTCAATCGGTATAGTTACTTTCTGCGATCGGGTACACGTTGCGGTGTTGAAAAACGAGCGAGTGGACGCGAATAGTGATGACCTTTGGCATAGTGTCGAGATGAATTATGGTGGCGTGCGCGGTTCGTTTATTAATTAAAAGTCGTTCGGTTTTTGTCGTAGGTGAAGATGCTACCAACGAGCAGTCGTATCGGTATTTGACCATCGACGAGATGAAAAGCTTGGGAGACGATTCGTTACCCATTGACACCACCAGAGAAGATCGTTACGACACGACCGCAGGTAAGTTCCTGTTCGCAGGTGTAAGGGGGAGTCGATCGATGGAAAATCGTTGAGAATGCTTCGATGATTGCATAGTAAAATGCAAACATCACCCAATCCATCCCTGCGGATGGATGGTAGCTCGGTTGGCTGCACTGTCGATTTCATTTAGGCGATAATTCGAGCGATCCCTGGCACGAACTCGATTGCTCGAACTCCCCCACACCCTTCGCCACTTTCTGCGGTTAATGATAGGCGAATATCGATTTATTAAAATACACCGGCTGTTTTCAGGCGTCGACGAATCCATCAGCCCGCAACACACCTTCAGTCAGATGAACGCGGCGCCCGTTATCGACAACGTAGACGTGACCAGAGCTCCTGTAGTGCAAACGGGGTTGGTATTGTTTGATTATAATAAGCGGTAATTTACCCTCTCGAAGTATATATTTGAAATAGGCGCGAATGAGCGTAATGATTTTACGTTAGCTGGTGTATTTAAGTAGTACATAGTTGGCCTTGGCCCAAACGTTACTCGAACGTTTTTATCTGGTCGTAAATCATGCTCGAAATTCATCGATCGACGTAATTGCGCGTGGGAAGGGCGTTCGACGGATTCGGCGGGTTTTGTTCATTTAAATAGGCACGTCGATACGTGAGGCTGGCAGAATGATCCGGGTTCGCGTGTCGTTGAAAGAAACCATGAATGTCATGTGCAAGAGTAACCTTGTCTATTTGTGGAAGGTAATGTGGATGAGATCGAACGAAGATTTTCTTCAAGTTGGAAAAGTCCCTTTAATGTCATAGACAGGCAAAACGTGTCAGAATTTTGGTTGCATTTGTGGTTTTTCCACTCCACTTGTCACTAAATGTATTCATAGTTTATTGGTTAATTTTGCCTATCTGTTGTGTTGAAAGAGCAAAAATAAATTAGCCCCTTCAATATTACATATAGGCAATTTCGTTTACCACTGTATGAAAATATATTATATAAGTACCAAGTTAAATTAAAAAATAAGCAAACACGTTGCCTCCCCAGAATATTGAAGGGGCCACTTCGGCACATCTTAACCCCTTCGATATCGTAATTAGGCAATTTTTATGTTTTTTTTTATTTAGAAATTAATAAATAGCTATTCAATTTAAATGGGAATATTTCAACGCATCGCGATTAAAGGAGCCTTCCTCTTAGTCCCTTCAATACTGAAGCTAGGCAAAATTGTGCTTATTTATTTTTAAAAGTCGAATAAGATATTAGATTATGATCAAAGATTAGTGGAAATGTTACCTATTTGCAATATTGAAGGGACTAAATTATCTTAGCCCCTTTGATATCGTAGGTAAGCAACGTTCATAGTTCACTTTTATATTTTGTATTGGTCTTGCCTTTGCTATCATAAAATAAATCCACTTATTGCAAGCCCTACTTAATCAAAAACTAGAACTGTTACATCACCCTGGATTTGAAAAGGGAGGGGTGATTGAAAGGTCGTCTTCAGATATTCGTGTTTCAGATTCTTTCTGATGTATAGATTTTCCACTCTCTTCTCGCGTACCTTTGATGCATATGGATGAAAATCGTTGAGAATTTGGTGAGAGACTCTTCGTGGAAATGTGCGAGACTGTCTCTTTTGGATTTTTAATTCACCTCAAAATAGTGATGTACTCAAATTTTGAGAGGGACTAGAGAGGGAGTAAGTTGCTCAAAATTTTCGTTCATGGTCCCATGTAGAAGAATAAGTCAAGGACGCCAAGGTATCGAAATTTCAGCCTTTTGAGTGAATTTGGAAGAGAATTGGAGGAAAAATGGGCTTATTGAGGCGTAATGTAATTTCTCAACTCTTTCATTTCTCCTCATTGAATCTATCTAAAACCCTCACACTTTGTATGTAGGGTTAGTTGGAAACCAAAATGTTACCACTTGAAGTTGGGTCCAAATGGATCCAAAATGGCGAATGGTTAAATTTGAGTAAGGCTTGAGAAGCCTCAGAAATTCAAACATGATGAATATGGATTCAGATGATTCTTGGAGATAAGAAGTATACTATATTTTAATTCACGTGATTTTGGGGAGAAAGATGAGGAGCATAGTTTCAAATTGAGAAGCGGGGGGGGGGCGAAAACTTGGAAATTTTTGTTCATGGGCTCATATGAAAGAACAAGTTAAGGACGCCAACATATCGAAATTTCAGTCTATTGAGTGAATACAGTGGGGAATCAGAGCATGAATAGGCTTTTCGAGAGGGTTTTGAATAATGTAATTCCTTAACTCTGCCATTTCTACTCCCTGAATCGACCTAAAAATCTCAAACTTCGTATGTAGGCTTAGTTACAAACCAAAATGTATTCCCTTGGATTTTGGTTCCATTAGATCCAAAATGGTGGATGGTCAAAATTTGAGAGAAGCTTGAGAAACTTCAAATTCTCAAAAATGATGAATATGGGCTCATATGACTATTCTAGATGAGAAGTATATTATATCCTAAATCTACTTTCATATGTGATGTTGACGAAAGGGAGAAGGAGGAGGAGTGAGTTCTCAAATTGGGAGCAGGGGTAAACGAAAACTTGAAAAATTTTTATTACTGTTTTTTATGTAGATGAATTTGGAGGGGGATGGAGTAAAAAACGTTTTTTGAAGAGAAATTATTATGGGAAGTTTCACGAATCCAGCATATCTCCTCATCAATTCAACCTAAAAACGTCAAACTTTGCGTGTAGGGTCAGGCAAAGACCCAAATATAACGCCTTGAATTTCAACTAAAATCGATTAAAAATGGCGTATGATCAAAATTTGAGGAAAGCTTGAGGAGCCTCAAATACCTCCATTTTCATTTATATGGAATCGTGATTATTGAAGATAGGACGTATACTATATCTTCAATCCATCTTCACTTATGATATTAAGTGGGAGGAGAAAAGGAATATTGTCCTCAAAATGTAGGGGTGGGGGTACACGAAAGTTCGAAAATTTTCGTTTAACGTGTCATACAGTAGGCAAAGCGAGCCCACGTAAACGCATTCGGCTAGTAGGATGAAATAAATGGTAAGATTGAAAATAATGCAAACATTTTGTCTATCTACAGTATTGAAGGGGATGAGTTATGCTTGAATCTTTGATAGGTATAAAGTGATGAATATTTAGAATATTTTCAATTTCTTTGCTTAACCTTACTTAACTAATCGATATTAGCGCTCCATTGACCTGTAATTGGTACTTGTATGAATAGGGACAGTGTAATTATTGGCAATGCAGTATTAGCTGCTTTTGGGTTCGCACGTGCTCATATTTATGCTCGTTCATGGATGTAAACTATTATAACCTGGATTTTTCACTTCATCAAGGAGCACGTTCGAAATTGGAGGGTGAAAGGAGTGTATAAGCCACGCCTAGTGAAGGATAAGATACACGAACGGATCGCCGTACCGTTTGATATCCAATCAGAATCGTGCTATCATATGACTTTTCAAGACTTTACGCGCGGATGTTGATAACAAAGTCCCCCAGTAGGCGGTCCTTATGTTCCCTTCGCTCTTCTATTTTGGCACGCTCCCCATACTACCAGTGAAAAATCCAGGTTATTAAAGTTTACATCCGTGTGCTCGTTTCATCATTGTATTCAAACGGGACACCAAAATATTAGCTGATACTCTGTTGCCAACTTGTGCTGTTCGGCCTGCATTAGAATCGGGCCTGGTATAAAATATCACTGGCTGGTAAAGGTGACCAAATGAAACGCGTGTTTCGCGTTGGTAAAAATACCCAACTTGATGGAATTTTAATCTCATGATATGCGAATTAAAATGAAATATTTATTTTTCACGCTGCTCCAATTACACGAATTTATAGGAAACTAAAATGGAAGAGGTAAGATACGTGGTTGGTTAATAATTGGCGGTAGCGTTAGACGTAGATGTTGCTGTTTTATTAATTAAAACGCGCGCGACATCTGTTACACCATGTGCCAGAGGTGTCGCCCAAATTTACGACACAGCGAGTAATTTTTCCTCTTCTCGACAGCTTTTTGGTGAGCTTTCTGGTGGACGCTAAAGGAGGCGCGATGCGTGGGTGCCGTCATAGCGGCGTTCGCGTCATAGTACCGCCGCAATGCGTTACGATGCCAACGCGAGTAACCTGCAGATACGTGAGACGCGATAAACCCAATCATCCTCCGCCACCGCCGCTCATGGAGGGCGAAGCGTTGGCAAGTCGGATATTAGAGTTGGGTCCAGTCGGAGTTAAGTTCTTAGGGTAAGTAGTAATTGTTATTTTAGCTGCAGACGAGTGGCAGATTTTTGATGAGTTTGTGTTACAGCCCGGTGGTCATCGAAGTACCGAATTTCGCCGCGCTCCGCGGAAATGAACGTGAAATCGTGATATTACGCTCCGACAATGGAGAAACGTGGCGCGAGCATACAGTCGACTCGAGTAATGAGGCTGTACACGATATACTTTCTCGTAGTTTCGATAAAGACGGAAGTAAGCTATATATTCGCTTACAAAGGTTGATCGGAAGTGATGATCGTCAATCTGTACTATTAGTTGTGTATCATGGACTCCGCATGCCCTATTTTGACGAGACAGTGTTACGAATTCTTGAAACTAAAAAAGACAGAATGATAAATGAATTGAAGCTTCGAATAAAAAAATTAAAAATGTGACACAGTAAACTATGACCACCTAAATTTGGCTCAGAATACATTCATAATGTCGGACAGTCAAACATTTGAGGAGGGCTTAAGAAGCCTCTAATTGCTCAAGTGGATTGATATGAGCTCATATTATTACTAAGGATAATAATTGTACTCCATCTGAAATCTATGTTCAAATGTCAGTTAAATTTGGCAACATTGCCTAGGTTAAATTTGGTAGCATTGCCTTGCTTAAATTTTGTAACATTTCCCAGGTGAAGTTTAGCGACATTGCTTAGGTTAAATTTGGCCACATTGCCTAGAAGTTTGGCGATATTGCCTTGGTTAAATTTGGCAACATTGTCTAGGTTAAATTTGGCCACATTGCCTAGAAATTTGGCGATATTGCCTAGGTTAAATTTGGAAACATTTCCGGGTTAAATTTTGTAACATTTCCCAGGTTAAGTTTAGCGACATTGCTTAGGTTAAATTTGGCCACATTGCCTAGAAGTTTGGCGATATTGCCTTGGTTAAATTTGGCAACATTGTCTGGGTTAAATTTGGCAACATTGCCTAGGTTAAATTTTGTAACATTTCCCAGGCAAAGTTTGGTGACATTGCTTAAATTAAATTTGGCAACATTGCCGGGGTTAAATTTGGCAACATTGTCTGGGTTAAATTTGGCAACATTGCCTAGGTTAAGTTTTGTAACATTTCCCAGGCAAAGTTTAGTGACATTGCTTAAATAAAATTTGGCAACATTGCCGGGTTAAATTTGGCAACATTTCCGAGGTTAAATTTTGTAATATTTCCTAGGCAAAGTTTGGCGACATTGCTTAGGTCAAGGGTATATTTCACATACACGGTTCTTTTTTTTAATATAACCAAACTTCGCAGGCACTGTATGTTATCTATATGGGAACCAAAATTGATAACGCTAAAAAAGTGACATTTTTGAGAGTAAAATTCTTCGTGATTTTCTTATGAAAACTTCTAAAATTTGAAAATGAAGATGAGGAACTGCTCTTTAATTTGTTCAGAACGAAAAATTCAAATTCCCATTTTTAAGAAAGTTATAAGCTATGAAATATGGCCTCCTCAAAAGCCATTTTATTTTTACGTTTTTCTCGACAAATAATCACTCAATCAAAAAAACCTTCTGTGAAGTTTCTCAAATTCTTATTATAGGTGTATATTTCTAATTTCAAGTGAAACAGATGAGTAGTATTTGAGAATCAAAGATGTACGAAAATGGTCATTTAGCAGGCAAACCAGTATGCAATCGTGTATGTAGAATAGACCCTTAAATTTGGCGACATTGCCTAGGTTAAATTTGGCAACATTGCCTGGGTTAAATTTGGCAACATTGCCTTGGCCAAATTTGATAGCATTGCCCAGGCAAAGTTTGGCAACATTGGTCAGGCAACATTTTGCATGTATGAGGCAAAATACAAGGTATCCTAAAGCTATTCATGCGACATTCAAAGATGATGATTTGCCTACCATTTATTATAAAGGCGTCGATATATTAAAGTGTGTTTAGTCTTTTTTCTCTTTGTTGATAATGAGCTTTGAAAGTTTTAATTTTATTATCCAGAGATACAAGGCAGATGAAAATACGCTGTTTATGCTAAAAACGTAGATATTACGGGCCAATAAACATTTGATTTGATTTGATTTTTTTTCAAATGAAGTATTGAGCATTAATTTTGGAATTGAAAACTTGAAAAAAAGAATTCTCATATTTGATTGGAAAAAATAATTATTTTATTTTTGCGAATTTTTTTTTCTATATGTAAAGCTATCGATGTAACACCCACGTAAAGTGTGCAAGTGGTAGAATGCCATGCCATTCTATGAAAATTTTCCAACATTTAGAGTCAGTAGGACTTTTTTCATAGTTTTTTACACTTTTTTCATTATTGCTCGCCACCTACTTCTTCTTTTGTCAGTAATTGCATGTTCATAGTGTTTATACTAAGAGCATGTTTTACTTATTTCTTACTTCGTAGGTTTTAAGTGCGGTGTACTGCCTCCCTAGGCCAGAAGCGCGGTAACTATGGTGGACTAAATAGAGTTTAGGAGATTAGTTTGTTTTAGAAATTGGAGAAGGGAGTCGGATTTTATGGGGTTTAATTTGCGCAAAATGATGAAGTTGATCGGCATCAAAGTTGAAAAAATATTATCAAATTTAATTATTTCGGTACCTTCAGAAAATAGGGTATGCAAACCAAACGTATTTGTCACCTGAGTAGTACTATACATTGGATATGAAGGAGATCATACGAAGGCGGAACACTCTGCATGTTGAGTATTTTGCTAGCCTCCTGCAGTACAGATTGACGACCAGAATTTTTCATCTGTGCCTTATTAATTACGCCATGCAATTTGTATTCGACTGCTTAACCTTGTGTCGTTTTCGCAGATCAAATCCAGCTCGACGAGCCGAACCGTATTACGTCCATAGTAACGCACGATTTTCCCCATTACTTCGCCATCGTATCTCGTATTCGTCAAGAAGTACACGCCATAGGTCCGGAAGGCGGTATGGTGTCGTCGTCAGTTGTACCGCAAGTGCAAGCGGTATTCCCGCAAGGAGCTTTAACCAAAAAAATCAAAGTCGGACTTCAGGTAAATTTATTTAAACCGCGCAAAAATACGCCCACTTCGGCGCTAAAGAAAATCACCGTTAATCACGTAACTAAGAAAAAAAAGTTCACTTTAATTTGGTAATATTTATTTATCAATTTTTTTTCTTTTGTTAAACCCTTGGAGAATTTTTATAAGCGTTGAAAACGCTGATTTCCAAATTTTTTTTTTTTTCAAAATACGATTAAAAAAGAAATTTAACGAGCTGTGTATTTTTTTTTTTAATTTAATTAAATTTTTTTGTTGTATATATTCGCTATATGTAAGTTCGCGGATCAGTCCCATATTTACGCTAAATTTAAGCTTCTGGTAAGCGTCGAACGGTTCTAGTCTTAGCGGAATAGAGGATTGTGTAATTCTCCGAGCTTTATTTCCGCATCGGATCCGAAATCGGTAATTTTATATTTACATTTTATCATTCTGGTACGTTCAATTAATACGTACAGCTGTATCGCATCTGTTGGCGGATTTTTCCTATTTTATTAACCATTAGTAAGCCAGCGTGACCGGAATAGCATATCTTCGTTTTGTTATGGTAACGATTCGATTTTATGGATTCTTTAGTGGCGGAAATCTTTCGCGTTAGTGTTTATTCGATATATGCCAAATCGAAATGTACAGCGACCGCGAAGGAATGCGAGTTGTTTAGCGAAAAACCGGCGGGATTGTTTTGTCAATTAATTCGCACTTTGTGGAGAGCGTGAAAGATTTCCACGGTGGATGAGTAAAGCTTCGAAAATGATCTCTTTTTATCAATTAAAGCATTAACTACCGTTGTGAATTTACTCTAATAGGCTGGTATGTTGTATTATTTATTAACGATGCTTCCTAATCATGTTTCGGAGTCTTCTTGTAATTTTAACGTTATTTTTAAAAAGTTATTTTTAGCAATTTTTTTTTTTAGATTACCTCTTCTTTGGTAGTTTTTTCTCTCTTTTTTCTTTAATTTTTGAAATTTTCATACGTAATTAAATAAACGGAGCATTTTGAAGTAAGTATTGATAGTGTTTAGGGTATACGATACGTTTATTACGCCCTTCTTTCCACATCTACGATTATTTCGGATCTGAATTTTGAGTTGAGAACAAAAATGATTATTTATGCTTCTCGCTGCTCAATTGTTCTGTTGATGAAAATCCAAAATCCTTAGATATGAATAAAATATTTTTCATTTTTTTTTTTTTTTTTTTTTTTACGTGTATGAATTAATTGGTTTTTGTTTTCTATTCAACACTCCAATAATCGAGTATATTTTGATTTTTTTATTGCGTACAAATTAATTGAAGACATTTCATCATTTTATTTCAGATTTTTTAGTACTAATTATTTTTTATTTTTTGAATGTTCATTGTATCGATATTCAAAAATTAACTAGAAATTTTTTTATTTTTGTTTTTTTGTAAACAAATTAATGAAATGAAAATTAATGTTTGTTTGAGAAAGAGGGAAAAAGGGCAGAGATTAAAATTAATAAATTATGTTACGATTTTTTGGATGCAAAATTTGTTTTTTTTTGTTTTTTTCAATAATCATGATATCGATAGTCGAAAATCAATTTCATTTTTGTTTTTGTTCTTGTTTTTTTATTGGAAGGTTGTCCAATTTTTTTTTTCTGGAAGATGGAAGAAGCTGTTGGATTTTATTTTGATTTTTTTTCAATGCAAAATGATATTATATCATATAACGTGTATTTTTAAAATGATCAAAGTTCAGTATCAATTTCATGTCATTTTTTTCCTATTTTTTTTTGTCCATGTGATCGAATACATAAATTAAAATTTAATTTTTTTCGCTAGAAATTTTGTCCAGATTTTTTTTTTGAGAATGTTAGGATTTTATATCGATTTTTTTGCGTACAAAATATTGTTTGGTTTTTTCAGTAATCATAGTACCGATAGTCAGAAATCAATTTCAGGTTTTTTTTGCGTGTACGAATAAATAAATTGAGAGTTCATTTTTTTGCGGAAAGTTTCATCTAAAAAATGTTTTTATGGGAGAGGTGGAGTGGCTGGAAATGTTGAATTTCACGTTAAATAAATACATATTATAATATATTTTTTTTTTAATAATCGAAGCTTCAAAAATCAATTTTATCATAAAAAATAATATAAATTTATTGTTTTCATTAATTGAAATCTTATCTTTAAAAAAATCATTTTATCATTATGGTAGAGGGGTGAGAGGAAATAGCAATTTTATTTGTCTATTGAATTTTTTTTTTAGTACGTATTTGTTGTAAATAATAATTAAATGAACTTTTGTCATAATTGATAACAAATAAAATTTTTTTTTTTGTTAGCAAACACATTGAATGAGAGTGACTTAGTCTCTTTATTTATTTATTTTTTTTTTTTTATTTATTTATTTATTTTTATTATTTTTTTTTTTTTTGATAAAAAATATTTGTCCATATCCATAAAATGTTCAGTTTTTTTGGGTGCTCGATCATAGTGGAAAATCAGTGATTTTTTTTTTCGTATTTTTCAATGTTTTTTGTAAGACACAGGAAATTAAATTCAAAATTTCCAGTAATGTTCAAAAATCTATAATACAGAATTAAATTTTTTATTCCATTATTTTTTTCTTACGTAAAGTCTGAAAATTATTTAATTTTTTGGCTCGAAGATTAGTTGAGATTTATTTCAATTTCTTTTTCTCAATATTAAAGATACAGACACATCATTTTCAAAATGCTCCTGGTAAATTTACGAACATAATTTATTGTTACTTATAAGTGAAATAATTGGGTCTAACGGTGCAATGTAAAAGTACAATTTTAATTTTAATGATTACTAACCTATGTATTCGTATGATTTTGTTTTTCTGATGTCTTTTTTAACGCTTGCCTTAACTAACACATTCGCTAGGCGATACTTTTCCTGTACTAACACGACTAACATTGTATATAATAAGTGTATGGCTGATGCTCGCACGTATATGTATGTCTTCTGATGTGTATATGTGAACAAAAATGCCCAATAAATTTAGTTTTTATAGAAATCGAAGCATTTTTTTTTTACACCTCATTGAGATTAGTGATGGAGATTATTTTTGATCGAACACCTTAAGTGTTGATATTTGTTAACTGTGTAGCGGCGAATACTGTGGTGGCTGGAAGTAGTTCGGAATAAATATTATTTGTGGAAATCGTGCATTTGTATTTGTATTTTTTTTGTAATGAAAACGTAAGGAAGATTTTGAAAAAAAAAAAAATGACTAATTTATTGGGCTGAATTTTTGTGAAATATTTTTATTTAATATTGTACAAATACGTTGTAATTTATAACGCGCTTTTTTTTTCTCGATGTGAAACGCTTATTCGCTTCACACTGTGTCCATATGTAATATTTATTTCGAGCTGAGCTTTTAAATGTAGTAAAAATCACAATGCTTTTTGATTCGCTTCGCTACGGTGGTGTTCGAAAAAGAGGTATTTTTTTTGGACGACGAAAAGTGTAAATAATATATCGACTGAATGGTTCGGCGAAATCGGAAAAAATATGGCGAGGTAAGTATGGGACGATCGTGGCGCGTAAATGGTTCGTACACAGCGCGTGAAATTTCTTTTTTGTCGGTCGACGATGAACGGAATAACGGAACACTCGTTATTACGGACGACGTTTGATTTCAGGCTCAACCGATACCGTCCGAATTGACGGCAGCGGTGTTGGGAAATTGCGTGGCCGTTTCTCCGATCGTAACGATAGAGCCGAGACGACGTAAATTCCACAAACCGATTACACTGACGTTACCAGTACCGCAGGCCGCTAATAAAGGCATGATTAATCAATATTCTGGCGATGCACCGACCTTAAGGTTGCTCTGTAGTATTACCGGTGAGTACGAGAGTACCGGAGACGGACCCGCAAGGTTGGTTTACATGTACGAGGTGTTTTATACGATGTGGTTGGTGTAGGTGGTACGTCACGTGCTCAATGGGAAGATGTTACTGGCTCGACGCCTTTGACTTTTGTCAAAGAATGCGTCTCTTTTACCACCACCGTTTCCGCTCGTTTTTGGCTGATGGATATACGTGATATCGCCGTCGCCACTAAGAAAGCAACGGAGCTGTATCGCGAAGCTATTCATATTCCTTTTATGGCCAAGTGAGTGGTGTCGCTGGTCTGCGGATGGGAAGTGATTTGGATTTTTTTCTTAAATTATGTTTCCATGTGTTTGTAGATTTGTTGTATTTGCTAAGAGAATCGACAATAACGAAGCTAGATTAAGGGTATTTTGTATGACCGATGATAAAGAAGATAAAACGTTAGAAAGTCAAGAACATTTTACCGAAGTAGCCAAGAGTCGCGATGTTGAGGTAAACGCCTTTACAGTTGTTGCGACTGCAAGCGATATATTGTTTGAAAATAAAACGCATAGAAATGTTATTGTGCTCCTTGGTGTCTAGCAAGTGCAGAAAGATACGAAATTAGAGTTTTCGGTTGGAAAGTACAATAGAATACTTCGAAAGAGTTTTCATATTTTCAAATTATTCGTGTATGAAAATTCGATGATAAAATTAAAAAATGTGTACACCAGCTAAAATTTTAGTCCAGTTACTCTAGTTTTTCTTTCGAAAAAAATTCCCAACAAAGGTTTCTTCATGATTATGTTGGTACTATCTCGATTAACATCATACTAAGAATTTCCACTCGTAGGTGGTGAGCGTATCGCCGGGAGGGTGGAAGGAATTGGAACCCCAAAACTCGGGGTTATTGCTGTATCTCCTCAAGGTTTCATCCTAAGACAAAGATAGCTCAATGTAATTTTGTTCTGCACTAATATCTTACAACATTCATGTGACATATTTCTTTCTGCGAGCCATAGATGGGTTATTAGAGGTGTTCGAACTTATAAAAAATTTCACTAATTTTTATTTATAGCATTTGCCAACATGGAAATAAATTACAAAAAAAATAGATTTTTGCATTTTTCTGCATTTAAAAGGTTCATTGTGTTGTATGAAAAGTAAAGAAATTTGAAGCAGATTTTTTTTTTATATTTAGAGATTCAAACTTTTTTTACGCGAGTTTTTAATAAAAACTATAGCTATTACAGTCTACCTGATTGTGGGAGGGGAGGATGGGCTCTTCAAATGTTTGCGTATCAGAACATTTGTAATAATTTGTCAAATGTCCAACTCTGTTTCTCTTCTTGGAAAAACGAAAATGTACCTTTTTTATTAGCTGAGTTTTTAATAAAAACGATAGCTATTACAGACTACCTGATTTGGGAAGGGAAGGTCGGGGGAGGATGGGGTCTTCAAATCTTTGCGTTTCAGACCATTTGTAATCATCTGGCCAATGTCCAACTTTTTGGTATATATATTTTTTTTTTCCCCCACGCGTAGCGCCGGCGAGTATTCATAAAATTCGCTCAAAATTCGGTGAGGTATTCTTTTTGAAAATGCGCAGAAGTGCTTTTTTTGTTTTTTCGAAAAATTTCAAAATGGTGGATCACTCAAATTTTGAGGGGGGGCTGGAGAAGAGGCAAATTGCTCAAATTTTTCGTTTTTGATCTCATATGAAAGAGTGAGTCACGGACACCAACATATTTAAATTTCAGCTTCCTAAGTGCATTTTGAGGAGAGTTAGCAAAAACCTGTTTTTGAGGAAATTGCGTTTTTTGTGTCACTCGCCTTGCGCAGGCGGGTGTGGATAAAATTCGCTCAAAATTCGGTGAGGAACTCTTCTTGAAAATACGCAAAAATAGTTTTTTTGTTTTTTCGATAAATTTCAAAATGGCGGATCACTCAAATTTTGAGGGGGCTGGAGAAGGGGCAAATAGCTCAAATTTTTCGTTTTTGATTTCATATGAAAGAGTGAGTCACGGATACTAACATATCCAAATTTCAGCTTCTAAGTGCATATTGAGAGGAGTTAGATCAAAAAACGGCTTTTTGAGGAAGTTTTGAGTCATGAAATTTCTTGAATCTTCCATATCTCCCCACCAAATCAAGTTAAAGAGGTCAAATTTTGTGTGTGAGGTTAGTTGGTGACCACAATATGACCTCTTGAATTTGGATCAAAATGGATTCAAAATGGCGGATTATCAAAATTTTGAGTAGAGCTTGAGGAGCCTCAAGTTGGTAAAAATGTAATTAATATGAATTCATATGGTTATTGGGGATAAGTTGTATACTATATCCCGAATTCACTTCCATACATGATGTTGGAGGGGGAAGGCGGGGTTATCAACCTAAAATAGTGGTGGGGGTACAGGAGGGGTCGAAAATTTTTTATTGCTGTGTCATATGATAAAATGAGCCCAAGTGACAAACGTATTTTGATTTTAGCTTCCTCAGTGATTTTGGAGGGGAGTTAGAGCAAAAAACGGCTTTTGGAGGGGAAATTGCTGCAGGAAATTTCATGAATCTTCCATATCTCATCACCAAATCGGCCTAGAATGGTCAAACTTTGTGTGTAGGATTACTTTGTGACCAGAATATAACCACTTAAATTTGGGTCAAAATGGATCCAAAATGGCGGATTTACAAAATTTGAAGATAATTTGAGGACCCTCAAATAGTTATAATTTGAGAAATATGTGTTCGCATGATTATTTCATGGCAAGAAATACTACATTTGTGCCAAATTCAACTTCTTAAGTGTTTTTGGAAAGCATAGGGTAGGGGTTTTCAGACTTGGTATTGGGTGTGGCCTGTAGTGATGAACGGTTAAGCAAGGTTATTAGTAAATCAAAATCAACTCCAATTAAAAACTCAGCTCCAGTAATGCGGCATGGCTGCTTACGTTTTTTTTTTTTTTTTTTGATATACTTCAAAATGGGGGATCACTCAAATTTTGAGAGGGGGTTGAATGGGGGGTAAATTGTTCAAAATTTTCGTTTTTGATCTTATATAAAAAAGTGAATCATGGACAGCAAAATATCGAAATTTCAGCCTTCCAGGTGCATTTGGAGGGGAGTTCGAACAAAAAATGGCTTTTTGAGGAAGTTTCGAGTCATGAAATTTCTTGAATCTTTCATATCTCCTTACTAAATGAATCTATAAAGGTCAAATTTTGTGTATGGAGTGAGTTTGGCGCCTTAATATGCCCCGTCGAATTTAGATCAAAATTAATGTAAAATGGTGCATCATGAAAATTTGAGTGAATCTTGAGGTGCCTCAAATTAGTAAAAATGTAATTAATATGGGAGATAGAAAATAGTCTATATCTCAAATTCGCCTCCACACGTAATGTTGGATAGGAAAAAGAGCGGATATTTTTCTCATTTTGCTTGTTGAGTGGCATCATGCAAATAACAACGAAGTGAAACCCAAATATTAAATCATTAATTTAATTTAATTTTCATTTTAAAATCAAATATTGAAAACATTCGCGAATCGCGAATTTTCTGAATTTATGAATAAAAATATAATTAAAAATGTTGAAAATAATTCCACAGGTTTTAGAAGGAAAGAAACAACTAATCGAACTTAGTGGTAATCTAATATCAGTAACGAAATCCGGTGATCAGTTGAAGTTAGGATTTAACGCGTTCCAAGAGAACAGACTTCCGTTCACCGTTCGCATCAAAGATAGCCTCGCAGATCCCATCGGTCGGATGTTATTCTTTAAAGAACAAAAAGTGAGAAGCATATAGTTATAGCGAATGTTTCGTTAACGTGAAAAATAATCGAAAAATTTCAAATTTTTCAGCCAGTTAAAACGAGTACACCGCATCCGCCAATTTGCGTTTTAAATATCGTTCTTCCCGATACCATAATTCCGGAATCTGATTTCTTCGATTCACCTATAAAGAAATATTATTCGTTGAACGATTCGCGTAAGTGATGTTAGGTTGATTTTTATGTTAATATTGTTATTTTTTTCGTCGTAACGAATTTTTGAACGTAGAATGAATAATTTTTTGGGATAAAAATTAAGTGAAACAAATTTCAGAAAGCGGATAAAATTATTATTGATTAGTTATCTAATTCGGCGAGTGCATTTGTTTTTAATGAGAAAAGTACAGGGATTTGTAATCATGGTTTTATTTATGAAAAAATAAAATTGTTTTTAAAAACCAATTTGGATGGGCTAGCTCAGACACAATTAAATTAAAAGATGCATACGATGAAATATGAAATATTGGAAGGTTATAAAAAATAATATGTATTCTTAGTAAAAATACATTTGTCTTTTTTTTTTGCAGAAGGTTACCATCGATCTGAATTGAAATTCTCAGACATTAGTAATTTAATCGGAGATGATTGGGAAGCCCTGGCCGAAAAATTGGGCATACGGTCTTCCGAATGTAAAGTGATCAAAATCGAAAACCCTGAAAGTACCGCTAGACAATCGTCGGTTATGCTGAAACAGTGGCATCAGCGAGCCGGTAGCAAAGCTTCAGGTGAGAAAGATAACATAACGTATAAATACCTAAATAAAATAATAAAACAAATGATTTTAAATATAATTTCAAAGTTGTAAAAAAAAAATTGTGCATTGAAAAAAAAAAGGGAATTTAGTAGTAACATTAACGATATTTGAAAAAATAAGTACAAGCTGTTTCGCCTCAGTAGAATCTCCTTCACACCATAGGTGAGCCTACTTATGGTTCTGGTTCTAAGTTGAAGTTTGTGGTTCCAGTTTTGGTTTCAGTTGTAATTCTAGGTTCATTTGTAGCCTAGTTCTGGTTCTGATGGTTGTAGTTCTACATTTGTTTTGGTTCTGGGTTTATTCTGGTTTTGATCCCAGTTTTTAAATCATTATGGGTTTTTCTGCTGGATTTTAGTTTTGGTTCGGATTCCAGCACTGGTTTTCCTATCTTGAATTAGTTGGAGAATTAATGTTGTTGTTGAATGCGAAAAGTGCAAAGCCAAAAAAAGACCAAGATCACCCGACCATATCATTTTGTTCTGGGTATCTGGGTTTATTAGCTGAGTTTTTAACTAAAAAAGGACAGCTATTACAGCCTACCTGATTTGGGAAGGGAAGGTCGGGGTAGGGTGGGGTCTTCAAATCTTTGCGTTTCAGGCCATTTGTAATCATCTGGCAAATGTCCAACTTTTTGATATATATATTTTTTTTCCTCACGCGTAGCGCGGCGAGTATTCATAAAATTCGCTCAAAATTTGGTGAGAGACTCTTCTTGAAAATGCGCAGAAGTGCTTTTTTTGTTTTTTCGAAAAATTTCAAAATGGCGGATCACTCAAATTTTGAGGGGGGCTGGAGAAGGGGCAAATAGCTCAAATTTTTCGTTTTTGATTTCATATGAAGGAGTGAGTCACGGATACTAACATATCCAAATTTCAGTTTCTAAGTGCATATTGAGAGGAGTTAGATCAGAAAACGGCTTTTTGAGGAAGTTTTGAGTCATGAAATTTCTTGAATCTTCCATATCTCCCCACCAAATCAAGTTAAAGAGGTCAAATTTTGTGTGTGAGGTTAGTTGGTGACCACAATATGACCTCTTGAATTTGGATCAAAATGGATTCAAAATGGCGGATTATCAAAATTTTGAGTAGAGCTTGAGGAGCCTCAAGTTGGTAAAAATGTAATTAATATGAATTCATATGGTTATTGGGGATAAGTTGTATACTATATCCCGAATTCACTTCCATACATGATGTTGGAGGGGGAAGGCGGGGTTATCAACCTAAAATAGTGGTGGGGGTACAGGAGGTGTAGAAAATTTTTTATTGCTGTGTCATATGATAAAATGAGCCCAAGTGACAAACGTATTTTGATTTTAGCTTCCCCAGTGATTTTGGAGGTGGAGGGGAAATTGCTGCAGGAAATTTCATGAATCTTCCATATCTCATTACCAAATCGTCCTAGAATGGCCAAACTTTGTGTGTAGGATTAGTTTTTGACTAGAATATGACCTCTTAAATTTGAGTCAAAATGGAACCAGAATGGCGGATTATCAAGATTTTAAAATAATTTGAGGTCCCTCAAATAGTTATAATTTGAGAAGTATGTGTTCACATGATTATTTCAAGGCAAGAAATACTACATTTGTGCCAAATTCAGATCTTAAGTGTTTTTGGAAGGGATAAGGTAGGGGTTTTCAGACTTGGTATTGGGTGTGGCCTGTAGTGATGAACGGTTAAGCAAGGTTATTACTAAATCAAAACAAGCTCCACTTAAAAACTCAGCTTCAGTAATGCGGCATGGCTGCTTACGTTTTTTTTTTGTTTTAGTTTGAAGTTTCAAGTTCGTAGCTCAGTTCTGGTTCTGGTTCTGGGTTTATTCTAGTTTTGGTTCCAGTTTTTCAATCATCATAGATTTTTCTGGGGTTTCATTTTGGTTCAGGTTCCAGTATTGGTTTTCTTGTCTTGAAATGGTTGGAGAATTAATTATTGTTGTTAGAAGCAAAAAGTGCTTAGACAAAACAGAGCAAGATTACCCGACTGTATCATTTTGTTCTGTGTGTTGTTCCAATTCTGGGTTCATTTTTGTTATGATTTGAAGTTTCAGGTTTGTGGCCTAGTTCTAGTTCTGTTTCTGGGTTTTGGTTTTGGTCTGGGTTTCAATGCTTTTTTTTTTCAATCATGGTTTTGCTGCCTTCAGTTAGTTAGAGAATTAATTTTTTTGTGGAATGCAAAAAGTGCGAAGCCAAAAAAAGATCAATAAATTTTTTTACATTCTGGTTCCAGTCCAGGATTCATTTTTGTTGGTTTAAGTTTGTAGCCCAGTTCTGGTTGTAGTTCTAGTTTCAGTTTTGATTCTGAGTTTATCCTAGTTTTTGTTCCAGTTTTTAAATTATTTTAGATTTTTCTAGGTTCTGGTTCTAGGTCAGGTCTAGTTTTTCAGTCTTAAATTAGTTGAGGGTCTCATTTTATTATAGAATTCAAAAACTGCAAAGCCAAAAAAAAATTAAGAACACGCGACTACATCAATTTATTCAAGCTTTGGTTCTGGTTATAAATTTTTTTACTTGTAGTTCCTGTTCTGGGTTCATTTTTGTTTTGGTTTCTGTTCAAGTTCTCGAATTGTTTTAGGTTTTTCCGGGTTCTGGTTCCAGGCCCAAATTCGCTGCTTTATTCCAGTATCTAAAATTCTGCTAAGAGCTTATCAATGACATCATACCCAATAACTTGTGGACCAAGAAATTTTTAAGTATGGTATGTGTGCCCAAAAAGGGGTCCTATCTACCCTCATCTTTCGGTTAACACCGCGAGGTGAAGAAAATATTTTGCAAACTTTTATATCAGTGCCCCTTTAGCGACTAGACTAGGCAAACTATGATACATAAGTGTAACATGAGTACACCCTCATGTTATATGAAGGGGATTACGTCGACACAGAACATCCCGTATATAATATTTTTCAATCAAACGTTTACCCAATAATTGAATCTCTGTCAACATGATTTTTTTCAGCTAACATCCTGGAATCGGCTCTACTCAGCATCGGTAGGGAAGACATCGTTCAAGAATGTTTCCTAAACTCGTCAATATCGAAAACAAAAATACCAAATGGAAACGGACTGATATCGCATAAAATAGAAGTGAGTAAAGAAAACTCAGCTCATTTTATCCGAGATGATTTTACATTAAAAATCCGTTTCTTATTTTTCTATAGGATATACACGGAAACAAAAACGACCATTACACCAGTAAGTAGTACAGTCGCAAAAATAATATCTTTGTTTTTTAATGTAGCGCCATTCATTACATATAGATTCAGATAACCTACATCCATTCCATTAGCGTTCGAACCTGCGTAATAACGCGACTCCCTTAGCCGTGTACTCTGTTCACATTAGCCACTGAATGTAGATTTAATTATTACAGCCGACGACGACGAACTGAAATACACAGCCGAAGAGAAAATCATCGACGATTCCGAACTGAAGAGCGTTTCCGAACGTAAAATGGAAATCGAAAAGCGTCTGTTGGACGAGCAAAGTAATAAAAAAGAAATGATCAGAGAGCGCAGCGAAAGCGAAGAAAAACGCCATATGTCCGGTAAACAGCACAGCGAAGAAAGAGAGATAATCAAAAACGTCGTCCATAGCGACGACGGCGAAACCTTCGAGCCGACTAAATTGACGTTTCAACAGAAACGTTTGTCTTTCGAGAAAGGATACTCGGTGGATAAAATCCTGTCCGAAGGTATCGCCAAGGAGGACGGTACGCAGATCACGGTCGTAGAAGAGCAACAAGAGAAATCGAATAAAAAAGAAAAATCCGTCGAAAAAGACAAACCTCCGAGAAAGGACAAAGTCGCCCAGAAAGAATCGTCTGAGCAAAAGGAAGCCGTGAAATCGGCCCAAAAAGAACCGTCTGTGGATAAAGATGCGAAAACCGCGAGCCAAAAACCCATCGAAAAGCCTGCCCGAAAAGAACCATCTGTGGAGAAAACCGAAGCCAAAGAAATACCATCTAAGCAACCCGTAGAGAAGCCCGTCAGGAAGGAGCCATCTGTAGAGAAGGTAGCTCAGAAAGAATCTGTCGATAAGATTGATCAGCAAATCGTCTCTCAACCTCAACCGGATAAAGCTGTCTCAAAGGAACCCTCGGTGGAAAAAATCGATCACAAACCTTCAGCGCCTCCACAAAAAGAAAAACCATCCGAGCAGGTGATATGTGAAAAACCCGCGAAAAATGAGAAAATATCTTCGACAGACGAATCCATCGTAAAACAAACCAAAATCGAAGAAAAAGTAATCGTTAAAACCGAACAAAAAGAAAAATCGTCCGAAGAAAAAGTTACCATTAATTCTGCTCAAAAAGAAACTCCATGTGGAGAGAAAATCACCGAAAAGGCTAAATTTGCGGAGGAAAAAATCTGCGAAAAACCAACACCAAAGGATAAACCTGCCGAGGTGAAGTCCGACGAGAAAGTCGTTCAAAAAGAAAATTCCGCAGATAGCAAAGTA
The DNA here is from genome assembly GCA_009761765.1 of Phenacoccus solenopsis. Taxonomy (NCBI): domain Eukaryota; kingdom Metazoa; phylum Arthropoda; class Insecta; order Hemiptera; family Pseudococcidae; genus Phenacoccus; species Phenacoccus solenopsis. Next base: position 9,280,367 of record CM019756.1, read on the forward strand.
GTGGAAAAAACCGTCGCAAAAGTAGAAGAAAAAATAGTGGAAAAATCAACGCCAAAGCTGGAAGAAAAATCCATCGAAAAATCCCCACCAAAGGTGGATGAAAAAATCGACAAATCAGAGCAAAAATTTCCACCCAAAGAAGACCTAGCGAAAAAGCAAACATCGCAAGAGAAACCAGACATCAGCACACCTAAAACCGATTCGTTCGAAAAAGACGAAAAAATATTGAGCTTTCAAGAAAAACGCTTATCTTTCGAACACCCTATAACTATTTCGCAAACCTCCGAAGTATGTAAATTACAAAAAGACGTTAAAATCGATAACGAATCTACTCATAAAGATACTCGAGACAAAGAAACACGAGACAACGATACAAGAAGGGATTCCGAATTATTCGAAGGAGTCACTTTAGGATTAGGGAAATTGGACGCGAAACCGATACCACTCGAACAAAGTAAGCAAAACACCCGTTTTCATAGTCAATGCTCTAGCTTTGCACCATTCACTTAAGCTTGGACGGTTCGTATCTGTTGCGCTTGAAGGAACCTATCTTCGGCGAAGAGTGCTGATTTTTCACGTTTTCTTCGTGTTTAGATTGACCAGTTGTTTTCTTTTTTTTTCTTTTGGTGTTTATTAAGTTGTCATTAACTTATTATTTGTATTCTCGCTACCTTTTTAGTCTCACGTATCGAGTGCTTTTTTTTTTAATTATTGTTTATTCCGTTTTATTGTGAAATGTACTTGTTTTATTTTTTCTATATTAGCTTCGCTAGTGACCTCGTCGAGTGTTATTTATTATAGAAATGGTCTGATGTTTCAGATTTCCTATCACCGAAACCAGTGAAAACACCGCCTCCTAGTCCAGCAGAGTTCAGTAAAGAAACGAGTGACGAATGGCATAAAACCGATTCTCTTGATAGTAATAAGAGTAATAGATCTACAACAGGTGGGTGAATTCATGATGTAATTTTGCTTTCGTAGGTGTACCTATATACATAGTCGAGAAATGATCTCCTCTTCCAGCTATTGGTTGGAAGTGGTTTTTTCGATATTGTGGTTTATTCTTTTTTAAAATTTTTTCATTGCCTACTGGGGAAAGGGAAAGGTTGTTATAAAAAGTATATTTATTACCAAAAAGAAATTTCTAGTACATATTTTCATTTTCAAAATATTATTAACGTCCAACTCATTGATAAATAGATAAAAAGCTTCCCCAAATTTTTAAATAATACATATTTCAGTTATGATTTTTGAAATATGTGGTGAATGCCAATTTGGAAAAAAAAAAAAAAAGGTAATATTGTGATAATTATTTAACTAAGTACATCGTGCATGAATTACGATTTTTAAATAATTGATGTATCGGTTAGAATCCTATCTTAAAATTTAAAATCAAAAGATAATAAATCTATTACCCACCGATTTTTTCAACCATCGATTTTTGAAGTGGATTATTGATTTTGAAATACTCGATATTTCATTTCAGCATTCAAAAAAAAAAAAATTATATTCCTGTTATCAATCGATTTAAGAACCAGAACTAAAATCATAACTGGAACCACAAATTCGGAACTAGAGCTGGAGCCATAAACTTCAACCTGGAACCAAAACTCGCTACGTTCAAGGGATTGTCACTTGGTTGGAGGTAGCGCCGTGGGCCAGAGTACAAAAAGTACATTAACATGCAAAAGCACTGTCACAATTCCATGCAATCGCCATTAAAAAATAATCGTTTTATACAGTTTCAATTTTTGAAGAAAGGATTTATGTAAAATCGATTTTTTACCCAGTTGATACGTTGATTATCGATTTTTCATAAGTAATCGATGCATCAGTAAATCTGTTTACTTATTCATTTTGGGAATAATCGAAACAAAGTTATGTAGAATTACAATTAGTTTTATTAGAAAATTTTTACAATTGTTGAATAACATATCGCGAAACAAAATTAATGTACAAAATTCAACCCCTTGGTGGGGGCTCCCGTGTCTTCAATATCTATGTAAGCATCAAGTTCATAAATAATATCGACCCCCCTCCCCGGTGGAGGTGCCATGCGCCGGAATCAACCCTCTGTAGGGCCCGGCGCATGCCCAGCACCCGCAAGCAACTGGGTTCATAAATTTTCCCCTTCCTCCTCTTGGTACGACCCCGAGGACTAGTCGTCCCCATTGGTCCACTGCCAATGACCGATGACAAAAGTGACGTAGACAGTGGCGTATTTAAGGGGTGGTCCAGGGGGTCTAGACCCCTTTGGCGATTTCAAAAATTGTATTTTTGTCGTAAACAAATGAACAACGAGAATGTAATATGCAAATAATCAATAGTAATAAAATGGCAAAATTAAAAAATGCGAGTACGCAAATATTAATTTTACGCCATTAACTCATTTTGAGCCCACCTAACAGATTTCTATATTTGAAAATTTTGCTGAACCCCCCCCCCCCCCTTGACCATCAGTCTGGATACGCCACTGGACTTAGATGTCCCTTGACCATCAAATTGAATCGGAGCACATAAGGCGCTGCATACAGCATCATTAGAGGGATCCCATGCATCCAATGAGCCCACGACGATACCGTACCCTTAGTACGAAGGGCCTCCGCAACACCCGCGTACTTACTCTTCTACTCCTCGAGCGTTGCTGCGAAGGCTGAGTACCGGTGCTCGGGAACCGTCATGTCAACCATCGCCACCGTTCTGGTAGCTTCGTCAATGAAGACGAGGTCCGGGCTCAAATCCTCGAAATGTTCTAAACAAGTCGCACATTCCCATTTAATTCCCCCCCCCCCCCCCGTGAAATTTGCGTAAATATTAATTTTACGCTATTAACTCATTTTGAGCCCACCTAACAGATTTCTCTATTTGAAAATTTTGCTGGACCCCCCCCCTTGACCATCAGTCTGGATACGCCACTGGACGTAGATGTCCCTTGACCATCGAATTGAGTCGGAGCCCATTAGGCGCTGCATACGGCATCATTGGAGGGATCCCATGCATCCAATGAGCCCACGACGATCGCATCGACAGAAACACCGTACCCCTTAGCGCGAAGGGCCTCCGGAACACCCGCGTACTTACTCTACTACTCCTCGAGCGCTGCTGCGAAGGCTGAGTACCGGTGCTCGGGAACCGTCATGTCAACCATCGCCACCAATTTTATTAATATATGTATTATAATATATTTAATTTCCAATTAAAAAAAATTTTTCTAATATAAAATAATTTTATATATAATTTTTTTTTTTTTAATTGTCATAATAATTTTAAATTTAATTTTCGATCTGGTAGCTTTGTCGATGATGATGAGGTCCGGGCTCAAATCCTCGAAATATTCTAAACACGTCGCACATTCCCATTTAATTTGGCCGCCCACGTGAAATTTGTGACAGTGCTTTTGCATGTCAGTGTACTTCTTGTACTCTGACCCATGGCACAACCCACCAACCAAGTGACAATCCCTACAGCGCAGCGAGGTTTGGTTCCAGGTTGAAGTTTATGGCTCCAGCTCTGGTTCCAATTAAGATCCTAGTTCTGGTTCTCAAATCGTTCTCAGTTTTTTTCGGGTCTAGTTCAACTTCCAGTCCCAGTCTTGCAGTAGGGGTCATTTTGTCGTCAAATGTGAAAACTGCATAGCCAAAAAAGAAAGATCGAGAACCCGGAATTATAATTATTATCATTTTGTTCTGGGTTTGGTTCTAATCCCAGATTTTTCTCTATTTTGGTTTCACTTCTGGGTTTATTTTTGTTTTATTTTCGGGTTTTAAATGGTTTTATAGTTTTGGTTTCAGTCCCAGCAGTACTGGTTTTGCAGCTTTGTAATTTTGTTATACGATATTGAACTTCTTTGTTCGAAAATATAATTTTAGCAGTTTTGCATGATTTGATTGTTTTGATTTGCTATGAACCCATAATAAAAGATCTCCACATTTTTTCCGCACTAAAATATCAGTCAAAATTTAATTTTTGGAATGTTAGGTCTGATCACTTAGGTTCTTAAGAATTTATGAGTTTTGCCAATTAAGTATTTAAAATTCTATTCGTTTTTTTTTTGTTTTGTTTTTTTTTTGTTTTCATAATACAGATTTGGAAACACCATCGAGCGATATTCAACCTTCACCGACGGACTCATCCGCAGGTAAATATTCGGCATAGTATTAGCATGTGAAATTCTGTGGTAATACATATCGTTTGCTATTTTTCATACGTACATAATGGAACGTTCGTTCCGTCATGAGTATTATGATTTGTTAATTGACGATACATCGTCAACGTTGAATTAGACGATAATTAGTCGATCATAGGGTGCATATTATACGTTTATTGCTTGTCAACCTCTCAAGCGGTATATTTTCAAAATACTCTAATGGGAATGACTACGTACGCATTTTTCGTTTAATCGATACGTTTGTATGTTGTGATGATAATTTTATGTTGCATGTTTCACCGCGACTATATAGTTAACACGTACGTTCCCGTCTAGAGAGGGCGTCTAGCGACCGACGCGCCCGAACGGTACGGTGGTAATTGCGAACATTTTTGTCCTCTAGATGATAACTGGTTAAGCATAGCGTACACGAGCGTTATAGTAACGCGACAAAACGCATTGCAATGGAGTAAACGCCGCAACAATATCGTCGTCGGTGGTTTAAATGTTAATCGTAAACTATACGCTTCGGATAACGTACTCACTGCCGGACGTAAGGTTGGCCGCGCGAAAGACTCGAAGAAGAATGGCAGGCGGTTGTCGGAATGCGGGTACAGTGGTAGTGAGATTAGTAACGCGAGTTTCAAGCGTCAGTTCGCCGCATCGTGTTTACCATCTTCGGTGTGGAATAGGTCGTTACCGAATTTATGTCTTTCGTTGTCGCCCTTTGAGTATAGTTCGATTAAGGACGCAGATGTCTCGTTGACGCATTCCACTAGCGTCGAGTACTTCACGCCGGACGCGAATTTCACACCTAAATGCGGAGCTTATTGTATGTGGTCATCGGGCGACAATTCGCAATATATTTGCGAAGGTAAAGTTTACATTGCAGTGAGGTGACTTTGTGATGGATAACGTCTGCGGTGGAGTTACTAATGTCTAACAAATTTATGCACGTCTAATCGCTGCGTTTATTAAAAAAGAGATGAGATTTTTCCTCTAACTCCGAACTAGAGTAGGTAGAGTTGCGGCGACCATTCCAGCCATTTTTATTAGTGCGTTAGCGTCTCTTCATCTCGGCCTTCGGTGCAGTGTGCTCACAATAGAATGTGTCGTACTTTTAAAGGTTTCATTTTCTTTCTCTAGCCTTCTACTTCTGAAGGCTGTTTCATAAGTAAGGTTCACTTTTTTTTCTGTAGTAAACGGTAAATGCTACTGTTCTGAAACTTCGCGTAGTTGAAGAGAAAAGGACTGGCCACCAGCTATATTTTTTATAACGCGTTCCGTTTAATATTGTGTCGACACAAAATTAATAAACATAGATGTCTCGATTTCACTGTACATAAAACTTGAACTGCGCGCAGTTATTCGTTTTCTTTGATTTGAGAATGTTAATTGGACAGAAAGACATCTTAAAACGTAATCCTCTTCGGATACTTCGAGATACATTTCGAATTACATCTCGAAAAAACTGGTTCGTTTTCTCCTACCCTTAGCAACAACGTTACAGATACCATTATCACATTAGTAGTTTTCAAGGTCTGTTAGTTAGAGTCCGACTAAGGTTCAAAATAATCTCTCACCTTGACTCTTCGTTCTGTTTTTAAACTACCCATCTCAGGGTGGTTCTCGAGTCAGGTCGATCGGTGTTGAAGTAGGGGATGTATTCGTTGCTCGATATTGTCTGTGTCACTTCTTGTTGATTTTCTGTAGGCACCTCGTTCGGTGATCATTTCCGATGCATTATACGTTGATTATTGGTTGCCCCATCTGTACATAGGTTAATGATATGGTACACGTTTCAGAACCAGTATCGTCATCTTCGATCGCCGCTCATGATATAAATAATCTTAACAAACGCGTCGACGACGATAGGTTACCCGTACCAGAACACAATTTCGAAAATGTAGTCACCGAATCAGTTAGCGAAATCGAACTGCCGACCGCATTGAGTATTAGCGACCAAGGGGCGCGTTTCGAGAGTCGTAGCGAACAAGAAAAATACACGGACGATTTGATCGACCGGCTGATCGAGCAAGAAACGGCGCAACTCTTGGCCTCCGGTAGAATAAGCTACGATTCGGACGGCGATGAGGAGACGCGAAAGAAGTACGAATCGTTGGTCAAATCCAATGGTCAAAGAGAGCCGTCCGAATCGGACGACGAGAATGTGGTGTGCGACGCAGAAGCCGAACTGCTCAAATACCTTAGTACAGCCGAATTCAAAGACGAACACGATCACAACGAAAGATCTCCTCAGCGTAAGGTGGCCTTTCGTTTGCACTCGGACGAGAACGAATTGGTATATCCAGGACAAACGGATAGCGAGGAGAGTACCAGTAACAGCGACAATAGCGAGGAAGCATCGCCGGAGCCGGAGCTGGTCAGTAGGAATCATGTAGATGTGGCACCGTTACCGTCGGCGCCACCTGAAGAAACCAAAATACAGAATACACAAGCGACTAGCGAAGTCGAACATAAATTCGAACGTATGGCTTCGGAAACATTAGACGACGTTGGTAAGGTGGAAGGCGAGTTCCACCGCATTGTCTCGCAATTGTCGTTCGAAGAGGTGACCGATTGTTTGAACGCTTGGGATGAAACAGAATCAGCGGCTAGACGCGATGGCGATAGGCCAGTACGACCAGAAGGTATATAAATGTCTTATTTTCCATCATTAAAAAACGCAAATTAACACGAGTGCGCATATTCTTTTTTTTCCTTTTTCTATCTTTTTTTTTTCGTACATAATTTCTCACCAGCGGTTGTGGATTAATGGCGCCAGTTTGGCGGCTTCGTTAACGCATTTTTTTTTCTCTCTTCGTCGCGTTCGCCTTCCGCAGAATACTGCATGATGAGCTTCGTAACGAGGTCGTGGTAAGTCCTCATGTCCAATGTCGGTGTATTCCAGTCCGCGTATAAACCATTCGGGATGGCCCGTAGGTCTATATCCGGTATTAACAGAGTGCACTTGGAAGAGGAAAACTTTACTATGTACTCGTAATTACGCTTACGGTAATTTTTAAAAAGTCGTTGGCCGCGTTCATTTACCATGATTTTGTAGATAGATATTTTTATTTCAACTCCTTCAGATGCTATTTTAAACAATATCTCTTAGAATTTAGTAGTTTGTAAGACCAACAACGCAACGTTAGTACATCAATGTGGTCTATCTCATTGTTGGAGAAAATTGTACCTAAGTATACATAAAGTGGACTTCCAATATTATTGATCAAGCTTACGGTTCTTATAATTTTAGGAACGTTTATTTACTATAATTCTCTAGTCGTAACAATCTTATGTTTGATGCAGAATAGCGAATTTCATTTCTTCCTACTTAAAGCATATTGGGTAGACCTGTAAGCGCCAAAAAGTAAGGTAAATACAATAGTTACCTGCTATCCATTTCCTCTTTAACGACTTTCTTAGACACCCTGGATTAGATGTAGTGATACAAGAGAGAGAAGTAGCTCCTTTCTTTAATGATTTCATTGCTGGTGATTCATACACTCTCCATTGATGATGAAAAGTTTTTTTTTTATCTACGATAATCCGCAATCGAACAAAATTTCATGCTATTGTTTGAGTGGAGAAGGGTTGGATAAAACTCGAGTTTTTACTGTTTTTTAACCCATGGTGTCCCTTACCTACTAATGCAGTTAGGCCATTATAGAAACTCTGATCTGCTGAGTCGCCATTTTCTTCTTTAGAAAGCCCGTAAATGGGAGTTATTTCACTGTCAGAACAAAGTTCATCCGCAACTGCATTTGTAGCTTGGGTAGCGATCTTTTTAAGGAAGAAAATGGCTAAATACCATATCCATATTTAGAATGCTCAGTAAATCGGTATTTTTGGATTTGGGTGTTTTTATCCACATCACGATGTGCGAGCGCAATAATACCATCAGTTCTAGCTGGAATTGCTAGCAGGATGAGATGTAAGGATTTGAGTTGAAGTTAGATCTAAGCTGAGGTCAAGTTTAGCTTTAGTTAGAGGTTGATGCTCATTGTTATTATTCGAATCGTCGTGACTTACTTATTTATTGAATAAGTTCCCGTAGAATGTCTTTTCTTCTGCTTAATAAACATCATTCTCAAATTATGGTATAACTATGACTAAATTGAAATCAAAATGAATAAAAGTCATAATATTTTGGTTACAGAGTAAGATATAAATAATCATTATTGAATGTTTTCTAAACTATATAATGATTATTGTACCCATAGCTTATTAACACTCCACAATTTCAGAGAAAATTGTCATGGTATAATACGAACATTATTATACATAACATGTAATATTTTATTCACATGAAATCTAGCTTTTCTTGTATGTTACTAACGATACTAACACTTTTGTGTATTTGTTATGTTATGTTAAAAGGCGATAAGCAACTGAGTAATACCGAAAACGATACGCGTCTTCTTTCACGAGTGTTAGAAAACGACGATACTGACATCGAGGAGAACGCGGATTACTTCTCGAAAAAGAAATTCTGGCAATCTTTTGAATCGGCCGGATCAGAGAAAAATGTTCTGGCCCCAGTACCTAGGCCGCGCGCTAGTATTGGTGGTAGCGATGAGGCTCCGGTTGTCGCAAAACGTTCAACCGAGAATATTAGGTCAGGATTTATAGCTACTAAAAGTGAATCACTTCAAGAACGGTGTGTTTCTGACAAAGAGCGATCAAAGCCATCGATGAAAAAAGTTCATTCATTAACTGCTTATAGTACAGACTCAGAAGCTGAGTACATCGCTAGTTGTGGTATCGAGAAATTGGCATATGAAAATGTCGCTTTTAGTGAGGAAGATGAATCTGTATCAGAGGTAGTGGCACCTCAAGTAGGCAGTGTGAAAGCGAAAAAGTTATTATTCGAGCAAATGCAAAGGGAATCGAGTAGTCAAGAAAGTATTACCAGTCCGTCATCATCTAAAAAAGATGAAATATCCTCTGTTGGAAAACCCGAGGTTATTACGAGCCAATCATCTTTGAAAGATGAGATAGCTGTAGAAGGGAAAACTATCATTGATCAATCATCCCCAAAAATTGAAGCATCTTCTGATGTGAAAACAACAGTTACTACTAGTCCGTCCTCATCTTTGAAAAGTGAAATAGCTGCTATAGGAAAAACTTCGATAGATGCATTATCTAAAAAAGATGAGGTATCCTCTATTGAAAAACCCGAAATAATTACAAGTCCATCATCTTTTAAAAATAAGATAGCTGTAGAAGGGAAAACTATTATTGATCAATCATCTAAAAAAATTGAAGCAACTCCTGATATGAAAACTATAGTCACTACTAGTCCGTCCTCGACTTTAAAAGATGAAATAGTTATTATAGGAAAAACTACACTTGATACATTATCTAAAAAAGATGAAATATCCTCTGTTGTAAAACCCAAAGTTATTACAAGCCCATTATCTTTGAAAGATGAGATAGCTGTAGAAGGGAAAACTATTATTGATGAATCATCTAAAAAAATTGACGCAACTTCTGATGTGAAAACTACAGTTACTACTAGTCTGCCCTCATCTTTAAAAGATGAAATAGATGTTAGAGGCAAAACTACAACTGATGTATCATCTAAAAAAGATGAAACCACTTCTACTGTGAAAACCACATCTATCATCAGTTCCCCATCTTTTAAAAAAGATGAAAAAGCTTTCGATGAGAAAACCACAATTATTACATCACATAAAAATGGTGAATCAATTTCTACTGTTGAAACTGTAGTTATTAGTGGTCAACCATCATCTGCAAAAGAAGAGATATCTATTGAAAGGAAGACGACTACTACTTCTACCACCACATCATCTAAGAAAGATGAAATACTTCCTATAGTTGAAACTAAAATAACTTCCAAAGAGAAGACTACTACTAGTACATCTAAAAAAGATGAAAGTCCCTCTATAATAAAAACTACAGTATCTTCTTCACTATCCTCTGTAGATAACAAAACGCCCTTTGTAGTAGAAACTAAAGTTATCTCTAGCCCCCTATCATCTGTAAAAGATGATACTTCTGCTACTATTGATAGCCTATCATCGTCTACAAAAGATGAAAGCTCTATTGAGGTAAAAACTACAGTTATCTCTACTTCAACATCATGTATAAAAGATGATATTCCTATGCCTATCTATAGCTCATCATCATCTATAAAAGATGAAATAACCTCTACAGCTACTATTGTTTCATCATCAACTAAAAAAAGTGAAATGTCATCTATATTAAAAACCACAACACCTGTCACTCAATCATCATCTATAATAAATGAGGCATTACCTAGTTCAGAAACTAAAATTATCACTGATCAACTATCATCTGAAAAAGATGAAACTGTTGCCTCAATAAAAACCATACTTACATCTAGCCCATCATTATCTAAGAGTGATATGATCACTACTTCAGTTACACCTACTATTGCTGGTCCCGTATCAAAAAAAGATGAACCACCTATATTAAAAACCACAGTTATAACTCAGTCTTCATCCAAAACAAATGAATTACCATTAGAAACCACAGTTGTTACTAGTCCACCGTTATCTAAAACAGATGAAGTGCCACCTGTTACCGAACCTATAGTCTCTAGTTTACCATTATCTACAAACGATGAAACAGCTGATACCACAAAGACTAAAGTTCTCTCTAGTATATCATCATCTGAAAAAGATCAAATACCAGCTGTGGCGGAAACTACTACTATCTCTAGTTCATTGACATCTATAAAAGATAAAACTACTGCTGTTACAAAGAGTGTACTATCTAGTGAGAAAGATGAAACAGCAAATAAGATAAAAACTCAACTCCTTGAAACAGAAACCCCAGTTACTAATGTAGATAATGAAGAATCTATTAACAGAATAATTACCTCAATAGACAGATCTCAAATAAATGAAATTTCTGATAAATTAGATGAGAAGGAGGAATCGATAACTCAAGCAGTTACCACACTCGACGACACCCAAACTAATGGTACTTTGGATGAAAGCTTAGATAATACCCAATCCGAATCAGATATTACCCCTGAAGATTTACGCGATAAACAGTTCTTAATGCAAGACTGGGAAAGTACTAATGAAATGTTGGAAAATATAGCCCAAGAAAAAGATAGAATTTCTATTAAAACTGTTTCTAAAGAAATCTCTTATACTGATGGGGAAGAATATAAACAATTCAGTGATTCTAGAGGTTTTAGTGAAGATAACTCTGAGGTAATAAAAGAAGAAGCGCAAATAGTAGCTGAAAATTTGATTAACGAAATCGAAGAGGAATTGGGAAAACGACCTGATATTGTTGAATGTTTATTAAAAAGTAAACTCGAAGAATTAGTTGATGAGATCGCAGCTACCTCTAGTAATGATATAACTGATGAAGATCTTAAAAGCACTGGTACTGAAGTAGATATACCAACATATAGCCAGGATGATGTTAATATACCAACAGCTGCGCTTGATTTAGATTCTAAAATGAAAATGAAAATAAGCAAAGCTTCTCCTACCGAGTATGAAATTAAATACGAACAAGTAGAAGAGTTTAATATATTAGAATCAGTAGATTTTGAAGAGCAAGTTATTCCTGAAGAAACAGATAGTAGTTTAAAAAGCACTAATGAATCATTTACAGTTGTTTGCAAAAATGATCTTGCTAAACCCTCTAAAATACCAATTCGTAATATAAAAATTCCTCATAAAGAAACCGAGTTACAGCGTAAAAGCAGCGAAGAAGAAAAATCGCGTACCAGCACATCCCCTGAATATGTTCAAGATTTCGTTGAAATACGTCAAAATAAAAGTAGAAAATCTGGCGCCGATTTTGAGCCTTGTTCGAGCTCTAGTGAAAGCCATTATCATTCTTTCGAACATTCTGGAACTGCCAGTCGTCCGTTATCATCAGATGTTGAGGGATTATTAAGCTCTACAATACCTGGTACAACTGGGTCTTCTGAGTATGAGACAGCTGCTTCTCACGATACCTCGCATGATTTTCATACTGCTATGAGTTCAGCCTCTATACACGAATCTATAAAATCTATCGATTCTGAAAGCTCTGGGAATCTAGGTAGCGCAGAAGTTTCGAGCGAGATATCTGAAACATTAGTCGCATCAACAGCTGAACTAGAGCACGATGTAGATTTGCCTACTTCGCATTATTATGATGAAACGAAGAAAAGTGTTTTCCGTAGATCGCCTATCGAACCTTATGATAATGATATACCGATGGATGTTATCAAAAGAGGTAGCCAAAGCTTCGACATGGGTAATCTACAATCATTTGCTTGTGAACAAAAGAAAATGTTAGAAACGAGTAAGTTTGGGCAATCAGGTAAACTCGAAGAGCCTTATGAATTAGATGATAAATTATTATCTAGTACCGAAGATATGAGCTCATTTAGTATTACTGATGGTGGATCTAATCTCCAAACTGTTGTTGAAGTTAACAGCACTGAATCAGATAGAATGGATAATTCCCTTATATCAGAACAAAGTTTAACAATATCTGCTACCTCTAATCAATTCAGTACATCATCTTCAGATCTAAAAGACGAAGCCGAAGGTGATAAAAAAGTCGACGTTGGTGCTGTCGGACATACACATGAGACATCTGTTATTAATATAACACCTTGTGTTACATCTACATGTGAAATACAAACTAAAACTTCAGTTACTTCGAAAATAGATAAAAGTGATAGCAAAGATACTATTAGTCGTGATATATCGATGGATGATATACCAAATATTACGATATCCCATCATTCGACACCACCTAAAGAATCTCCTGTTAAAGATTCACCTATTACTCCCGATAGTGAATCATTTGAAATGATCGAGCAACCAGATGAAATGGATGATTTTGTTATCGTTGAAGAAGTAGCCAAAGAGGCTTGCGAACAAGATGGAGAAGGTAAAGGTATCCGCATAACAGAAAAACGTAAGCCTACCCATTACGACGATGAAGTACGTAACTTACCACAAAAAACTTCATCAACATTAACTAAAGTAGAGTACTATGGTGGTAATGATGGATGTAGTTTTCCCATCGAGGGGGTGCCTAATGAAGAGAAACCTACTATAGATGAAGAATATGAGAACTCACCACCCAATGATAATGAACTTTATGAGCACGAGGTAGAAGAGGGTAAAAAATGGATCGAAATGCAATTCCAAGCAGATTCAGAGGATGCTTCTTCTTACGAGTATAATTACGAACGCGTCCCATTGGAGGACATTAAAGAAGAAGATACAGATGAAATGCACAGCAGTAAAATCGGTAGTGTGAGTAGTCAGATTAGCCAATCTATTGGTAGCCTTGGTAGCATGAAGCAGTCTCTTAGTAGTACACCAGATTACGATATTTTAGCTGGTAAAAGATACTTTACCAAGTCATCAGATAAAGATGATATTTCGCAAGGATCTCTGCAAGAGTTTGAAAGGCTCGAGCAATTAATGGCGTTAGAATCAATGAAAAGTAAGCTCTCTGGTTCACAAGACTCTTTGGGAAGTTCAGTAAATGGTAAAAAACGTAGCGGCGATGATATATCTATATCGTCATTGAAAGAATTTGAAGGATTAGAGTATGCTTGTGTGGAAGCGGAGAAAATCGAAGAACGAGCTTTAGCCGAAGAACGTTTGTTATCGCAAATCGAAGAAGGTCACGAAAGTCAAGCCTCCGAATCGGAGAGTTGTGAAACGTTGGAGAAATCGTGTTACGCTGAATCTGATGATGATGATGATTATGACCAAAAGATGTTCGAAATTGACGAGATAATTAGACAAGCACAATCTAATGTAGAAAAATTCATCGATGTGGATAGACTCGAAAAAACTGAATCTCTTGGTAGAGGCGATTCGTTTGAAGAGACCGCTCGTATACCAGATTTTGAGCTCGATCAGCCATTAACTGAAAATACGCATTCTTCTTCTGAAATATACAGCGGTAAGAAATACATCGAACATTTCGATATTGGGCATTCCCTAGCTACCAGCACTGATTCACTAGAGGTGAAAAGTAAACCCGAAGATGTACTTGTCACCAGTACAGACTCTCTAGAGGTGACTACAAAGAGCAGATGTGATGTTGCATCCGATTCATTAGATACAGATCGAGTAGAGTCTCCACGTAGCTCTTATGACGTTGATGAGGAACTAAAGAACATAGCTTCTGATCGCGATGATAGATTGTCACCTCATCACTTAATGCTCAGCAGCCCTGATTCTCTAGAGGCGACCAGCTCGGCTGGAACGCACGCTACATATCAAAATGAAACTGACTCTGCTATGTCATCTAGTTTCACCAGTGCTGGATCTAATACTATGGTATCCAGCACAGAGAACCTGGAAAACTTGGAGAATATAGTCACCAATTATTCTAACTGGTTAGATGGTAATCCATATATGACTGAAGTCGTCTACAATGTATCCGAGAAAAGTTACGTTACTACAGAACGCGTTACAGAAACACCAACCGATGTAAAAATCACCACTCATGGCCAAGACGCGAAGAAACTCTATGAAAAAGATATGGCCGCGTTTAAACCTGGAGAGTATTATAGCGAAACACAAGAAATCGATAGCGAAGGAAATATACATATTAAAAAAGTCATCGAAAGTAGAGCCGTGGTGACTTCGGAGAAAATCCAGAATAGCGAAAAGATAATCCTCGATCCCGAACAGTATCGTTCCGAGATTTCAGTTGAGCATTTCACAACGCGCTCCCAACAGACTCGTATCGAATCCTCAATGACATCAGGTACATTGGTAATTCGTACATGCAGATAAACGTGCGCTATTTTAGAGTGTTCGCCATTTCGCAATTGTGTAGTGTAGAAGAGAACGCTACAGAGATGTGTGATTCAGCACTTCGATTCTATGGTCTTCCCTCATTCGTCTTATGTTCATGGTCGAAGTGCTTGTGCGAATTCAGATGGTTACTTTTTCAGCTTCGAGTTGCTTATTTTATCGACTTTACGTAACAACGAATACGTTTACTCTTATCACCGCTTTAGTGGTAATTTTGCTGAAACGCGTTTACGCGATGAAGTGCTGAATCAGCATGTTATTAGATGTAAGTACGCTTCGCTGTTCTGCGCTTCTATTGTGTGAATTTTGTTATTTTTCGTTAGTAACTTTTCTTCCCCTACAAAGGTTTCGCTTCTCTAATGTCCAAACTCGCTGAAACATTTCGAAGTAAAGTTTTCTTTGACCATAATGTGCACGTAAAAAAATCTGTCGAAAAGTCTGGACTTTATCGCATCAACATTCTTTGCTAAATGTTAAAGAAAGTCATCGAATCTCTTAGCCCACCCTATATTCTAGTGGAAACTCCACCGTGACGCTCTTATAGCAAGATTATTCGACCGTTTACAGTATTTAGAGAAGGTCGTTTGAAATTCTCGATTTGATTGTTTGTACCATCGCGTTATTTTGCAGGAAGGTATAGAAACGAGAGCGGTGAAAATTATTACTCAGATGATCGTTGACGTAGTGCATGTGTATTTGATGCTTCCAATTACCCGACGCAGTTGAAATTAATTTATGTAATGGTCGCATGGTAGATGAGCTTTTTGTTGAATAATTGATGATTTCTTCCAACTAATTTGATATTGCTACAGCATCTAACAGAGATGGCGCTTGGCTATGTATTAGTAGTAGTATTGAATAACACCATTGCTAATATCATGAAGAGCTTATTTTGCACTTTTTAAAATCATAATTACGTATTATTATTTGGATAATTGAATTTTATTTTTTTATTTCTTGTTTTTTAATGATTTTTATTTTATGAATTAACTGATATAGGTTACGTTCACTAAATTAATTTCGAACATTTTTTTTTTTAATGTTCATACCTACTTCTTACTTTTGTGAAAAATAATAATCTAATTTAAATTCATTAATGAGGTTGGATTTCATTAGTAATAAATTTTATTTGTTTTGTTTACAGAAACAAATGTTCGACACGAGCAGAAAGAAGTTTCAGGAAATACAACTGGTAAGTTGCTTCGAATATTTCTCATTCTCAGTAGTTATTTTAAAATAAATCAGGTAATTCCAAAGTAATACCTTATAGTGCCATATATGAAACTAGATTCCCCTGATGTTGCCATATTTATTATTAATAATTATGGAGATGAAATGTAATAGCTGTAGGTTTTTTTTGGTTGAAAGAAATGTAGTTATTTAAGGAAGTGTGAAATCGTTCTTTTTCCCAACAAATGATTAATAAAGTGAATGATGAGCGAACCTCAGATGCAAATTACAACTTGATTTCATAAAATAGCTGGTTAATTTGAAGAGATTTGGCAATATCTATCTAGCTAAGTTCCTTTAAGATTCGAATCTAAGAAATACAGACTTAGCAAACCCCTTTATTAATCTAGACCAGAGCTATTAACTTCTTCCAAACTCCAAGGACTTCGAGCTGCAGTATGTCAGAGCAACTCTGGTTGTGGGAACAGGCTTTATAACCCCAGAAAATCGTAGCCCTAGTGGTAGGAATTTATTTTAACGATTCTAAAGCACACTCTGCTGCTGGGTTATCCTACCCTTCCTCTAACAAGCCTTTCTTAATCTGCTGTCGTAAACTACGGTGATTTGTGGCAACTTATCAACATAGAAGTTGAAGAAAAAGCCCTTGAGGGTTATTGTGAGCCCTGCTGCATCTGATTTTTAGCTGAGTTTTTAACAAAACGATAGCTATTACAGCCTACCTGATTTGGGTAGGGAAGGTCGGGGGAGGGTGGGGTCTTCAAATCTTTGCGTTTCAGACCATTTGTAATCATCTGGCAAATGTCCAACTTTTTGGTATATGTATATATATTTTTTCCCCCACGCGTAGCGCCGGCGAGTATTCATAAAATTCGCTCAAAATTTGGTGAGGAACTCTTCTTGAAAATGCGCAGAAGTATTTTTTTGTTTTTTCGAAAACTTTCAAAATGGCGGATTACTCAAATTTTGAGGGGGGCTGGAGAAGAGGCAGATAGCTCAAATTTTTCGTTTTTGATCTCATATGAAAGAGTGAGTCACGGACACCAACATATTTAAATTTCAGCTTCCTAAGTGCATTTTGAGGCGAGTTAGCAAAAACCTGTTTTTGAGAAAATTGCGTTTTTTGTGTCACTCACTTTGCGCAGGCGGGTGTGGATAAAATTCGCTCAAAATTCGGTGAGGAACTCTTCTTGCAAATACGCAAAAATAGTTTTTTTGTTTTTTCGATAAATTTCAAAATGGCGGATCACTCAAATTTTGAGGGGGCTGGAGAAGGGGCAAATAGCTCAAATTTTTCGTTTTTGATTTCATATGAAAGAGTGAGTCACGGATACTAACATATCCAAATTTCAGCTTCTAAGTGCATATTGAGAGGAGTTAGATCAAAAAACGGCTTTTTGAGGAAGTTTTGAGTCATGAAATTTCTTGAATCTTCCATATCTCCCCACCAAATCAAGTTAAAGAGGTCAAATTTTGTGTGTGAGGTTAGTTGGTGACCACAATATGACCTCTTGAATTTGGATCAAAATGGATTCAAAATGGCGGATTATCAAAATTTTGAGTAGAGCTTGAGGAGCCTCAAGTTGGTAAAAATGTAATTAATATGAATTCATATGGTTATTGGGATAAGTTGTATACTATATCCCGAATTCACTTCCATACATGATGTTGGAGGGGGAAGGCGGGGTTACCAACCTAAAATAGTGGTGGGGGTACAGGAGGGGTCGAAAATTTTTTATTGCTGTGTCATATGATAAAATGAGCCCAAGTGACAAACGTATTTTGATTTTAGCTTCCTCAGTGATTTTGGAGGGGAGTTAGAGCAAAAAACGGCTTTTGGAGGGGAAATTGCTGCAGGAAATTTCATGAATCTTCCATATCTCATCACCAAATCGGCCTAGAATGGTCAAACTTTGTGTGTAGGATTAGTTTGTGACAAGAATATAACCACTTAAATTTGAGTCAAAATGGATCCAAAATGGCGGATTTACAAAATTTGAAGATGATTTGAGGACCCTCAAATAGTTATAATTTGAGAAATATGTGTTCGCATGATTATTTCATGGCAAGAAATACTACATTTGTGCCAAATTGAACTTCTTAACTGTTTTTGGAAAGGATAGGGTAGGGGTTTTCAGACTTTGTATTGGGTGTGGCCTGTAGTGATGAACGGTTGAGCATGGTTATTACTAAATCAAAACAAGCCCCAGTTAAAAACTCAGCTCCAGTAATGCAGCATGGCTGCTTACGTTTTTTTTTTTTCAGTGTTCAATCTGAGGCCTTAGAATCTAGCAGCTGATTGAATGGAATACAACCTTAATGATTAAAGTTGTTGGATGATGTATAAGTTGGTGCTGCAATAGGGTACATGTATTGACACCACTCTAATCATGTACTCCTCAGCACTTTTTGTATTATCAGCTGACGCTCCTATGGGCCTCTGATTCATAGATGAAAAGTTATGTGGCACAACGGGCTATAAATGGGTATTTAGCGATGATAACTATAGCGCATAATATAGATGTACTGTTTGGTAACAGTGGCAACGCTGCGTTATGATTCACCATAACTGGTTAGAAAAGGACAGGTCAAGGACTAGGGGAGAAACTCGAAGAACTAGTCACAATAGACCATCTTTCCCTTGGTACAACGAACAAAAGGACGATAGATGGATGTTTATGTGCATCGCCATACACAAAGGAAACCAGTTTCTTTTGTAGCTTGGTAAAGTGCGAAGGAGATGATTGAATTGATCTTTCGTCGTTAGTCCCGATTTTAGATTTCATCGTGATCGGTCTTCAAATTTGCTTTTTGCGCGTTCGCGTAACAATGGGCAACGATACTTGCATCTTTTAATTAAACC
The DNA here is from genome assembly GCA_009761765.1 of Phenacoccus solenopsis. Classification (NCBI taxonomy): domain Eukaryota; kingdom Metazoa; phylum Arthropoda; class Insecta; order Hemiptera; family Pseudococcidae; genus Phenacoccus; species Phenacoccus solenopsis. Next base: position 9,299,364 of record CM019756.1, read on the forward strand.
TAAACTTAAACATTAGCCAAAAACATCAAAAAAGTTGAAGCCTTCATAAAAGCGAAAAGTTGTCAGTGTAGAAAAATGGTGATGCTAAGAACTATGTGGAGCTTATAGCACTTCTCTTCAAATTTTCCATTCATGGAAGTTTCAACACCTAAATAATCTAAAATTTGGCCCTTAATACTTGAAGCCATTGAAATTGCTAACTTCGTATTTTTTTACATTGTGGACTTTGACAACAGTGCATAATTGAAGTGCAACGACACTACTTGATGCACTAGTTCTCTCAGAGTCTCCAGATTCCACTTACTATCTAAACTCGAATTTACAACGCCATTTTGTTCTTCATGCGTTCACGCAGTTTCGTAATTAATGTTTTGAAATGAAAGAAATTCTCCAGGAAACGTTTATTCATTATTGTTTTTGCACAAAATCTTCTCGCGATAACATACTTTTTGTGTCAGTTACTCGAAATATCTGTAGAACTACACGTTTAGAATCGAATCAACTGGACCTTAGGTAGAATCGGAGTAAGATTTACTTCACGTGATTGCTTCTTGTAATTCTGAAACAATTATACAAGTTTAATTAGCGATCTGTAGAATTTCGCAATCGTGAAGTACATGTGAGTACTTTTTTTTTGGATGTTCCCTATGCGAGTTGGAAAACAAAATTACAAATCCCAATAATTGAAAAGTTGCTCTCAGCGTCCCCAAAATATTTAGAAATCTATCAACATTTTGAAAAACCAGCGAAAAGATGCCGGGAAAATGAGTGATCTCGTTGAAGTATGATGAGAATGAAAACACTCGTACCCAAAATGGAAATTGTCCTTTCCAATTATGGACTGTGTGCCTATGGAAATCGTTTACATACTACAAAACCCTAACCAGTAATTATCAGTTATTCCTTAACATTAAATGAGTAAAGACTCAGTCTCATCGTTGAAGTTTTAGTTAAAGTTAAGTACTTGGTTATGTTTTGCATTGTTACTCTGTGCATCCCTCTACATTCGTTGACTTGAAGTTTAGTCGAATATGAGTCAAATTGATTGAGTCAAGCTTTCCATTATGTTTCTAAGATCAGTTAATTATTTGGAGTTTTGTTAATTAAGTTGAAGCGGAAAGTGAAATTATTTTGAGCCTTTAGTTTTTCGAATAAACAATGTTCCGGGTAAATTGTATTTTATTAGTCAAAATCTACTACATGTTGTGGAGTTCAGGAAAACCTCCGTACGACACAATTCTAGTTTTTAATTTTACGGTTTCGGTTCCAATTTTTTAAACAGGTTTTGAATTTTTAGGTTCCAGTTCTGGTTTCGGTTTTCGATCCCAGTTTTCGGACCTACGAAACTCTAGTGTAGATTTCAAACAGAGAAATGTTTCAAACGAATCTAAAACACTACTTAATAATTGGATAGCCAGGGATGATGGAAACGAAATGATAACGGTTCCAGCTCCTGTTTTGGGTTCTGGTTGTTTTTAAGTTCCAATTTTTCAAACTGGGTTTTGGTTTTTAGGTTTCAGTTCTGGTTTTTGATTCCAGTTTTCAAAGTAATGATTCCATGGTTTAGGTTCCAGTTTTTCCACTTTAATTTGGGTTTCTTTTGGTTTCGGTTCTGGTTCCATTCCCCCTTCTGCCATACCTGCTTATGCGTTCACTATAGTTTTTTGTTTGGTTTGTTTGGTTTAATTCTCATTCTCTGATGATGACTCCTAGTAAAAGTCGACGGATTGACTCTAAATTTGGAGGCAGCGAGGTACCGAAAGGGGGGGGGAAGGGGAGCTTCCCCCCTTGGCTTTTGGAAAGTTGGTAAATTTGGAGTTTTAGCGTAAAGTTGATAAATTTGACCACTTGCGCAGTATTATTACAGCTATCTTTAAATTTTTTGAAGACTAATAAGACTGTGACATCGTATTTTTTCGTGGAGCAAAAAAAATTTTGGTTCTCCCCCCCCCCCGAAGAAGGTCCTCGGTACGCCCCTGTTTGGAGGATAGGTAAAAGTGTAGCTTAAGAGCTCTGTAATTTTATGAGGCTATTCTGCTGAAAGTCAAGCTTTCAAACTTCGAAGCTTTTATTGTTTTTCACAAATCTCTCTGAAATAAAGAATTGTAAAGAAAAAAATGTATAAGGAACAAAGTTGTCGGATATTAAATTCTGTGCAACCTTGGTTCAATCCATTTGAAGCTTTTTTTTTTTTTTTTTTTTTTTTTTCGTTTTCCAGAACGAAGCATTGTCGACAATAATTAATAGCAAACCATAACATTTGTAAAATATGATGGATTGACTCCAAATTTAGGAGATAGGTAGATAGGATGAAGCATAAGAGTCCTATTGTTTTTGAAGTCGATTCGTTCTCTGAAAGTTTAGCTTTCAAATTTTAGAAAGATTTTGTAGTTGTTTACAAATATCTCTGGAATGAAAGGTCGTGAATAAAAAAAGGTATAGGAACAAAGATGTAGGAAATTATATTCTCTACAACTTTAATTTTCTGCATTTTCCATTAAAGCTCATAAAAAGTTGAGCTTTTGAATTAAGATTGGAAAATGTTGTAAGTTGTCGAATTGCTTTATGAATATTGTGGTATATGAAGTAGGTTCCTATTGTTTTTGCACTCTTGAAATGTTTTTGCGAGTGTAGAACTGTTTTTGGATTTGAGAGCTTCGTACGGAAAGGTAGTTTAGTAGTTCGATGAGGTTTTTAACGATGAATGTATGAAGGTACATTTATGTTGGAGATAATAAACAGCATAGGAGTAATTTTGTTTATAGAAAATCTTATTTGTAGGGAACTTCACATATATCAATTTATGGTTTATAATAATTTATTATTTCACTTTAATCATTGCCATTAAATTATGAATAAATTTTCTGCTATTAATTTTGTGTGTATCTTTTTTTTTCCACAGATAAAACGAAATCATAGTTTGTTGACGAATCGAACGACTTTGTACCTAATTATTTATGAATATAGAAATTGTGCTTTTTCTTTTCTATTCAGAAAGTTTTATTTTGTTTTATTAAATGTGATACATATAATTGCTTTTTATTTTTCTTCTTCATGTATGTATTAATATAAAGGAACATTATATTATGTATGTATATGCCAGAAATGAAGTAATTATTAAGATTTATTTATTATAATGTTGAAAAAAACCAAAATGAAAAAACTAAAAAAAAAAAAAATTAAAAATTGTAAAAGTAAAGGCATTTACGAATTGTGTATATTTCGAAACGATTAATCAATTTAAGATAAGAGTTGGTATTTATTTACGATCTGATTGTAACTTTCTACATTTCATATGTACCAACGCTACGATTGTTATTTATTTTATTGTAATTCCGTATCGAAAATTATTTATTTAGATTTTTCAACTCGCTATTCGGCTTTTATACTATTGATTTTTTCAGTTTTTTACAAGTAATCCCATTTCATTTGACACCGTTTCACGTACGCGATTTATTGCGAGGAGAATGTTTTTAGGTGGTTTTCATTTAGGGGCCAATCACTTGATTTTTGTAAATTTTTTTTTGTAATGTGATAATCCTATAGTCGGTTCAACTACAAGTCCAAGTGATGGATGGTCGGTGTAATAGCGGGTCGAAGAGTTATTCATTATTCTGTTAATATATTTTAGATATCACCGATATTTTATTTAGTCAAAGATTGTTGTTTATTCGTAATGTCAGAATCTTGTATGCCTAAATAAATTTAATATAATGCTTTGTTTTTTTTAGTGTTTATTTTTGCATTCGATGAACATTTTAAACGAGAAATAGAAGTAGGAATGCTCAAAACTAAATGAGAAAGATGACGCTCTAAAATCATGGAAAAAGTAGCTCTTATTCAATTACGTTATACTTCATAAAAATTATGTCTACATATTTTGAAACGAGTTCAGATAAATCTGATGATGAATGCTTGATACATCTCATTTTGCAGAGATTGCCTGGCGTTAAATAAAAAGATGAGATTATGATCGTTTTCGACTAATGCGAGGTCGCTGATTTCGAATCTGTGCTCCGTTTTCGCCCATCGATACGACTTCCGCCTGAAAAGGGCAATTTTTGGGTAAAATCCGCGATTATGGCACGAAGAATGCGAGTGCGCGAAAAATTAGCACCAGATTCGAAATCAGCGTCCTCGAATTAGTCGAAAACGATCATAATCTCAATTTTTTTGGATTCGTCGAAATTTCGAAAAATCCACGACCTATAGGCTTCTTCGTTTTTTGACGAAAAAAATTTTCAGTCTCAGATTTTCGCGCAAGGTGTCTCAAAAGGGGTATTCGAAGGCGTATAGTTCATTTTTGGCGTCAGTTGCGCACGAAAACGAGTGTTTCCATCATTTTTGGGCGATTTTTGCATTTTTTTTTGAAAATTTTCGTTCGTCCAAAAAGTTCGTTTTTCTCGCCAAATGACCGCGTTTCGGCCAAAAATGACAGCAAAAATGAACTCTACGCCTTCGAATACCCCTTTTAAGACACCTTGCGCGAAAATCTGAGACTGAAAATTTTTTTCGTCAAAAAACGAAGAAGCCTATAGGTCGTGGATTTTTCGAAATTTCGACGAATCCAAAAAAGTTGAGATTATGATCGTTTTCGACTAATTCGAGGACGCTGATTTCGAATCTGGTGCTAATTTTTCGCGCACTCGCATTCTTCGTGCCATAATCACGGATTTTACCAAAAACTTGCCATTTTCTGGCGGAAGTCGTAACGATGGGCGAAAACTGAGCACGGATTCGAAATCAGCGACTTCGAATTAGTCGAAAACGATCATAATCTCAACTTTTTTGGATTCGTCGAAATTTCGAAAAATCCACGACCTATAGGCTTCTTCGTTTTTTGACGAAAAAAAATTTCAGTCTCAGATTTTCGCGCAAGGTGTCTCAAAAAGGGTATTCGAAGGCGTAGAGTTCATTTTTGCTGTCATTTTTTGCCGAAACGCGGTCATTCGGCGAGAAAAACAAATTTTTTTGGACGAACGAAAATTTTCAAAAAAAATGCAAAAATCGCCCAAAAATGATGGAAACACTCGTTTTCGTGCGCAACTGACGCCAAAAATGAACTCTACGCCTTCGAATACCCCTTTTGAGACACCTTGCGCGAAAATCTGAGACTGAAAATTTTTTTCGTCAAAAAACGAAGAAGCCTATAGGTCGTGGATTTTTCGAAATTTCGACGAATCCAAAAAAGTTGAGATTATGATCGTTTTCGACTAATTCGAGGACGCTGATTTCGAATCTGGTGCTAATTTTTCGCGCACTCGCATTCTTCGTGCCATAATCGCGGATTTTACCAAAAAATTGCCATTTTCAGGCGGAAGTCGTAACGATGGGCGAAAACGGAGCACGGATTCGAAATCAGCGACTTCGAATTAGTCGAAAACGATCATAATCCCAACTTTTTTGGATTCGTCGAAATTTCGAAAAATCCACAACCTATAGGCTTCTTCGTTTTTTGACGAAAAAAATTTTCAGTCTCAGATTTTCGCGCAAGGTGTCTCAAAAAGGGTATTCGAAGGCGTAGAGTTCATTTTTGCTGTCATTTTTGGCCGAAACGCGGTCATTCGGCGAGAAAAACAAATTTTTTTGGACGAACGAAAATTTTCAAAAAAAATGCAAAAATCGCCCAAAAATGATCGAAACACTAGTTTTCGTGCGCAACTGACGCCAAAAATGAACTCTACGCCTTCGAATACCCCTTTTGAGACACCTTGCGCGAAAATCTGAGACTGAAAATTTTTTTCGTCAAAAAACGAAGAAGCCTATAGGTCGTGGATTTTTCGAAATTTCGACGAATCCAAAAAAGTTGAGATTATGATCGTTTTCGACTAATTCGAGGACGCTGATTTCGAATCTGGTGCTAATTTTTCGCGCACTCGCATTCTTCGTGCCCTAATTGCGGATTTTACCCAAAAATTGCCATTTTCAGGCGGAAGTCGTAACGATGGGCGAAAACGGAGCACGGATTCGAAATCAGCGACTTCGAATTAGTCGAAAACGATCATAATCCCAACTTTTTTGGATTCGTCGAAATTTCGAAAAATCCACAACCTATAGGCTTCTTCGTTTTTTGACGAAAAAAATTTTCAGTCTCAGATTTTCGCGCAAGGTGTCTCAAAAAGGGTATTCGAAGGCGTAGAGTTCATTTTTGCTGTCATTTTTTGCCGAAACGCGGTCATTCGGCGAGAAAAACAAATTTTTTTGGACGAACGAAAATTTTCAAAAAAAATGCAAAAATCGCCCAAAAATGATGGAAACACTCGTTTTCGTGCGCAACTGACGCCAAAAATGAACTCTACGCCTTCGAATACCCCTTTTGAGACACCTTGCGCGAAAATCTGAGACTGAAAATTTTTTTCGTCAAAAAACGAAGAAGCCTATAGGTCGTGGATTTTTCGAAATTTCGACGAATCCAAAAAAGTTGAGATTATGATCGTTTTCGACTAATTCGAGGACGCTGATTTCGAATCTGGTGCTAATTTTTCGCGCACTCGCATTCTTCGTGCCATAATCGCGGATTTTACCAAAAAATTTCCATTTTCAGGCGGAAGTCGTAACGATGGGCGAAAACGGAGCACGGATTCGAAATCAGCGACTTCGAATTAGTCGAAAACGATCATAATCCCAACTTTTTTGGATTCGTCGAAATTTCGAAAAATCCACAACCTATAGGCTTCTTCGTTTTTTGACGAAAAAAATTTCAGTCTCAGATTTTCGCGCAAGGTGTCTTAAAAGGGTATTCGAAGGCGTAGAGTTCATTTTTGCTGTCATTTTTTGCCGAAACGCGGTCATTCGGCGAGAAAAACAATTTTTTTGGACGAACGAAAATTTTCAAAAAAAATGCAAAAATCGCCCAAAAATGATGGAAACACTCGTTTTCGTGCGCAACTGACGCCAAAAATGAACTCTACGCCTTCGAATACCCCTTTTGAGACACCTTGCGCGAAAATCTGAGACTGAAAATTTTTTTCGTCAAAAAACGAAGAAGCCTATAGGTCGTGGATTTTTCGAAATTTCGACGAATCCAAAAAAGTTGAGATTATGATCGTTTTCGACTAATTCGAGGACGCTGATTTCGAATCTGGTGCTAATTTTTCGCGCACTCGCATTCTTCGTGCCATAATCGCGGATTTTACCAAAAAATTGCCATTTTCAGGCGGAAGTCGTAACGATGGGCGAAAACGGAGCACGGATTCGAAATCAGCGACTTCGAATTAGTCGAAAACGATCATAATCCCAACTTTTTTGGATTCGTCGAAATTTCGAAAAATCCACAACCTATAGGCTTCTTCGTTTTTTGACGAAAAAAATTTTCAGTCTCAGATTTTCGCGCAAGGTGTCTCAAAAAGGGTATTCGAAGGCGTAGAGTTCATTTTTGCTGTCATTTTTGGCCGAAACGCGGTCATTCGGCGAGAAAAACAAATTTTTTTGGACGAACGAAAATTTTCAAAAAAAATGCAAAAATCGCCCAAAAATGATGGAAACACTAGTTTTCGTGCGCAACTGACGCCAAAAATGAACTCTACGCCTTCGAATACCCCTTTTGAGACACCTTGCGCGAAAATCTGAGACTGAAAATTTTTTTCGTCAAAAAACGAAGAAGCCTATAGGTCGTGGATTTTTCGAAATTTCGACGAATCCAAAAAAGTTGAGATTATGATCGTTTTCGACTAATTCGAGGACGCTGATTTCGAATCTGGTGCTAATTTTTCGCGCACTCGCATTCTTCGTGCCATAATTGCGGATTTTACCAAAAAATTGCCATTTTCAGGCGGAAGTCGTAACGATGGGCGAAAACTGAGCACGGATTCGAAATCAGCGACTTCGAATTAGTCGAAAACGATCATAATCCAACTTTTTTGGATTCGTCGAAATTTCGAAAAATCCACAACCTATAGGCTTCTTCGTTTTTTGACGAAAAAAATTTCAGTCTCAGATTTTCGCGCAAGGTGTCTCAAAAGGGTATTCGAAGGCGTAGAGTTCATTTTTGCTGTCATTTTTTGCCGAAACGCGGTCATTCGGCGAGAAAAACAAATTTTTTTGGACGAACGAAAATTTTCAAAAAAAATGCAAAAATCGCCCAAAAATGATGGAAACACTCGTTTTCGTGCGCAACTGACGCCAAAAATGAACTCTACGCCTTCGAATACCCCTTTTGAGACACCTTGCGCGAAAATCTGAGACTGAAAATTTTTTTCGTCAAAAAACGAAGAAGCCTATAGGTCGTGGATTTTTCGAAATTTCGACGAATCCAAAAAAGTTGAGATTATGATCGTTTTCGACTAATTCGAGGACGCTGATTTCGAATCTGGTGCTAATTTTTCGCGCACTCGCATTCTTCGTGCCATAATCGCGGATTTTACCAAAAAATTGCCATTTTCAGGCGGAAGTCGTAACGATGGGCGAAAACGGAGCACGGATTCGAAATCAGCGACTTCGAATTAGTCGAAAACGATCATAATCCCAACTTTTTTGGATTCGTCGAAATTTCGAAAAATCCACAACCTATAGGCTTCTTCGTTTTTTGACGAAAAAAATTTTCAGTCTCAGATTTTCGCGCAAGGTGTCTCAAAAAGGGTATTCGAAGGCGTAGAGTTCATTTTTGCTGTCATTTTTGGCCGAAACGCGGTCATTCGGCGAGAAAAACAAATTTTTTTGGACGAACGAAAATTTTCAAAAAAAATGCAAAAATCGCCCAAAAATGATCGAAACACTAGTTTTCGTGCGCAACTGACGCCAAAAATGAACTCTACGCCTTCGAATACCCCTTTTGAGACACCTTGCGCGAAAATCTGAGACTGAAAATTTTTTTCGTCAAAAAACGAAGAAGCCTATAGGTCGTGGATTTTTCGAAATTTCGACGAATCCAAAAAAGTTGAGATTATGATCGTTTTCGACTAATTCGAGGACGCTGATTTCGAATCTGGTGCTAATTTTTCGCGCACTCGCATTCTTCGTGCCATAATTGCGGATTTTACCAAAAATTGCCATTTTCAGGCGGAAGTCGTAACGATGGGCGAAAACGGAGCACGGATTCGAAATCAGCGACTTCGAATTAGTCGAAAACGATCATAATCCCAACTTTTTTGGATTCGTCGAAATTTCGAAAAATCCACAACCTATAGGCTTCTTCGTTTTTTGACGAAAAAAATTTTCAGTCTCAGATTTTCGCGCAAGGTGTCTCAAAAAGGGTATTCGAAGGCGTAGAGTTCATTTTTGCTGTCATTTTTTGCCGAAACGCGGTCATTCGGCGAGAAAAACAAATTTTTTTGGACGAACGAAAATTTTCAAAAAAAATGCAAAAATCGCCCAAAAATGATGGAAACACTCGTTTTCGTGCGCAACTGACGCCAAAAATGAACTCTACGCCTTCGAATACCCCTTTTGAGACACCTTGCGCGAAAATCTGAGACTGAAAATTTTTTTCGTCAAAAAACGAAGAAGCCTATAGGTCGTGGATTTTTCGAAATTTCGACGAATCCAAAAAAGTTGAGATTATGATCGTTTTCGACTAATTCGAGGACGCTGATTTCGAATCTGGTGCTAATTTTTCGCGCACTCGCATTCTTCGTGCCATAATCGCGGATTTTACCAAAAAATTTCCATTTTCAGGCGGAAGTCGTAACGATGGGCGAAAACGGAGCACGGATTCGAAATCAGCGACTTCGAATTAGTCGAAAACGATCATAATCCCAACTTTTTTGGATTCGTCGAAATTTCGAAAAATCCACAACCTATAGGCTTCTTCGTTTTTTGACGAAAAAAATTTTCAGTCTCAGATTTTCGCGCAAGGTGTCTCAAAAAGGGTATTCGAAGGCGTAGAGTTCATTTTTGCTGTCATTTTTTGCCGAAACGCGGTCATTCGGCGAGAAAAACAAATTTTTTTGGACGAACGAAAATTTTCAAAAAAAATGCAAAAATCGCCCAAAAATGATGGAAACACTCGTTTTCGTGCGCAACTGACGCCAAAAATGAACTCTACGCCTTCGAATACCCCTTTTGAGACACCTTGCGCGAAAATCTGAGACTGAAAATTTTTTTCGTCAAAAAACGAAGAAGCCTATAGGTCGTGGATTTTTCGAAATTTCGACGAATCCAAAAAAGTTGAGATTATGATCGTTTTCGACTAATTCGAGGACGCTGATTTCGAATCTGGTGCTAATTTTTCGCGCACTCGCATTCTTCGTGCCATAATCGCGGATTTTACCAAAAAATTGCCATTTTCAGGCGGAAGTCGTAACGATGGGCGAAAACGGAGCACGGATTCGAAATCAGCGACTTCGAATTAGTCGAAAACGATCATAATCCCAACTTTTTTGGATTCGTCGAAATTTCGAAAAATCCACAACCTATAGGCTTCTTCGTTTTTTGACGAAAAAAATTTTCAGTCTCAGATTTTCGCGCAAGGTGTCTCAAAAAGGGTATTCGAAGGCGTAGTTCATTTTTGCTGTCATTTTTGGCCGAAACGCGGTCATTCGGCGAGAAAAACAAATTTTTTTGGACGAACGAAAATTTTCAAAAAAAATGCAAAAATCGCCCAAAAATGATCGAAACACTAGTTTTCGTGCGCAACTGACGCCAAAAATGAACTCTACGCCTTCGAATACCCCTTTTGAGACACCTTGCGCGAAAATCTGAGACTGAAAATTTTTTTCGTCAAAAAACGAAGAAGCCTATAGGTCGTGGATTTTTCGAAATTTCGACGAATCCAAAAAAGTTGAGATTATGATCGTTTTCGACTAATTCGAGGACGCTGATTTCGAATCTGGTGCTAATTTTTCGCGCACTCGCATTCTTCGTGCCATAATCGCGGATTTTACCAAAAAATTGCCATTTTCAGGCGGAAGTCGTAACGATGGGCGAAAACGGAGCACGGATTCGAAATCAGCGACTTCGAATTAGTCGAAAACGATCATAATCCCAACTTTTTTGGATTCGTCGAAATTTCGAAAAATCCACAACCTATAGGCTTCTTCGTTTTTTGACGAAAAAAATTTTCAGTCTCAGATTTTCGCGCAAGGTGTCTCAAAAAGGGTATTCGAAGGCGTTTAGTTCATTTTTGCTGTCATTTTTGGCCGAAACGCGGTCATTCGGCGAGAAAAACAAATTTTTTTGGACGAACGAAAATTTTCAAAAAAAATGCAAAAATCGCCCAAAAATGATCGAAACACTAGTTTTCGTGCGCAACTGACGCCAAAAATGAACTCTACGCCTTCGAATACCCCTTTTGAGACACCTTGCGCGAAAATCTGAGACTGAAAATTTTTTTCGTCAAAAAACGAAGAAGCCTATAGGTCGTGGATTTTTCGAAATTTCGACGAATCCAAAAAAGTTGAGATTATGATCGTTTTCGACTAATTCGAGGACGCTGATTTCGAATCTGGTGCTAATTTTTCGCGCACTCGCATTCTTCGTGCCCTAATTGCGGATTTTACCCAAAAATTGCCATTTTCAGGCGGAAGTCGTAACGATGGGCGAAAACGGAGCACGGATTCGAAATCAGCGACTTCGAATTAGTCGAAAACGATCATAATCCCAACTTTTTTGGATTCGTCGAAATTTCAAAAATCCACGACCTATAGGCTTCTTCGTTTTTTAGCGAAATGGTATATTTCACAACTAGCGAAGTAAAAGTGAACGAAATTTTTCTTAAATGCTAGAGAAAAGCGCTCGCTTGAGACCCGAGCGATTAGCGAGCGGGAGGTAAAGTATCGCTTTCCTACCGCAAGTATGAAAAAAATTTTGAGTCCTAGATTTTCGCGTAAGGTGTCTCAAAAGGGGTATTCGAAGGCAGACAGACCGAAAAGATTCTTTTGGTTAAAAAAAGGAAGGAGCCTTACATAGAAATGTACTTTAATTTTCAATTTTACAAATCATTAATTAATTTTTTAAATTAATAAAATACAAAAATTAAATAATAATTCTGTTCATTAGGACATACATATTATTTTCATATCAATTTTGTAGATATTCTATTATTTTATGTATAATTATGTATTAATAATAATACAATGGTATGTATTTTATAATTCAAAATTTTATTTTTTCATGTATCAAGTTATCAAATATTCTACTAATCTTCTATTTCTGTTTATAAATGAAAAATAAAAGATTAATCTTAAATTTCTATTCTGTATGGTATTCCTGAAGTCTAAATCCTTCCATTTCAGGGTATGCAATTATTTAACTGTTTTCTTCTTCCACTATAGGAGCGCTACGCTAGTGAGGTCTCCATCCAGTTATATTCATCCACTATCCTAGACAAACATCAGCTGGTGTTTGTGTGAAAACATCGAATGAAGAAAAATAACTTTAAAAATTATTAAATTATGTGTCTTAATTGAATTTTATAAAATTGGAGTATATTTTTTCAACTATTGTCTAACAAATTAATCATCCTGGACAAGTTACCAGAATATCTGCGGGATACAGTAGATTGGTTTATAGGGTATGTGAAACAACTATCTCTTTATTCTTACATCTCATTCGACTTTTTTTTTTAATAAAGAATTTACTTTTAATGTAGACAGTTACGATTCAGTTTCTATCGATATTTTCAAAACGCATTTATTTTTCGACGGCCTACTTTACATTTATATTTGATTGGAATTAAAAGTGGCAATCGGTTAATGACTTTTTCCGTTGTTTGATTGCACAGGAAGGCGAGACGCCGAGACAAAGAACTTTGCGCTGACGAACCTAAACTATATCTCGAAGAGTCCGTGTTAGAGAATAAATTACCGGAAATAACATTTCGCACTTTGATAGAATTACCTTCTGGGTTAGACTACAATGAGTGGCTGGCATCGCATAGTAAGTTTTAGGTGTTGAGTTACTTACTTCATACGACATCCTTGTTTATGTGCGGGATTCACTCATAATGTTTATTTTGTAGCGATTGCGATCTTCGATAACGTGAATCTAATGTATGGCACCATTTCGGAATTCTGTACGGCAACCGGTTGCCCAGATATGGTTGGTCCTGGATTTAGGTAGGCTGTGCGAATCCACGAATCCTTAATTTGGAGAATTTCATTGATTCGATCCTCTGTTTTATCCGTAGGACCTATCTGTGGTTTGATGATAAAGGCAAGAAAACTAGAGTATCGGCGCCGCAGTACGTAGATTACGTGATGACTTTTACTCAGAAAACCATCAACGACGAAGCAGTCTTTCCTACAAAATACCGTAAGCAATTATAAACCATTTATGTGAAATTTTATCGTCGATTTTCTACTACAACGATTTTCTTCTGTCGTAGCTCACGAATTCCCTTCGTCCTTCGAAACAATAGTACGTAAGATACTTCGTCTGCTGTTTCACGTGTTAGCCCACCTGTATCATAGTCATTTCCGCGAAATGGTCATGTTGAATTTACATTCTCATTTGAACAGCGTGTTCACGCATTTAATCATATTGAACGACTGTTACCATCTGATCGACGATCGCGAGTTGGAAATTCTGTTCGATTTGGTGCAGGCGTTGAAGATTTTACAAAACGACAGTACGGTTGGTAAATCGTCCGAGAATCGTAATTCTATTAATGGCTGTTTGTCGGCGGATAATTCGACAGATAAACAGGTATAAGGGTGGTCGTAACGGAATTAGTAATTTGTAATCACCTACCTTTGTTTTTAATGCTGTTAAACGATCGTAGGTGGAGACGTCGTCGGTAGAGACAAGTAAATCGGAACCTCTTGCTTCCTATTCTGATCCTAATTTAATGTTACCTGCAATTACAAATGTTGCTAAAGATAACGCTACGAGCGGTACTACTGAAGTATTAACTTCTTCTTAATTTATAAGATGTTGTGATCGGTAGGTGTTATGTAACCTTTTCTTCTTTTCCTTTTGTTGAAGTATAATATTTAGTCACTGTAACATCAATTTAGCACTGTTAAAATTTCGGTTATGTTTAGATTTTAATCGTATATCGTCGCGAGTTTTACTATTGGAATTATTTTTATCGATTAATGGTTTTATTTTCATTTCGAGTTCGTCTATTATGTATTGTTACGGCTTTTAAGTTTTATAGTGTTAATTGGTGCTTATGAGATATTTCTTTTATCGTACCTACTTTCGCTGTCACAGAATTTCGTAGTTTTATTTTTGAAAGTGTACGAGTTTTTTTTTTCGTTCTTTTTTGAATGTATTGTAAATGTTGAAACTCGTGAATTTGTTTCTTCGGTGAAATTATATGCGATGTATACTTGTGGGTATTATAACTCATTATGTTGAATGATTAAATTAAACAAGAATACCTTATTTTTTGCCCTGAATATTTGGGGACACCTGGTGCTACAAATTATTCAAAAGTAGAATCTCTCTCTTGGGAACATTCCTGAAAGGGAATAAACGATTTCATGTTATCAAACTTGGCTATAATTAGTGTTATTAAAAACTTAACGAATTCAGATATCTAAAAATTAATTTCGATCAAAAAACTGATATTAACTAGAAGAAAGGGATGAGTAATGATTAAAAAAGTATCAGTAAAACAGTTTTTCAGCTGAGTGTTGAAGTAAAAACGGAGAGTATCAGAGTGAAATATTAATTTTTATATGATTTTCTAATAAAAACGATGACTATTACATCCTACCTCATTTGGGAAGGGAAGGTCGGGGGAGGGTGAGGTCTTCAAATCTTTGCGTTTCAGACTATTTGTAATCATCTGGCAAATGTCCAACTTTTTGGTATATATATATATATTTTTCCCCCACGCGTAGCGCCGGCGAGTATTCATAAAATTCGCTCAAAATTTGGTGAGGGACTCTTCTTGAAAATGCGCAGAAGTGTTTTTTTTGTTTTTTCGAAAAATTTCAAAATGGCGGATCACTCAAATTTTGAGGGGGGCTGGAGAAGAGGCAAATAGCTCAAATTTTTCGTTTTTGATCTCATATGAAAGAGTGAGTCACGGACACCAACATATTTAAATTTCAGCTTCCTAAGTGCATTTTGAGGAGAGTTAGCAAAAACCTGTTTTTGAGAAAATTGCGTTTTTTGTGTCACTCACCTTGCGCAGGCGGGTGTGGATAAAATTCGCTCAAAATTCGGTGAGGAACTCTTCTTGCAAATACGCAAAAATAGTTTTTTTGTTTTTTCGATAAATTTCAAAATGGCGGATCACTCAAATTTTGAGGGGGCTGGAGAAGGGGCAAATAGCTCAAATTTTTCGTTTTTGATTTCATATGAAAGAGTGAGTCACGGATACTAACATATCCAAATTTCAGCTTCTTGAGTGCATATTGAGAGGAGTTAGATCAAAAAACGGCTTTTTGAGGAAGTTTTGAGTCATGAAATTTCTTGAATCTTCCATATCTCCCCACCAAATCAAGTTAAAGAGGTCAAATTTTGTGTGTGAGGTTAGTTGGTGACCACAATATGACCTCTTGAATTTGGATCAAAATGGATTCAAAATGGCGGATTATCAAAATTTTGAGTAGAGCTTGAGGAGCCTCAAGTTGGTAAAAATGTAATTAATATGAATTCATATGGTTATTGGGGATAAGTTGTATACTATATCCCGAATTCACTTCCATACATGATGTTGGAGGGGGAAGGCGGGGTTATCAACCTAAAATAGTGGTGGGGGTACAGGAGGGGTCGAAAATTTTTTATTGCTGTGTCATATGATAAAATGAGCCCAAGTGACAAACGTATTTTGATTTTAGCTTCCTCAGTGATTTTGGAGGGGAGTTAGAGCAAAAAACGGCTTTTGGAGGGGAAATTGCTGCAGGAAATTTCATGAATCTTCCATATCTCATCACCAAATCGGCCTAGAATGGTCAAACTTTGTGTGTAGGATTAGTTTGTGACCAGAATATAACCACTTAAATTTGAGTCAAAATGGATCCAAAATGGCGGATTATCAAGATTTGAAGATAATTTGAGGACCCTCAAATAGTTATAATTTGAGAAATAGGTGTTCGCATGATTATTTCATGGTAACATATACTACATTTGTGCCAAATTCAACTTCTTAAGTGTTTTTAGAAAGGATAGGGTAGGGGTTTTCAGACTTGGTATTGGGTGTGGCCTGTAGTGATGAACGGTTAAGCAAGGTTATTACTAAATCAAAACAAGCTCCAGTTAAAAACTCAGCTCCAGTAATGCGGCATGGCTGCTTACACTTTTTTATTCTGATCATAAATAAAAAATATTTCTTTTCCAATCAAATTTAATATAAAAATTTGCTTACCTTTATATAAAAGAAACAATTTCATGTCATGAAGTTCCACCAGAGATTAATAAATCAGTCGAAAACTTGACTTCATCTAATTCCAAATATTGTAATTATGTTTTTTTTTTTTTTTTTTTCAGAGAAAATGTAGTAAAAAAAATTCATACAACCATGATATTTTTTATTAATATACAAATTTATTTATCTTTTGAAAAAAAAAATCTATTTCATGAAATCAAGAGTTTCATTCGCAAATTTCTAATCAACTTCTAGGAAGACGAGAAATTTTAATCAAGTAAAAAAAAGAATTCGCAAAAGAATATGTAATACTTTTTAACATACAAAATTATTTTGAACTCCTTACGAAGAATAAAATCTTCAAAGCGTTTTCTTTATTTTTATTTTAAATAAAAGAAATGGTTTTTGATTTTATTTTTATGCGATCATTATAGCAGACTTTGAAATAAATGAAAAAAAGGAGTAAAAACAATTCTTTACAAAATGATAAATAGAGATGAGTACAAGTACCCAGTTCTTAGCTGTCACGATTTTCTTGTATTTATTCCATAGATGACTAAGTAGCCAGGTACACTGTACAGAGAAATTATTCCGCATGAAAACGCGCAACACTCAATAGTCTTTACAACTCGATACTCGAATTTATAATCTACGAAAACAATCAACCAGAGAATATCTTAACACAAATACCTATATCGAAAAATTGTACATTACCTATACAATTAAAAAAAGTTCGAAAATGCCAAAGTTTCAACATCCATTCTCCAGGATCACTCATTCTGAAATCAAGAAGACAGTAATAATGACCATTGTTTTTGTATTATTAAAAATTACGTTTAAAATACGTATCGATCGTAAATTACCAATATGAAATTAAACCACGAAGAAGAAAATACATCATATCTATATCGTCTTAATATAGCTGATTATAATCGCCTAAAATTACAATCAAGTAATCCTCATTTCATCATTTTCTGAAAATATTTTCATTTAACGCAATTTCGTTTAATACTATTTCTCAAAACAAAAAAAGTAGTTTTAACATAGGTGAATAATATATTATTGTGTTACGCGGATTATCTTTAGTTTTGAATCAATCACGAAAATTCTTTGAAATGGAATAAAGCTTTCAGGTAATCAATGTTTTGTACCATTCTTCATAAATGAAGAGATACGTTAGTCGAAACATAAGAATAAAGTACATTGAAACTGAATAATACAAAGAAAAAATTTTCACGTGTGAACATGGCGGCTTCAAAATATTTTCTATGCTTAGAATTTCTATCATTGATGGCTATCTGTCTAAGCTCGATACAGGATGTGGCAATAAACTTCAATACTGCCTCTAAAGAATATGAAATGAAAATGTCTCGAGGAAAAAATACTTTCTTGGAGCTCATCTCAAAAGGTATATTCGTAGATAAAACTCTATTAATCGATGCATTCATACGCCACCCTGAAGAATACTTGATAGTACTTCGCCCTTCTGATTGGGGTAAAACTATTAACTTAGATATGCTGAGAATGTTTTTCGAAATGCCATTATACCCAAATGGGACAAGAATTCTACCTATTTCTAGTACACCAAATTATCGATTATTCAAAGAAGGCAAATACCATTCAAATGGTTATAATATAACGCTTAAGAGCCCATTACTTATTTCCCAACCTGAATATTGGAACCACTTGGAAGAACATTTGGGTCAATATCCGGTGATACATTGGTCATTCGATGATATACCACTCAGCAATGACACCAATGAGAAAACTATAGTAGCTGAAATAAATAAAAAAGTGTATGATCAACATAAATATTTACCTATAAAGTATGACCACTGGCGTGAAGACAGCTTTGGTATTCTTTATTTCATAAGTCGTCTAAATGATTACTTCAAAAAAAAGGCTGTAGTTCTAGTCGACGATTATGATCGTTTTTCAAAACAAAGAAAAGTTCTTGGGGAAATCGACTTGTTACTGTACCATTGTACACAATCAGACGTTAGTTATCATAAAAATAAACAGAAGACTATTATTACTACTACTGAAAAAAAAGAATGGCTTTCCCTCAATCGTTACAACCAGTTATTTATGACATCTTCTCCTTTTATAAATTTATATGGATTCAATAGTACAGAAATGAGTTTAATTTACAATCATTATTCTATCACAAAGCAAGAGCAAAATCTAATTCAATATTGGTATGGTGGATATAGAGTAGGTAAAAGGGAGCAAGACATTTTCCATCCAAGTGCTATATGCAGCTATCTAAATACACGTCAATTCGAATCTTACTCCTTACATAGAAAATATAATTCATATATGAAGAAGTTGATGGAATTGGGAACATCACTGTATGTATTCTCTCGTTCCATAAATAGTGGTGAAGCATTTTACTGCTTGTGTCTTCGTAAATTTGCTTTTTCATGTACTACCCCAAGAGAATTGGAATCCCTATATTACGAAGGTTACTTTATAAATAATGGATGGGGTTCGTATGTAATTCCCAACTTTCTAACAGCAAATCATCTGCGGAATACATTAGCTCCATACTGCACCGGACTCTTTGATACCAGTTGGTCAACTCTTTTGAATGAAACATGTTCTGTATGGGATTGGTTTTTATTAAATGATGAAGCAACATCATATAAATTGCAGAGTAACATGAACAAATGCCATAAAGTAATGAGTGAATATTATGATAACATTATTTATATGAACAGTGGTAATCCAATTTCGAATTCAGTTAAAGCACAATTGAGTGTTGTTGCATCAATCATGCCATCGAAAAAATTACATTTCGTTGGATGGCATTACAAATCCTTCTTAAATGATGAATCAGATCACCTACCCGAAAGTAAGATTCTACTTTCATCTAAAGCTCGAGGAATTTTAATAAGCATACGAGAAGACGAAGATGAAACTGGTTCTGTGGTCAACCAATGCTCAAGATATACCCAAATATTAGAACAATTCGCTGAATTTCATGGATGGAAAGATATTAAATTCGTTGACTGTAAATTATTACCTTATGATAAGTTGAAAATTTATGCTACCGTTCGACCTCTAAATAAGACTTAGCTAAGTATAAATATTATAGAAATTGTTTCCTCAATTAATTTTGAATATCTCTACAATAATCTTTGTATACGTGCTCATAATTACGAATCGATATTACTCAATAAAATTTTTTCCCTATTTATAACTGATAGAAATATTTGAACTCGAATTTCGCTTTAGAACATCATATGCGCAACGATTTAAGTACCTAGTTGAACATTTCGCGTTGTTAGAAATTGAATTTAGGGGAGTCTATTGTTTTAATATTTTTGTTAAGTTTTGTATTTCTAAAGTGATAGATTTGATAACTTCTCATTTTGAAGAATTGAGTTGAGTCTAGTTTCTATCAAGTTTTCAATAAGTTTCAAGCATTGTTCTTATTTTGAGGAGTTGTTTTCATTTCTTCGAATCCACAATATTCGTTACTTTACTCCTTTTTCCACTCTTTTTTGCACATTATTGCACCCAATATGCTGATTGAAGTAGGTACATCTCACATACAATGTTACATACCAAATAGAGGTTGCTAAAGTATTCAGAGTATTATTACTATTAAAGGAGTTAGCAAGAATATTTGACAACACTGTCTTGAGTTGGTATGCAAATTTTACTTCGGCTGCAGGAATTCACATATTCATTTCCTTCACATAGCTTCGTAAAATTTCCTTTTTTTTTCTAGAGTACACATGTGACTGAAAAAATGTACAAAAATACTTCGAAAAAAATCCTTATTCAAAGTGCTAGAAAGCATTACACGTGAGAACGCCCAACACTCAATAGTCTTTGCAATTTGTTACTCGCATTCATAATCTACGAAAACAATTAACAAGTATATCTTAACACAAATACCTATATCAAAAAATTGTACATTTTCTACACAATTAGAAAAAAAACGTAAGCAGCCATGCCCCATTACTGGAGCTGAGTTTTCAACTGGGGCTTGTTTTGATTTAGTGATAAACATGCTCAACCGTTCATGCCTACAGGCCACACCCAATACCAAGTCTGAAAACCCCTACCCTATCCTTTCCAAAAACACTTAAGAAGTTGAATTTGGCACAAATGTAGTATTTCTTGCCATGAAATAATCATGTGAACACATATTTCTCAAATTATAACTATTTGAGGTCCTCAAATTATCTTCAAATCTTGATAATCCGCCATTTTGGATCCATTTTGACTCAAATTTAAGTGGTTATATTCTGGTCACAAACTAATCCTACACACAAAGTTTGACCATTCTAGGCCGATTTGGTGATGAGATATGGAAGATTCATGAAATTTCCTGCAGCAATTTCCCCTCCAAAAGTCGTTTTTTGCTCTAACTCCCCTTCAAAATCACTGACGAAGCTAAAATCAAAATACGTTTGTCACTTGGGCTCATTTTATCATATGACACAGCAATAAAAAATTTTCGACCCCTCCTGTACCCCCACCACTATTTTAGGTTGATAACCCCGTCTTCCCCCCTCCAACATCATGTATGGAAGTGAATTCGGGATATAGTATACAACTTATCCCCAATAACCATATGAATTATTTTTACCAATTTGAAGATATGGAAGATTCAAGAAATTTCATGGCTCAAAACTTCCTCAAAAAGCCGTTTTTTGATCTAACTCCTCTCAATATGCACTCAAGAAGCTGAAATTTGGATATGTTAGTATCCGTGACTCACTCTTTCATATGAAATCAAAAACGAAAAATTTGAGCTATTTGCCCCTTCTCCAGCCCCCCTCAAAATTTGAGTGATCCGCCATTTTGAAATTTTTCGAAAAAATAAAAAAACCATTTTTCGTATTTGCAAAAAGAGTTCCTCACCGAATTTTGAGCGAATTTTATCCACACCCGCCTGCGCAAGGTGAGTGACACAAAAAACGCAATTTTCTCAAAAACAGGTTTTTGCTAACTCTCCTCAAAATGCACTTAGGAAGCTGAAATTTAAATATGTTGGTGTCCTCGACTCACTCTTTCATATGAGATCAAAAACGAAAAATTTGAGCTATTTGCCTCTTCTCCAGCCCCCTCAAAATTTGAGTGATCCGCCATTTTGAAAGTTTTCGAAAAAACAAAAAAAATACTTCTGCGCATTTTCAAGAAGAGTTCCTCACCAAATTTTGAGCGAATTTTATGAATACTCGCCGGCGCTACGCGTGGGGGAAAAAAAAATATATATACCAAAAAGTTGGACATTTGCCAGATGATTACAAATGGTCTGAAACGCAAAGATTTGAAGACCTCACCCTCCCCCGACCTTCTCTTCCCAAATCAGGTAGGCTGTAATAGCTATCGTTCTGTTAAAAACTCAGCTAAAAAGTTCAAAAATGCCTAAGGTTTCAAGATCCATTTTACAGGATCACTCTTTCTAAAATCAAGAAGGCTGTAATAATGGCCATTGTTTTTGTATTATTAAAAATTACGTTTAAGAAACTTTTCGATCATGAATTAATTATATGAAATTGAACCACGAAGAAGAAAATACATCGTATCTATATCGTCTTAATATAGCTGATTATAACTTCTTCATGAAATTAAAATGAAATAAATAATTATCATTTTGATCGTTTTCTTAAACCACATTTCTCTTATATGAGGTACATAGTTTCATAATATTTCACAATACGAAAAGGCATTACAGAGTTGAGTGAGTAGGCGTAATATAAATTCCCTTACATATAGGTTTTGAATCATTCACGATCTCTCTCATAGAAATAAATTACATATTTGAATGATATTAAGAACAAGAAATGGCATAAATAATATTTATTTAATGCTTAAAAGTGTTTATCAACGAAATACACAATTTTAATTTATACTTTCATTGTCAAAAATACATAATTATATGTTTTGAATTTATTCACTTTTTAGCTAATTTTTTCGCTTGGGTGCTCGAATCAAGTAAGTCACCCGGTATGGGGAGAGTTAGGCAGGGAACATCTAACTCCAAAACATTCGTAATCTGAAAAAAAATTACTCTCATCTTTTTAATATAGCTTATTATAATCGCCTAAAATTAGAATCAAGTAATCGTCACTTAATCATTTTCTAAAAATGTTTTCTCTTAATACAACTTCTTTTCATATCATTTCACAAAACAAAATAGCAGCATTAACATATGTGAATAATTGTGTTACACGAATTACCTTCAGTTTTGAATAAATCACAAAAATTCTTTGAAATTGAATAAAATTTTCAGGTAATTGAATCACGAACAATACATAAGTTCTAAAATTACTAATTATAAGAATTTTATAACAGCACTGGATTTTTTGTACTATTCTTCATAAGTGGAGAATACCTCAGTCGAAACATGAGAGGGTGCATTGAAATTCAATAGTACCAAGAACAAATTTTCACGTGTGAACATGGCCGCTTCAAAATATTTTCTATGCTTAGAATTTCTATCATTAATGGCTATCTGTCTAAGCTCGATACAGGATGTAGCAATAAACTTCAATACTGCCTCGAAGAAGTATGAAATGAAAATGTCTCGAGGAAAAAATACTTTCTTGGAGCTCATCTCAAAAGGTATATTCGTAGATAAAACTCTATTAATCGATGCAGTCGTACGCCACCCTAAAGAATACTTGATAGTACTTCGCCCCTCTAATTGGGGTAAAACTATCAACTTAGATATGCTGAGAATGTTTTTCGAAATGCCATTGTACCCAAATGGGACAAGAATTCTACCTATTTCGAGGACACCAAATTATCGATTATTCAAAGAAGGCAAATACTATTCAAATGGCTATAATATAACGCTTAAAAGCCCATTACTTATTTCCCAACCTGAATATTGGAACTACGTTGAAGAACATTTGGGTCAATATCCGACGATACACTGGTCATTCGATGATATACCACTCAGCGATGAAACCAATGAGAAAGCTATAATTGGTGAAATAAATAAGAAAGTGTATGATCAACATAAATATTTGCCCACAAAATACTATCGGCGATTTAGCGTCACTGATGAAATTATCACTCTCATTACTGATTTGAATGATTACTTTAAAAAAAAGGCTGTAGTTCTAGTCGACGATTACGATCGTTTTTATAAACGAAAACAAGATTATGCGGAAATCAATTTCTTACTGTTAAGTTGTACACATCATAAAAATAAACAGAAGACTATTATTACTGGTATTGAAGAAAAAGAATTGTGTTTCCTCAATCGTCGCTGCAACCAGTTATTTATGACATCTTCTCCTTTTATAAATTTATATGGATTCAATAGTACAGAAATGAGTTTAATTTACAATCATTATTCTGTCAAAAAGCAAGAGCAAAATCTAATTCAATATTGGTATGGTGGATATAGAGTAGGTGAAAGGGAGAAAGACATTTTCCATCCAAGGGCTATATGCAGCTATCTAAATACACGTAAATTCAAATCTTACTCCTTACATAGAAAATATAATTCATATATGAAGAAGTTGATGAAATTGGAAATATCACTGTATGTATTCTCTCGTTCCATAAATAGTGGTGAAAATTTCGACTGTTTGTGTCTTTGTAAATCAGCTTTTCCAGATACTACCTCAAGCGAATCGGAATCCCTATGTAACGAAGGTTACTTTATAAATAATGGATTGAGTTCGTATGTAATTCCCAACTTTCAAACAGCAAATCATCTGCGGAATACATTAGCTTCATATTGCACTGGACTTTTTGATCACAGTTGGTCATCTCTTTTGAATGAAACGTGTGCTATATGGGATAGGTTTTTATTAAATGATAAAATGAAATCGCGTAAGTTGCAGATAAACTTGAACAAATGCTATAAAGTAATGAGTGAATATTATGATAACATTATTAATATGAACTGGTATAGTCGAATTTCGAATTCAATTAAAGCACAATTGAGTGCGGTTACATCAATCATGCTGTCGAAAAAATTACATTTTGTTGGTTGGCATTACAAATACTTCCCAAAGAATGAATCAGATTACCTATACCTACCCGAAACTAAAATTCTACTCTCAACTGGAACCAGGGGAATTTTAATAAGCATACGAGAAGACAAAGATAAAACTGGTTCTGTGGTCAAACAATGTTCAAGATATACCCAAATATTAGAACAATTCGCTGAATTGCATGGATGGAAAGATATTAAATTCGTTGACTGTAAATTATTACCTTATGATAAGTTGAAAATTTATGCTACCGTTCGACCTCTAAATAAGACTTAGCTAAGTATAAATATAATAGAAATTATTTCCTCAATTAATTTTAAATATCTCTACAATAATCTTTGTATCCTCATAATATCGAATCGATATTACTCAATAAAATTTTTTTCCCTATTTATAACTGATGGAAATATTTGAGCTCGAATTTCGCTTTAGAACATGATATGCGCAACAATGTGAGTCGCCGCACTCAAGAAATGTCTTGTTAGAATATTCAACCGAGTAATATTATTTTTTAACGCGAGAGAAACGGATGATAACATTCAGTAGATATAAGTTCTAAATGAGTTGAGTTGTCTAAACTTCAAAATTTATAAGCAGTTCATAGTTGTTTAGAGGTGAAGTGATGCGATTTCGCTTCTGAAATTTTTTTTTCTCGTAGTTATTAATTAAGCAAAAGTTTTCCTAACAATTTGAAATTTTGAAGAGTGCTTTATGAAATAAGCAAATCTGAATTCATCATTAAATATTAAGCTATAAGAAATATGAGTAGTAGATGAAACATTAAGAATTTTTTTTTATAAAGAAACATAATTCTATAAAGTAATGAGTAAATATTATAAGAACTTGGGTAATCCAATTTCTGATTTATTAAAAGCACAATTGAGTGCGGTTACATCCATCATGCTGTCGAAAAAATTACATTTCGTTGGTTGGCATTACAAATCCTTCCTAAATGATGAATCGCATCACCTACCCAAAACTAAGATTCTACTCTCATCTGGAGCCAGAGGAATTTTAATAAGCGTACGAGAAGACGAAGATGAAACTGGTTCTATGGTGAACCAATCCCAAAGATATACGCAAATATTAGAACAATATGCTGAATTTTATGGGTGGAAAGATATTAAATTCGTTGAATGTACATTATAACCTTATGATAAGTGGGAAATTTATGCTATCGTTCGACCGCTGAATAGGACTTAGCTAAGTATAAATATTGTATGATAATTTACTCGATGAAATTATTTCCTCAATTAATTTTTAACATCTCAACAGTAATGTTTGTATTCGTGTTCATAAAATCGAATCTATATAGCTCAATATAATGGTGTATTTTATTTCTCAACATTATAATTTATTGAAATGTTTGAGCTCGAATTTCGTTTCATAACATGATATGCGCATCATTTTCAGTTGTTTTCCTTTTCGAATTGACTGAAATTGAGTTTATTAAATTTTCTATTTCTGATGTGGCATATTTGAAGCACATAAGGACTTCCAAAAAATTTTCGTCGGCAAAGTAAATATGGGCAGGAGAAGGAAGAGAGACCAAATTCCATAAAATTGTTTAAATTATAATAAATGAAAAATAAATTATAACCCAAAGTGGGAGAAAATGGAGTATTTTCAACAGAACATTGTGTAAGTACTATTTTATCACTCTTGAATCATCTAATATGTTATTCATAATAATAATAATGAATGAGTAAAACATTATAAGTGAAAATTTATTAACGATATTTTATGGTTATTTTTTGATATATTATATACTGCATTCGTATTTCAACGATCGACTAATAGAACACATTTTGAGAAAACTTAAATAATATAATTAGAAGTACTGCCGATGAAATTCAATGGACGAAAAGTTGGTAAATTATTAAAACATTGAAAAAATTTCACATACCTAACTATGATCATTTTTCAAAATATAGATTTAATGACCTTTACACTTGAAAAATATATATGGCGAATTATTATAACGCCTAAACAGACAAAAACTCTTATATAAGAAGAGAAAAACTTAAATGTTGAAAAAGTTTCATACTATGATCATTAAAAAAAAAGTTTCATTCTTAAATTTCAAATAAACTTCTAACAAGGAATTCTTGGTAAAAAAAAAAAAATTACACAAGTATTTACACTGATCAAGTTCCAAAACTTATTTTTTTAGTATGAAGAAATAATGAATTTGTTATAGGGAAAAATTTGCTAAAATTCAACTTGCGATAAGTTTAACCTCTAGAAAAACTCGACGAACTTACCTTTAACAAAAAATTAAATTATCCTCAGGGGCCTAACTAAGGGGGGGGGGGTGATGGGGGGGGAGCTTCCCGCCAGGTGTTTTGAAAAGTTGGGGAATTTATAATTGTTCAACGTTGAAACTGGCAACTTGGAATTTCTTTTGGGAAAATAAGAACTCGATTAAATTCGAACTGATGCCAACTTATATCATGTATAGCAGACAACCAGGGACGTAGCCCTTGGCTTTTGGAAAGTTGGTAAATTAGCAGTATTATTATAGCTATTTTTAGCTGAGTTTTTAACAAAACGATAGCTATTACAGCCTACCTGATTTGGGAAGGGAAGGTCGGGAGAGGGTGGGGTCTTCAAATCTTTGCGTTTCAGACCATTTGTAATCATCTGGCAAATGTCCAACTTTTTGGTATGTATATATATATTTTTTCCCCCACGCGTAGCGCCAGCGAGTATTCATAAAATTCGCTCAAAATTTGGTGAGGGACTCTTCTTGAAAATGCGCAAAAATAGTTTTTTTGTTTTTTCGATAAATTTCAAAATGGCGGATCACTCAAATTTTGAGGGGAGCTGGAGAAGGGGCAAATAGCTCAAATTTTTCGTTTTTGATTTCATATGAAAGAGTGAGTCACGGATACTAACATATCCAAATTTCAGCTTCTTGAGTGCATATTGAGAGGAGTTAGATCAAAAAACGGCTTTTTGAGGAAGTTTTGAGTCATGAAATTTCTTGAATCTTCCATATCTCCCCACCAAATCAAGTTAAAGAGGTCAAATTTTGTGTGTGAGGTTAGTTGGTGACCACAATATGACCTCTTGAATTTGGATCAAAATGGATTCAAAATGGCGGATTATCAAAATTTTGAGTAGAGCTTGAGGAGCCTCAAGTTGGTAAAAATGTAATTAATATGAATTCATATGGTTATTGGGGATAAGTTGTATACTATATCCCGAATTCACTTCCATACATGATGTTGGAGGGGGAAGGCGGGGTTATCAACCTAAAATAGTGGTGGGGGTACAGGAGGGGTCGAAAATTTTTTATTGCTGTGTCATATGATAAAATGAGCCCAAGTGACAAACGTATTTTGATTTTAGCTTCCTCAGTGATTTTGGAGGGGAGTTAGAGCAAAAAACGGCTTTTGGAGGGGAAATTGCTGCAGGAAATTTCATGAATCTTCCATATCTCATCACCAAATCGGCCTAGAATGGGCAAACTTTGTTTGTAGGATTAGTTTGTGACCAGAATATAACCTCTTAAATTTGAGTCAAAATGGATCCAAAATGGCGGATTTACAAAATTTGAAGATAATTTGAGGACCCTCAAATAGTTATAATTTGAGAAATATGTGTTCGCATGATTATTTCATGGCAACATATACTACACTTGTGCCAAATTCAACTTCTTAAATGTTTTTGGAAAGGATAGGGCTGGGTTTTCCAGACTTGGTATTGGGTGTGGCCTGTAGTGATGAACGGTTAAGCAAAGTTATTACTAAATCAAAACAAGCCCCAGTTAAAAACTCAGCTCCAGTAATGCGGCATGGCTGCTTACGTTTTTTTTTAAATTATTGAAGACAATTTCATGGTATTAGTTGGCAATTTTTAGTTTTCTCCCCCCACCCCCTGAAGAATGTCCTCGTTACGCCCCTGATTATCCTAATAAGTTCGAGAAAAAAAAAAACTAAATTTCACATAACTATGATCATTTTTTCAATATACGGTTTGTTCAATATACCTCAATCAGAGAAAAACTTGGTTCAAGAATTTTTAATGAACTTTTAGGCAGAAATTTTTTATTCAAAAAAGAATTCACGCAAGCATAATTTTGAGCATACCTACAAATTTTAATGAATTTACTTCTTTATCAATAAGAACAGGATAAAACCTACCTCTAATAAACAACTGAATTGAGCTGATTAATTTCCTCATTTTAATTTTGAATTTTTTTCCATGAGAAAACAAAAGAAAATAAATTACTCTATTGTGTGATCACCAGTATTCTACACCTTTTTTTTTGTGCGTAAGAAAATTTACCAAATGTGTTAAAATTCAACAAATGAAACCTAACTTGGGAAATTTTATTTGTGTTTATACAATGGCTTCCTTTCAAATTCGATGTTGTTCTCTTTTTACTTCATGTATACCTGCTATTCAAAACAATTTTATGACTTTACCCTAGCACACATAGCAGGCATTTTATTAAAATTTACTGCCCCTATATTCCTTTGTATACCTGAAGGTACTTTCTTCTATTCATGCAAATAAGCACTAGATTTTGTGTAATTTAAATCACTCTTTATGAAATCACAAAAGCTGCAATAGCCACAGTTTTCTATTAAAAATTCAGCTAAAAATGTGTATTTATCAAAAAGTAAATTAATGATATTAAACTCAAGAAGAAGACAAAAAAAAACATGATTTTTATCTCCTTAACATAGATAATTCTAATTTCATGAGATAAAAATCAAGTAAGTAATAATTTCAATCGCCTTTTCAAAATCCCTTTCTCTTACAAGAAGTAAAAACATAATTTCATGATATTTCACATCAATAAATTGCAGGACAGAGTTATTTATGCGAGTAGGACGTGTTGTTTAAACTTATACCATTTGAATCAATCACAATGATTCGTCGCTATTCGAAAGATATCAAGTTTTCGAGTTGTAACACCCTAATTTGCTATCGAAAAAAAAACTTCGTTTCATAAACAAAATAATAGTATTCACTTAGATGAATAATATTGTATGACACGAATTATCCTTAGTTTTGCATCAATCATAAGAATTCTATAGAATGAAATATAATTTTCAGGTAATTAAATCATATTTTCATAAGTTCTATAATTACTTACCAAATACAATAATTTCATGATATTGTATATTAACACAAGATTTTTTGTATCATTCATGAATGAAATGAAAAAATACCTTATTCGAAGGTACGTTGAAACTCGATAACACAGAGGAACATTTTTCACGTGTGAACATGGCCGCTTCAAAATATTTTCTATGCTTAGAATTTCTATCATTGATGGCTATCTGTCTAAGCTCGATACAGGATGTAGCACTAAACTTCAATACTGCCTCGAAAGGATATGAAATGAAAATGTCTCAAGGAAAAAATACCTTCTTGGAGCTCATCTCAAACGGTCTATTCGTAGATAAAACCCTATTAATTGATGCCTTCATAAACTACCCGGAAGAAAACTTAGCTATAGCTCGCCCTCATGGTTGGGGCAAGACCATTAATTTAGATATGATGAGAATGTTTTTCGAAATGCCATTACACCCAAATGGGACAAGGATTCTACCTATTTCGAGTACACCAAATTATCAATTATTCAAAGAAGGCAAATATTATTCAAACGGTTATAATATAACGCTTAAAAGCCCATTACTTATTTCTCAACCTGAATATTCTCACCTCATTAAAAAACACTTGGGTCAATATCCGTTGGTACATTGGTCATTTGATGACATACCATTCACCGATGACATCGATGAAACAGCTATAATTGCTGAAGTAAATAAGAAAGTGTATGATCAACATAGATATTTGTTCCCAAAAGACTATTTGCGATTTGGCATCGGCGATGATATTCCCACTCTCATTAAATGTCTAAATGATTACTTCAAGAAAAACGTTATTGTGCTCGTCGACGGTTATGATCGATTTTCAAAACGAAGAAAAGGTTTTGGAAACATTGACCTCTTACTGCAACACTGCACCACATTTGATGATAGTTACTATAAAAATAAACAGAAGACTATTCTTACTGGTACAGAAGAAGGAAATTTGTATTTTTTAGAAGAACCCAACACGTTGCACCGTATTTTATATCCTTTTAAGAATTCATATGGGTTCACTGGTACAGAAATGAGTTTAATTTACAATCATTATTCTATCACAAAGCAAGAACAAAATCTAATTCAGTATTGGTATGGTGGATATAGACATGATGAAACGGAAGAAAAAATTTTCCATCCAAGTGCTATATGCAGCTATCTAAATACACGTCAATTTGAGTCTTACTCCATACATACAAAATATAATTCATACATGAAGAAGTTGATGAAAATGGAAACATCACTGTATATATTCACTAGTACTATAAATGGAGGTGGAGGATTTACCTGCTTGTGTTTTCGTAGAACTCCATTTTCATGTAAGACCCCGAGTGAATTGAAATCACTATTTTACGAAGGTTATTTTATAGATGATCAAACGCATCGGAATGTAATTCCCAACTTTCAAACAGCAAATCATCTGCAGAACATATTAGCCCCATATTGTACTGCGCTATTTGATCGTAGTTGGTCAATTCATTTGAATGAAACATGTTCTATATGGGATTGGTTTTTATTAAGCGATGAAGCAACATCATATAAATTGCAGAGCAACATGAACAAATGCTATGAAGTGATGAGTAAATATTATGAAAGCATTATGGAAAGGAACCGCGGTGGTTATCCAATTCCAAATTCAGTTAAAGCACTGTTGAGTGCTGTTACATCAATCATACCGTCGAAAAAATTACATTTCGTTGGCTGGCAGTACAAATTCTTTAAAAATGAATCAGTTGATCTACCCAGAAATGACATTCTACTGTCATCTGGAGCGAGAGGAATTAGTATAAACATACGAGAAGATGGCGATAAAATCAATTCTGTAGTCAACCAATCCTCAAGATACATGCAAATATTAGAACAATATGCTGAATTTCATGGGTGGAAAGATATTAAATTCGTTGACTGTAAACTACTACCTTATGATAAGTTGGAAATCTATGCTACCATTTGGCCGCTTAATAGGACGTAGCTTAGTATGAATTATACTGAATGAGCTACTTGCTGAAATTATTTCTTCAATTATGAACGAATTTTTTTTATATCTCTACAGTACCTAATGTTTTTATTCGTGCTCATAATATCGAATGGATATGGCTCAATATAATGGCTTTTTATCTTTATTATTTTTCAATATTATTTCATGGAAGTATTTGAGCTTGTATTTTGCTTTAGAACATTATATGCGCAACGATTTGTATTGTTTCACGTTTCGTCTTGATTGAAATTGAATTTAGGAGAGTCTAATATTTTAAAAAGTTTTTTTTAATTTTATAGTTTTGAAGAGGTAGATTTGAAAATTTCTTATTTTGAAGAAGTGAGTTGAGTGTTCTAAACAGCAATGTTCCTTTAAAACATATACAACAGAACCGATTTTTTACAAAATTTGTGACATTAAAAGTAGTTTTAATCAAGGTATGTGGCTTTCTTTTGGTAGTTTTAGAGACATCACTAGGCATTATTCCATTTTTGATATGATTGGTGGTAGAGGGGGCTAAACTATTATGAAATGAAATTTAAAAGCTAGAATACGCAATAAAATTTTATTTTGTAAAATTGTTAGACAGTAAATATATTGCATGATAAATGTATGATCCGTTATTTGATGTTAATATTACAAATTTATTTTGTTGATTTTTTTTATTAACTAGGTAATTCAATATTAAATAATAATTGATAAAGAATTAACTTTTAAATCTTTTTAGTTGAATTTTTAATAAAAACGATAGCTATTACAGCCTACCTGATTTGGGAAGGGAAGGTCGGGGGAAGGTGGGGTCTTCAAATCTTTGCGTTTCAGACCATTTGTAATCATCTGGCAAATGTCTAACTTTTTGGTATGTACATATATATATGATATATATTTTTCCCCCACGCGTAGCGCCGGCGAGTATTCATAAAATTCGCTCAAAATTTGGTGAGGGACTCTTCTTGAAAATGCGCAAAAATAGTTTTTTTTGTTTTTTCGATAAATTTCAAAATGGCGGATCACTCAAATTTTGAGGGGGCTGGAGAAGGGGCAAATAGCTCAAATTTTTCGTTTTTGATTTCATATGAAAGAGTGAGTCACGGATACTAACATATCCAAATTTCAGCTTCTAAGTGCATATTGAGAGGAGTTAGATCAAAAAACGGCTTTTTGAGGAAGTTTTGAGTCATGAAATTTCTTGAATCTTCCATATCTCCCCACCAAATCAAGTTAAAGAGGTCAAATTTTGTGTGTGAGGTTAGTTGGTGACCACAATATGACCTCTTGAATTTGGATCAAAATGGATTCAAAATGGCGGATTATCAAAATTTTGAGTAGAGCTTGAGGAGCCTCAAGTTGGTAAAAATGTAATTAATATGAATTCATATGGTTATTGGGGATAAGTTGTATACTATATCCCGAATTCACTTCCATACATGATGTTGGAGGGGGAAGGCGGGGTTACCAACCTAAAATAGTGGTGGGGTACAGGAGGGGTCGAAAATTTTTTATTGCTGTGTCATATGATAAAATGAGCCCAAGTGACAAACGTATTTTGATTTTAGCTTCCTCAGTGATTTTGGAGGGGAGTTAGAGCAAAAAACGGCTTTTGGAGGGGAAATTGCTGCAGGAAATTTCATGAATCTTCCATATCTCATCACCAAATCGGCCTAGAATGGTCAAACTTTGTGTGTAGGATTAGTTTGTGACCAGAATATAACCACTTAAATTTGAGTCAAAATGGATCCAAAATGGCGGATTATCAAATTTGAAGATAATTTGAGGACCCTCAAATAGTTATAATTTGAGAAATATGTGTTCGCATGATTATTTCATGGCAAGAAACACTACATTTGTGCCAAATTGAACTTCTTAAGTGTTTTTGGAAAGGATAGGGTAGTAGTTTTCAGACTTGGTATTGGGTGTGGCCTGTAGGCATGAAGGGTTAAGCAAGGTTATTACCAAATCAAAACAAGCTTCAGTTAAAAACTCAGCTCCAGTAATGCGGCATGGCTACTTACGTTTTTTTTATTAATTACCAACCTCAACATTTTGCCTTCAAAGGCACCTATGCTATTTTCAATACATTCCATAGTACATATACGTGAACTTAATATAAAACTAGAAGATACTAGAGTATCTTAAAAGCGGACTTTACCTATTTATTTAACTTTTTAGACAAAACTATTCAAATTGATTAATAAATCAAAAGTGGATGATTTCGTTCGGAAACAATTCATTTGAAAAGAATCATTTCAAACGAATCGACATCTTATATGAATTATTCAGGAACGACTTTGACAAACCTATTCAAATTTAGTCATGTATTCGCGCAGAAGAAATAAATTATTTCTAGAAAGGGGTTTTCTGTTTCGGACTGGATTTTAAGCAAAATTATTTCTAAAAATTACGTTCCATTACAATATTCAAAGATACGGCGCTATCAAAAAGCGGGTTTTTCAAATAATGGTTTCGTTAGCGAACGATTCTTTTGAGAAGAATCATTTTGAACGAATTGATCAATAATTAACATTCATTCAAAAAACCACTAAAATAGTGATTTCGTTCGCGAACGATTCATTTGAAAGAATTATTTTAAACGAATCAATCAAATTAACAGTCAAAATAATGATTTCGTTCGCAAACGATTCATTTAAAAAGAATCATTTTGAACGAATCGATCAAAAATTAACTTTTATTTGAAAAATCACTAAAATAACGATTTCGTTTGCGAATGATTCATTTCAAAACAATCATTTCGAACGAATCGATCACAAATTAACTTTTATTCGAAAAACCACTAAAATAATGATTTCGTTCGCGAATAATTTGATTAACGTCATGTCATGCAGGCTCACGTTCGATCATCTTTACACTAGATCCGTGAAAATGTACTCCACTTATCATGCAGGAACTAAAAAACCTCCACTCACGCCCCGTCACGTCAACTCACGTTCCCTCAAATCACATACTACTCACTTAGTTCTACTCTAGTTATCGCGCGAGAACAAAAAAAACCTCAACTCACGTTGTCTCACGTCTAAAAATCTCACGTGAAGCCTCCTCACGCTACCTCACGTCCAATCACCTCCAGAAAATAATCAGTTCTGAAACTTCACTAGCTCCACTCTTTTAATAAATTTCAACTCCATCAATAAAGTTCTACTCGAGCTATCACGCGAGAACTAGAAACCTCTACTCACGCCTCCTCACGCCAATTCACGTCTCATAATGCTAGAAAATTAATCAGCTTCAAAAGTCACTGCATTTACCACTCTTCCAATTTTCAATTCTCTCCATCACATTGCCCCCTAATTACCACTCGAGAACCAAAAAAACTTCAACTCACGCTTCATCACGTCACCTCACGTTTAATCATCTCCAAAAACTAATTAGTTCTGAAGCTCCACTACTCCTACCCTTCTTCCAACTTTCAATCCGATTCATCATGTTTTACACGAGTTATCGCGCAACAACTAAAAACCTCGACTCACGCCTCCTCACGCTAACTCACGTCCGATCACCTCCAAAAACTAATCAGCTTGAGAGCTCAACTACCCCCACCGTCCATAAAACTTTCAACTCGATCCGTCATGTTTTACTCGAGTTATCGCGCGACAACCGAAAACCTCGACTCACGCCTCCTCACGCTAACTCACGTCCGATCACCTCCAAAAACTAATCAGCTCGAGAACTTAACTACCCCCACCCTTCATCCAACTTTCATTTCGATCCGTCAAGTTTTACTCAAGTTATCGCGCGACAACCAGAAAACCTTGACTCACGCCTCCTCACGCTACCTCACGTCTGATCACATCCAAAAACTAATCAGCTCGAGAACATGACTACCCTCACCCTTCCTCAAAATTTGGTTTCGATCCGATCACTTTTACTCCAGATATCGCGCGACAAAGAAAAATTTGGTGCAAGAAACAAACAAACAAAAAAATAAATAAACATACTAAGAAACCCGAGTGAACGCAATAGCGGACATTACTTGAAAAGTAAAGTCCGCTAAAAAGGACCTAATGTAAAAAAAATATGCATTTATTGGACATTGCATGCAATAAGATGGATACCATCCACGCACAGTAAGAAAAAGTAAGAGAGAAACTCCAAATACATTTACCTCGAAAATATTTAAAGTATCAATATCGAAAAATTGTGGTTAATAATTATATGGAATTAATAATGAAATATACTCTCCATATACCACGGAAAAGCTGCACCGATATGCTGAGAAGGTACGTAGTTTTTCGCATCTATCAAAATTAAAATATAAAACATCCATGAATTTACGAAAACACTGCTGCAATTTTCCCCATGCTATATCAGAACATTATTTTTGTTGTAATGTTGTACTTTTAGTACCTAATACTGGCTATTACGTTAACAGATTTAATTTTATTATTGACTCGCTTTTGTACCACTCACAAGAATCAATGATTGACGCGGTGTTTTTTTTTTAAACACAAATAAGTTAATATGCCTGAAGTTTGTATGTTGCACCAATGCAACTTTTATATCTTTGAAATAAAAGTTTTTACGTCGCCAGCGACAATGTTCCGATCTTTTAGAAATGTACTTGGCCGAATTGTCCTGTATTGTGTACTTAAATAACATGAACAAGTTAAAAAGCCTGAAGTACATATGTAGTACTATTGTAACATTTATATCCTTGTAATGAAAGTTTTCATGTTATTCAATGGTTCATGATAAATGTGAAAAAATATAAATGATTGGATATTCTAATGAACAGATCTCCAATGTGTTTTTTGAAACTCCCAACTGTTTGCGAAAGAGGAAAAACAATTTATGAAAACTCTTGGTACAACATACCAACTTACGGAATATTAACTTGTTATTCATTAAGTACACAACACGATATGTTTTAAAAACCCCACTTCCACTTTCCGATAACAGATTAAGCAATCGTGAAGAAACATTACGAGCAAATCGAGTAAGTTGTTATTAAGAAAAAAATTATATACAGATATCAAAATATCTATATCAATCTTCTTAATATAGCTGGTTATAATTTCATGAAATTAAAATTAAGCAATCATCATTTAATCATTTATCTAAATGTCTTCGTCTTATACTAATTACTTTTACATGTTTCAAAATACAAAATGGCATCATATAGTTGGATGTGAGTGAACGTTAGACGAAATTACTGAGTTTAGAGTCATTCATAATGATTCTTCATAACATAAAAAATGTTCAGGTAATTAAATCTTCAACAATTTCCGATACATACTTTTACATTATACATATCAACTGGATTGTATGTAACATTCTGCATGAACAAAGAGATAGAATTAGCAGACACACGAGAAGATATATCCAAATTCAATGAAAAGAAAGACGCTTTCACTCGTGTATATGGCAGCTTCAACATTTTTTCTATGCTTACAATTTCTATCTTCAATTGTTCTATGTATAAGCTCAATGCAAAATGTAGCACTAAACTTCAATACTGCCTCGAAAGGATATGAAATGAAAATGTCTCAAGGAAAAAATACTTTCTTGGAGCTCATCTCAAAAGGTACATTCGTAGATAAAACTCTTTTAATCGATGCATTCATACGCCACCCTAAAGAATACTTGGTATTAATTCGCCCTTCTGATTGGGGTAAAACCATTAACTTAGATATGCTGAGAATGTTTTTAGAAATGCCTTTATACCCAAATGGGACAAGAATTCTACCTATTTCGAGTACACCAAATTATCGATTATTCAAAGAAGGCAAATACTATTCAAATGCTTATAATATAACGCTTAAGAGCCCATTACTTATTTCCCAACCTGAATATTGGAACCACTCGGAAGAACATTTGGGTCAATATCCGGTGATACACTGGTCATTCGATGATATACCACTCAGCAATGACACCAATGAGAAAGCTATAGTAGCTGAAATAAATAAAAAAGTGTATGATCAACATAAATATTTACCTATAAAGTATTACCACTTGTGTGAAGGCAGCTTTGGTATTCCTTATCTCATAAGTTGTCTAAATGATTACTTCAAAAAAAAGGCTGTCATTCTTGTCGACTGTTATGATCGATTTTCAGAAACTCCAATTCTAAGGTCGTCAGGGGAAATCGACTATTTACTGTTATGGTGTACCGAATCCACCCACTATAAAAATAAGCAAAAGACCATTTTCACAGGTACTAGCAAAAGGGATTTCAATTCTTTACACTATCCGAATATGTTCCATCATGATACTCCTTTTCAAAATTTATATGGACTCATTTGTGCAGAGATGAGTTTAATTTACAATCAAAGAAAAGAAACTTTCAGGTCGAGAAGTTTTCAAATAAGAAAGAAAAAAACTCTACTTCTCCAATCATTTTAATAGCTAGCGCTTTCGGGCACCATGTGTCCTTCTTCAGGCTTATTTTGCTACTGATACAAATAATGGTGAGCTTAAGACTAGGTTCAAAAGGGCGTGGTTAGAAAGAGGGTGTGGTTGATGGATGGTGGGGAAAGGGTGTGGTTGTGGATGGGTGTGGTGGAATGGTAAGAGGAATTATTTTATGATTGAAAGGAGGATGTCAGCGTATTTATTCACTGGTTTTATGAATGGAGGTGTAATAACAAACTGTTTGTGTGTTCGTAAATCTCCATATTTATGTAAAACCCCCAGCGAATTTAAATTCCTATTCTACGAAGGTTATTTTGTAGGTGCTGAATTAAGCCATTGTGCAATTCCCAACTTTCAAACTGCAAATCATCTGCGGAATATTTTAGCTTCTTATTACACTGCGCTCTTTGATCGCAGTTGGTCAACTCTTTTGAATGAAACAGGTTCTGTATGGGATTGGTTTTTATCAGGTGATGAAACAATATCGTACAAATTGCAGAGTAACATGAACAAATGCTATGGAGTATTGAGTAGATATTATCAAAACATTATTGAAAAGTACCACGGCGAATCCATTTCAAATGCAGATAAAGCACAATTGAGTGTTATTACATCGATCGTGTCATCGAAAAAATTACATTTTTTAGGTTGGCATTATAAATACTTCACAAAGAATGAATCAGATTACCTATACCTACCTGAAACTAAAATTCTACTCTCAACTGGAACCAGAGGAGTTCTTATAAGCATACGAGAAGACAACGATGAAATCAATTCCGTGTTTAATCAATCTTCAAGACATATGCAAATACTAAAACAATATGCTGAATTTCATGGCTGGAAAGATATGAAATTCGTTGACTGCAAGTTACTGCCTTATGTTAAGTTGAAAATCCATGCCATTGTTCGACCTCTAAATAGAAGTTAGCCAAGTATAAATAATATTCGATAATGTACTTGATGAAATTATTTCTTAAATTAAGCATATAATTTTTAGTATCTCTACTTATTCAGTCTAGAAGATGAAATCTCGATTTAGAATACCAGAAGCACAACGACCAGAGTTGTTTTATTTTTTGCATAAATTGAAATTAAATTTAGGGTATGCTTTAAGGATGGTTGGAATTTGGTCGTTTACCTGTAAGGTTTCGTGGTTGTAGCATACAAGCAAGCTTAATATGCAAGAAATCAAAAAGTTCAAGTCTTAGAATATGAGTATAAGCGAACGAAATGTCCAGAATTTCATCCTCTTTAAAATGGCGTGTACTATATTATCCGCGGACATATAGGGTAAAAAGTTAAAAAAACAATATTTTCAAAATTCATCTCAAATTTTGGGGCTTTAGAATCTACTTTTTCGAAGTTTCGGATTTTTCACTGATAGTACACGTTACGAGCTTTCGATTAGAAAAAAAAATAGCTTTCTAGATGCAATAGAAAAAGTTTGAGAGTTTTTTCGACCTTTACCGGAATTAATTACGACTTTCCACCTAGCAGCTTTACTTATATGAGATGATGATGTACAGAGATATCATTCCACGTGAAAACCTGCAACATTCAACATTTCTTGCAACTTGTACGTATATTTCTTATACGATTACAAATTTACAAAAGATCGAAAATACAAAGATTTCAAGATTCACCTTCCAGTATGATTATTTCTGAAATCAGGAAGGCTGAAATAGCAATCGTTTT
The DNA here is from genome assembly GCA_009761765.1 of Phenacoccus solenopsis. Classification (NCBI taxonomy): domain Eukaryota; kingdom Metazoa; phylum Arthropoda; class Insecta; order Hemiptera; family Pseudococcidae; genus Phenacoccus; species Phenacoccus solenopsis. The sequence continues at coordinate 9,338,679 of CM019756.1, forward strand.
TTATTAAAAATCCAGCTAAAAATATGCATTTCTTAAAAAATAACTTTGTGGAATTAAACTTAAAAAAAAAAAAAAAAAAACTGTTTCCATTTTCCTTAATTAAACTGATTATAATCTCATGAAAATGAATTCAAGTAATCATTATTTAATCGTCTTTTGAAAATGCCTTTCTCTCATACGAAGTACCTAAGTACTATGCTTTCAAAATATTTCACAATACGAAATAGCATTACAAAGTTGCGTGAGTAGGTGTTACATGAACTCCCTCACAGGTTGTGAACTGATCACAATAAATCTTCACTACAGGACAAATATCAACTTTTCATGACTTCGACCCGAAAAAACGGTTGAATGAGGAGCGACCGATCCAAAAATATCTTAATCTTCTATAAAAAAAAAAAAAATCAAATCGAAAAATCTATTATTTCCATCTTTTTAATATAACTGATTACAATTTCATGAAATTAAAATCAAGTAATCATCATTCAATCATTTTTCCAAAAATTTTCCTCATATACAACTTTGTTTAATACCATTTCACAAAACAACATAACAGAGTAGACAAAAACTAAGATGACGTCATAACCTGGTGGGTCACTTGTTATAAATGTTTATATGGGCCAAAAATCGTGAAGAAGTGGTGTTTTTCGGAAAATTGTAGAAAAATACGGATAATTTAGAGAAAGTGAAATAAAATTATGAACTCGTCTAAAAACGGACTTATTTTTCAAGTAAGTCTGGTATTGCATTCATTTTTACATTTTTAAGCGGGAAAAAAATTTGCAAAATTTTCAAATGATTTTTATTCGTTGTATTTTTAGCCAATATTTCATTTTTTAGCTGAATTTTTAGCTAAAAAACGACAACTATTACAGCCTATCTGATTCGAGAAGGGAGGGTAGGGGGAGGGTGGGGGTCTTCAAATCTTTACGTTTCAGATCATTTGTAATCATCTGGCAAATGTCCAACTTTTTGATATGTATATATATTTTTTCTCCCACTCGTAGCGCAGGAGGTAATTTATGAAATTTACTCAAAAATTGGTAAGAGACTCTACTTGGAAATCTAACAAAACCATATTTTTATTTTTTCGAAAAATTTCAAAATGGCGGATTACTCAAATTTTGAGGGGCTGGAGAAGGGGCAAATACCTCAAATTTTTCGTTTTTGATCTCATATGAAAGAGTGAGTCACGGACACCAACATGCCTAAATTTCAGCTTCCTAGGTGCATTTTGAGGAGACTTAAAGCAAAAACCTGTTTTTGAGGAAATTTCGTTTTTTGTGTCACTCCCCTTGCGCAGGCGGATGTGGATCAAATTCGCTCAAAATTCGGTAAGGAACTCTTCTTGAAAATACGCAAAAATACTTTTTTGTTTTTTCGATAAATTTCAAAATGGCGGATCACTCAAATTTTGAGGGGAGCTGGACAAGAGGCAAATACCTCAAATTTTTCGTTTTTGATTTCATATGAAAGAGTGAGTCACGGATACTAACATAGCCAAATTTCAGCTTTTTAAGTGCATACTGAGAGGAGTTAGAGCAAAAAACGCCTTTTTGAGAAAGTTTTGAGTCATGAAGTTTCTTGAATCTTCCATATCTTCCCACCAAATCAAGTTAAAGAGGTCAAATTTTGTGTGTGAGATTAGTTGGTGACCACAATATGACCTCTTGAATTTGGATTAAAATGGATTCAAAATGGCGGATTATCAAAATTTTGAGTAGAGCTTGAGGAGTCATAAGTTGTTAAAAATGTAATTAATATGAACTCATATGAATATTGGGGATAAGAAATACTAACTACATCCCCAATTCACCTTCATACATGATGATAGGAGGGGAGAGGGAAGGGTTACCGAACTTAATATATGATGAGGGTACACGAGAGGACGAAAATTTTTTATTGCTATGTTATATGATAAAATGAGCCTAAGTGACAAACTTATTCTTATTTTAGCTTTCCAAGTGAATTTAGAGGGGAGCAAGCGCAAAAAACGGCTTTTGGAGGGAAACTAGGGCAAGAAAGATCATGAATCATCCATATTTCATCACCAAATCGGCCTAAAAAGGTCAAACTTCGTGTGTAGGATTAGTTAATGACCAAAGTATGACCTCTTCAATATGAGTCAAAATAGATCCAAAATGGTGGTTCATCAAGATTTGAAGATAATTTGAGCATCCTCAAAAGTAATAATTTGAGAAGCATGTTTTCATATGATTGTTTCATAGTAAGAAATACTACGTTTGTTCCGAATTCAACTTCTCAAATGGTTTTGGAAGGGATAGGGTAGGGGTTTTCAGATTTGGTATTGGGTGTGGCCTGTAGTCATGAAGGGTTAAGCAAGGTTATTACCAAATCAAAACAAGCTCCAGTTAAAAACTCAGCTCCAGTAATGCGACATTGCTGCTTACGTTTTTTATTTACTTTACTTTCTCTAAATTACCTGTATTTTACTACAATTTTCCGAAAACCTCCACCTTTTCATGATTTTGGCCCAAATAAATAATTGATAAGAAGTAACCCTCCACGTTATGATGTCAGTCTATTTTCGCCTATTGACTCAGGTGAGTAATTGTGTAACGTTGATTATACTTGGTTTTGAATAAATCGCAACCATTCTGCTTACAATGTAGAAAACTCTTCAGGTAATTGAATCATAGGCATTCTAAATACATTACGTGGTTTTATAATATAGAATACTCATTGGATGCTTCATTAATGAAGAGTTCATAATAGCAAACACATAAAATAATATCATATAAAATACCCTAAAAGAAACTTCTCATTTGTGAACATGGCGTAAATAAATTTTTTTATGGCATTTATTCCTGTTATTATCATTAAGATATATAATTTATTTCTATGAGGGAAAGATTTCTGCGCTTGAAGTCTTCGAATCAAGCAGTCACTTGGTATAAACTCCCTCACAGGTTTTAAATTATCCACAATGCTTTTTTACTATGCTAAAAAATATCAAGTTTTCGTGACTTTGACTCGAAAGGAGAGTTGGGCAAGGAACATACAACGCCAAAACATTCTAATTTTAAATCAAAAAAATTTTTTTTTATCTTCTTAATATAGCTGATTACGACTGTATGAAATTAAAATCGAGTAATCATTACTTAATTACTTTCCTAAATGTTTTTCCCACAAACAACCATGTTTAATATGATTTCACAAAACAAAATTGCAGCATCAACTTGGGTGAATGATAGTGTTACCTATATGAATAATACTTGGTTTAAAATGAATCACAGCAATTCCTAGCAATGCGGAAAATGTTTCAGGTAATTGATTCATAAGCATCCTAAACCAAAATAAAATATAAGATTTCAAAATATGACATGCCCACTAGATTGTTGATACCAGACCACAATAATGAAGCGATAGGATACATTCAATTCAACGACGTAAAAGGCACTTCTCACTTGTGAACATGACCACTTCAACACACTATTTACGCTTACAATTTCTATCTTTGATGACTATCTGTCAAAGTTCGCTCCAAGATGTAGCACTAAATTTTAATACAGCCTCGAAGGAATATGAAATGAAAATGTCTCAAGGAAAAAATACCTTCTTAGAGCTTATATCAAAAGGTATATTCGTAGATAAAACTCTTTTAATCGATGCATTCATACACCACCCTGAAGAATACTTGATAGTACTTCGCCCTTCTAGTTGGGGTAAAACTATTAATTCAGATATGCTAAGAATGTTTTTTGAAATGCCATTACACCCAAATGGAACAAGAATTTTACCTATTTCAAGTACACCAAATTATCGATTATTCAAAGAAGGCAAGTACTATTCAAATGGTTATAATATAACGCTTAAAAGCCCATTACTCATTTCCCAACCTGAATATTGGAGCCACTTTGAAGAACATTTGGGTCAATATCCGGTGATACACTGGTCATTCGATGATATATCACTCAGCAATGACACAAATGAGAAAGCTATAGTAGCTGAAATAAATAAAAAAGTATATGATCAACATAAATATTTACCTATGAAGTATGACCACTGGTGTGAAGGCAGCTTTGGTATTGCTTATCTCATAAGTCGTCTAAATGATTACTTCAAAAAAAAGGCTGTCGTTCTTGTCGACTGTTATGATCGATTTTCAGAAACTCCAATTCTAAGGTCGTCAGGGGAAATCGATTTATTACTGTCATGGTGCACCAAATCCACCCACTATAAAAATAAACAAAAGACCATTATCACAGGTACCGAAAGAAGAGATTATTACATGTTCCAAAATCCCAACATGTTTGATGACATTTCTCCTTTTCAAAATTTATATGGGTTCACTAGTACAGAAATAAGTTTAATTTACAATCATTATTCTATCAGAAGGCAAGAGCAAAATTTGATTCAATATTGGTACGGTGGATATAAACTGTATGAAATGAAGGAAGAAATTTTCCATCCAAGTGCAACATGCAGCTATCTAAACACCCATCAATTTAAATCTTTCTTCTTAAATAAAAAATATGATTCTCACATGAAGAAGTTGATGAATATAATACAATCACTCTTTGTATTCACTAGTGTTATAAGTGGAGGTGCAACATTTACCTGCTGTAATCTTTCTACAGTATTTTTCAAATGTGACAACCCGCCAGAACTGAAATCCCTACTTTACGGAGGTTATTTTATTGGTTTCGAATGGCAAAAGTATGAAATTCCCAACTTTCAAACAGCAATTCATCTGCAGAATACATTAACCTCCTATTGCATTGAGCTCTTTGATCACAGTTGGTCAACTCTTTTAACTGAAACGTGTGCTGTATGGGATAGGTTTTTATTAAATGATAAAATGACATCGCGTAAGTTGCAGATAAACTTGGACAAATGCCATAAATTATTGTGTGAACATTATGAAACCATCATCCGTACGAGTGGACTTGGTCTAATTTCGATTTCGAATTCAGTGAAAGCACAAAAGAGTGCTGTTATATCAATCATGCCCTCCAAAAAAATACATTTTGTTGGTTGGCATTATAGGAATTTTAATTTACGGCATTGGCATAAGTTGACGGAAACTAATATTTTACTTTCATGCGGGGATAGAGGAATTTTTATAAACATACGAGAAAGGAAAAATGACATCAATGTGGTCAGGGAATCCTCCCATTATATCGGTATGTTCGAAAGATATGCTGAATTTCACGGTGGAAAGATATCAAATTCGTTGACTGTAAATTACAACGAAATGATAATTTCCAAATTCATGCTACCGTTCGATCGCTAAGTAGAAGTAATCTAAGTGTAAATTCTACTTGAAATTATTTCGGTGTTAGGCATACCATTTTCAATATACTTATTCTATAGTAATGTTTCTATACGTGCTTATAATATCACATCGATTTTAATTAATATATTTCGGTGGAATATTTGAGTTGGTGTTTTTATCTTCAGAACAAGATATACGCAACGATTTGAGTTGTTTTGTTTATGATGCTGATTAACGTTGAATTTAGGGAAGTCTGTTGTTTTAATAAGTTGGTTGAATTTTCGAGTTCTAAAGTGGCGATGTGAAAATTTTTTATATTCAAGAAGTGGATTGAGGAACACATAAAACAAAACCCAATCTTCAACAAAATTTGAGTATTTGCTATTTTGTGTAAAAACGCGCGAAAATGCCAAATATTGAGAAGTTCTAGATTCTCTTCAAATCATTAAAATAGGTAGTGGTTTCTTGTTTTCGATGCATAATTTTATATTTAATTCAATAGCGTAATCATCGCTTTGATTTGAAACGTTCAAATACATTTTCAATCGACATTTTCATTATTTCTATCAAGGTAAAATGGAAGAAACTGCGGTTATAGGCTCACAAATCTGCCATTAATCATCAAAAAATTTTAATATTTTATAGAACATAGTTTTTAAGATTCTGAATGCAACCGCCATTTCGATCCGAGCGTTAAAAAAAAATAATATGTATACATTTTTTTTTTTTTTTGAAGTACAGGTGGAATAAATCTTTGTTCCAACCCGTCCCCTAAAAACGACACTTCGGTTGGCTCGACCACGGATTCATGCTTCTCTAGTACACCTCTATCATTTCATATAGAAAACTGTCGAGTAGTGTTACCTACGTGGATGTGGCATTGAACAGAGATGAGTTATTGTTGCCAGGGTGATTTCCATAAAAAAATTTTTGACTAATTCAAGCAGAATTTCAAGAACAAGCATATTTCCATGTTATTTAGTATTTGCTTATTCATAATGTTACTTTTTATCGGTTGTTTTAGAAAAAATACTGGATTATCATCTCAAGTTTGATTTTTTTTTTGAGTGGAGAGGAAGCGAGCATGCCACGTACTTTCCAAAAATATTCTAAAAAGAAATTCAAGAACACGAATATGTGATAAAATTTCACTTTGTACAATTTAGTACAGGGAAATAAGCTCATTTTTTGACCGAACCTGGAAAAAAATGGTAGTGAGCTGAATTTCACATTGTATGTGCAGAATGGTGTCCTTAACAAGGTATAAAAAGTTGTCACGCCCAGGAGGTGAGCTAACCCCAGGAGGGGGCTAAAACCCCGCAAAAAACAGTTTTTCAACTGGTTTTTACTAATATCTTCGAAAAAAATGGTTCTACGTCAAAATAAGTTATATCAAAAAATGGTTCCCATTAAAATTCCTACAGAATGAGTGAGACAGTTTTCTCAAAAAGTAATTAGTAAGCCCAAAATGGAACAGTCACAATATACTAATTTTTAGAATTCCTTTTCGAAAATCAGTTCTTTGTTCATATCTTCTATACGGTGCGTCCTATGTCAAAATTGTTAATATTGCAAAATATTCCCCGTTTAATTTTCTATAAGATACATGAAAAATTTTTCCAAAAAGTCATAAAAGAGCCCAAAATGGGGGCCCAAAATACATTAATTTTGGAAAAATTTATTTATATGACTTCATATCTGTTATCAAGTGACCTACGTAGGTGATAAAGATGAACAGATAATTTTTACTGATGATTCCCGCTCCCCTTTCCCCCCCCCTCCTTTAGAAATCTTTCTCCAGATTTACATTATACATTAAAAAAAAACTACAGACATACTTTGAAATATTTGTTTCAATTCGGTTTGAGATTATCTTTAAAACTAATTGACTTGCACATTTTTTTAAAATGAGCCAGGTAAACAATTTCATTTGCAGCTGCATTGAAATAGGCCTGAATTAACAACATATTATAGTTAAGTTTTAGTTTATAATATTATTATGGATTTTCTTGCATACTGAGATTCGGTGAGTAGGTAGTTAATTATCATATTTTTCTAGTTTAGCCAAAGAATTTTCTTTTACGAGTAGCTATCTAATAGCATTTGCAGCAATTCTTTATTCGATGGAGCAGCTGTTGCAACTGTGCAAGAGCAAGGTACTGTTGTTATTAGTAAGGCTATTCTGCTTGCGCATGCAAGGAAACAGTTTAAAAGCAAATAACTTTCAAGTTAGCATCACAAATACATTTTGCACGAACTAATTTTCTGTTATTTCAAGACCGAAATGTTCGAAGCTGAGTGGTCATTGTTGTGGAACTGATTGCACGAATAGTATAGAGGTGGAAATGAGTGATGAAGAGGGAATAGATGATCCCAAACCGAATTGAAACAAATATTTCAAAGTATATCTGTAGTTTTTTTTAGTGAGTTTTTAACAAAACGATAGCTATTACAGCCTATCTGATTTGGGAAGGGTGGGTCGGGGGAGGGTGGGGTCTTCAAATCTTTGCATTTCAAACCATTTGTAATCATCTGGCAAATGTCCAACTTTTTGGTATATATATATATATAGATTTATCTATGGATAAAGTGGCATCATTTTTCGTCGTCTACAGGTAAAGTGGCATCTTTTTTACAAAGTGGCATCTTTTTTTTGATGCCACTTTACCATCACATTGCTCATCGATTCAGCTATGCGTCATGACGTCACTGGTGTGGTTATTTGGGTGGTGCCACTTTACCACTAATATTCTATTTTTCATATAAAAAAATTTTTTTCGGTCTACGGTCGTAGTAGCCTCATTTTTTTGATGTTTACAGATAAAGTGGCATCATTTTAAAAATTTGTTTCTAAGAAAACCTATGAAATTATAATTCCGTTCGCCACTGCGGTGTCGTTAACGTGACATTAGATGCACTTCTGATGAATGTGCAAAGTGATGCCACTTCGACCATAGATCACTATATATATATATATATATATATAGTGATCTATGGTCGAAGTGGCATCACTTTGCACATTCATCAGAAGTGCATCTAATGTCACGTTAACGACACCGCAGTGGCGAACGGAATTATAATTTCATAGGTTTTCTTAGAAACAAATTTTTAAAATGATGCCACTTTATCTGTAAACATCAAAAAAATGAGGCTACTACGACCGTAGACCGAAAAAAATTTTTTTATATGAAAAATAGAATATTAGTGGTAAAGTGGCATCACCCAAATAACCACACCAGTGACGTCATGACACAAAGCTGAATCGATGAGCAATGTGATGGTAAAGTGGCATCAAAAAAAAGATGCCACTTTGTAAAAAAGATGCCACTTTACCTGTAGACGACGAAAAATGATGCCACTTTATCCATAGATAAATCTATATATATATATTTTTCCCACGCGTAGCGCCGGCGAGTATTCATAAAATTCGTTCAAAATTTGGTGAGGAACTCTTCTTGAAAATGCGCAGAAGTACTTTTTTGTTTTTTCGAAAACTTTCAAAATGGCGGATCACTCAAATTTTGAGGGGGGCTGGAGAAGAGGCAAATAGCTCAAATTTTTCGTTTTTGATCTCATATGAAAGAGTGAGTCAAGGACACCAACATATTTAAATTTCAGCTTCCTAAGTGCATTTTGAGGCGAGTTAGCAAAAACCTGTTTTTGAGAAAATTGCGTTTTTTGTGTCACTCACTTTGCGCAGGCGGGTGTGGATAAAATTCGCTCAAAATTCGGTGAGGAACTCTTCTTGAAAATACGCAAAAATACTTTTTTGTTTTTTCGATAAATTTCAAAATGGCGGATCACTCAAATGTTGAGGGGGCCTGGAGAAGGGGCAAATAGCTCAAATTTTTCGTTTTTGATTTCATATGAAAGAGTGAGTCACGGATACTAACATATCCAAATTTCAGCTTCCTAAGTGCATATTGAGAGGAGTTAGATCAAAAAACGGCTTTTTGAGGAAGTTTTGAGTTATGAAATTTCTTGAATCTTCCATATCTTCCCACCAAATCAAGTTAATGAGGTCAAATTTTGTGTGTGAGATTAGTTGATGACCACAATATGACCTCTTGAATTTGGATCAAAATGGATTCAAAATGGCGGATTATCAAAATTTTGAGTAGAGCTTGAGGAGTCATAAGTTGTTAAAAATGTAATTAATATGAACTCATATGAATATTGGGGATAAGAAATACTAACTACATCCCCAATTCACCTTCATACATGATGATAGGAGGGGAGAGGGAAGAGTTATCGAACTTAATATATGATGAGGGTACACGAGAGGACGAAAATTTTTTATTGCTATGTTATATGATAAAATGAGCCTAAGTGACAAACTTATTCTTATTTTAGCTTTCCAAGTGAATTTAGAGGGGAGCAAGCGCAAAAAACGGCTTTTGGAGGGGAAACTAGGGCAAGAAAGATCATGAATCATCCATATTTCATCACCAAATCGGCCTAAAAAGGTCAAACTTCGTGTGTAGGATTAGTTAATGACCAAAGTATGACCTCTTCAATATGAGTCAAAATAGATCCAAAATGGTGGTTCATCAAGATTTGAAGATAATTTGAGCATCCTCAAAAGTAATAATTTGAGAAGCATGTTTTCATATGATTGTTTCATAGTAAGAAATACTACGTTTGTTCCGAATTCAACTTCTCAAATGGTTTTGGAAGGGATAGGGTAGGTGTTTTCAGACTTGGTATTGGGTGTGGCCTGTAGTCATGAAGGGTTAAGCGAGGTTATTACCAAATCAAAACAAGCTCCAGTTAAAAACTCAGCTCCAGTAATGCGGCATTGCTGCTTACGTTTTTTATTTACTTTACTTTCTCTAAATTACCTGTATTTTACTACAATTTTCCGAAAACCGCCACCTTTTCACGATTTTGGCCCAAATAAATAATTGATAAGAAGTAACCCTGCACGTTATGATGTCAGTAAATTTTCGCCTATTGACTCAGGTGAGTAATTGTGTAACGTTGATTATACTTAGTTTTGAATAAATCGCAACCATTCTGCTTACAATGTAGAAAACTCTTCAGGTAATTGAATCATTGGCATTCTAAATACATTACGTGGTTTCATAATATAGAATACTCATTAGATGGTTTTTACATGTCTTCATTAATGAAGAGTTCATAATAGCAGACACATAAAATAATATCATATAAAATACCCTAAAAGAAACTTCTCATTTGTGAACATGGCGTAAATAAATTTTTTTATGGCATTTATTCCTGTTATTATCATTAAGATATATAATTTATTTCTATGAGGGAAAGATTTTTGCGCTTGAAGTCTTCGAATCAAGCAGTCACTTGGTATAAACTCTCTCACAGGTTTTAAATTATCCACAATGCTTTTTTACTATGCTAAAAAATATCAAGTTTTCGTGACTTTGACTCGAAGAAAGAGTACAACGCCAAAACATTCTAATTTCAAATCAATAAATTTTTTTTTTATCTTCTTAATATAGTTGATTACGACTGTATGAAATTAAAATCGAGTAATCATCACTTAACTACTTTCCTAAATGTTTTTCCCTCAAACAGACACGTTTAATATCATTTAACAAAACAAAATTGCAGTATTAACTTGGGTGAACAGGAATTCCTTATTATGCAGAAAATGTTTCAGGTAATTGATTCATAAGCATCCTAAATAACCTAAATATAATACATGATTTCAAAATATGGTATGCCTACTGGATTGTTGATACCAAACCACAATAATGAAGAGATAGGAATAATAGAAACATAAGAAGATATATTCAAAACAACCACGTAAAAGGCACTTCTCACTCGTGAACATGACTACTTCAACATATTATCTATGCTTACAATTTCTATGTTTGATGACTATCTGTCAAAGTTCGCTACAACATGCATCACTGAATTCTAATACTGCCTCGAAAGGATATGAAATGAAAATGTCTCAAGGAAAAAATACCTTCTTAGAGCTTATATCAAAAGGTATATTCGTAGATAAAACTCTTTTAATCGATGCATTCATACGCTACCCGGACCAATGCATATCATTACTTAGTCCTTCTGGTTGGGGTAAAACTATTAATCTAGACATGCTGAGAATGTTTTTTGAAATGCCATTACACCCAAATGGAACAAGAATTCTACCTGTTTCCAGTACACCAAATTATCGATTATTCAAAGAAGGCAAATATTATTCAAATGGTTATAATATAACGCTTGAAAGCCCATTACTTATTTCTCAACCTGAATATTGGAACCATGTCGAAGAACATTTGGGTCAATATCCAGTAATACACTGGTCTTTTGATGACATACCATTCACCAATGACACCAATGAGAAAGCTATAGTAGCTGAAATAAATAAAAAAGTGTATGATCAACATAAATATTTACCTATGAAGTATGACCACTGGTGTGAAGGCAGCTTTGGTATTGCTTATCTCATAAGTCGTCTAAATGATTACTTCAAAAAAAAGGCTGTCGTTCTTGTCGACTGTTATGATCGTTTTCTAAAAGCATCACTTCGTATGTCATGGCAAATCCACAATGTACTGTCAGGGTGCACCGAATCCACCCACTATAATAATACGCAGAAGACCATTTTCACAGGTATTGAAACAATACACTGGATGTATTTAGGATTATGCAATACGTTTCATTATTATAATGCTGATTTTCGACACTTATATGGATTCACTAGTACAGAAATGAGTTTAATTTACAATCATTATTCTATCACAAGGCAAGAGCAAAATTTAATTCAATATTGGTACGGTGGATATAAACTGTCTAAAATGGAGGAAGAAATTTTCCATCCAAGTGCAATATGCAGCTATCTAAACAGCCTTGAATTTAAATCTTTCTTCTTAAAAAAAGTATATGATTATATGAAGAAGCTGATGAATATAAAACAATCACTGTTTGTATTCACTAGTGTAATAAGTATAGGTGCAACATTTAGCTGCTGTGATCTTTCTACAACAATTTTCAATTGTGACAAGCCGCCAGAACTGTACGCCCTAGGTGACGAAGGTTATTTTATTGATTTACGATGGCGTCGGTATGTAATTCCCAATTTTCAAACAGCAATTCATCTGCAGAATACATTAACCTCCTATTGCACTGAGCTCTTTGATCACAGTTGGTCAACTCTTTTGAATGAAACGTGTGCTATGTGGGATAGGTTTTTATTAAATGATAAAATGACATCGCGTAAGTTGCAGATAAACTTGAACAAATGCCATAAATTATTGTGTAAATATTATGAAACCATCATTAAGACGACTCCAATTGATCCAATTTCGAATTTAGTTAAAGCACAAAAGAGTGTTGTTATATCAATCATGCCATCGAAAAAATTACATTTCGTTGGTTGGCATTATAGCTTACACTCAACGTATGACGATCGCCTAAATGAAACTAATATTCTACTTTCATGTGGTGATAGAGGAATTTTCATAAACATACGAAAAGATAAAGATGAAATCAATGTGGTCAGCCAATCCTCAAGATATATCCAAATGTTTAAACTATACGCTGAATTTCACGAGTGGAAATATATTAAATTCGTTGACTGTAAATTACAACCAAATGATAATTTCCAAATTCATGCTACCGTTCGATCGCTAAGTAGAAGTAATCTAAGTGTAAATTCTACTTGAAATTATTTCGGTGTTAGGCATACCATTTTCAATATACTTATTCTATAGTAATGTTTCTATACGTGCTTATAATATCACATCGATTTTAATTAATATATTTCGGTGGAATACTTGAGTTGGTGTTTTTATCTTCAGAACAAGATATACGCAACGATTTGAGTTGTTTTGTTTATGATGTTGATTAACGTTGAATTTAGGGAAGTCTCTTGTTTTAATAAGTTGGTTGAATTTTCGAGTTCTAAAGCGGCGATGTGAAAATTTTTTATATTCAAGAAGTGGATTGAGGAACACATAAAACAAAACCCAATCTTCAACAAAATTTGAGTATTTGCTATTTTGTGTAAAAACGCGCGAAAATGCCAAATATTGAGAAGTTCTAGATTCTCTTCAAATCATTAAAATAGGTAGTGGTTTCTGGTTTTCGATGCATAATTTTATATTTAATTCAATAGCGTAATCATCGCTTTGATTTGAAACGTTCAAATACATTTTCAATCGACATTTTCATTATTTCTATCAAGGTAAAATGGAAGAAACGGCGCTTATAGGCTCACAAATCTGCCATTAATCATCAAAAAATTTTAATATTTTATAGAACATAGTTTTTAAGATTCTGAATGCAACCGCCATTTCGATCCGAGCGTTTAAAAAAATAATACGCTTACTTTTTTTTTTTTGAAGCACAGGTGGAATAAATCTTTGTTCCTCCCCTTCACCTAAAAACGACACTTCGGTTGGCTCGACCACGGATTCATGCTTCTCTAGTACACCTCTATCATTTCATATAGAAAACTGTCGAGTAGTGTTACCTACGTGGATGTGGCATTGAACAGAGATGAGTTATTGTTGCCAGGGTGATTTCCATAAAAAAATTTTTGACTAATTCAAGCAGAATTTTAAGAACAAGCATATTTCCATGTTATTTAGTATTTGCTTATTCATAATGTTACTTTTTATGGGTTGTTTTAGAAAAAATATTGGATTATCAATTCACGTTTGATTTTTTTGAGTGAAGAGGAAGCGAGCATGCCACGTACTTTTCAAAAATATTCTAAAAAGAAATTCAAGAACAAGAATACGTGATAAAATTTCACTTTGTACAATTTAGTACAGGGAAATAAGCTCATTTTTTGACCGAACCTGGAAAAAAATGGTAGTGAGCTGAATTTCACATTGTATGTGCAGAATGGTGTCCTTAACAAGGTATAAAAAGTTGTCACCCCCCAGGAGGTGAGCTAACCCCAGGAGGGGGCTAAAACCCCGCAAAAACAGTTTTTCAACTGTTTTTTACTAATATCTTCGAAAAAAAATGGTTCTACGTCAAAATAAGCTAAATGAAAAAATGTTCCCCATTAAATTTCCTACAGAATGAGTGAGACAGTTTTCTCAAAAATTCATTAGTAAGCCCAAAATGGAACAGTCACAATATACCAATTTTTAGAATTCCCTTTCGAAAATCAGTTCTTTGTTTATATCTTCTATACGGTGCGTCCTATGCCAAAATTGTTAATATTGCAAAATATTCCCCGTTCAATTTTCTATAAGATACATGAAAAATTTTTCCAAAAAGTCATAAAAGAGCCCAAAATGGGGGCCCAAAATACATTAACTTTGGAAAAATTTATTCATATGAGTTCATATCTGTTATCAAGTGACCTACGTAGGTGATAAAGATGAACAAATAATTTTTACTGATGATTCCCCCTTCCCCTTCCCTCCTTTACAAATCTTTCTCCAGATTTACATTACAGATAAAAAAAAACTACAGATATACTTTGAAATATTTGTTTCAATTCGGTTTGGGATTATCTTTAAAACTAATTGACTTGCACATTTTTTTAAAATGAGCCAGGTAAACAATTTCATTTGCACCTGCATTGAAATAGGCCTGAATTAACAACATATTATAGTTAAGTTTTAGTTTTTAATAGTATTATGGATTTTCTTGCATACTGAGATTCGGTGAGTAGGTACTTAATCATCATATTTTTCTAGTTTAACCAAAGAATTTTCTTTTACGAGTAGCTATCTAATAACATTTGCAACAATTCTTTATTCGATGGAGCAGCTGTTGCAACTGTGCAAGAGCAAGGTACTGTTGTTATTAGAAAGGCTATTCTGCTTGCGCATGCAGGAAAACAGGTTAAAAGCTAATAACTTTCAAGTTAGCATCACAAAAACATTTCGCACGACCTAATTTTCTGTTATTTCAAGACTGAAATGTTCGAAGCTGAGTGGTCATTGTTGTGGAACTGACTGCACGAATAGTATGGAGGTGGAAATGAGTGATGAAGAGGGAATAGATGATCCCAAACCGAATTGAAACAAATATTTCAAAGTATATCTGTAGTTTTTTTTTATCTATAATGTAAATCTGGAGAAAGATTTCTAAATGAGGGAGGGGGAAAGGGGAGCGGGAATCATCAGTAAAATTATCTGTTCATCTTTATCACCTACGTAGGTCATTTGATAACAGATATGAACTCATATGAATAAATTTTTCCAAAGTTAATGTATTTTGGGCCCCCATTTTGGGCCCTTTTATGACTTTTCGGAAAAATTTTTCACGTATCTTATAGAAAATTGAACGGGGAATATTTTTTAATATTAACAATTTTGGCATAGGACGCACCGTATAGAAGATATAAACAAAGAACTGATTTTCGAAAGGGAATTCTAAAAATTGGTATATTTTGACCTCCCCATTTTGGGCTTACTAATGACTTTTTGAGAAAACTGTTTCACTCATTCTGTAGGAAATTTAATGGGGAACATTTTTTCATTTAACTTATTTTGACGTAGAACCATTTTTTTCGAAGATATTAGTAAAAACCAGTTGAAAAACTGTTTTTTGCGGGGTTTTAGCCCCATCCTGAGGTTAGCTCACCCCCTGGGAGTGTCAACTTTTTATATCTTGTTAAGGACACCATTCTGCACACATAATGTGAAATTCAGCTCACTACCATTTTTTTCCAGGTTCGGTTAAAAAATAAGCTTATTTCCCTGTACTAATTATTAAAGTAAATATGTTAGATGATAGATACATGATTGCTTATTTAGTGTTGATAAAAATTCTTGAGGCACTGAAATGGGGGATTGGAAGAAAGAAACGAGTAAAAAAATTGTTAACACTAATCGTACACCTAACCATGGCAAGCATTTGAAAATTCCGGCCAATGAAACGTAGAAAAATAAGGGTAAAAATCTCAAAGTATGCCCGGTGAAAAAAAAAAAAAAACAGAGATCCGTGGTTTACCTAAGTAGAGAAACGTAAAGAGTCCAGTAGTAGGTTACCCGAAAAAAAAAAAAAAAAAAAAAAAAAACAGAAAAATCATGCCCATTCTAGGGAATCAATAATAAAAGTGAAGCGGATGTATTATGACAAAAGCTGCACCGATATGCCAAGAAAGTAGGTAATTTGTTCATCTAGCAAAATCCATCTTTAATATTGACTTTCATTTTCTAGCGATTAAAAAAAATCGATAAGAGCAAGTAAGTAAGCTGTTATTAAGATGAAAAAGTAGGTACATATATAAAAAATCTATCATATCTATTTTCTTAATATAGATGATTATAATTGCTGAAATATAAATATAATCATCATTTAATCATTTATGTAAAATGGCTTTCTTGTATGCGAGCCAGTTTTATAATTCTAAGGCCTGTTATTTACTGTTTATTTCCCCCTTTTATCTGCTGTGCGGGTACTGAATAGTAGTATTAGACGGATTAGTGGAGGAAGGGAGGAGAATGTAAAAGATTGATTATTAATATTATTACATTTTCGATAAGATAATTTTTGTTTGTGAAGCGTATTATACATTTAAAAAAATGGAAGAAGAGGAAGGAAGAAGAACTAATCCGAACCAGTGAATAAAAAATTTGATTATTGAGGATAGGACATGAACGATAACTCAAATCTGTTTTATAGGCGACGTAGGAGGTGAGAGAGAGAGGTGTCTTCGAAGTGAAGGATAAAATAGGCGCTAAAAATGTTTAATTATTTCTTCAAATAAAATAATGAGCCATAATGATTTACAGATTCTTATATATTACCGAGATAGTGAATGGGAGGAGGGGGGTGGTGGTGTTGATTATAGAGAAAAATGGCCTTTGAATGGGTTCATTATTTAATCGTCTGTTCAAAATGCCATTCTTTTATACCCTGCAAGTATATATCATAGTTTCATAACATTTGGCAATACGAAATGGCATTACAGGGTTACTAAGGTGACTGTTATATGTCTTAACTACTTAATTTGAGCGCCTAAGTGACAAAATTAGCTAAAATGTGAATAAATTCAATACATATATGTATGTTTGACAATGAAAGTGCAATTTAAAATTTTACTCTTAATTGATAGACGCTTTTAAGCATTAAATAAATTTTTTTATGGCATTTCTTCTTGTAATTATCATTAAAATATATTATTTATTTATTTGAGGGAAAGATTTTTGCGCTTGAAGTCTTCGAATCAAGCAGTCACTTGGTATAAACTCCCTCGCAGGTTTTAAATTATTCGCAATGCTATTTCACTACGCTTCGAAAAAACCCAGAATGATGTCCTTAATTTCCTTGAAATATCTATTATCAAAAATCTTGATGGATCTCTTGGATATAAAGATTTTAAAAAATCTATCCAAGCTGATAGAATAATTAACTTCAAATCTAATCAACCCACTCATCAAAAAATAAATACTGCTACGAATATTTTGAAACGTCGGTTATTACTCAGTGAACCTATTTATCATGGTGACATCATTCAGGACTTCAACAATTTACTGACTGTTAATCACTACCCACCAAAATTTATTCATGACATTAAAAATAAAGTTTTCTTTGACTTAAATAATTCTGGACATCAAAATTTTGACTCTACCGTTTATGACGATAAAAAGAATCGTATTTTCGTATCCCTACCTTATGTTAAAAAATCAAGTGGCATAATAAAAAAATTAATTAAAAAAATCGATAAAGCTGGAAAAATTCAATTTTCTGATAAAAACACAGGTACTTTATACAAAAAAATATTTTCTAAAATCAAAGATAAAACACCTCCTAATAACGAGAGTAATTTAGTCTATAAAATCGACTCTTTAAATTGTGACCATTCTTATACAGGTGAGACCAGCCAATACCTATATAAAAGAATTGACCAACACAGAAATGACGTAAAAAACGAAAAAACTGCCACCTCTCTTTATCAACACGCCATATATAATGGCCATACATTTGATTTCGATAATGCTAAAATTTTAGATTTACATCGGTTTAAACTCAAATCATGTTAAAAATTAAAAGTTGAACAAACTTTTTTTGTTTAATTCCTATTTTAAAAAAATTTTTAAATTCAACATCGAGGTAATAAACTAAAATTTTAATTTACTCTATTAATTTTAATTATCCTGTTATCCCTAAAGTAATTTTAAATAAAAAATAAATTTTATAAAAACAGCATTGATTTTAAGACAGATGTTGACAACTTATCGAATTATTACGCGTGTGTTTTACGAATGGCGTATTTTCATTCAATTGAAAATGCTGTCCATTAATGAAATACACGAGATTATCATTGTGTGCTTTATCTTTTCGCATGCATTCATAACGCCTAAAGATGCCGTCGATGACGGCGAAACGTCACGTTTATATTTCATGGATATACTAAATACGAGTTTTGTGTTTTTGTAAATTAATTTTATTAAATAATTTTTAGCTCGTTTCAATTGCCTTTTTGTAAAAAATATCAAGTTTTCGTGACTTTGACTCGAAGGGATGAGAGTGGGACGAGGAACATACCACGCCAAAACATTCTAATTTCAAATCAAAAAAATTTATTTTTATCTTCTTAATATAGTTGATTACCACTGTATGAAATTAAAATCGAGTAATCATCATTTAATTACTTTCCTAAATGTTCTTCTCTCACACAACTACGTTTAACGTAATTTCACAAAACAAAATTGCAATATTAACTCGCGTGAATGATAGTGTTACCTATATGAATAATACTTGGTTTAAAATCAATCACAGCAATTCCTTGCAATGTAGAAAATGTTTCAGGTAATTCATTCATAAGCATCCCACACCAAAATAAAATACATGATTTCAAAATATGGTATGCCCACCAGACCACAATAATGAAGAGATAGGAATAGTAGACACATAAGAAGATATATTCAAAACAACCACGTAAAAGACACTTCTCACTCGTGAACATGACTACTTCAACATATTATCTATGCTTACAATTTCTATGTTTGATGACTATCTGTCAAAGTTCGCTCCAAGATGTAGCACTGAATTTTAATACGGCCTCGAAAGAATATGAAATGAAAATGTCTCAAGGAAAAAATACTTTCTTGGAGCTCATCTCAAAAGGTACATTCGTAGATAAAACTCTTTTAATCGATGCATTCATACGCCACCCTAAAGAATACTTGGTATTAATTCGCCCTTCTGATTGGGGTAAAACTATTAACTTAGATATGCTGAGAATGTTTTTCGAAATGCCATTATACCCAAATGGGACAAGAATTCTACCTATTTCTAGTACACCAAATTATCGATTATTCAAAGAAGGCAAATACTATTCAAATGGTTATAATATAACGCTTAAGAGACCATTACTTATTTCCCAACCTGAATATTGGAACCACTCGGAAGAACATTTGGGTCAATATCCGGTGATACACTGGTCATTCGACGATATACCACTCAGCAATGACACCAATGAGAAAGCTATAGTAGCTGAAATAAATAAGAAAGTGTATGATCAACATAAATATTTACCTATAAAGTATGACCACTGGTGTGAAGGCAGCTTTGGTATTCCTAATCTCATAAGTCGTCTAAATAATTACTTCAAAAAAAAGGCTGTCGTTCTTGTCGACTGTTATGATCGATTTTCAGAAACTCCAATTCTAAGGTCGCCAGGGGAAATCGATTTATTACTGTCATGGTGCACCAAATCCACCCACTATAATAATACGCAGAAGACTATGTATACAGGTATCGAAAGAAGAGATTATTACACGTTACACTATCCCAACATGTTTCATGGCATTTCTCCTTTTCAAAATTTATACGGGTTCACTAGTACAGAAATGAGTTTAATTTACAATCATTATTCTATCACAAGGCAAGAGCAAAATTTAATTCAATATTGGTACGGTGGATATAAACTGTATAAAATGGAGGAAGAAATTTTCCATCCAAGTGCAACATGCAGCTATCTAAACACCCATCAATTTAAATCTTTCTTCTTAAATAAAAAATATGATTCTCACATGAAGAAGTTGATGAATATAAAACAATCACTCTTTGTATTCACTAGTGTTATAAGTGGGGGTGCAACATTTACCTGCTGTAATCTTTCTACAGCATTTTTGGATTGTGACAACCCGCCAGAACTGAAATCCCTACTTTACGGAGGTTATTTTATTGGTTTAGAATGGCGTCATTATGAAATTCCCAACTTTCGAACAGCAATTCATCTGCAGAATACATTAACCTCTGCGCTATTTGATCACAGTTGGTCAACTCTTTTGAATGAAACGTGTGCTATATGGGATTGGTTTTTATTAAATGATGAAATAACATCGCATAAGTTGCAGATAAACTTGAACAAATGCCATAAATTATTGTGTAAATATTATGAAACCATCATTAAGACGACTCCAATTGGTCCAATTTCGAATTTAGTTAAAGCACAAAAGAGTGTTGTTATATCAATCATGCCATCGAAAAAATTACATTTCGTTGGTTGGCATTATAGTTTACACTCAACGTATGACGATCGCCTAAATGAAACTAATATTCTACTTTCATGCGGTGATAGAGGAATTTTCATAAACATACGAAAAGATAAAGATGAAATCAATGTGGTCAGCCAATCCTCAAGATATATCCAAATGTTTAAACTATACGCTGAATTTCACGAGTGGAAATATATTAAATTCGTTGACTGTAAATTACTACCGTATGATAAGTTGCAAATTCATGCTACCGTTCGATCGCTAAATAGTACAAGTTAAGTGTGAAGTTCACTTGATGAAATTATGTTATTTCTTGTGTAGTATATTCCACGGTAATGTTTCTATTCGAGTTTATAATATTAAATGGATAGGTATTAAATTTGAATTCGTATTATCTTTAGTACATGGTATACGCAACGATCTGAGTTGTTTTATTTATGGCGTGGATTAACGTTGAATTTAGGGAAGTCTATTGTATTAATAAGTTAGTAGAATTTTCGAGTTCTAAAGTGGCGAATTCGAGAATATTTCATTTTCAAGACGTGGATTTAGAAACACATAAAACAAAACCAAATCTTCAACAAAATTTGAGTGTTTGCTATTTTCTGTAAAAAAGCGCGAAAATGCAGATTTTCAAAATCATGAAAATTTCTAGCTCCTCCTCGAATCATTTAAATAGATCATGGTGTCTCGTTTTCGATGCATAATTTTATACTTCATTCGATGGTGTAATCATCGTTTTGATTTGAAACTTTTGAATACATTTTCAATCGGCATTTTCAATTTTTCCAATAAGGCAAAATGGAAATAATTCTGCTCATAGGCTCACAAATCGGCCATTAATAGTCAAAAAAATTGTAATTTTATATAGAACATAGTTTTTGAAATTCTAAATACAGCCGCCATTTCGAACTGAGCATTTCAAAAAAATAATGCATATATAGATTTATTTCGAAGCGATGGAATGAATCTTTGTTCCTCCACTTTTCATCAAAAACGAAACTTCGGTTTGTTTGACCATGGATTCGTGTTTTTTTAGTATAACTCTATCGCTTCATATGGAAAACAAATTTGTCGAGTAGTGTTATCCATGTGAATGTAGTATTGAATAGAGATGAGTTATTGTTACCAGGGTGATTTCCATAAAAACATTTTTGATTAATTCAAGCAGTATTTTAAGAATAAGCATATTTCCATGTTATTCGATATCTGCTTATTCATAATGTTACTTTTTAGTGGACTTCCGCTTATGCGGAAATTCACTATTGCAGGCATCTTGGTTTGTTTTTTTATTTATTTATTTGTTTGTTTGTTTGTTGAAGCCTTTTCTTTCTGAAGCGTTTTCTTCAGTTTAACTAGACAGATTGATCCAAAATTTTTACAGTAGGTGTAGATCATTAAGAACAAGAGCTGATTAGTTTTTGGTGAAAGTCTATCCACGGGTAGCAGGGACGTACCGAAAGGGGGGAGAGGAGAGCTTCCCCTTCCTTGGCTTTAGGAAAGTTGGTAAATTTGAAGTTTAAGCGTAAAGTTGGTAAACTTGACCACTTGCGTATTATTATTACAGCTATTTTTAAATTTTTTGAAGACTAAGAAGACTGTGACAACGTATTGACATCGTATTTATTTAACATCTAATTTTCGTGGAGTAAAAAAAAAAAAAAAAACGTAAGCAGCCATGCCGCATTACTGGAGCTGAGTTTTTAACTGGGGCTTGTTTTGATTTAGTAATAACCTTGATTAACCCTTCATCACTACAGGCCACACCCAATACTAAGTCTGAAAACTCCCACCCTATCCTTTCCAAAAACACTTAAGAAGTTCAATTTGGCACAAATGTAGTATTTCTTGCCATGATACAATCATGCGAACACATATTTCTCAAATTGTAACTATTTGAGGGTCCTCAAATTATCTTCAAATTTTGTAAATCCGCCATTTTGGATCCATTTTGACTCAAATTTAAGTGGTTATGTTCTGGTCACAAACTAATCCTACACACAAAGTTTGACCATTCTAGGCCGATTTGGTGATGAGATATGGAAGATTCATGAAATTTCCTGCAGCAATTTCCCCTCCAAAAGCCGTTTTTTGCTCTAACTCCCCTCCAAAATCACTGAGGAAGCTAAAATCAAAATACGTTTGTCACTTGGGCTCATTTTATCATATGACACAGCAATAAAAAATTTTCGACCCCTCCTGTACCCCCACCACTATTTTAGGTTGGTAACCCCGCCTTCCCCCTCCAACATCATGTATGGAAGTGAATTCGGGATATAGTATACAACTTATCCCCAATAACCATATGAATTCATATTAATTACATTTTTACCAACTTGAGGCTCCTCAAGCTCTACTCAAAATTTTGATAATCCGCCATTTTGAATCCATTTTGATCCAAATTCAAGAGGTCATATTGTGGTCACCAACTAACCTCA
This sequence comes from Phenacoccus solenopsis, assembly GCA_009761765.1. NCBI lineage: Eukaryota > Metazoa > Arthropoda > Insecta > Hemiptera > Pseudococcidae > Phenacoccus > Phenacoccus solenopsis. The sequence continues at coordinate 9,361,763 of CM019756.1, forward strand.
CACACAAAATTTGACCTCTTTAACTTGATTTGGTGGGGAGATATGGAAGATTCAAGAAATTTCATGACTCAAAACTTCCTCAAAAAGCCGTTTTTTGATCTAACTCCTCTCAATATGCACTTAGAAGCTGAAATTTGGATATGTTAGTATCCGTGACTCACTCTTTCATATGAAATCAAAAACGAAAAATTTGAGCTATTTGCCCCTTCTCCAGCCCCCCTCAAAATTTGAGTGATCCGCCATTTTGAAATTTATCGAAAAAACAAAAAAACTATTTTTGCGCATTTTTAAGAAGAGTCCCTCACCAAATTTTGAGCGAATTTTATGAATACTCGCCGGCGCTACGCGTGGGAAAAAAAATATATGTATATATATATATATATACCAAAAAGTTGGACATTTGCCAGATGATTATAAATGGTCTGAAACGCAAAGATTTGAAGACCCCACTCTCCCCCGACCTTCCCTTCCCAAATCAGGTAGGCTGTAATAGCTATCGTTTTGTTAAAAACTCAGCTAAAAAGGTCAACAGTTAGTAAAATTTCATGGTATTAGTTGGCAATTATTGGTTTTCTCCCCCCCCCCCCCTGGAGAAGGTCCTCGGTACGCCCCTGACGGGAATCTGAGCTTTGGAGACTTAAGCTCATTTTAGGGACATTCCTTTCTGACGCGATAACTCTCGTTAGACTGAACTGATTTGCATGAAATTTTTATGGTGATTAGTAGGTGTATAGAAGAAGAGCTGATTAAATTTTGAAGTTGATCAATGCCCTGAAAGCTGAGCTTTTCAACTTGAAAGTTTATATTAGTTTTTCGAAAATATCTTGCGTACTGTCCATCATAGAAGAAAATGGAGGCCAAAGGAGTGTTAGGAATTTCATGCTCTACAACTTTACTTCTGAAGAATTTTTCTTAAAAGCTCACCGTTTTCGAAAAAAATGAGGTCAAAATTTGGAGACTTGTGATTGGTCAAATTTTATGGCGCATTTTCAATAGGTGATAAAAAGAAGTCCACTATTATGACACAGTGCGTCTAGTTATGAATTGTTTTAGAAAAAATACTGGATTATGATTTCATGTTTAATTATTTTTTTTGAGTGGAGAGGAGGCGAGCATGCCACACCTGAGTGATATTTTTTATTTTTTTATTCTATTTTACGATCAATTCCAAATAAATTTTCTGGTTTATTAATAATATTATTTTCATTATTTTTTTTATTTTTCCTTTTATAAAAAAAATAATTTAATTCAAAATAATAAATTTAATTTTAAAATAATTCTTTTTAATTTAAATTTTTTTTCCTTTTAGTTTTAATTTCTATTTTAGGTGCTAAAATTGTTGAATATCCTTACATAAATGTTAATAGTTTTTTAATTATATTATTTTTATTTAATTTTTTTATTTTATTTTTATAAAATAATTTTCAATATTTAGTTTAAATTAAAATTTTAATTTTGGAGATTAAAGATATATAATATTGTATATAATTATATTGTTAATTTATTTTGACCCATGTACTTCCTAAAAATATTTAAAAAAAAAATTGAAGAACACGAATACGTGATAGAATTTTATTTCGCATCATTGTCAAGTACGTAGCAAATATGTTGGATAATGGATATATGATTCGTTATTTGATGTTGATATTATAATATTATCATCGTTATTTTCATATTGTTTCCTTTCATTCATCATACAACCTTCAAGGGCACCTTTGAGATTTCTATTACATCCCTTTACACATATTGAAAAAATCAATAAACATTTAGAAGAAAATTCCCGAGTAGCTGAGAGAGGCGAAGTGAAGAAAAGACGAGTAGAAAATTGTTAACGCTTATGGTATACATAGGGGTAGGAAGTAGTTGAAAATTCCGGCCAAAGAAACGCAGGAAAATAAGTGTAAAAATCTCAAGGTATGCCCACAGAAAAACTGGAGAGCTACGTAAAGAGTGGAGATAACTTGATAAAAGAAAACATCGAAAAATCATGCGTATGCTAGAGAATTAATAGCGAAGCGTAATCCGCGTACAATCGTACACCATGGTAAAAGCTGCGCCAATATGCCAAGGAAGTACGTAATTTTTCCCACGAAGCAAAATTAAATAGGAAAAAGGATGCACTTCGCGAAAACATTGCTGCAACCATTCATGTGGCATACACGAACATTATTTGTATACACACGCGTTATCTTTATTACTGACTCGAATATTCTAGCAATTAAAAAAATCGATAAGAGTAAATAAGTAAGTTTTTATTAAGAAGAAAGAGTACGTAATCTATATATATCAAAAGATCTATCATATCGATCTTTTTAATACTTACAGATGCTTATATGCAATTCATGAAATATAAATAATCCCTATTTAATCATGTATAGTAGTAATAAGCATTAGACGGATTGGGTGGGGGAGGTGGGGAGAAAAACGTAAAAGATTGATTACTAATGTTATTACATTTCTGATAATTTATTTTTGAGAGTCGGAAAATGAAAAACAACGGTGAAAAAAGGAGTAATCTGAAACAGAAAAAAAATTATCATTGAAGGTAGGAAGTATACCATAACTAATTTGCTTAACAGATGATGTTGGAGGGGAGAAGGAAAAGTGTCTTCGAAATGTGGTGGTGATGGTGTGTAAGCATGAAAAATTTTTCATCTACTTTTCAAATAACAAAATGAGAAATAATAACTAATATATTCCTATATAGTTTTGCGGGGAGGGGAGAAAAAGAAAAATTACTTCTAAAAAAGAAATTTCATGAATATGTTGACCAAATGTAGGAAGCTGAGTGTATAAAGTTCTGTTCCAATGTTATGATGTGAGTGATGACTATTTTTTTGGTGAGAGAGATAAAAGTTGAAACTGATGATAAAAATTTTGTAGTATTTTTACTACATAATCGAACACTATCCAGTACTTACACGCAAATTTCTAAAAAAAAAAAAAAACATTATTATACTAGTGTCTACAAAACCAACTTGTATTTATGGTTGGAGACCTGAAAAGGAGGTCTGACGCAGAGAGGCCACGCCTTAATATCCCAGTTTTGTGATAAGTCAAAGTACAGATATCGAAAAAGCACTTCGTTTCTATTTTCTTAATATAGCTGCAATTATAATTTCACGTAATTATAATCAAGTAAGTAATATTATTATTTAATCGTCTTTTCAAAACGCTTTTCTTTATATAAATTAAGTTATGTATGTAGTTTCATAATATTTCACAATACGAAATGCCATCACAGAGTTACGTGAGTAGTTATTATAGATATAAACTAGCTTACAGATTTTGAATCATTAACAATAATTTTTCACTATTCGAAAAATATCAAGTTGTAGCGACTTTGACTCGAAGAGAGAGTTGGACAAGGAACATCCAACGACAAAATATCCAAATTTTTAATAAAAACAAAAAAATATTTCCATCTTTTTGATATACTTGATTACGATTGCATAGAACTGAAATCGAGTAATCATCATTTAATTACTTTCCTAAATGTTCTTCTCTCACACAACTACGTTTAACGTCATTTCACAAAACAAAATTGCAATATTAACTCGCGTGAATGATAGTGTTACCTATATGAATAATACTTAGTTTAAAATCAATCACAGCAATTCCTTGCAATGTAGTACAGGGAAATAAGCTCATTTTTTGACTAGACCTGGAAAAAAATGGTAGTGAGCTGAATTTCACATTACATGTACAAAAATGGTGTCCTTAACAAGACATAAAAAGTTGTCATCCGTAGTAGGTGAGCTAACCCCTGGAGGGGCCTAAACTCCCGCAAAAAACAGTTTTTCAACTATTTTTTGCTAATATCTCCAAAAATAAGGGTTCTACGTCAAAATAAGTTATATCAAAAAATGTTCCCCATTAAATTTCCTACAGAATAAAGTGAGATAGTTTTCTCAAAACGTCATTAGTAAGCCCAAAATGGGAGGTCAAAGTATACTAATTTTTAAAATTCCCTTTCGAAAATCAGTTCTTTGTTTTTATCTTCTATACGGTGCGTCCTACGCAAAATTGTTAATATTGAAAAATATCCCCCGTTCAATTTTCTATAAGGTACATGAAAAACTTATCCCAAACAGTCATAAAAGGGCCCAAAATGAGGGTCCCAAAATACATTAATTTTGGAAAAATTTATTCACGTGTGTTCATATCTATCATCAAGTGACCTAGGTAGGTGATGAAGATGAACAAGTAATTTTTCCTGATGATTCCCCCTCCCCTTCCTCCTCCCTCCTTTAGAAATCCTTCTCCAGATTTACATTATAGAACAAAAAACAGTACAGATATACTTTGAAATATTTGTTTTAAATCGGTTTGGGATCATCTATTACCTCTTCATCACTCATTCCACCTCCATACTATTCGTGTAATCAGCTTCACAACAATGACCACACAGCTTTAGTTTTAAATATAATGCGCATCTCAGCTTTCAAAACTTTATAAGTCCTAGATATGTTCTATAATGTAAATCTGGAGAAGGATTTCTAAAGGAGGGAGGAAGAAGGGGAGGGGGAATCATCAGGAAAAATTACTTGTTCATCTTCATCACCTACCTAGGTCACTTGATGATAGATCTGAACACATGTGAATAAATTTTTCCAAAATTAATGTATTTTGGGACCTCATTTTGGGCCTTTTTATGATTGTTTGGGAAAAGTTTTTCATGTACCTTATAGAAAATTGAACGGGGAATATTTTTCAATATTAACAATTTTTGCGTAGGACGCACCGTATAGAAGATAAAAACAAAGAACTGATTTTCGAAAGGGAATTTTAAAAATTAGTATATTTTGACCTCCCCATTTTGGGCTTACTAATGACGTTTTGAGAAAACTATCTCACTCATACTGTAGGAAATTTAATGGGGAACATTTTTTGATATAACTTATTTTGACGTAGAACCCTTATTTTTGGAGATATTAGCAAAAAATAGTTGAAAAACTGTTTTTTGCGGGGGTTTAGCCCCTTCCAGAGGTTAGCCCACCCCCCACGGTAGACAACTTTTTATACCTTGTTAAGGACACCATTCTGCACATACAATGTGAAATTCATCTCACTACCATTTTTTTCCAGGTTCAATCCTTATTTCCCTGCACTAATGTAGAAAATGTTTCAGGTAATTGATTCATAAGCACCCCACACCAAAATAAAATACATGATTTCAAAATATGGTATGCACACCAGACCACAATAATGAAGAGATAGGAATAGTAGACACATAAGAAGATATACTCAAAACAACGACGTAAAAGACACTTCTCATTCGTGAACATGACTACTTCAACACATTATCTATGCTTACAATTTCTATCTTTGATGACTATCTGTCAAAGTTCGCTTCAAGATGTAGCACTGAATTTTAATACGGCCTCGAAAGAATATGAAATGAAAATGTCTCAAGGAAAAAATACCTTCTTAGAGCTTATATCAAAAGGTATATTCGTAGATAAAACTCTTTTAATCGATGCATTCATACACCACCCTGAACAATACTTGGTATTACTTCGTCCTTGTAGTTGGGGTAAAACTATTAATCTAGACATGCTGAGAATGTTTTTTGAAATGCCATTACACCCAAATGGAACAAGAATTCTACCTATTTCCAGCACACCAAATTATCAATTATTTAAAGAAGGCAAATACCATTCAAATGGTTATAATATAACGCTTGAAAGCCCATTACTTATTTCTCAAGCTAAATACTCGCACCTCATTGAACAACATTTGGGTCAATATCCGGTGATACACTGGTCGTCTGATGACATACCATTCACCAATGACACCGATGAGAAAGGTATAGTCGCTGAAATAAATAAGAAACTGTATAACCAACATAGATATTTACCTACAATATATCACCACCAGCATAATGACAGCAATGGAATTTACCATCTTATTAATGGCCTAATTAATTACTTCAAAAAAAAGCCTGTCGTTCTTGTCGACTGTTATGATCGAATTCCAAAAGCGCCAATACTTACATTAGGGGAAATCGAATCATTACTACGGTGGTGTACCCATTCCGGTTATACAAAGAAGACTATTCTCGTAGGTACCCAAAGGAGAGATTGGATTTCGTTTAGTGAACCCAACGTGATTAATAATATTTCTGCTTTTCAAAATTTATATGGGTTCACAACTGCAGAAATGAGTTTAATTTACAATCGTTATTCTATCACCAAGCAAAATCAATATCTAATTCAATATTGGTATGGCGGATATAAACTAAATGAAATACTTTGGTATAGTATTAAACTTGAACTATATGACAAGAAATCAAATAAAACGAAACTGAATGAAATGAAGCAAGAAATTTTCCATCCAAGTGCAACATGCAGCTATCTAAATACCCATCAATTTCAATCTTTCATCTTGAATAAAAAATATGATTCACATATGAAGAAGTTGATGAATTTGGAAACATCACTTTTAATATTCATTGCTGTTTTAAGTAGAGGTGCAACATTTACCTGCTGTTATCTTTCTATATCGTTATGGAGATGTAAAACTCAATTGGACGTGGAATCCTTACGTTACGCAGGTTATTTTATTGGTGAAGAATTTGGTTCGCATGCAATTCCCAACTTTCAAGTAGCTAGTCACCTGCAAAATACATTAATCTCATACTGCACAACGCATTTTGATTACAGTTGGTTAACTCTTTTGAATAAAACGTGTTCTATATGGGATTGGTTTCTACAAAGTGATGAGGCAACATCACATAAATTGCAGATAAACTTGAACAAATGTTATAAATTAGTGAGAAAATATTATGAAACCCATACTCCAATGAACTTTCATAGTCGAACTTCGAATTCAGTTAAAGCACAAAAGAGTGCTGTTATATCAATCATGCCATCGAAAAAATTACATTTCGTTGGTTGGCATTATAGGTTACACTCGATGTATGACGATGGCTTAAATAAAACTAATATTCTACTTTCATGTAAAGATAGAGGAATTTTTATGAACATACGAGAAGGGGAAGATGAAATCGATGTAGTCAACCAATCGTCAAGTTATATCCAAATGTTTGAACAATATGCCCAATTCCATGGGTGGAAAGACATTAAATTCGTTGACTGCAAATTACTACCTTATGATAAGTGGGAAATTAAAGCTATCATTCGATCATTAATGAAGAAAGAAGCCAAGTAATATTCAATAATCTGCTCGATGAAATTATTTCCTAAATAATATAATTTTTATCATATGTACAGCAATGTTCTTATTCGTGTTACTCAATATATAGTTTTAGGTGAGTTTTTAATGAAAACAGCAACTATTACAGCCTATCGGAAATGGAAAAGATGATCGGGAGAGGGTTGAGGTCTTGTAATCGTTGCGTTTCCGGCAATTAGTAATCATATCATAAACGTCTAAGTTCTTGATATATTAATATACAATATTTATTTATCCTACACGTAATGCTGGCGTGTATCCATAATATTCGCTTTAACTTGGGTGAGAGACTCTTCTTGAAAATGCAAAGAAGGAATTTTTTTGTTTTTTCGATACGACTCAAAATAGCGGATTACACAATTTTTGAGAGAGGTTAGAGAAGGGGCAAGTAGCTTAAATTTTTCTTTTTTGATCTCGTATGAAAGATGTCGTTCTTTTCCAATGTTATGATAGATTTCCTAATGTTGGAAAGGATTTAGGGGAAATCAGCTCCTTACTGTTATGGTATACAAAATTTACCCATTATACTAAAAATACACAGAGCAATAATCTCACAGGTACCGAATTAAGAAAACCGAATTTTTAAGCTAGCCCAACATATTTATATAAATATCTCCTTTTCAAAATTTATACACGTTCATTAGCCCGCCATAGGTAGTATGGAACCAGGATTAGAGACTAGTACCAACATATAGCTTAGCTCGCGAATAGTTACTTGCGCCTAGTCTCAGTCCCCTTATGTGTTCATCGTATGCAACTATTTGTACATAGAAGTACAACATATAATATTTTTTAAAATTTAAATGAAACTACCGATTTAAGTATCTATGATGATGAAAAAAAAATGTAAAAAAATTTGTGGTATACACTTTTTGCCTATCTTCATTTTTGAAGGAGCTACGATGATTTGAAATTTTTCCAAAATTCCATTTTTTAAAATTCGATTAAAATCGTTCATTCAAGTAGGTACCTAGGATGGTAGAAAAAATGCATTAAAAATTGTAGCAAACACTTTTTACCTATCTTCATTTTTGAAGAGGCTACAATAATTTCAAATTTCCCTATGATTTTTTATTACTCATGACTATATATATTTCGAAGAAGGGCTGAGGATTGAATGAGAAATAATAGACAGAATCAAAGCCATTGTAAAACCTACATATAACAATTTTTTCACGCAAAATTAAAATAAAGATGGAAAATGAAACTAGTACCGAATCCGTGTAGTGATAGAAATTGCTGAAACACCTTCAATTCTGAAGATAAGCAAAACGTACATATTTGAATTTTAAGTTTTCCTTGATTTCAGTCACATTAAAAAAAAAATCATGGGGAAATTTGAAATTATTGTTAGCCCCTTCAAAAATGAAGGTAGGCAAAAAGTGTTTGCTACAATTTTTAATGCATTTTTTCTACCATCCTAGGTACCTACTTGAATGAACGATTTTAATCGAATTTTAAAAAATGGAATTTTGGAAAAATTTCAAATCATCGTAGCTCCTTCAAAAATGAAGATAGGCAAAAAGTGTATACCACAAATTTTTTTGCATTTTTTTTTTCTATCATCATAGGTACTTAAATCAGTAGCTTCATTTAAATTTAAAAAAATATTATATGTTATACTTCCATGTACAAATAGTTGCATACGATGAACACATAAGGGGACTGAGACTAGGCGCAAGTAACTACTCGCGAGCTAAGCTATATGTTGGTACTAGTCTCCAATCCTGGTTCCATACTACCTATGGCGAGCTGTACAAAAATGGGTTTAATTTTCAATTATTGTTTTATCACCAATCAGGAGCAATACTAAAAGAAAAGTTTGATAATTATCGAAACATCCACATTCGGGAAGGGAATTTTTTCAATCCATACTCGTTGATTGCGAGTTTTTATGATAAAAAAGAAGAATATCCCTGACATTCTGCAGTGAGAGTAACCAAGAAGCTCGCTGAAAATGCTATTAGATTCATCCTTAGATATAAGTAATTTTTTAAATACTAATAGTGAAGCTAATGAGGCTTCGTATAGCAAGAACTACGACTCAAGTAAAAATTAAATAGCACAAATTCATAATTTTATAGTTCCTTATTGTTATACTATTGTATTATCGACAGTTGAAATTCTTAAAGAACATTGCTCAACGTGTGCTAACTTGCATTTATTTTGTAAATTACCCATTGAATCGTCGAACATCTAAACACCAGCATCAGTCTTCAGTCAACACTAACTAAATAATGTCTGTAACCTACATCCACATACCAACGGGTGCATTCCCCCACACCCCCACTCGGAAATTTAAAAATGAAATTGAGTGCATTTGTTTGCGCTGGTTTTTGCTACAAACGTCGTTGTTTGTGCTACACTCCCTCCCGAAGCATACTGAAAACAGTTTATGGGTACTGGAAAAACGTCTGCACCTCCACTTCCACCAACGTGGTTGAAAGATGGCGCAATCGTTTGTGTTTCGCTTGTGCTGTTTCCCTTCTTGAGATATTTAAAAAACAAGTTGGGGTGCTGAGGAAATTAAATTCAAAAAAGTTTCTAAAAGGGTTGAAAATTTGTGCTACGTTTGTGTTATCTAATGCGCTAATTCCTTCCTCCTTTCTCATTTTCCACTATTTCAGGTTACGTACATAAAGGGAGAACTCAAATATAATCCCTAATAAACGATTTACTGTCGAATACGTACAATAGGAAAGACAGACCTAAACAACGTATTAAAAATTATAATCCATCCTCTATACCCAAACCCCCTTGAAGTCGATCACAGCCGTCCAAAATTGGTTTCTCCAATATACCTCGATAGGGTTGAATTTCAAGACGAAAATAATGCTATTACATATTTATTTACGAAGTTTCTATTCAAGCATCCATGATATAGGTAACTGTAATATTTTTCTCCTTTATAAATCCATGAAGGTATAGTGAACTTCATTCGCTGGAAATTTGATGTCTCTAGCCAGACACTACATAGGTAACTATTTACTGGTTGTACCTACGGTGAGGATGAAGTTTATGGAAAACTTCCAAATTTCAGCCCTACCAAGTTCTTGCCCCTCAAGTAGTTATAATGGACTGAAAAATAATGTTTAATAATTTTCTATTAAAAGTTACGAGAACCTAGAGAGTTGATTGGAAAAACTTCCATTTCTACAGCATTTTTTGATGCGTAGAAACTAGAGAGTAGATTTAGTACCTATAGATGATATGAATGAAGTTCGTAAATTCACCGGTATGACCAACGTAGACAGTGATAACTATGTTTGAAACATATGAGTATTCGGAATTGCGGAAGCAATGCGTAATTCCTTACTATGGGTATAAGGCGATAGATATATGACACTACAAATGTGAAGAAAGCTGTAGAGTGTGTTTCTTACCTGTGTGAGTCACAATACATAGAAATCTCCACCAGCAGTCCCGCAGCCACATTAAACAAATATGTAGGTAAACAGCAATTTAAATTATGTAGATATAAGATTTATGAATATGAAGTATACAGCGAAAGTTTGAATTCAAATCATTAGTTGGACTACAAATCACACTTCTAACGTAAGTAATTTTTATCAATGTCCGAAATTTATATTCAACGAATGATACTTGAAATAAAATAAACATAATCGTTCACATAACTTAACGAAGATGGTATCTGGATGGTACATGCTATCAGCACATTCCAATGACTCATGCTTTGCTTTATTGTGCCTAATGATGTGAATCCGTCGATGACGTCATGACCCTTATAAAACACTTTACGAGCTACCAATATCAAAGTAATTACGGCTAAAATCGATGACGATGTGAGCTTTCATTGGGGCAAAAGGGGTAGGGAGGCGTAGAAAATCAGGAGAAAATAATGAGTACCATAAAACTGTAAGATGATAATCATTTGAAAGGTATGAGGCGTACCTATGAGGAGGAGAAGGTAGAAATTTAATTAGAAACTATCCATGATACTCCAGCTTTCCTCTCCACTGGCACCGATCAGAATTTTGTCATGAACAGGAACAGGTCATAGTTGTTCGGTTCTAAATATTTAGGATTTTTCTCGAGCTGAACGCTTATTTCAATTCTCAAAAGGCACTTCAACCGAACTAAAATCAATTCATTTTGTCCAGTATGGACCTCATTTTCCATATATCTTTTTTTTAGTTACATGCATCTTCATGTTAACTTGGACGGAAGTTGTAAAAGCACAATGGTAGAAATGAAGATTCTAAGTGAAGGAAAAGTTCACTTCAAGTTGATATAGGTGAAAAAATCGGAAGTACTGAATTAAAAATGTAGATAAAAACATAGTATTGTAATAAATAATGATTAAATGAAAAAACTAATAAAAAATACGATTCTTACTTGAAATATTTTCCTAAATGAAATAAGCTAAGCTCATAAGTGAATTTGAGATGAGCTTTTACGTTTTCTGAAAATGAATTGAACTGCGCCAGTTAGTGAATTCAGTGCATTTTTAGGCACGAATGTAATACTTCTATTGAGCTACGATCACGCATTCAGGATGCAGACCTAACACGTGTCATATTGAAAATTCACAATAGCATAATTCTCGAGTAGTACCGCGTCATATTACGTAATACGTGATTCGCTGAATATAATAATGACATGGCTCATAAAAAGATTTTCCTGACTTGGACATCTTCAGAGAATACACAAGACATGTTTCTTGGTTTGGGAATAATGGAACATTATACTCATGCTATCATAATCTTTATGAGAATTTAGCACCAGTTGAAGTTAAGAAGTTCATTTCTGAATGCTACCTCACTCTTGCATTCAATACAAAAGTATCAATGAAAGCAAATGCTTTGTCATTACTCCTTCTATACAGTCATCAAAACAACTTTTACAATAATGAACAGAAATAAACACAATAAATGAGACTGAAGATAAGGAATTTTATTTAATAAATTACATTTCAACGACCAGCGTGAATAAAAGCTGCTATTACATCACGTTACACATAAAAATCCTACACTCGATTTCAAAACTGAGGTTACTTCACAACTAAACTGCCTCCTGCTTCCTTCCTCGCGTGTTACACCAACGTTACACTCTCGCTTACCGTCACGTTGATAATTGAAACGTAAATTTTGATCATCTATTCGTTTGCGCGAATTAAAAAAAAAATACCGGCCTTGAAAAAAAAAAGCGCTTCGAGAGATCAACTTGATACAAAATTTAGATAATACACTGGAAACCAGTTAACTTTAACAGAATATACCAGCTGCTAATTCGTTTATATTACTCGCAGAACAGAATGATTAAGAGCGTTTGAAATGAAATAGTCGATTCGAAATAATACATCGACTTGCTCAACAAGTTGCGTATAATTATCGAATTAGCGAAGAAAAAAATTACCACGCGCTGCTGATATTTATTTACCGAAAAGATAAATGTTTTGTTTATATACTCTTTTTAAATTTCTTTAACGAAAATTGAAAATTTTTACATTTCATTTCACTACGTTATTCGAGTTTACAAATGATTTTTTTCTCCATTTTTTTTTTACTGATTTTTTTTTCTATTTTTTTTTCCATCATCCGAATCATCATATATCCATTAATTTTTCATCTTCTTCTTCATCATCCTCTTCTTCGTCAGAATCCGGTTCGGCTAACCATTGCAACCAGTTGTTCACCTGCGTAATAAAACGATAGATGAAAACCATTAGACGACATCATGATTAGACATTTATCGTAATGAAAAACAAGTCAGTCGAGTCTGCTGACTTACCTGGAACAGAGCCTTTCCTTTACCCGGATACGCGTCATTTACGTCCTCCCTCCACTTCAGAAAAGCTTCATCCTCGATGACTTCAAATTCGTATAGACAGACAAACCAGCGCAATAACATACCTAAGAAATATTCATTTATTAAAAAATAAATAAAAAAAAATTAAAAAAAAAAAAGAAAAACATGAAAAATTTTTTCTCCAACAACTACCAACCTTTCGGGAAATTCAACGAATACCAATAAACCTGAATCGCGTACACGGCCACAATTTGCAAATAAATTTGATTATTCAAAAACGTTTGTAAAAGTTGCGAGAATTTTTTCAACATCTGTTTCTCTTTTTCAACCAATATTTTGTCTGGAATGCTCGCAGGATCGGTGTTTTCCGGGAATGTGGTCTCCTGAAAAACGCCAAAAAGGTAATTCCCTGCTCTATAATTCCGGTCGACACGACACCGCGCATACACACCTGCGTGATATACTTCACGACGACGGTGGCTAGAGCCGAAATGAATCCCGGATCGCTGAAGTGTGCCGGATCTAGATTTTCTTTGATCCATTTATACAAGCTATTCGGATCACCGTCCGTTTTAATCTGTTTCCATAGATCCGCTTGTATACGTAACAACGGAAACAAAAATGTCAGATTGCGATCTTCTAATATTTCGGCAAGACGCTCTTTCGTACGATCAGCCTCGGGTAAGGTGTGCAGTAAATTAATCTGTCGATTTCGCTCGATCATTAGTACCAAGTAGGACGAACACATCGAAATATCTAGATCGTCACTTACTTTACTTTTACCGAACAGATCTATCAATGCATTTTTTCCTAAATTCTTGTTGATATTTTGTAACGTGATTAACATCAATGGATAATGTTTACCATTTTCGGTCGCATCCGCTACCTCCGACAATGGTAAGATGTTTTCACAAATCACATGCGCCGCGAACGCTAATATCGGAGAAGAAAAAACGTTAGTTTTACGTACGTTAGATAAATCGATGTACGAAAACGAATTTTAAATTACAGTCGTACCAGCGATGTGCGAAAATATCAACGGTATGCTGGACATATTTTGAGACATTTTTGTCATCAAATTACGGAAGCAATCAATAACGTGGGTACTGTTGATCAACGATTCGTTCTTTAACATCACGATGAATTGGAATATCAATTCGTGTTCTTTTTCTGCAAAATTTCACAATTTTGATCATTAGTATACAAATTACGGAGATTTTTTTCAAGTAAAATAATTTATTCAAGTACTACTAATATTTTTTAGATTTAAATTTAATGCTTTTTTCGCATTTATCATTAATTTTTCTAGATATTAAATTAAAAAAAAAACTAAATGCACATATTGTTACCGATTTTTTTTTATTCTTAATGAATTTTTTTTTTCAATAGATTTGAAAAAAATAAATTGAGATAATTTTATGGATAAGTTTTTTTAATTTTTCAGTATTATGTTTAGATGTATATTCTATAGTAATAATTTTTCTATTCGATTAAACTATTTCAATATCATCTATCTATAACAATACTTCGTATTCTATCCATATTATTATTGTTTTATTTATTACATTTTTTTCTTCAACTATCATTTTTAAATTTATAAATTTTATAATAATTTTTTTCTATACAAATTCAATGCAGCATCGACAGAAATAATGGTAAATTTTCGTTGAAAGGGTGTTCTTGAGAATAAAGAAAAACATTCTTTCATATCAGATTTAAAATCAATATGACAATTCATTCTAAGTTCAAGTAGCTATACTTTGAAAGGAAGATTAAATCATGAAATTCCCAAGTTGAGCTTCCCACGTCAAAAGTACAGCTTTCCGTTTTTGACATTTATATGAGTTCCTTAGAACTTTCTTTTGGATGGACTATTGAGCTGGGAAAATTATTCGTCTCTACTTGAATTCGTTCGCTTTCAAAAAGAGTTATAAGTTGGTCACGTTATACAAAAATTGTAAATGTCAAGAGGACTTCGGTTCTTTCCCTCTGAAAGGTCCGATAAAAAATGGATGGTGATTTTCTCATTTTTGATCCTAAACTAACTACAAAAAAAAACTTTAAGAGTCAATAACATCGAGATGAAAGATCAGGTTTTTTTGGGTGGGGGAGGGGAGGGAAGTTAAATGATATGAAATAACTTCTTATACATTTTTATTAACGAGCTCAATTTCTCAATCACCCGTTGTTTGCAATTTACAAAGTCAAGACACGATAATTTTTTCCAATTTTACGAAATTTATTGCTAACAAGTATTCGAAATCACCCATACGTACTCGCATTCTTGTTACTGAATACGTGGGTGAGTACATTGACCAACACATCGGTGATGAACCTATCTGGTATTTTAATTTCCCGAAATTCTGTAACAGCCGATTCCAAGTTGGCGCTATTTAATAAATTGTCAACTACTAGTATGGTCTTTTTGATGATCTCGTCTTTTGAGAATCCCTGCAAAAGAATCACGATATTAATTTTCTCCACGACCAATAATCACAGGCGACGAAATTTTTCAATCGGCGACGTACTTTGTCTTTTTTATTATTCTTGGACTTCTCATTGGCAGCGGACTTAATAATAATGGAAGGAGTTTCTTTCGCCGCTGTCGCCGGTTTAGTTGGCAAAGAAATACGTAGGCAACCGGTGTTTTTGGCTTTGTTGCGAACTGTCAACAGACAACATAATTATCGTTGGAATCGATACGTTTAAAATGCACGTCACATGATCTACGTCAACCTACTGTTTTGGCTTCCCGACTGTTTCAAATTCGGCGGCTTGCAAACCATCGAATTGGCCGATGGACGCAACGAAACGTCGTCCAAATTAGTCCCTTGTTGAAGCATCCGTTTGTAGCGTGGAACGATATCTTTGCCTACAAACAAACGTGTGAAAAATTACACCACTTTTAGTACAGACGAACAAGCATCTGACCCGAAAAGAATCGCCAATCTTGAACAGCATCAAAAAGTAATTTTTGACTCTTAACTCCACACACAAACTTTCAATCGAAAAAGTAGAGAAAGAAAAAAATTCTTCTTTAAACGATTTTGATCGTGCGAGTAAATTCACTACAACTTTGTAATAACTGCAATGACTGTAATTCTTCTTGATATTCTATAAAGTATGACATTTAATTCGAGAGTGGAAAGAGCTGATTCAAAGTGACCTATTTCTGCAATTTTATTTAAATTTGCACAGTTCATCCATCTCGGGTGCAATAATGTACAAAACTGTATATATATTATATATATAACATTCAAAGACCCGGGTTCAACAAAGTGCTGAAATTAGATAGACGTGTCATTTCAGGTTCAAAGATCCTACTTCAGCAGTTTGGAGTTAAGACCGCCATGTTGTAGAGAACTAAATTCCCTTTAAAATGAGACCGTGATGAGCTCGATTAGGTGATTTTTTGCCTAGTTACAGCCTCCAGAAGCGTGAAAGTTGAAAAAAAATAATTTTGAGAAAAATTGCGATTGAAAATTTTGATAGATTTTTTTATCATAACTTTGAAACTAAAACAATTAGATAGCTCAACAACATCTCATTTGAAAAGTAATTTTATGCCCAATACGGTACTGTAATGTACAGTTACTCATTTTGAAAAATATTCCAGCAGAAGTACAAAATTTATTTCGAAAAAAAAAATACACATTTTAATAGTATAAAAAAATGGTAAACTTTAACGCTGTAGTTCACCGACTTTCCGCGAGGAGTGCAACTTGAAAATCACTCTAGGTGAAAAAGTACATGTTTAACGATTCGGAAATGTCAATAACTCCGATGGTCCCACTTGGAAAATTTTCGACAAAAATTCAGATATCATCTCGAAAACTAGAAATGTCAAAGTGGGACTTTTCACCTTGAAATGACATAAACATATATATATACCGGGTGTCTATACTATTTCCACGTCAAGAAGGACGTGACGTCATCTTCAAAGCAAGAAGGTGTATTTGTAAGATATTTGTTACGAACAAATTGTTGGTTCAACTTAGCATACTATTTTGAATTTTCACTCAAAACGTAAACAAAGCAATATGACGTCACGTCCTTCTTAGCGTGGAAATAGTATATACTCTGTTCACTTTGAGAATAACGTGACGTCATATCATAAAAATGCGATTTTCAAAAGTAAATAACCATTTGTATTTCGTTTTACAAAGAAATCATAAAAGAAGTAAAGGCAGTGATGGGGTATTCATGTTACAGTTTTTCCCATATTTCAACCTGCAATTTCCCTCAATTCCCCACAGAAAATCAGAAATTTCCCTTTAATTTTTTTTTTGTAGAGATTTAATATATTACGTTATTGACCTGTCTACGAACGTGTGAAGTACACCGCAGTTACTACGAGAAAAAAAAACAAGTCTAAAATTGAAAATAGAATAACATTCAAAAAAATACATTGGCTCTTATGGGAGCATTTTCATTTTTCACATTTTACATAAAAACAAAGGGATTTTTCGAAATTTTAGTTATATAATTATTTATGGAGAATTTTATGCTCTGTCTAACCATGTATTTTCGACAACTGTAGCGTTTATATTTGCGAAAATATACAATTTTAAAAAAACTGCACTTTTGATAAAAATTAACTGTTTACATTTTAAAAGCAGTTTTTCTTGATAACTTGATTATTTTCTGAAGTAATATTTACATAAATGCCATGGTGTTGAACTTAATTTCGAATTTCGGGTTGAAGAATCATTTTTTCTTTGTTCAAATGTAAATTATGATTTCATAAAAAATGAATATTTTTGTGAGTTTAAGCGCTACTGTCATCAAAAATACATCGTTGGAAAGAGCATAAAAATCTCTGTAAATAATTACGTTACTAAAATTTCAAAAAATCCCTTTGTTTTAGCGTATAACGTGAAAAATGAAAATGCTCCCATAAGAGCCGATGTATTTTTTTAAATGTTATCCTATTTTCGACAGTTCCTACATTCGCCACCAGATGTCAGCCACTCCAAATGGACAAGTCAATTCATGAAAAAAAAAACCGTAAAATCCAAATTTTCCAGTGTTTCTGCTCAATAAAAAAATTTCTCACATTTTTCCCTCTCTAAATACAATATTTCCCAAATTTTCCCTTTTATGGACAAAATTTCCTATAATTTCCGTCGCTTTCCCTTTTCACTTAAAAATCCCGGGATATGGGAAATTTCCCTCAATATCCCATCACTGATTAAAGGTACCTCAACATCTAATACAAACGCGCAAACGAGCATTTTAAATTAGTTTTATTTCTTTTTTCTTTTTTTGTGCTTATTTGTATAATGATACTTTTTATTCATGGTATAATGGCATTAAGTGATTGAAATACGTTTTTAAATAATAAAACCGAGTAAAAAACAGGTGAAAATAATTGAAATCGCGCGTTTGCTTCAGATGTTGAGATACCTTTACTTCTTTTATGATTTTATTACAAAACGAAATACAAATGGTTATTTACTCTTGAAAATTGCATTTTTATGATGTGACGTCACGTTATTCTAAAAGTGAACAGAGTATATTCGATTCGGGTACCCTAGAGCGCCAAAATCTCAAACATAATTATAATCACATAAATAAGTACACTATATGAGATTTGTAAAATATAATAATTCAAAACTGAGAATTTTGAGATTTTTTCACATCATTAACAAGGCATTCGGTTGCATTATTAAAATAATATGCATTTAAATGAATGGTGATTTTATTTTCATAATGTTAGAGCAGCACTGCCATTACTGTTCACAACATCTAGAATGATTCGATTTAAGGCTGGTTAGTTTGATTCTTTATCATTACGTATTATCCGAATCCACATTAAACTTATTGCATCCAACAAAACGAAGTCTATTTGGATGAGATTATGATGATAAAAACGAAATGAAAACTGTGATAAGTGGGTTCAAGTTATTAAAAATGAATTAAGAACAATTAAAGATTTAGCTATTAGCGATTTTCGTGTTCACTTTGTTCATCCAATAGGAAATGCAGTGGAGTAGTAACGAACCAGTTCATCAATGTACAAATGTACAATTGAAAGAGATGAATAACAAATTGATATCATAATGCACAACTAGAACATTCTTCATTAATTAACAGTAAGAACGAAAAATAAAAAATACTCGATTTCAATTTCCTATCATGTTATCAGATATCACAGTCGCACTTAGACCATTTAGTATTAACATAGACCGCTCTAACTGATAAGAACCTGGTCCCAACATATGGGTGATTCTATAAGCGATTCAGTTCCAAACAAACACAATTTATCAATAATTTTATTAGCTATATGAAATGAATACGTGATTATTAACTTTTTAAATAATTCTTTTCGTAATTCTTTTAACAAATTACTCTATTATGTGTAAAAAAAATAATTTTTCCTATGACTCAGTGATTTCTATCACGTTGAAACAGTTCATCGAAGAAGATTACGGAAGAATGCAGAACCCAGTTTTCGAGTAGAGTTTGTATGGTATTTCTTTTTTCACTCATATGTTTTCAAAAGATCTCATTTGACTTGAATTAAAATTTTTTTTGGACTTTAGAAATCACTAACACATTGCGTTCTCTTTCAACTAAATAAAGAAATACCATGCAAACTCTACTCGAAAACTGGGTTCTGCATTCTTCCGTAACCTTCTTCGACGAACTGTTTCTGTTTTCGGGGTAGAGAATGCCTCTTCTGCAAAGTGCAGGGCACATATTTTTGCAGATTTTGAGAATTCGTATGGTGGCAGTACATCACAATTCCTAAGCCATCTTTCCCTCGCATCTTTTTCTTTAGGAAGTATGTAAAACACATTGACTGCGAAATAAAGCATAAAAGCCATAAATACTTACTTAAACCTTGAAATCGTCGAATCTCGATCACCACAAGCAATGCAGGTTTCAAAAATCATATTCATTAATTCATTTTAACACATTTTCAACATTAATAAAATAAAAACCCCGAAAACCCCGGGAAAAAAATCTTGATAATCACTGATAATTCAATTTGTTTGGAACTGAATCGCTTATAGAATCACTCATATGTTGGAGCCACTGATAACGTGATTTTCCATTAGTTAGCGCGGTCTATGTTAAATACTAAATGGTCTAAGCAGTCGCATTACATCATTGTTACCAACCCATAATGTGGGAAAATCTAGCAGGGAATTTAGCGCTCAAGGGTACCCGAATCGAATAGACACCCGGTATATAGCAAGTGTGTTAACCGGCGTAAGAGCTTCTTTGTCACTTTAGCGTCCCATATTTGCCAACTCAGTTGCCAACCCTCATTAGTGCCTCCACTTCAACACTCACGACTTCTCCATCTTCCCTTTCAAATACTTGTGCAGTGCCTTCCAGCACTCCTTGCTGTATGTACCTTCTCTGTTATCTTCACTCATATCTTCTTTACTGAATGGTGTTGACAAATTAATACACTGCAACTTGCCCGCCTCTTCCAGCAACGATAAATAAAATTTTAGCCCCCTCCTTCCTCATTTGACCGCATTATTTCCAACTCAATTTTATGTAAGCGTGTAACTCCAAAACTTCGAACTTCTATTTCTCATTTCGAAGTGCATCAAAAAAATGTACGATGCACAATTGCACATTCAAATGAAATGGAATAATAGGTCATTGTAAACACCCCCCCCCCAACCTTTAGACTGAATTTTTTGGGCTGAGCAAATGGTTTATTTTACTGGAAATGCATCGTAGAATCTTTTTTTATTGCAATAATTATTCAACTGAAGACTTCTTTATGGAGAAAGGAGTCAAAAATCACTTTTTAGAAATGTTGGAGCCACTTCTTGGAGTTAGCTCTACATCTAGTGAGTGCACATTTTTAACTGTTATTCGCAACATCACACACATAATCCAAAAATTCGCTTATTGGCAATTTACTTTCGGATACCACCTTCGTAAGAGTTTATATACTGCGTCTAACTCATTTTAGTACTCCATTAAATCAGAAAGTACTTTTAATTGAAATTTAATTTGAACTTCTCAACTCTGAATGTAGAAATTATTCGGTATTGAAATATTAAACTGATTCCTTACTGAAGTTTTCTAATGTATTCTTCAGTTTAAAAAAAAAATTGTTTTTAATAAAACAGCGAACTGCGATGGTGCTAAAATCAATTAGACACAGTACATGCTATATTGACCAAACACGTCGACCAATCGAAACCTACCACCAATACTCATGGAAACTTCGCCGCTATTCATACCAGACGATACGTGTTCACCGCTACCTCCGTTACCGGAATTCGAGTTATTCTCGTTCATGCTATTATAAGCGGCTCCATTATCCGCATACTGATTACCACCGTTTTGCACGACGCTGTTGTAACTAATATGACCCTGATAATGGGTAATACGAGGCGCGTGATTCGATTGATTGTTCGATGGAAGTTGAACGGGAGCGTGTAAAGAATTCATCCGATTCCCGTTCCTGTACGAGCCGCCGCCGAAACCGTTGGTGAAACTGGAACCGAAGAATCGTCGGTAATCGCCTGTCCACTCTTGCACTCTAGTTTCACTCGACAAACAGTAACACTTACTTTGGAAAAGGAGGCCCGATGATATCATCCCTCACTTTCAACGACCTCCTGAACATGTCGTTGGTCGAATGTAAGAAGCCATTGCCAACATTCCTATTATGACCGCTGTTCTGTCCGGAATTGTTGCCGGGCCGCACGAGCTCTTCTTCCATTAACTTTAATTGACAATATTTTTTAACCGACATGTCATAAAACTTACTATAAATTTTGCTCGACCAAAATTATATCGACTAACTCGAACGGTTTACATAGAAAATTTTACGTGTCGAGAGGATGATACCTTTCAAAGAACTGAACGCTATCATCAAAACAACAAACCCAAGTACGTACCATGTTTACCTCGTACGCTAGCGGCCGCGTATTTTCAACTTTTCCGACGACTCGAAAATTTCATTTCTCAAAGGGGCAACGTGAAATCAAATGAACAATGGCCAGGACCTCGAGCATCCGAATATAAACTAAACTTATCAATTAGGTTAGAAAATCGGAATGATCATTCTTACATGGAGTAGACCGAAATAAAGGCAATTTTTTATTTCGTTAATTTCGATTTTTTCACACTTTTGTGGCAAGTAAACTTACCCTAGTAGTTATATGAAACCCATCATCAGTTCACCCTCGAACCCTTAAAGGAATACGGAGGACGTTTATATTACGTATTAAAATCATTAAGAAAACCACGGGGGCTTCTTCAACAATCCCCCTCTTCACCGCCCCCCAACAAAATCATTAGTATCAAGTTAATCAAGATGTGTAACAATTTTGCAAAATGAAAATTCAACCATTTTTCATCACTTTTTGAAATATTTTTGGAAGCTGAAAGATAACCCATCCCTCCCACCTCCAAAAAAAAGTGTATCTTGTGTTATCATCACGACGACCAAAAAAGAGGAATTGTGATTACAAAAATTTGTTTAATTTCGAGTTTGAAAATGTTCAATGTTTTATCTTCGAGTAAATCAGAAAAAAAGAGAAAAGTCGTCACTGTTAACACCACAAAAATTTTTCATTGACTTTTTATTACTATCATCGTTCATGAGAAATCCTGTTAATTCAAATATCTTTCATTTCAACGAAAATAAATACTTGTAAAAAAAAATATATATTTTTCGTAAATGTACAGTTTTTTAACCTCCAGGGTGGTAGTTGGGGGAAGAGGAGTAGGCTAAGAGACTTCAAAATGGACGGTAATAACAATAGATTCAACATTTTGCTTGGTAACCTTTTTCACACTACCATCATCAATTTCGAAAAAAAAAAAAAAAAAAAACCTTGAAACTCAAAACTGATTCTTCTTTGAGATAACATTTAGAAAATCTGTAATAATGCTACTCCCTTCAATATCGCAAATAGAAGAAATGAAGCCATAACTCATTTCATAGCAAATGAGAAAATTTGTTTTAAATAATTTCCTGCCAGTTCTCTTTTCAATTTAAAATTGTTGCCCCTTCGATATCGCAGATAGGTAAAACTTCGACATGAGCTTTCTAACAGCAAATACCGAATAGTATAAGAATTGATAATTAATGTATTTCTCAAACAAAATTTTGCAACAGTCGTGACTAAATTTTCAAAAAGATGTACTTTTCGTAAAGCCCCCCCCCCCTTCCGAGCTATTCTCTTCTTGCATCCTTCTTAAGGTTCCGAATTACCTAGTTCAGAATATGATATTTTTGTTGGTAAGGAAATGACTTTTTTCACACATTTTACAACGGCAATAAACTTCTGCATTTAATTCATGAGAGAAACTCAAGAGTGCGTTCCTGTTCAACGAGAAATTAAGAACTAAAATATTAATGGGAGACAATGATTCTTTCATCCCGAGGTCCCTTTCGCTGTTCAATCGATAAATTCCTTTAGTCCGAAGGGAAAAGAAAATGTCAATTATAGAGAAAATACGCCATTTTCCAAAATAATGGTACATTTTTAATCATGCGCATGATTTCTTTTATATTCAGATTTTTTTTTTTTTTTAATAGAGCATTAGTTTAATAAGTTGAATTTTAAATATTGATGTTTTAGAAACTTGAAATAAAAAAAATTAAAAAATGATAATTTATAAAAATAAAAAATGTATTGTACGTTTGCGAAAAATGGAGAAAAATTATTACGAAAGGAAAATGTCCCATAACAAGGATGAGAGTAAATGAGGCAATTTCTTCGATCTACTTCTTTTTAATTTTTATCGCCTGAAGTTGCCGCATGTAATGCCCTCAATAAGCTACCAGCAACTGTTTTGGATATAAACTCACAATAGGGGATAAAAAGTAGTCAAAATGCAAAGTCGAAAAAATATTGCAACCACTGGTGGAAATTTTTGTCATTTTCAAGTGCGTAAAATAATTTATGAGCCGAGAACACCCACTTTTGAAAACTTTTAATTCTCCCCCCTCCCCTCATCCTTAGTAGTCTTCCTATCGATTATCACAGTTTGAAAATCTATAAGGGATATCCATTTTCAAATATTTCAGTTTAGGAAACATTTTGCGGTTATATTGACAATATAATAGATTTTTTCGACTTTATTTGAGGACTTATGTGAAGAGTGAGGGGGAGAAAGAAACGTTATTTTCAGTAAAACTTGATGATTCTTTCCTCCGACGAAGGATTCTAACTGAAAATTCATGAAGGTATAGCCGCCAAAACACCAAGGAACTCGTTACTCTCTGATTTAATTTAATGTGGTTCCATCCTACCCTCTTCCCTCCTTAGATAAGAAATGAAAGTATCGCCTATCGGTTACTGGAGTTAAAATATAATTTTAACCCGCTTCAGAGCTATTCTGACTGATTTTCATTGGATATACTATAACTTGAGGACCCCTGAAAATGGGTTTGAAATTATAGGAAAAATTCTATTCGCGTAAAATTCTACTTAATAATACTTTTTCTTTCTAATCTAAACCATAAAAATATATTTTCACAGTCTATTTCGAAGTTGATTTTCATAAGGTCTTAATGACGTCATCACCGTATAGTTCCATTCATGAAAAAAAAAAGAAGGGGTTTCACCATGATGTCGACTACAAGTTAACATGGCAGATTAATTTTTAAGTGTCATTCTCTCTCAAAAAAGAAAAAAAAATCAAAATTTCGAAATAAGTGATCTAATTCATTTTTTTTTCTTTTGATCTGTATCGTGTACAGCAGCGAGCATTTTAATCACTTAGATTAGAAGAGAAAATACTTCAAAGTAGAATTTTACGTCAGCACAATTTTTTCTACCATTTTATACCTATTTCAAAGGATCCTCTAGTTGCAGTTTATTTGCTGAAGATGGGTCAAAATAACTTTGAAATGGTTTGAAAATATCATTTTACTCTAATAACTGATATTGTTATCAAAAACAATACTTTCTGCGCATTTTCTACCCCTATCGCTCTTCAAGAGAGACTCAAAATAGAGAAAAGTCGAACATATCGATTATCGAATTTTTCGATGTTAGCTTAAAGGTTTATCAAGCTGAAACATTCATATATATTGAATATTTCTTATATACCTTGTAGTCATGAAAAGCAAATGAATTACAATCGAAGGAAAAGGAACCAAAAGGGGAGGGGGAGGGTAATTTTCAAAAATGAAAACTTCATTTTCAAAATAGGTTGATAATTGAAATAATGATCAATACATGATATTTCGAATCATGACTTAATATTTTAGGCCAATAAAAATGCAAAAATTTCCAACAGTAGTTCGAAATTTTTTTTCAGGTGTTCACTTCGACATTTTTTCATTCTCTATTGGACTGCTGCTGGAAGGTTATCCAGAGTATCATATAAGACAACTTACGAGCAATAAAACTTAGAAGTAGATGAACCCAAAAAAATAGTCTAACTTACCCTCTTCTTTTTCTGAAATAATTAATTTATGCAAAAAAAATAATAATAATAATAATAAAAATACCCATTTTATAAAAAAAAAATATTTCGTGAAAATTGTTTGAAATCATCAATTGACGAAGAAAAAAAAATTAACAATGCACCACTACCTTGGAAAATACGCTGCAGACAAAATTATGAGAAGAAAAAATACCAACTAAAGAATAAAATATTCCACATATACAATATAAAATCAACACCATGTTTGTATTCACCTCGTGAATAGGCAGTGGCCCTTCAGAAATGATGGCTTTACGTGGAACCCAATTATCATGTCTCAACTCAATCACATCTTGAATCATAAAACGAATACGTTGCGGCAGAGCAGTTTCATTGACAAACATCGACATTCGGTCGAAATATTGTTGCATTAACCCCTAACAGGAAAAATAAAATTATAAAAATTCATTTCGTCGCTATTTAATGGACAAAGTAACAGATACAAACCTGGCCTTTGTCATGGTCCAATATACGTCCGCATGTGCGCATTATCTGACAGAGGCATTCAATATCCTCTGCCATATCCGTAATGTTGCTCTTTCTTGGCAGTAATTGCTGAATACATTGATGTAGGATATTCTCCGCCAGGATTTCCAACTTTCCAAGCTCTCCAATAAACTGAGGAAAAGATTTTAGTTGGAGGTGAAAATTGAAGAAAAACATTATTTTTACAAGCAGCTTAAATGTTTTATTGAAGATTTTCATTTACTTTTTTCAATAATTAATAGAATATGTGAAAAATGATATATGTAAGAAAGACTATTACCTTGATGTTTCCGAGCATTTTACGTTTAGCCAACAATTTTCGTTCTTCATCTTCGGAGGATAAAGCTCCCTGGTGATTTTCAAATGCTTCGCTAGCTTTGGAGCGATTTTCAAATTCAGCGCGACACTTATTCAATAGTAATTTTCGGAAGGTACAGGGATTAGGGGGTGTTTCGAAATTTGGAGCTTCTTCACTTAATCGCTTACATAGCTGCGCGTACATAGAACTGTACTTCGGTTCATCGAGAGCTTTTTCAAATATCTACGAGAATTTGAAAACATTAGAAGAATATAATGTAAGGGAATACGCTGAATAGTCGTGACTTACCAATAAGATGACTCCTGAGAGAATAACACTAGAGTTTAGTTTACAGTTCAAAAGGTCGTCACTTAATTTCTGAAAATTTTCAGGGGTAAGTTTATTGAGGATTCCTCGAACCTA
The DNA here is from genome assembly GCA_009761765.1 of Phenacoccus solenopsis. Taxonomy (NCBI): domain Eukaryota; kingdom Metazoa; phylum Arthropoda; class Insecta; order Hemiptera; family Pseudococcidae; genus Phenacoccus; species Phenacoccus solenopsis. The sequence goes on from CM019756.1 coordinate 9,388,362, forward strand.
AAGAAAAATATAATTTCACAATAGACTCGGGCTATCAACGAACCATTTGAATATTTACCATAGACTTACTTTACGGAAAACGACCTCTTGTGTATTCTCCTGGGAAAGTGCAGCATCGCGTCTAATAGTTGAAGGAGGTATCCAACGTCGCTTTGTGGACAAGGGATTATTATCGTCCCTACACAAAAGAGGTTAATACGAATGAATACCGAACAAATAATTTCGTTTACTTTCACCGAGGCCTAACGGTAAATTTTCAAATCTCATATTAGCCTACGAATCGACGTCATTACAAGGTAAACGAGGCTACAATGCCATCTATCAAAGATGATATTATACAATTGCGCTGATCAAATATAGCCTTGGTTGGATTCCAGAATTAACAATAATGAGAGGTAAATTATCAACGGCTAACTTACCTTCCTCCTGAGACACGAGAAGCACCCCCTGATTCTCTAGAATTGTCCGTTGTGTTTAGAAAAATATCACTGGACGCAAAACTAGTCTTAAATATACTTAATCTGAAACAATAACAAAATGCAACAAATTCGTAAACAATGTCGAAGGTGAAGTAATAAATTAACGGTATTCACATTACACAATGAGGAAATTATGACGTTTTTCGTTTTCGAATAGTTCAATAACGAATATATTTTCGGTCGCGAAAATGTTCGCAATGATGACGTCTTGTTTGAAAAAGCAACAATGTTAATTTTATCTAGATAAGACAAAGAATAACAATTTAGGCTATTCGGTAAACAAAAGAATTCTAGGACATCGAAGTATCAAATGTGATCTCTTCTCGATAATCCGAATTCGTCACAATTTACAACGATTAATAAAATTACGGAAAAACCCTATCGATAAATCATCAAAAGGGTACAGATTTTCAAACAATAATGAATCATAACATACGACGTAAAAGCCACCTCGAGGATGGATTGGTAATGTTGCGAAAAATTTTGCCAACGTTTTCGCCCGAATGTTAATTGAAAAAGAATGCAACTAATTAATACGAGTACACGAGATGATTTTAAAATTAAGGAACAAACAAGAGAATAGTTGTAGAGCAATGAAAGTGAAGCGTGGAAAATGGATATTTGGATACGTAACACAGCGACGTTCGATGGTCGATGTGTTTACAATGTAAAAAACAATACTTACCTAGAAAAAAAGGGGTTGACGTTGGAATTGTTATAATGTGTAAACGATTAAGAAGCACGATTAGAATAATTAATACTTTTTACGATTACGATTAGTATTTAAAATAAACTTGAACAAAGCTCGATAGAATCCACCACTTGCCTAATCGTGTTTCGTGTCGAACACACAGTGTAGGTAAATGAAGTGATTATTGTTATGAAGAATCGATAGATTTTATCCGATGTTAAATCGAAGTTTTATTTATTTTAGCGGCATGGAAAACTCAAAATACATATGAATGACTTAAAAATTTAATTATTATTTGAAAAAAATCAGTATTTTTATCGATTTTAGCTGATGTGATTATTTACGTATTTATTTGAGCTTTTCAAAAGGCATCATTAGGTAACACTGTGAAGCCGCCATAGAGTTATACAAAGAAGAGTGCCATATTTACGTTTTGGAAAAAAATAATATTGGGAAGTTTCACTAGAAAATGGATTTTACCGAGTTTATCCAAAATTCGATTTTGTCATGTAATGAGCGCATTTAAAATGAGTAAAAATAGAAAGAAAGATTTTATTTGTTACAAAATAATGTTATTTAAAAGTAAGAGTATTTTCGGTTTAATTTACAAAAATGTAATAATATAATCGTCATTATGTATAGGTAGGTACCTACCAAAACTCCGCTCTACAATTACTAGTCTATGCTCTAGGTTACACAGTCCTTCTTCATTATTTTTTTAAAATTTTTAAAATAATAAGATAAATTTTTTCTCTTCTGAAAATTTTTTTAATTCTTTGCAATGAATTATTATGATGCATTAATACTTATTACTCAATCCAGTTCACCGTATTTCATTTTTGATAATACATATATCTATTTTTCTTATAAAGCATGAATGAAATATTTTTCATAGCTTTTTTGGCATGAATACAAAAAGATATTTACGTTCAATGAACATCTACGTCGGCTTTGTAAAATTTTTGGATGCAGTTAGATAATGTACCAAGTTCAAATAGAGGTACTGAAGTACACGAAAGGACATTCACTCAGAGTACACTTACAGATGCTAAGCTTATCGAAAAAAAAAAAAAAAAAAAAACTTGATATACTTTCCAACCAAAGTAATTACAGCCAGTCATATCTTAATAACCTGTCCTAAATTTAAATCGCAGCTAAAAATTTCTCCTCCAGTCTCTAAAATTTTGAACGATTATCCAATCACCATTATTTCTCTGTTATTTTCTGAAGCAAACGAACTTATACCACGAAATCAAACATTATTATCTTAATAATATAATTACTACGCATAATAAAAATTTATGAATGAATTTTATTTAATAAAAGAACAGAAAAGGTAACAAAAGGTAACTATACATACAAACAGATCACAATTATACATCCATAAATTCTACTGTTTTCAACTTCTGAGTACAGAATACGATATCATAAAAAGAAAATCAGCCACCTAAAAAATTTGAGACAAAATACTTTTTTTTATACACTCTTAGATAATATTATGTGCTTCGTACATAGACGTAGAACTAAATATATTTTTAATAAAATCAAAATCAGGCTCAAAGTATTAAATATACATAAGTATCACAAAAATGAAAACACATTGGTCTTTTCAGTCGGTATAAACATAGGAAAAGGATAGAGTATAATATACTGCATAAATGAGAACAATAAACCGCAACCAACTCCGTAATCTATTCCAAAGCTACATTTGATCTCCTGAAAACAAAATTTGAGGCATAAAGGAATAATCTTTCGATATACTAAGCAAATTTTAAAACACGACACTTACAACAATCACAAATTTGGAGCAAGCCAATTTAATATTTTGAAACCAACTTCTAAGCCTATGAAGCATGCTGCATTGGCGGGAAACGCTCTCAACATCACCGGTGCAATACCTTTAAATAACGCCGAAGCTCCTTCTTCGGCCATTAGTTTTCTGAAAACGTCTCTTAATCCATTTGGGTACATTCCTTCCGGAGCTTAAATTTCAGAATCATTTGAAGTTAAAATTTTAATTCTTTATTTTCATCTTAATCGTACAATTATCGGATACCTGTTTGTAAACGACTTTTCAATACGTCAGCTGGCATGGCTATAACCCAATTTGCAATACCAGCCATTCCTCCAGCTGGTATGGCGATGAGGAGTTTTTGACTAAGAGTTTCTTGCTTTTCCGTCGGGGTTAGCATTTTCTTAAGCACTTCGTACGTCATAAAGTACATACCACTGGCTGGTACATCTGCCACAAACACAACACGTCATTTTAATAAGCATAAATTTCAACGATAAAATATAAAACTAATCGGCCATCGATTAAGGAAATACTAGCCTAAATAAACGAATCGACGGAAGAGAGCTGTTTCAAAGTTACCATCGGTATCTCAAAAAGGAAACCGGATGACAAATTGACGATGTGATAACATTTCAATCTTATGTGCCAGCATTTATGCACTAAACACCATACATTATTCGAGTTCGTAAACATAATAATGAACTTGGATTGAGCAATTGCAATCGATATAATTTAAGAATGTTGTTTATTTTGTTTTTCGCGCTGATTGCGATCCATGAAGCGGAGTTACATGAGGTAAGTAAACAATTATCATGAAGTAAATTGACTTATCATTATGAAACTTTACATTTATTTTATTTATTTATTACAGGCCCATAAAACGATCACAAAATGTCCACGACAATGTGCTTGCAATGTGGAGTATATGGCTGATTTACCGTTAATGAAATGGCTAACAATACCGATCAATAAATATGGCCAACTGAATGATTCTATGAGCCATAACGAGGTTTTTAATTTAGTAACTAGTCATATTGAATAATTTGAATTCAAAGTATCCTAAAATATCTATAAATCATACGATTTCGATTTTTATAATTATGAAAAAAATTATTAAATGACGAAATCTTTCTTATATTCACTTTTTTGTCATCTTCATCATCAATAATGTAACAAATTTTCCACCTAATATTAATATGATGAATGTTTTCTATAGGTTTGGGATAACAGTGAAGAAATCGAATTGGAATATAATCCACCGTTACATGCTGCCTTTTGTGTTTTCCAAGCTAACATCGAAGCCATGGATCATGATGAATTCACACCTCATCTCGAAGTATGTAAATAAATTATAAACTTGGATGTATATTTTTTGGGGGATGGGAGGGGGATATTTAGGCTATTGCGCCATTTGCGTCGCTCCGAACAACTTGCATATCCGAAATTTTTTCGTTTTTTATTTCTTTTTTTTTTTTTAATGTGTTTAGTTTGTGAATCGATACATTTATTACAATATTTTCTTTTCAAAGCATTCAAGGGGGAGAGGGAAGGAGGGATCACGTTCTGCCAATCTTTTATAGATCTGTCGCAGTTCTATTACTCATCAAATAAATTAACGAATTGAAAGTAACATCAAGTACTTCTTCGAGGGTGCAAAAAAATAAGTGAAATGAAGAATTACAATTCATACATAAAAAATAGTGAACATTACGATTTAATAATTATTACAATTATAAAATTAAAAAATAGTTTTTTTAAATGGATTTTACATTTGGATTTTTTCTCTTGAGAGGTGCTCAGTTATAAAATAATATCGCAGGTTTCATCTCTTCAAAAATTAAGCACGTATATATAGTCCTGGGCATGTTAAGTTTCGGTTTTTTTTTTTTTGAAAAATAAAAAAAAACTGAGCGAAAGTAGCATTGAAATAAACCTTACAAAACGTGAAAAAACTCAATTCTTCAAAGTACATAAGAACTACTATCAAAATGAGGTCAAATTTAAAAAAAAAATTCATTCGAGGGTAATTTGGAATTATTATGTTATCAAGTTATATTTTGCGTCTAAATACTGGAAAAAAAATATTAACCGCTTATTTTTTCAAAATGTAATGAGTTTAATCTTTCTTAAAAATTATCAAAAAGAACATATTGTGCATTTTCAAAAATACATAATAAATGGATAACTTGTCCTAATGGTCAGGTGCAAAGTGTGGACTTGATTTGAAGTCCTTAGGGCTACGAAGACATGATATGGTCCATTTTTAGCTCACAATGTATTCCAAAAATATCACAATTTTAAAATGATATCATTTGGATGTTAATTGTAAATTATAGTCATTACGAGATACCTATCATTAGATGATATTATTTATTAAAATGCATTTCGGTTTTTACATAATGCTTCCTTTATAAACATTTCATTAATCTGCAGAGGAAGCGCTCAAATAAATATTTATTCATTTCAGGCATTAACTCTACTCCACGGACCTGACTGCATGAACAAAACCATCGAATACGAGCTATCGAGTTTTCACGAGCTGGTAACCCTTGACATCCAAGGCTACCAGAAAAACTCGACAGAAAATTATTCTCACATATACCTCAACTACACAGCTTTACTAGGATTACAACTTCTTCAGTACGTAAACATCCAACATATTCGAATGATACCGAATCCCGATTTGAAGAACAAAGAAATACCTAAATCAGCTTACGACTATTTACGAACCATATCGAGACAGTATTCAAACGAAATACCACAAATTTCGACCAACCTCACATTCGCAATTCCAGACGAGCCTGAGATCTTACCTTACAACGTATATAAAATGCAAAACTCCATTATATCGACATTCTCGCACTTAAGCAATCTGAAATTCTTGCGTTTATACGAATGCCACTTGGAAACCATTACTTGGGAAATGTTCGACGGTTTGGTAGCAATGGAGACATTATCATTAGAAGGAAACGATATAATTGAAATACCGGAGTTCGCTTTTTACGGTATGCCTAATTTAAAAATTCTTATTTTATCGAACAATAAATTGACGAACATTCGTAGCGAAACTTTAGCTGGACTTTTTCATCTGGAGCATTTAGATATATCGCGTAACCAATTACATCACCTTTCGGATACCACTTTCGCACCTCTTCCAAAGCTCACTAGCTTGGACATCCGCGATAACCCGATCACCGAGGTAGATGCGAGCACCTTCGAAGTTACGAATGGGACTAGGGTGTTATTCATTGGTAATGAAAATAACGCGTTGAACTTACATAGTTACGCTTTGAACGGATTAAACGAACTGGAAAAATTATTAATTTATGGTTTGAATGTTCCCACGTTGCAAAAATCGTTACTAAAGGGTACGCCTAATTTGAAATATTTAGAATTACGAGGTAAAATAGACTCCATTTATTTCGACGCGTTCACCGGATCACTCTTATTGGAAACTTTGATATTGAAGAATTGCTCGTTGAAATCCATCTCGATGGATACATTCTATGGACTAGCTAACCTAAAAATACTCGATTTATCCGATAACCAATTACAAAGCCTACCCAGTGGTGTTTTCGACATGCTCAGTTCCCTCGATGAGATTATCCTAACTAATAATAAACTCACATCGTTACCATTTCATATATTTTCTAAAGTAACAAACGTAAAAATGATTCGTTTGGATGAAAATCCGTGGAATTGTTCGTGCAAGCTATTCCACTGGCCACCACACGCAGTAAATAAAGTTAAACACGTTAGGATGACGGAAAAGTGTAATTATCGTTACGACAAAACCCCATGTCACATCGAATCCGAACAATATTACGCTTATAATTCGCAAGTAGTACCCAAGTGTAAAACACCGACCATGTACGAAGGTTGGAATGCGTTACACGTAGTTCATAAGAAGTTGAACTGTCGTAAACGATCTAAACATGGGAAATTACGTAAGAATTCTCAACAAGTTGACATGGATAAATCATTCGATAAAAGTATTCGCAGTTTTGTTAACGATGAAAATAACGATTTAATGGCTGCGGTAAGTGATGATGGGTCGTTAAAAAGTGAACAAAGTTCTGGAAGTTTTGTACAACACAGAAATATTATCAGAGAAGTTTTAAAAGCTTCAAATGAAGATGTAAATATGTTGGTAAATTCGCAGTTTAGCACTAGCAGCAGTATTGAAAAAGCAACTAATAAAGTCCAAGATTTGTGATGATATTATAACTAAAAAAAGAAACTAATCTTGTTAATTACCGTAATAAATATCGATAAATTTAATATGGTTCGAGAATTTTTCATTTTAATATAAGAAGAAAATCTCGAAGCTTCTACTCTTAAAATCCAATCGCGAGGCATACCAAAAAACTGTACCTATTTTTTATTCACACATAGTAACTTGGAAAAAGCAATTACTGAGATGGAACGATTTTTGATATTTTTTTCTTCCTTCTTTTGTTTTTCGTAAATTAGATAGTTGCAAAATGAAACCAATAAAATATAGAAAGAATTTAGTCGCCTAGATCAATCTTCACTTCCACATCATACTGCTGAAATTTTTCAAAAAATTGAATTTTGCACAATTTGAAAATTTTGGAATTTAAGGATAATCATTAGTTATCCAAAAGCTCAAACTAATCTTAATGGTTTTGGTTAAAAATTAAAAGTACGTATGCGCCAGTGACTTCTTCTTCGTTAGTTTCATTTATTATTATCATAAAAAACTCGAACTCGAAGGAAAGCGTAGGAATCGACAGGAACATGATAATGGTTAGAATGAGTTGATATTAGAAGTTGAATAGATTTCAAAGTGGTTGGATTAATCCTGAGCAAAGCTTTCAAAATTCAAGACTTTTAAAGAAGTAACTTTCTTTTCTGAGTAAGTATTGGAGATAACACAGACACACTTACTCCAAATCTGAAGATAGAGTATGTATCTTGAGGCTACCTTCAAAATTTTGAGAATAAGTAATTTACAAAAAATTTCTTTATAGATTTTCCATCAATTGAAGATACATTATTCTATATTCAACGATTTTGTCACCGAACTGTTTAGTGTTCTGAGAAAAGCTTTCTGTTCTAAGAATGAGTAATTCTCAAAAGAGCTGATATAAAGAAAATTTGCCTTAATTACACATCGTGTTTATTCCATAATAATTTCAATTGCAAACGATAACGATTAGAAACTTTCACAGTACAAAGAACAAGAGTTCCCACGAACAGTTCAATAAAAAGAATCGATATTACCAATAATTATGATACATCTGTATTAAATCATTTCTTTTGCAAACGATTCGATCAATCTTGAAAATAGTTTTCGGAATTCAAGGAATGGGATTGGGGCGTCAATAAATAATTAATAAAAAGAACTTACAAATAATAATTATTTATTATTTTGTATTATTTTGATGATTTCGTTCGTGAACGATTCAATATCTTGAGATGAGCTTTCAGTTCGAAGAATGAGTCGTTCACAAACGATTCATACATTTAAGTGCTTGTGAACAACTCATTCTTTTAGCTGAAAGCGTAATATTACTCTACGCTATCGAATCGTTCGCAAACAAAATCTATAATTTTCAAACAATCAAACCATAACTCAAACGGATCTCTGAAAAAGCAAAAATCGTTTCAACGTAGTAATTACGACATACCGTGCGTCCAAGTGATTCGGGTACAATCCACGAGAAAATCTCTTTTCCAATTATTTAAAATTGATTTTTTCAAATGCAAAAAAATTGTAATATTTATCAGCCTTAAAATTCATTGAAATAATTTTAAAAATGATTTCTGATTTAAAAATTGTAGTTTAATTCTTATAATATAATCAACAAACTGAAATTTTTTCGCTGATTGCACCCGAATCACTTGAACGCACTGTAGAGTATTTATAATCACTGGTCTATGTTCTAATTGGTCATACGTCACGCGTGTAATAACCAATTAGCAAGTTGCAATGTGGTAAATTACCTAGACCAACTCGTAAAATAGAAACACAAATCAGCTGATGATTCAAATCACAATCAAATTTCGGTCGTTCGTTGAAAACTGAACGATATTATTTAGGAAGGTAGAAATGAAACTACCTACATTTTATCACATTCTAGCCTTATGATTGGTCATTACGCGCGTAACATATGACCAATCAGAACGCAGACCAGTTACTATGAGAAAAAAAAAAAAACTTGAAATTTATGCCTCCGGCTCCCCTAACACCTTTATTATGTTTTGAAAAGTCGTAAATCTTTTCAATCATTTAATTACCTCTTAATAAAGTAGCGCATGTTCCTTTATAGATCGAACGTATTCCACCTTCAGAATATAATTTTTTAACAACATCTACTGATCCGTTATACTGAACTTTTTTCGCGCTATCTTGAACCTAAGTGAAAAAAAAATTGATAATGATAAAATATCAAATTTCAATTCGATACTTATCAAATAACTGAAATTTTCTTATCACTTTTAATTGAAATAATCAAGGTAATTGAAGTGTTCAGTCATCACTTCTTACGAAAATTTAAAAAATTTTCGATGAGTTAATTTTTTCGATGACGACATCTTGAAGAACACTCTAGATGTTTTAGAAGAATTACCAAATAAGTTTTAATATCGTGTTCACTGTACATTAAGGATAATAATAATTATTATTACATGAATGATTGAACGCAGTAGCATGTAGATAAACGGGTAATTACATGATACAAAAGTATAGAACTTGGCAAGGTCGCCAAAATTACAATAAAACAAATGGTTGAAACTCCATACGCATTCGATGAATTGTTACATAATTCGTGAGAAAGCAAAGGTGCTTTAATACCTAAAAATTTGAATGGCTGAGTATTGATAACAGAGCATTGAATCGCTACGTTATCTAATCACAAACTTCGTTCAATCGGAAAAATAATGTAATGCTCATTAAAGATCGTCGAACATGGACTGAGTCAATGTACCGAATATTTTTGAATGTATGTATAAAAATTTCATGAAAATTATTTCTCGCTTATTGCACGTCGTACCTTGAACATTGCATTTTGAATTACATTCTAAAATACGACTTGTTCATAAATGAGACACTCACACACTTTAAATTTGATACCATGTTCTAATTTACTGCTAAAAAGTGGAAAACAAAAAAATATAAATGAATGAAAACAAGAAGTAAGTTTACCTGTAAAAGACATTTGATTCGTTCTCCAGGCGCCATAATCGTAGTAGTGAAGATTCCGGAAAACGCCCCGGCATAGAAAATTTCTAGAGTATTCAATTCAGCTTCGCTACTACCACGTACAAGTTTTTTACCCAATCCAAATCCCAAGAAACTCATAGCGAAAATTGGAGCTACTCCAGTAAGTGGTGCTGACATGCCTGTGGTAGGTAATTCAGTACTTATTAAATGTATCGTTGAAGAAGAGGTTTTAAGATTTCTTATAACCTTTGTACAATCCTCGGAATCCTTCTTTTTGTACTGTTTTCACGGCGCAATCCCAGGTGCCTCGGTACAGAGGCGATTCTCCAGGTTTGGTTATTGGCATCGTTTGCAATCTGACCTTGAAAAGAGTTGACGTTAACAATTAATGCAGGTGAACAGATATAATGTGATGAATTTACGAGTACTTGTGGTGAACATACTCGAATGAAAGTAACTGATAAGAAATATAATAATATTTTTTTTTTCAATAGGTCGGCAGAGGTTACGAAATTTAACGAACAGGGAATACGTGGCTAACTAGAGAGTTTCCAAATTTTTCATAATTAGCATTATGAAAATCTATATTTATAAAGGTGAGAAATCATAGATATATTAGAAATAACATACTTTTATAGTGTCGAGAGGGTGACCTACTAAAACGGTGCATACACCACCGAGGCCACCAGCAAGAAAATACTTCACAGGACTATTTTTATTTTCACTCATTTTTGATAATTAATTTAATTTTAAGTTTAATATTTAGGCTTAAAAATATATAAAACTTGAAAATCCACGAAACTTTAGTTTCATGGACAATAATCAAAGTTGTAAACGGAATTAAAAATCAACTGCTGTGATTGGCTGTTGATAAACGATAGAAATTGAATGATTAATCTAAATCACATTGTTGAGCAAAGCAACGCAATGTTGAGCACAATAAATCATAGCCTATAGGTACATACCTATCAATCATGATGAAAAAAAATTTTTTTGTTATTCAGTAGTTCATTGATAGTTGTTCATTGAAAAATTTTTCATGTCGATTTTTCAGCACACTCAGTGATGATATAAAAGTGATAACTGATTACTAACTTTATTACCATGGATGTAGAAGATACATAGAGCTAAAATGCTGAAAGATAAGCACTCTTCAACTGGTAGGTAAATACCTATATGTAGTTATGAGTAATTATTTAAATATTTATTATTATTCGAATAAATGAATGAAGATAAATAAATAAATAATTTCTTATATTGCTCAAAAATCATTTAATCTTGTATTATTCTTCAAAAATACCCCTTATAAAATCAGGGTATTGCCCTTTATCACGAATAACAATTTGTGAAAAGTTTGACTTACATAAAATTAATTATCTTTTTTTAATATTCTCTCATCATAAGTCAAACCATAGAAATTCCTCCTAATTTCCAGGTTCACACTTCACGATGACCCTTTGGAAAAAAACCTAATGAAAAATAAAATCTATGAATCTTCTTTCCCTTTAGATCATTGATACGATAGTAATGATTTCTCTATGCTCGATTCATAAATATTTCAATTATCACTCATTGAATTTTGATAGCAATTAAGATTTAGGTAATGAAAGTCAAAGAAGATAACCTATATGGAAAGTTGGATCCTTAAAACTGAAACACATCTTGTTTACTCTTACTACTCAAATTTGGTGAATGCAAGTATATGTATATACCTGTTGTGGTTTTTGAACTTTGCTAGTCAATTCAATATGGGCTTCGTATTTTATTTAATGTTGATTTCAAAATTATTTATATGCAATTTACTCGTTATAGCGAGTGGTGTACCAACACCGTGCGCAAGATCACCAGGAAATTCTTCTTTACAGAGTTCACGACCAGGTATGTACGTATGAATGGTAATGTTGATGTTGTAAAATTAATCAATTGAGTATTAATGAAGAAGATGACGAACTAATACCAAAATATGTTCGTAATAATGTTAAGCATAAATATAAACGACGGAGATATATGATATAAAAATTACATAGCTAGAAGTTTATCAAGCGATTTTACAAAGTTGAAATAATTTAACAAATACGTAATTAGATTTTGCATTTTTTATTAAATAAACGGTAATATTATGAATGTATCTGTAAGGCACGAGACATGAGGCATAAAATGCGAAATTACTTAAATTTGTGATCGATCGGGTTCTTGATCAAAATTTTTTACTTTCTTTCCAACGTTTAAATAAAGCAAATTTAATTACTTTTTTACCTTTTGATTTTTGGTCAATTTAAATTCCTTTTCTTCTTGAAGAATGATATATCTAAATTCCTCACTGAAGTTGTTGCATAGTTTCATTTTTATTAAATAAAATGGGAACGGAAAAAATTATGTTTTATTAATTTATTATTTTTTAAAGTTTTCTGCTTCATTCCGCATACTAATATGAATACATTTACAACGGCTTGGTACAGCGGAAGAATTTATGACAGGAGGGGTGGGAAAATCGCTTCAACTCATGATAAGAAAAGCTGCGCTGCGCAATTTCTCCAAGCTTGAACTTTAAACTTGAAAAATTTTCGAATAAACCTGCTTTTAACAATGGAATACGTCTCTAAAAATAAGAAAAATTAATTTTCAAATAATAAGATCAAAAAATTCTTCCATCAAGCAAAAATTTATGCTGAAATAAAACTTTGACAAAAAATTGAACTCTCAAGATTATCATAATTTGGCAACGTTTTATCAAAATGAAAGGTACGCAAGCAAGCCAATCAAGTACCGGCTTAGCGGCTCGGCTGGTGAACGTAAATGTCGTGAATTTTTCATTGTCATTGCTACTTTAGTACTTCTTGTAAGAAAGTGTTGTGGTGTGATCAAAACCGTGTTTTACTCATTTATTTATTTGTATAAGCCTTAAAAAATTATTAAATTTCAGGTAATGGAAAATTCTATTTGCGATTAAAATTTTCATGTTGTGTCATTTCGTTGCTTTCTAACACTTCTGGCTTAGACAAAATTCTTTTTCTCAATGTTATGCAACACTCACGCCGACGTGAGGTAGTGATTATCTGTATTGGTATTTTCAGAGTTGATATATCTTCAATACTTAACTCGCCATTGTAATTTACTTCTTTGTATTATTAACAAGTAAAATTCAAAGGATTATCGGTATGCTCGACAGTTGTGAATACCTGTAACGCTTCATTTAACCAAGCCAACGTTTATTAATGAATTATTAATGTTTGCATGAATGTATATTACGTGTATGATCGCCAACGTACCGGTAAAGGCGTATTTTTCGAGTATTAAAAATTCAAATTTTTAATTGTATCTCGGTAAGATGTTCTATATTTTATGATTCTCGGCCATATCGAAGTAGATAATTTCGCGATGTATTATTAACACGGTAGTTTTATGAAAATATAAGTTCGCGTATAGATTACGGTTGCGATAATCTTTATGTTTTTGCTATCGTTTATTCCCATTCGATCTCGATTAGGAATTACTCACGGTTTTGATTTATTTTCAGATTATATAATGGCACCACAATTAGCAAAACCTGCACCTAGCTTCGCTGGAACTGCTGTGATTAATGGCCAATTTAAAAATATCAAATTAGAAGATTACAAAGGAAAATACTTGGTCCTCTTTTTCTACCCCTTAGATTTGTGAGTATAATTACATTGCGAAGCTATCCGCGTATTCGAACTGGTTGTAACTTGAGATTATGTTTTTCTAGCACGTTCGTTTGCCCGACCGAAATTATTGCTTTCTCCGATAGAGTCGATGAATTTAAGAAAATCGGTTGCGAAGTTGTAGCCGCCTCTTGTGACAGTCATTTTTGCCATTTGGCTTGGGTAAATACTCCTCGTAACCAAGGTGGTCTTGGTCAAATGAACATCGCTTTATTAGCCGACAAAGCAGCCACCATCGCCAAATCGTACGGCGTCTACAATGAAGAAACTGGTATACCGTTCCGAGGTTTATTCATCATCGATGATAAAGGTATCCTGAGACAGGTCACGATTAACGACCTTCCAGTAGGAAGATCCGTCGACGAAACACTCCGCCTTGTGCAAGCATTCCAATTTACCGATAAGCACGGAGAAGGTATGATTTTCGTTTAATAATTCGATTGCGTAACATTAACGTAACCATGTCGTTATCTCCCTTAAACGAGTAATTTTGATAAAATACATATTTGGTCACGCTGCTTGAATATGTTTTATAGCCTATGGCAATTTAATGCTGTTAAAATTTATCTTTACTCTCTTTTGTAAACGTATCAAAAGAATTTTCCCTCGTTGATTGAATTCGAGAAATCTCTGTTGAATTAAAAGCTTGACGTGGTAGCCATTTTATTACCTATGCATAGCAAAATATGTTAATGAGAACCGGTTTTCCCTTCCCAAACATTGCATGATATGGCGGCATTGAGGTGATTTATAATGACGGACAATTGGACTAATAGAATTTTTTTTTTGCTCGTTTCAGTGTGCCCAGCTAACTGGAAACCAGGTAGTAAATCGATGAAACCAGACCCGAAAGGAGCTCAGGAATATTTCCAAAATCAGTAAAAGAAGCTATCCAGATTAGGAAACGGTGTCCTCTTTCTTTTTTTTATCTTTGAATAAAGATTTTTATTTTTATGTATCGTTTTAACTCCCTCTCCTTTGTAAGTTTTAAATGTATCTTTTTATTTTATTTAAAATAGTGGTAAAACTTATTTATTGTATTTATGAATGAATATAGGTGTCGCGTTAATTTAAACAATCATGTGTGCCACGAAAAATAAACATTTAAGGCAATTTACGCTTTTATTGCTCCGTGACGTCTTTCGTGTACGCGTACCGTCGATATATAATTATATTGATTTTTATCACTTCCTACGAAAGGATAATATATGCAATATTTTGGGAGTATTTTCTCTTTCAAAGTAAACATGTTGATCGGTATTTGTTGACTAATAAAAAAACAGCGGAACAACGAACTTACGATAAAAATAGCTCGATAGATTAATTCTGCATTGAATTTCCTAGAAGAAATGCTGCATTATTTTTCTAGGTACCGTGTTCTGCAAGGCCCCGAAATGGCCTTCATTGTTATTCGGTTTTTAAGAAATACGTACATTCCTGCAAGTCTAGATATTATGTCACTGCTGGAAATTCCAAACAGATTTTTTCATGAATATCAAGGAAAAAAAATAGTCATCCCTTAAGACGTCTAAGCAGTAGACAAAATTTTCCTACAATTTTTTTCATTTCGTTCAGTGGTTCTCAAAGAGTGGAAGAAAAGTGCAATACTTGACGTATGTGCTTCCATACAGGCTTGGTAGAGAAATGTTCGAACATTTGAAATACCTACACTAAAAGGATTGTTCTTCAACTATTTTTTTCAATACTTTTTTAGCTTCTTGGAGGAAGGGAGGGGGGCACAGACTGAAAATTTACATTTTTTGAAAAACAAATGTAAATTCCCAAGTCATGTTGCGCCCTACACGCTTCTAAAATGAAAATGTTTTCTCTAAACGTTATGAAATCGTTCTTGAGAGCTTTCCAACCATACATTTAGTTACGCACTCACTTTTCCGAAACCTTCGTATATGAAACGTTTTTCAAGTAAAAAAAATATTTTTGCTCAGTAAATTTGGGAAAGAAAAAAAACAACTATGAAAAAGATTCCCAGGAAAGATTTTCTTTTGTATGTATCTAGAAAACGATTTCCGCACAACATACTACAAATCACCATAAGTACGAGTGATGTGTACCTCAAGAGGGTGGAAGAGATACACACCCCCAGTTTTTTTTCCCCCTTAAATCTCCTCAGAAATAGTAAATTAACGTTTAACCTATTTTTGAGTAGAGAAGAGGGTAAAAGTTGAATTTGGATTTCTATATTATACATGTATACGCATCAAGAGGCTTTTGAGAAAACAAATCTTCATTAATGACCTACATTTTTATGTTTCTTCCTATTCGTAGACGTACACGATAATACTGGAAGTTTTAAACCATTCCTCGATCTTCATCGAAAAGTAGTCAAATCTAAAAATGTATTCTAAAATTGAAATCACCGTCTGTTAAAACTTCTCATCAGAACATGTGCAGCGTTTAAAAGTCAAAATCTAATTATATTAGGACTTCTCTTCCCTTCCACAGCGTTCACACATGGTTCAGTACCAATAATTTTCATACGTCGATGTTCTGAAAAATATTTTGGCAGCTTGCTATCATTTATCTTAGGTATATAATTGTATTTTTCAAAAAAAAGGATAACATTGAAGACATTTTTTAGCGTGGTGACGTAGTACCTATAAAACAATATGAGAAATTCGTAGCAAAATAATTTTGTACTTGGCTAAGTATTTCTTGCGTAAGTGCATCATTCTGCATGTCAAAATCCAAAAACCAAATAGGGAATAAACATGCCAAACATACTCTTTTTCATTTGAATAAGAACAAATTTTTAGTATTCTTGTATCAAGTCAGGGCCACGGAGAGGAAAAAAGAAGAGGCAGATTACCTCCAAGCTCGGGTCTCTGAGGAGGCAGGTCTATTATAAATTTATTTCACTTACTAAGTTTTTATTGGATTTAAGAATAAAATAAAACAGAGGACCCCAAAAAGTATTTTCGCTTTGCGGTGAATTCTGAGCCTCCCTGGGCGTAATACAAATAGAAATACTAAAAGTTCGCTATTTGGAAGTGAATTGTTTGTGTTTTCATAAAAAAACCGCTATATTGATGAAATATACCTTTACAGTTTGGCGTTTCTACTTCATTAATCAATAATGAGAAAGCGAATTTGTTTTCAGTTTCAGGTTCGACATCTGCTTAAAAAATTGAGAATTTGGAATCGTATACAAAATGATTGTATGTATGTAGTTTATGTACTTGATTCTTCATATACTTCGTAAATTATTCCCACATTATAATTCTTTTCCCAATTCAAGTTGAATAGAATGAGACATTCGTCATTATTTAACAACTTTGGTAGGTAGAATACTTGGAAGTTCAAGTTTCATGCAAATAGTATATTTATAAATAGAATATGATCTGATATTCACAGTCACTTCAAAAGTTCAAGATATTACATGTTTATAAAATGAATGCAATGAGCAAGGAAAATCCCAAAGTTTCGCTATTTCTATTGAACGAAGTAACATCTGTATACCTATTACCTACAATGTAGAGGATATAGAAGTATTTCGACGTTTTAATCCAGTCTTATCTGCATTTACCCAGAGAAGACAGCTGAAGTAGTGAATTAGAAAGATTTTGTGTTAAGTTTTAGATTATAAAACTTATGAATTACTACATGCAAACAATGCATTAATATTACGCGTTTTTTTCGTCAATGTCATCGAGACATAATACTAGTGCTATGTCAAGGACTCATTTCAACGATGTACAATAATTTTATAATATCCGTTCATGCGTAATCAATTTTAGTAAACCATAATAATCGAAATTAACGACCCGCGTTGATTTTTTTCAAGTCACCGCAAAAAATGAGTCATCGTGAATACTCAAACATGCAGTAAATTGCAGAAACACCTTAGATAGACAAAAAAATATCGTCCATCTGTATCGTAAATAAAAATAACATCGTGTATTTTTAAACAAAAGATAAGAGGCGATAAACATACAAAAAGGCTTGGATTTCAATTTTTTTATTCACTTGAAAAAAAAAAGCAATGAGCCGAGTAAAGAATCAACTGATATCAAAATGAACTTGACAAAAACATAAAAATGATAAAAATTACAAATAAAAAAAAATAGGTAAAAGCGTACGTAAAAAGTATCACCAAAGCGTTCTCACAAAACAAAAACCATTACATAAATACAAAAATGAACGAAGAGATCGTTAAATGTCAGTAGTATATAATATACTAATATGTAGGATTCTTTCTCACATTTTGTATGTTAGGATTATTGACCATATTTACTATGTTAATTTCTTTAATATTCAATAAAAATTGATCGAAGTCGAGAAAACGAAGAAACAAATTTTATGTTCTTTTCCGGTATCTTGGCTAATGTAATTTTTCAGAGATGATATTGACAAAACTAGTTCAACAGATTATATTGGGAAAATATTATGAATAAAAAGTACAGTAAAACCCCCAATTTTTGATCATAATCACATTGGTCAAGATACTGAGAAAAGAAAATGGAACTTCTTTTTTTATTAAGAATTAATCTGATACACAATTATTAGGATCTTAAATTGGGAAAATAGAATAAATTCGATCAAGAATCCGAACAAATAAAACGTGGTGCAGAATCGTACATGCTTATTACATATTACTAATGTCATTAACTTTGCAAATTTTCACATTCACAGGAGTATACTGATGGCAGTAATCATTTTCGTCTGGCGGTTGATTTAATGCTTCTTCTTCTTTGGCTGCGAAAAATTATAAAATTAGTATTTTGCTAAAAATCATCTATAGAATAAATATACTGGTAAATACTTACAATAAGCGATAATTCCCCTTTGAGCATAATTTACTCGGCAAGAGTAAAATAATGGACATCGAGACCAAAAACAACAAACGACTATTAATACTGAAATT
Source organism: Phenacoccus solenopsis (assembly GCA_009761765.1). Lineage (NCBI taxonomy): Eukaryota > Metazoa > Arthropoda > Insecta > Hemiptera > Pseudococcidae > Phenacoccus > Phenacoccus solenopsis. The sequence continues at coordinate 9,407,081 of CM019756.1, forward strand.
ACGAGGCAGGATGAAATTACGGTAATACTGACTAGCATCACTAATCTGTAAACATAAAGGTAAGTAAGTTGAATTATTACAAAAATTATAATTATTTGGAGAGATTTTTGATGGAGCTCAAAAAAGCAGCTTGGATTCAACAGTAATGAATTTTTTCACGGCGAATTCTATAATTAGCTTTGATTAAAAGATGATAGATACTAATTAATTAATCAAAATGGTTTTCTACCCCCTAAATCAATCCATACTGATGAAATTTTGCGAATGAATGCATATTATTTAAAAACATACCGATCGTTACTTTCGTGGCTGTTATTCAAACAACAGAAAATATCAGTGGAATTCTCACGCATACAACATCTCGTGTAATTAGGTTGATCTTTTGGCCCTGGACACTCAGCGTGAATTCCATTAGCATCGCAAACATCAGCTGTTGAAAGAAAATTAGGGATAATTAACGTTGTCCTGAATATATTATTTGCAAGGAATAGAATGTCACGTAGTTAAATAAGTATATTCGTAATTTTGAATTATTATAGTAATCAAAATAAACAATAATACTCACCCAAGGTGTTTGCGTATAGTGATGTGCAAGAAATAAAAAAAATAAAAAGTGTGTCATGAAAATTCATTTTAAAAAAGCTCTTACAAACAGATAGTAAATTGTTGATTTTCAGTCAACTGGAGAGATTAAGGATAATTCGTTGTACTACAGAAAACTACGGATAGAAATTACGATACTACATCGCAATGAAAATGTATGTTTGACTAAAATATTCTTCCAAAATCGGAACACATGGTAAAACAATCACATCGAAATAATAACAATAGCCTTTTAAGTACTTGATTACATGACTGTTGGGTGTGGAAGTAGGAGAAACGAATCAAGTTACGATGTAAAAGAAATACAGCAAAAAGCTATCGCCATTTTCGTAAATTAAATTCGAGTCGTGAGAATTAAAGAACAATGCTGAAGCCATCAAAAACTCTGACTTTCGAAAATTTATTATCGCTTTTTTCCAATCATTTATTTGTTATTGATAAATCAAAGTTTCTGATTGGTGAAATAGTGTAAATAAAAGACTCAATTCTGATTCGCCGAATCCGAAAATAAATGAATGACGTCATGAAAAAAGGTGATGTATTTGTTTGGCAACGTCGGTTAGGTGAATTTAATATTATTTTTGATTTTTTTATTCACAATACTTTGTGAGCATATATTAATACTCAAAGACACAATATTAAAACTAACAAGTCAATGATAGATATTAACGTTTAGAAAATATTACATAAATTTTCATTTTCTCAAAGATTCGGATAAAAAGAACTTAGGCATGCTGTCACAATTTTCTTATCCCTTTTCCAGTGTTTTTCAATGCAGGATAATGGTTTTGGACCTACATCTATCACAGAAACGTTGATTTCGTATTTCATATTATCTACATCAATTATGAATTTTGACGAATTTTCCGAATCCCTGCGAAAAAAAAATAAGTAATATAATTACGCTAATATTAATTTGCTTCATAAAAATATGTACATATTTTTTTTTAATGACTAACTTCAAAACACTTCGAACAGCAATCATAATGGATAAATCTTTCGCAGCTGTGGAAAATGTATATGCTTCTGCAATATTTAAAACTGGTATATCAACGTCGCCAGATTGGAATTTGATTCTCGATATTAAATCAGTCAGGAAAGAAAAATCATCAGAATATTTCTTCATTTTCGTCCTAAAAATTATGTATAGTTTAACATTAAACAGAAAGTTACGATAAAATGAAATTATTGCTTATTCGAAGGAAAAGAAAAAGTTATTACTGGTAAAAATCGTAAACAGATTCCAGACCAACTTCATCCAGTCTTTGTAATTCCATAATGCGACTTAAAATACAATTTTTCGGAAAACTTTTATAATTATATTCACATTTTAGTTTTGACTGAAAAAATGCTCTTTTCAACAGCTCCAATTGTTCATCTGAACATATTTTACTATTGCTGGATTTCACGTAAGGTTCGGTTTTGAAAGATAAAAGTTGTTGACCTTTAACGAATTCGTGAGTTAATGCAGCGATTATCAATTTACAAAAATGTTCTTGGCACCTATGAATGAAATGATACGTACAAATATATTTTTATTATTTATGGCAAAATATGAGAAATTAGAACAGTACCATTCATTATTTTCTTGGTTTGGCACTTTACCAAACCATTCATTCAAAATTTGATTGACATCATTGGGAAGTTTTTCTGCAAATACTACTTCTCCATTCTTGAAATGAAACAGTCAATATGTGAAAGAATGATTTATGTTCTCTACTTTTTCTATCATCGAATTTGTGTAAGAAAAGAAAACAAATAGGTACCTTGAATATTTTAAGATTATTTTGCGGCGTTTGCAAAAGCCCTTTGATCGCTTTTTTCATTCGCATTTCGAAGCTAAAAGAATTACACACTACTTCGTAATCTGATTTGTTTTAAAAAGCATAAAAATTGGTATCACTTTTACGCACCCTGAAAATAAATCCAAAGGGCAATATTGACTACTAGTTTCTATTTTGTTTTCTTTTAGCTGCAAAAAATTGATCAAGATTGAAAACATAAAGATAATAAAATGTCTCTCATAAATTTGCATTTACCTTAAAATACTGATTCATACAAAAAGCACAAATATCAAAATGACGATATCCTTCTGCAGTCCATGCTTGCTTAGGTTTAATTTCGACACTGAAAGTAGGTATTTTTGCATCTTCCGCTGAACTATTCAAATGGTCAATAAAAGATGGATTAGTCAACAGATTATAGATGTAACACCGAAAATCCAAATATTCACGAGAAAATATTTTTTTCATCGTATTTGATTCTTGAGCTTGTTCCATTTTTGGTCGATTTTTTAAATGCAAATACCTAACATATTGCAATAAAAAAGTGTAATCTGGATGAATTTCCATGCCATTGAACAGAATACGTTTATCTCTTCGATGACCTAAGAAATAAAATATTTTGAAATATTCGTCCAAATCTAATGATACTCTAGCATCTTCAAGTCTCGTACCTGGTCTTTCTGCGAATAAATTATGGTCTAATTGCTTCATGATGGAATTGGAGACCTCAGCTAAGATCGGTAAAGTTGAATATTTATCTGAGAAGAAAGGTCTCGTAAAAAGGTAATGGTACATAAGAGAAATCATCAATTTTTCTTTTTCGTAAACAGGTTCTACATTTTCGTTTAAATGATTCTTGCGCAAACGGAGGACCAACTTCGCCTGCAAAGTAAGTCATTAAGAATATATGTTGGGAAGATTGTATCACAAAGTAAGAATATGGTTACTTTTGGTAAAGATAAAACTAGATTTTCATTTCCTTCGCCACGATATCCGTACTCCAAGTCAGTAAATACTACATCATCCAAAATCAGTTTTATTTCATCAAATTTCAAAGCATGAAAAACATCTGAAAGTATCGTTTTTCCTCAAAACCTGTATTCTTTAATGATCAAGATTACAAAATCATTACAGAGAAGAGAACTCACCATGCTCGGATGTCATTTTTCCTTTTTTACAAGAATTTCTTCAGAGAAACGACATCAAAAAATACAAAATTATATCACTGCTGATAGCTAACAAGAAATGAAAGTGATAAGAAAATGTTCGCATGTTTTTACATGTTATAAATTCACCTATTTTCTAATTTGATAGGATTAAAAAATTTTGGTTCTTACGTAATTACTAGTAAATTACAACTAATCTACATTGAATTACCACGTAACTTTCTGTTTTTTTCACACTTTTCGAATGGTTTCGGATGATTTCAACTTTTCCACGTGCTCGTCCATTTCTGTATGAACACGTCTGGTCCCAAAACCTGTTCAGTTTTGTTACTTTTGCTTGCCTATTTTTGTTTTCTTTTCGTTCATCTTGAATTTTACAACATATTAATGGAGAATTTTAGAGTCGAAATTCCATTGATCGCAACATTGAAATGATTATCAATTTAAGAAATATTGTTGAAGGAATTCAGAAATGCTGGTGAATACATGGATAATCTGGATTTTTACCCAAACTTATCAAACGTTCGAATGAATCACTTCCTAATAGATTGATGCAACAACCTTACAAAAAATGAGAGAGAAACAAATCAAAAAAAAAAAAACATTTAAAAGTTCAAATAGAATTATATTTTAGAACATTTATTTGGTTCACAATCATTACAAATAACAGAGATATTTGAAGATGTGGCATGATAATAGGCCTATTTATAGGTATGTGTTATGCTGCAATACAGCGAAGATAAATAGAAAATCATTAATTTCGGTAGATAAGTACATTGATTTCCAGAGAAAAAAAACTATTTTTATTGCTTTAATTTTTACACAACTGAAAACATCATATCAAAATTAACAATTCTTTCTAATAAGCACTGTTAGCATCCGCATCCGCTAACAAAGATAACCGGTACCGATATTTCTGTAACAAATAGCTTCTTAAATTTTTCATGTATGATGATTCTTTGTCTTGAGTTCTTTTACCAAACCTAAAAAATATATTTTAAACGTGTTATGATTACAATTTCGTATTTTTAATTGGATTTATTTTTGAACAAATGTAGTAACCTCGGTCTTCCTACAACCGCGTAAAAATGACTCAGGTTATTTAAATGAGATCTTAGGTCATTAGGCGATTCAAATGGTCGATCCTTCTCTTCTGTGGAGAACATCTCTGTAAGCAGCATTTCAGGTTCTGCGCAGTTTGCTGACACCATTAACATAAAGTAAAGTGCGACAACTGTTGTAACTACGATTTTCATGTTAGCTATCTGTAAGAGAAAAAATTGAAAATCTTTGAAGTATGTAACTATGCATAAATAACTTATGCAACGTTCATTAAAAAGTATCATTTTCTAATATGACTCTGTCTTTAATCACCTTATTCACTTTCATTAGTAATTTTAACACCTTAGCACTACGTGAACACCACTCTTATAAGTTTTAGTTAGGTATTCGTTTAGAACGATAGGAAACAGATTCGAACTGTTGACTTTGGATATTAGAATTATATGATCTCTCGTATTAATACATTTCCATGTGTAACAGACATGTATAATAGCTCTTTGATCAAATTCATTGAATAACAGTTAAACCCTTAAGCAGACGAAATAACATGTGGGACGTATACGTACACGTAGTATATGCTTCGTAAACTTTCATTCCTTTTTTTTGAACAGAGATAAAAGACAGCTATAAACACATTCCACCATAATAAATTAATAATTAGATACCTATACTTGATGGTTTTTGGTTAGAATCTTGAAAAATTTCATAAGTATATATTAATTTTTCCAACAAAGAACTGAGTATACCAATTAAATATATTTATTTAAAATAGAATATTTTAACAACTTTCATTAATGGAAAGAAAACTCTGCTCATATTGATGGGTACAGTAGAGCAAGTATACGAAGTTAAGTAAAAAGGCAATATAGTGAGCTCTTTATCCTTGTAACAAAATACATTCCTTTGAGAATACAAGATAAAATTTTGTTATTCTATTTATTGATTAATATCGAAATTAATAGGATACCCATCTCTTTACTCATATGTAGTCCGTAATTTTAACCGTCAAATTAAAACACTTCATTTTGAACTGCAATTGAAATGCAGTATAAGCAGTAATTATAGGTATAATACCAGTGTTCGTTGATGGCCTGATAAGTTATGCCTACACCTCCACAAAATGGGATAGAATGGAGATAGAAATACGAAATAAATTTTATTTTTATAGAAAAAACAATTAGCTACAAATACCACTATTGAATCCATTTTTGAAAATTATTGAAGAAAAATACTTTTTCGCGATTTTTATTTCTCATCGCGAACGCCTTTTTTTAGGCAGTAACATTTGCGGACGCATGAATAACATTTAGCTCGAATTTGGATGAAGTAGAATAACGAATTTTCTTTTCTAAAAGTAAAACCGCTAGAAAATGGTGCATCGGAAGAAGCGACGGATAGTAATTAGATTATGTTTAATAATATTATAGCCGAACCATAAAGGCTGCTTTGATGATGAATGAATATACCAGCGGGGAACAATGAACTGCCATGAAACGTTCAGATGGTTGATTCCGTACCACATACGAATACTTGTAATTTTAATTTTAAAAAAATAGTTCTTATAAGGTACCTAAAATACACATTACTAATAGAAAAACTGCTCAATATTCAGTTATGATGGATATTTAATCAAATACATTGTATTTCAAATCAACTCAACCTGTACAAATTATCTAGGTACACTAACAACCAAATATTTCAATTAATAATGAAAATCTTCATTAAAAAGAAAACAACCTGTCTTTGTTTTTTTTTTTATTCATAACATTTCTGAAAATATATTTTCCTTATTCTTGAAATGGCTTTCTCCATTTTTATCAAAAAGTTGCCAAAAAAATAAAAATAAAATGTTATTCCTATAATCGTTTTTAAAGGAAAAATTGTAAAGAACGCTTAATTCAAATAAACAATAGAATCGTCACTGTTAAAATTATCAAAAGCTCTACCCATTGTTTTCAAATTTCAACATTTCTATCACCAGTACAACTTGACTTTAGCAAATGAGAGATGTGTATACCTATTTTTGTTCTCACTTGCTTTAATTTTATTATAAATAATTACGGGACGAGTATATACGGGTAAATGAATTTAGCAACATGAAGGGCAAATTCATGACGTCATTTTGTTGACGAGTGTTTAAATTTGAAAGAAAAAATGCGGCTCAAGATTTCACAAGCTGACTCACGCTTTCATCTTGTTTGTATGTAGGTACTGTGAAAATAAATTATCCTCTGGTAAATTTTGGAGCTTTATTAATTTCATATGTTTTTATTTAATTTCACTTCAGACATCTCCCTTCTTTTTTTGTTCACTCATCAGTACCTCACGTAAATGTTAATTTTGTTGTTGTCGCATATTCTTTTTGTATTAGTAGATTTATAATAGAAACAAAGCAGGATTAGCTTATTATGCGAAAGTAGGTGTGCTTGAGTGGGTTTTTTACTTTATGAAATTTCGTCTCTTATTTTTACACATTTTTCTGTTCTTGCGGATTAAAAAAGTATTACTACGAAGCATTTCAAAGAATTATATTCTAAAGAACTTATTTCCGAATTGAAAGCAGATTCCGGATATTAAATAATGGCGGATTGTTTTCTTTTTTAAATTATTTTTTTCTCTCATTTACCTAGTCTGAATTACGTAGTGGAAAAAGTCCTCTAAAAATTTCACTTCTAGATTTTAAAGGGTAAATAAAAAGTTTATCATGTAAGCTGAGCTCATGAAAATGTATTTTCTAATGAGCCAAATTTCTTAACATTATATCATGAATATTTTGATATGGGGATGTGGAAAACTTGATTTAAAAAAAAAAAAAACTTGAGTAATTTGTTAGAAATATTCAATTTTACAAGCATTGCGCCATCAGTTACATTTAATGTTTTCACCTCATGCTAACTCCTTACCAAATAATGACTGAAGAAATTGGTTTTCGATATATGTATCAACAATGATCCTCAGAGGAACCAAAAAATTTCAAAAATATGTTTTGGCATTTATCTCTGTTTGTATGGTTATTGGTGTGAAAATAATAAAGTAAAAAATTTGATAATGTATTTTTAATTTATAACAAAAAAGCTTGAATGCACTTTTCAAGTAAAATGACAATCAAAGCCAAAAAATCCTTAACAACCTTTTTTTGAGATATACAGTGTGTTTAGTTCCTAAAAGTTTTTTGCATTTATATAGATAAAAATAAATTTTACAAAAAAAATTGTTCTTCATAAAATTATCATACTTTTAACATGCTATAAAAAAAGCCTAATCCATTTTTAGAATATGATGCACTCGAACATCGGAGAATATACCAGCTCTATCATTTACATGGCATAATTATATTATCCAAACTTTCTTCATTTATTTTAGTTCTTAATTTTCAACAAAAATGCTTCTATTCATTGTTCTGATAATATGCCCAGAACCATTGTTTTTAATGGAATTGGAAAGTCAACCTTTTATCATTAGCAACTGGTTTTTGGCGTTAGAGTACACTTTACAGAAAAAATTAATACAAGTATTTTTGTGTAAAATTACAAATTAATCAAATTTACTTTTGATTTTTTTTTGTAAACGCTATATTTACTGAGATAAATGCAAAAAACTTGGGTAAGACATATACGAATGTGCATAGTTGTTCTTCTTAAATATGCGCTCCTTCATAACACATATAGGGTTACTCATATGTCGTTTATGTATGATACTTTGCCTATAGTAATTACTGAAGGGATTAAAGTATGAAGGTTCAAAAATATTTTTGTAAGGTGATAAGGATGACTCATTTCAAGCATTTTTACTCCATCATCTAAGTCAGAAGGAAATATGTTGCTTGAGCCAAAATGTGAACCATTGATTACAAAACAGTAGCAGTGGAGGGAATAGGTAGAGAGAAATGAAAAAATCGTGAAAAACCATAAACAATTGGTAATTTTTTCTTATTTTTTGCTGATTACTTTGACAGTAATGTTCATCGATTCAATGTTTAACATTTTTTTTATGAACCCCCACTCAATACTCTAACACATATTCTGAGTGAATGCGGGCCTTGATTGTTTTTGAGACAGAAAAGAAAATCTTTTTTTTGATTGCAAATTCTGCTTAAAAATCCAAGCTAATTCGGAATGTGCATTTTACCTTAAAATATGAAGTATTCAATGTTGTATTAAGGGGGAAAAAATTGAAAACAGTGCAGAGATTAGATGGAGGAAAATAATCGAAAATTGTAAACATTATGGAAAATTTGTCTTTTTTTTAGATATTAACCTCATGTTAGAAAAATTTCTAATCAACTTATTTTGCATTCCCACCATATTATATTCTAAGCAGATAAATTTTACCTAGACAACTCTGATAACGAAATCAAAATTTACAAAAAAAAAAATCTATGAAAAATTGAAGCCTCAATATTTTGGCCCCCACAGTTATTAGGGTAGGCAAATTATCATACATAAACATTGTATGAGTACCCCTATATGCGTTATGAAGGAACTTGAGATGATGTGAAACACTGTATCCATTTATATCACGACAGTAATAAAACAGACGCATTTTGTGGCCTTCCAGAACATTGTATACAAAAAATAGATCTAACTTTTTTTATAAGAAATTAAAAATAGAATAATTTTATAAATAACCATTTTTATCGTAAACTTCATATTTATCAAGATAATTGCAAAAAACTTACAAAAAATAACGTATGGTATAAATTTAATACTTTTCAAAAAATAATTGATGAGGTTTTTTTGGCCTTTGCGTACATTTTATCTGAAAAATACATAGAACCTTTTTTATGTAAAATAAAACACCAATTAATTTTGTATATCATCATTTTTACTCTAAATGTGATATTTATCAAGATAAAAGCCGAAAACTTATTTTTGACGGAGTTTTACCCTTTTTGAGGATCATATTTGAAAGTGTCCATTGAAAAATTCTAGTATGTAATTTGGCTTGGCATTTAGAGAAAACAGAATCTTTTTCAATCATTTTTTGATAATAAGTTATCATGAGTTGGAAATTTGGGAGGGGGCTGATGTCCAAATCTGGGATAAAATTTTGGAGACTTAGGATATTTCTGATGTGCTTTGGAAATTCTTTTGAAAAATGTGAGTCAATTCGCTTTCACGTCAAAGGTTTTCGAGCGCCTTCTTCCTCCACTCACCCCCATACTCAGTTTGAAATACTAAGCGATGGTATTTGCTGAACTTGGTTGAGAGTAAAATTTGCATATGCAACTTTTTATTAATTTTGCAAAGATTTACGCGTATGAACGACATTCCCCCACAGAATCTTGACTATAATCTTTCTGCAACGTACTTAAATGCCAACTTATACTCGCACTATAAACTTTTTCCTAAAAAAAGCTCAAATGTCAGACGATATATTATATAATATACACAAAACTGCGTTTTTTATACAACATTGATCAGGCGGCGTAGTTTTTCGACGAGAATACTGTTTTATGACGCGATAAACTTTGAGTCACGAATGTAAATAACAACGCCAGAACGTTTCATCTTCGCTTTTTTACTTAAGCTTTTTCCGACAGAAATATGTGTGCGGTGTGATGTACAAAGTAGGTAGGTATTTCATTTGAATTCACAGTCAAAGTAAATTTCGCAAAACTTTCCCTTTCTCTTTTAAATTGATCCGAAAATAGCTGCGAAACAAATCTGCATAAAGTTTAAAAGAAAAATATGGTAAATTGTGTTTGTTTTGTGATTTTTTTTTTCATCGTAAAAGAAAGAGATAAACGTACGTAAAAAATTTTAAAGATAATATTATATGGAGGAAGTAAACGAAGGTATCTGAAGATTATAGCTTACTATAGATAGCAGGCGTCCAATAAGTCTAAATTCTTCGTAAAAAATACCCATTTGTTATTTTTTCATCGATACCTTATTATCGTTGTATCTGAGATCTAACCTTTATAATTTTTTATATTTATTTTGCGGCTATAAAAGTTACATCAAAGATGCCCGTTGTCGCCGATTATTACCTAATAATTGTTTGAAGATGAAAACGAATACGCCAGCAGGAAAATTTCCACCACCTACCCACATTTTATTTCATGTTTGTTTCTTTGTTCGTTGGTATCAATGTAAATTATGATTTTTTATAGAATTTAATTTCGAGAAAGGTAACAAGCCGTGTTATCACTTTAACTTTATTAATGAAAAATATACGTTTTGTGAAATTAATTCGTCGACCCAAGAAGCATTATTGCGAGAGATTTTAAATCAAAATTGCTGAAAAAAGTCAACATAAAGACACCTGGTTTTCCCTCTCTCTTCCCACCTCACATTTAGATTCGTTACTTTAATTAATTTGTTTTTTTCATTTTCTTTTGTATACATTGGTTAATACAATCGTGAAATGTTCTCAAACCCGGAAACGTATTAATAAATTCAACGAGAGTCTACTTGGACTTTGCGGATTGATTTGAAAAGTTCTAGATGTAAGCATAAATTACGATTTTTTGTGTCGTCATTTGGGAAACTAAGAGACGATAATTTTTCATTATAGATGTTAATTATAGGATTTTTCGTGCCTTTTTAGGCGCAAAATATCGAACCGAATGGTCATTAATTATATAGAGATTTTCGACCTTTCGTCTTCGGTTTACAACAAACGGCTAATTCTTTTGTCGAAGCTATGTAATTAACTTTCGAATCTGTACGAATGTTATCGTAGGTGAGTGGTTTCATATTCGCCTGTAGGGATGATGTAATTCTTTGTAGACTTCTAGCAAACATTTTCCCTTGTCTTTGTTTTTTATTTGCGATAATATGTTTCTATCTCCCGCGTATTCTGTTTCGGTATATTTGTCCTTTAAATGCGAATGGCCCTGTTTAGGGTCCAGTAACGGATTTATAGGTTTGCCCTCTCTGTAGACTAGATTCAGTTTGTCGATTCGGCAAGCAAGTGTATGCAGTTTTTCACGATTAATTAATACCAAATACCTCTTCTTTTCTCCCTCAAAAAGCACCTAAAAATTTGATTAAATATTTCACGAGTTGAAAATTATAATTTTCGTTTTTTTTGGAGCTCATTAGGACAAAGAAAAAAAATCAAGAATTCACAAATGTTTCTTTGACTTGAGAAGCGTAGATTAGTACATACACTTCAAATATGAGTCGAATAAAATTTTTTGGCTTAGAAAATTATTCAATAATCTATCAAGTTTTTAAGGATTTTTTGTCGTGATAAAGAGGGAAAGAAAAAAATGTCTTTAAAAAAGTTGTGAAAAGTTTTATAAATTGAGAAAAAATTCTTAAATTCATAAACTAGCTCCAAATTTTTAAGAAATGATTTTAAAAATTTGTTTTTTTGGAAATATTATATTCGAAAAAAAAAAGTTGAAAAAATATTTATTTATATCACTTTAAAATGAGAAAATCTAAAACGCAACGAAAAAATGTATTTGAAAATTTTTTTTATAGAAAAAATTCAAAAATAAAAATTGTTGAAGAAATGAGAGAAAAGGGTTTGCGACATTTAATTTTAATTTTTTTCATAATTCTTTTTACAATCTCTGAGACACAATTTACATTATTTATTATTTTTTTTTTTTGGAAAATGTTCAGTAGGTGAAAGACCTTAAAAATCGGTTTTTTGGATTTTTCACGCGAATGGTACATTTTGAGGGGAAAATAGTTCAGTTAAAAAATAATCTAAAATAAATTTTCTATAATAATGATTCTTATAAATTTTTCTGAAAATGCAATTGGAAGGAATAAGGGGGGGGGGGGGTATAAATATACATCTCAGTGAAAGGTTGCAATCCGTCTAATTTTAAGTATTACATCGAATTCTGCCAAAATAAACAGTTATTGTAGAACCAACCTTATGATTTCGACATCAACTATTACCATTAAAAGATTATTTCTAGAATAAATTAAATTAAGTATTATGATTAATTTTAGCTATATAAATGGAATTTGTAAGTGCATGCTCACTAGTTGTATAAGCACCTAAGCAGGCACAAATGCATGCAGGGCAAATGCAGGGTGTCCCACGAAATGTTTGCCAAACTTCAAACATAGATAGTGTTTAAGTAGAAAAACATAAAATGTTACTAAGATAAGTTGCCTATTTTGAAAATTAAAAGACTTATGATAAAATTGAATATTGGCGATAAAATAATGCCAAACGCAGTAAATTTCAATTCATTCGACTTTTTACAAATAACCTTTATTAATCTATATCGAAAATACAATCCACCAGTAAAGTTGAATTTGTGTTTACAACAAAAAAATTTTGCTTATGGGAGAATAGATGCAAAAAGTTCATATTTCACCTCTTTTGAAAAATTTGAAAATGGATCGATAATTGATTTATTAATTCTTTACACGATGTCTTGCATCATAACCGAAGTAGAATAGAATGTGAAAATACAGCTTAGGTACTTCACTTCGCAATGACTACAAATTTCCAACTTTGTATTACATCATAAAGAAACCAAGTGCTCCACATAGGGTCCGTTATCTGATTCGTCATACCTCATACGTCACGCGCGTAACGACCAATCATAAGGCTAGAATATGACAAAATCTAGGCAATTTCATTTTTACCTTTCTGAATAATATCGTTCGCTTTTCAATGAACGACTGAAATTCGTTTGTGATTTGAACATCATCTGATTCATGTTTTTATTTTACGAGTAAGTCGAAGTAATTTACGGCTATCCGACTTCTTGATTGATTGTTACACGCGTGACGTTTGACCAATCAGAAAACGGAGCAGTTACTACATATAACTAGCTCTATAAGCTGTTGAAAATACACGTACACACAACAATGAAATTTTGTGTAAAAACACATTTAGTAATATCACAAAGAATTCCACTTAGTATCATAATTAATAATTTCAAGTCGACAAAAGCAACAAAAAAAATGTCCAACAGTGGTTTCAAAATGTTTTTCTACTTTTTATTTCAACATCTCATCATATACTGGAATGGTGAGTGATATCAAGGTAATTTTTGTTACTACTCACTTTTTTCCATCAATATCTCGACTCTATTCAAACTATGTAAATTGCGTAAAAAAATTTGAAATACACGTGGGAAGCTGTTTTACAACAAAGGACAAAATTTTAATAAAGTTTTATACTTATGCGAAACGAAATGCAAATATTATCTAAACCACAAAGCGTTACTTCATCGACGCCATCTTTGAAAAACTCGTAAAAATTTTGATTAAAATTAAAATTTAAAAGCTTCGAAAGCAATATACCTATAAAATGACGACGAACATATACGAGTGAAACCAATGAAGGGAGTACATCAGCACCTACGATGTGAAAGCAATTAAACGAGATATCGAGCTTTCGTTATTTTCATTATATCGAAGTTTTTAGACGACTATCAGACCCTATAATGGTAGAATTATCGTCGCCAAATGAAACAGATAATAGTTTCTTATTGTTTCGATGAGTTTTGTGCAAGTTAGAGAAGGCTTTTTACTAATAAGCAGGGTAGGTATATAAGAATTCTTTTCTATAGTACAACATATTTATTATTAGGACTACCTACTACGACAAGTTTTTTCTTTCATTTATGTTTTTCTTAAAATAAAGAGTTTAGAACCGAGAATTACAAATCGAAATCTTTCATGATGAACGAATCTAAACACGTCACTAGTGTTCTACAATTTGGCAATAATTTCATTTCGACCAAGTTTTCGTTCCGTTCTCCTTTCACAAAGAAGGTAATCTTCGGTTTTAAGTGATTTAACAAAGTTTTATCGTTTCAGGCTAAGATGAAATTTCAAAATAGCAGCGAATTTAATGCATAAAATTTACCTACAAGGATATAATGACGAAGAATTATGCAAAAACTAGGTACCTACACAGCGTTTCCTTATATTATCCAAATTTAAAAAGTTACCTAAATTTACTCCGTTGGTTTTCACTATAAAGTCGATTCATGAATTGAAATTTCAGTGGAAAAATTTCGGCTTGATGCCCATTCTGATCATCGTGATAAACAAAAATATAAAAATAAAAGTATCCCCTTATACTCAAAATGCGAAGGTGCCAATTCGATGATTTCGAAAAAATGTCGTTTCCAAAATATTAATCGAAAGGCATCATCAAGCGAGAGCAAATATTATTAAAAGAATATGTTTAAATCTGTGCGTACCTTCATATAGTAGGATAAGACAGAACCTGGTTTATATGATACACGAGACTTGGAAAAAGTTTAAGAGAAGAACAATTTTGCAACTGAGTTCTCAACTTTGTATTTCTATTGATTTTTTAATTTTCAGTTTTCAAAGTTCTAAATTAACATCCATTCCGTATTGCAGAATGTAATACTCAACTCGTCAACTCGAATATGTATTATGGGTACGTATAGTTATTTACTATTCAAGCACAAGTTTTTGCAAATGTATACGGGATAGAAGGAGTCAAAAATCAATTTTTTTTGAGAATAGGTAATGCTTGGCTTCTAAAAGTTGTTAAAAGATAAGGAAATATCATTTTGAAAACCAATTTTCAATCATCCTAGTGTAAATTGCATTTAAGTTTTTTTCAGAAAGTGGAAAGACGAGGTCACTATACAGTGGTTACATAATCTATAAATCAAGTTTTTGTTTAAATTTAATTAGTGTGCCTCTTGATTACCAAACATCCTACATCCTATTAAACACTTGTTACATCATGCATGAATAAATTTAATTATCTACGCAAACACAGAAAAATATCATCTCCAATTGTAATTTCATTTTGAAAAACGAACATGTCAATGAAAGAAAGAATACTGACACCAGATGTACTTCAAAGCACAGCTCATGTTGGTTGATTAATAGTTCCTACTTCTGCTTAGTATTCCCTCGATATTGCCACAGAATGTGGGCTTAAAAAAAACTACGCAACATATCTAATACCTTAGCAAATAAATAATAAAATACCACCAATACGTAGTTCGACGCCAACACAACATCATGTGAAAAAAAACTGCCATTCGCAAATTCCCTTCGTCAAAAAAATTTGACTCTTATTGTCGTCGAAAAAGAGAAATAATTAAGAGGAAAAACATACCTCGTTTAATTGTAACTTTCATTCAGTTTTCGAATTAACGAAATAAACAATTTAAATTACAGTTGAAAATTGTTTAATTAAAGTTCGCTTTTAATAAAGACTCTTTCTTCCTTTCCTCGACGTCCAAATGATGCGCAGGAGGGTAGATAGCGGTATCATGAGTCAAAAAAGCTCTATAAGTGAGTAAAAAAGTAATTAAAATAGTTATCCTTTGTTTTTAGTGAAAAAGTACGCGGTATTTGATTGAATTTGATGAGAAAAAATTACCGTATCGAATAACAATTTTTTCTTTCGATTTCAATAAATGATTTATTACGAGTTATCGGCCCAAATTGTTTGAAAAATTCTTGAATGGGTATTTCAATTTTTTGGAGGTCAAGGGCATATATGGATGAGAATATTAATTCAAAAATTGCAAAACTCCAAGTCAACTTCTTTGGATACTTGGAAGATTATGGCAACACTGCTAATTGTAATCATTTAAAGATTGCGTATTACTGCGTGAAAAAGTCGTCGAATATTTCACGCTGGTTTTTTCAAAACCGTCCAGGATGCTATATCAGGAGTTAATTCTTGTCGCACGCTAAAATATAATCAACTGGAAACATTAAAAATTCATTACAAAACGCTATCGAAAGTTTTAATTCGCGTAAAATCCCCTCTAGTGACGCGGAAGACAATCGCAGGACAACGTTATGTTTGAAATTTCATCGCAGCATCAAGTTTTACATCTTCTTAATTATGTTAAACGTTCACTTTAATAACCCGAAGTCAACTCTTTGTCTAATTACTGAAGGGATTCAACCAGAGGGTTAACTTTTTTCTCGTGTAAATGGTCAAATAGAACTTACTCCTCTTTCACCTTTTCTTCTCCTTCAGAAATTTCTATAAATGTATATTCGTCGTAGGTGATATGTGGTTACTTGAACGAGAGGTAATGCTGTCTAAAAAATCCATTATCAGAAGTCTTCATATACCTTAACCTTTAAATTATGAACTCAGGTGTTCGAAGAAGGTGATTAATATTGAGTGCTCTTCGCGGTCATCAAGAACTTGTGGGCGAACTGCGATTTCGTTGGCATTAAAACAGCTCCTCTTGAAATACGCATAAAAATTAAACGCCATCGTTTATGAATATAAGTACTTAAAATTTTATAAAGCTAACAAAAGTTTTATATTTTTAATATCTTAACAACTAGGACGGTGACACGCGTTAAATGATTTTTCCAACATACATATTTCTTAATAGCTGCATCCGAATCCAATAATTTCCACGTAAACGTATTAAACGTTTAATTCATATTTGCATAAGGAATCCTGCTAATATCGAACGGCTTTCACATCAATTACCTAACCTCTTTAACCCGCACAATAATCGATACATCGAGTGCTTACGAAAATTTCTACTTGATGTCATATCTTTAATTTTGAAGAAAATAATAGAATTTATTATTAGACATTCTAATTATCGAATAGGCTGTCGAAAATTTATATGAAATGAAGATCGTGGGTTTTTTACCCCTTCAAAAATAATTATAGGCTACTTATTGTACACACGTGTAATATGTTTTGCCTACTCCATGAATGACGGAAAACACACCAATAGGACACCCTGTAGAATAAAGGAACATATTTTACGAGACAAATTTCAAAATCTTTTACAAAGATTAATTAACCGACAATGTGACGATGGTTTATGCATCCCTTGGGTAAATACGTCCTCCATTTTAATAAAAATGTTCATTTTTACAGCGTAGCAAAATATTTTACGATTTCTGTTGAAACTGTTCGATAGAGTGGGCGACGTTTTGAGTAACCGATGTAATGATATACCTATATATAACGTCATTATTATTATTTTGAGTGGGATGAGGAGAATTTGAAATCACAAAAGAGCTAATAATTAGATATTATATTAATATCTAATAAATTTTTGTGTTTTACATGCTGTACCCATTAGTTGAAATGAGCAATGGGATTTTCCATTTTTATGGAAATTGGAATGAATTGGTGATTAAGGCTTGCTTAATCATATGCAACCACAATGAAGAACCTCTGAATTTTCATTTACCCCACTACAACTGGAAAATAATAACCACGTGTAAAAATGAATTTGGAACATGGCACAATTTTCATTTTTAGTAATCATATGGGTTCATATTTTTGGAATTTAAGCTTTTTAAACCTCCTCAAGCCTTCCTCAAATTCTGATCAACCTCCATTTTGAATGCATTTTGACCAAAATTTGCAATGCTATATTTTGGGTCTCGATTATCTCCACATACGAAGTTCAAGCTTTACACATCGATTTGATGAAGAGATATGACAGATTGAAAAAATTTCATAGCTCAAAACTTCTTCAAAAAACCAATTTTTGCTCCGACTCGTCTTCAAATCCATTCAATAGACTAAAATTGGAATATGTTGGTTTCCGTAATTTTTTATGAGATCAGGAATAAAAATGTTGACCTCTTTACCTCTTCTACAACCCCTCTCAAAATTTTAGATGAAGTAGATTAAAAAAATTTAATGAGTATTTTGTGGAATTTCACAGAAAGTTTCTATCAAATTTTCAACAATTTTTAATCCTTACTAGCTGCCCCTACGAGCAAAAAAATAAATATATATATTGAGTTACGTATAAAAGTTGGATCCCTTGAAAAACAGTGCAAGTTGGATCCACCTTAAAAAATGGTTGTAAGAGCTATTTGCCTCCAGCAAACAGTTAAATGTTATTTTTCCGTTTTATAAGTGAAAGAAATACATTAAATCGATAATTAGAATAGAAGTTATGATGGAAAATTTAATTATAAGGATGTGTGAGAGTTGACTCTATGCTTCAAAAAGGCAGTTATAAGTTGGCTCCATGAGAAAGTAGATACCGTATATGGAGTTGTATATTTAAATATGCATTTATAGAGAAAGTTGGCTCCTCCTGGCGAGTATGCCTTGGGATAGAGCGCGCCTTGGCGAAACTGAGTTCTTAAATGCTCTATTGATGCAAATTTCGAACATTTCAGAAAAAAATCTGTAATATTTTTCAATATTACATATTTTTTTATTATTCAATTCCATGTAATTACAATCATCTACTGTATAATTGAGGAGGGTAAAACTTTGTCCGAGGTAAAGTCCAGATATACGCAACGATGAAAGTTGCGAGTGGTTTCATGTGATAGGGCTAAACGAGGAGATCATTCGTAACGCCTCAGGCAACTCACGAAAAGCTCCATGAAGCTCGAAAAAAAGCTTTAAAGAAACGTCCAGTAAATGGGCCGAAGAAGTTGTACACATATCTATGACGCTCGACCAAACGTCATTCCACAACCCCGAAGAGTAGTTAATAAATTATCCACCAGGATCGCCCTATGATGTACGCAATTTTTAAATTTTGGACTTGGAACGTGAGATTGTGTGACCTCACGTTTCATTGAACTGTGAGTTGGCGTGACGGAGCATGAGTGGAGGTATTTAGTTCCCACGTGATAAATGGAGCAAAATTTTATAAATGTAGCAGGAGATGAGAGGATATCCTCAAGTTTCATTCAACCAGCTCATGTTCTAATATGGAGTGCACTTTAATTGAACCAGTAATAAAGTAGTGTTGTGGTCATTTGTAATATGGAGTAAAAAGCATAAGGATCCGTTGAATAAAGAAGCACATGCTTGAACACCCCGTCCGAAGGACGGGTATGGATTACTAGTTAACTTATAATTTTCCAGACTTTTCTGTTCTTTTACCCTCTCTGCTCATATCATAATGATATATTTACATTTTATCATCAATGGGCAATATTTCTTCGAACATACATATTCTCAAGCCATTTTTGCGTACCAAATTTCGGAAGGGGTGAAAAAGAGAGGTCTCATTTCAATAAAAATTTCCGAATTCCTCCTCCTCCGCTCCTAGTAAATAGGTCAAAATTTGGCAGTTTCCATCTTCATTCAATCAATAATTACAGGTAAATAATTATAACCATAAATATGACTTTCTTTCGTGTCTGCGTTAGCCATTGTAAATATGACGCATCTTTTACGCCAACAAGGTGGGCATCTAAGATTTCCTAGAGTCACCGAACGCGTGTGACAGAAATAAAGAGAAAATTTTATTACCGTTTATTTCGATACAACCACGCCACATCGTCGTGAAATTCACTTCATTTGGTCCGGAAATTAAATTACGTAAGCCAACTATGGCAGCGCATTGATGTCATCGAAAATCATTAAAAAAGTTAATTACATTCGTTTTCGACATATAACAATTTTTATAAGTCGAAAGTCAGAATATAATCAGTATGGAAGTTGGATCGTTTCGATATGCATTTTCCATATCTCGTTGATTACCTATATCGATGTCACAAGGAATAGAATTGTTGAAATTCAATCGATTATTTTTTCGCTGAAAAATAGCACCATTGATTGATTTTTTTGAACCTCTAAACTACAATGAAGTCATTAAATACTCACTCATACTGATATCGATTAATACGATGACGTTGATTGGGAAAAAATACGAATATTTTTGGCGATACTCGAATACGGTTAGAAATTTGTTTACCAGATAACTCATAATTTTGGCATTAATTAAGGTAATTTGGTAAATTATAAGGCGTTGCATGGACACACTAATTAGCAGGATACGCGTGTTAATTTTTCCTCTACGTCGAGGCGAACTGCGACGAATATGGGAATAGAAACACCGGCGACTAACCGAGTACCTAGCCATTGTTATGATTAGCTAGCTGCAGCATTGCGCATACTATAAACACTTGTCTACTAAACTTTCATTATGTCTAACCCTTTAATATTTTCGGCTGTATCATGAAATGTATGGAAATTGGTTCTTGTACTTTAGCACATGCAATCATACATGCCTTTAGCTTTAATGCGTCGCTAACACTATTGTGTAAAATTAACAGCCGTGCTAAGTCGACAAATTGAACTTCTCTTCTCCGTCATTTGCACAATGGCGTCAAATTACGCCTTACCAAAGATTTTCAAGACGCGATACAACACGTCGAAGAGCTCATTTCTGTAAAAATGCACACTCGATACGAGTTACCAGGTCGTTGATCTCATACCGATACTCGTGTTAGTTAAATTGCATATTTAAAACGCCCCAAATATCGACATCCAAGGTGTTCTCGTATGCAATATATTCGACATTCTGGTTCAATTTGCCGAGGCGAATAATGAACCACACGCGTAGCCCGGCTTCCAGTTGCTTCGATGAATGTTTGCGGTAGTTTTTGAAGCATGGTAATCGAAAATGTCATTTTGAAAAAGACATAGCAAAGGTGCCGTCATTGTGTAAAACGCCAAACTCGTCAGGTGGTTTTTATTTATGCATAAAATTTCCAATTCATATTCAATGATGGATTTTTCATCAAGATTTATACGCGCACAATACTTGCACATATGCGTGTAGAATACATAATAGATGTTTACTTCTTTAATGAATAAATAAGAAAATTCTTTCACAATTTTACGACAATATTTTTGAGAAAATATCGATTTTCAATACAGGATGTTTCAACTCAATATGATCCCTTTCATGCGCATATAAGGCTATTTATGTGACAGTCATGCATGAAGGTTTGTCTATCTTGCTTGTCAAAGGAGCCGAGACATAAAAGCATGAAAATTACTTTCTTGCCTTTGTGATGATCAGCTTTGACAATTTTGGCTTGCTTATGCGACACTCATGTATGAAGGTTTGCCTACCTTACTCACTAAAGGGGCAGAAATACAAAGACTTTAAAATTAATTTTTTACCTATGTAATGTT
Organism: Phenacoccus solenopsis; assembly: GCA_009761765.1. Lineage (NCBI taxonomy): Eukaryota > Metazoa > Arthropoda > Insecta > Hemiptera > Pseudococcidae > Phenacoccus > Phenacoccus solenopsis. The sequence goes on from CM019756.1 coordinate 9,428,523, forward strand.
CAACTGGAAATTTTGAGCTACTCATGTGACACTCATGTATGATGCTTTGCTTCCCTTACGATGATTTGTTTATGTTATTTATTTTGTTAAAGTGGCGAGACACAAAAACATGAAAAGTATTTTTTTGCTTTTTGTGATGAACTTTGCAAATTTTGGGCTACTTATGCATAACTGATGTATGATGATTTGCCTACATTATTTCCTGAAGAAACACAGTTATAAAAGCTCCAATATTTTTTTTCTACTGATGGTTCACTTGGAACATTTTGGGCTACTCATGAGGTATTTCAATGTGATGGTTTCATGACGTTATTTGTTGAAGGAGCTTTAGTGCAAAGGCTCAAAAAATAATTTTTTGCCTTAGTGATTATCAACTTTGAAGATTTTGAGGTACCGATACGACATTTATGCATGATGATTTGCCTACCTTACTCGCTAAAGGCTAAAGTGGCTGAGGTACAATAGCTTGAAAATTTTCTGTTTACCTCTGTGATGACTAGGTTTGAAAGGGTTTATCTTATCATCAAAGGGAAATAAAAATATGCTCTTTGCTCTGAATTATCGAATACATAATGCAGTATCATTTGTAAAAAAAAGTTGGGTACTGCGGAGAGAGTGGGAGGGGAGAAATACTGAAAAATGTGTAAATAGTGGCCAAAAAATTATGTTATTATTTCATATTTTTGACAGATGAATTTGAAAAATGCTTCATTGATTCTATATTAAAAAATTATAAGATTTCATTTTATCCTACACCACATATTGTGTTTAGATGCCACCTATGACTACCTTTAAATATCAAAAAAATTAAAATGAAAAAAAAAAAGAAATATGTACCTATAGAAAATTTATTAATGTTTTTCTCAATTTAGACGTATTAAGGGTTTATTAATTCGAAGCATGTGAGGTAGGACAAAGTTGTGGATCCATGAAATTTTTTCCAATATGGACACTTTTAAATTAAAAAAAAAAAAATCCAAAAATATTTGTCGTTATGCAGAGAAAATTTATTGAAAAAATTATTTGTTTTCTCCATTGAGGTATCCACTCAAAAGTATGTAGTGCAAAATGAAGTATGTATCTTTGCAATTTTGACTCAATATGTTAGCAATATGGTATTTTTCAAAGTTACCAACAAAAAATATGAAAAAATTATCAATCTTTCCCACTTGTCTAACACTTTGTTCATTGTTTGTTTTCCACTTACCCTCTCTACTGCCACCAAGTTCTTACAAGCAATACTTCCTTACATACTCGATATTTTTATCTGCCTTTTATGATAAAATGAAAAATTTCAAAGTTAATACCAGGTTAAGAATATATTTTTCGGAATTTTGTATCTCAGCTCCTTCAGCGAGCAGAGTAGGCAAAACATCATGCATAAATGTCACATGAATAATCATGCATGCGGTATAAAGGAAGTCATATTTAGACGAAACACTCAGTGCATACAAGGGAAAAAATTGCAATTTAAAATTATAACTACGAAATAAATTTGCTGAAATTGTAGTAATTATATATCAACTGTAAACATAATAAATTTCTACATCGTCATACGCTCACATCGAATCATTCAACTTTTTTCAACACACGCAAAAAATCATTAGTAATAATTTTTACAACCCAGTCACCTGTGGATTTACGGTTAAATGGCTTGCTTTTACTACGTCTTTTAAAACTCCAATAAAGTTAGTTGATTAAAATGAAACCATAAACCAAATCCGAAAGAAAATCCATTTTTACAAATAGAAAAATCTCGTAGGCCCATCAAGACTACGTATACGCATGTAAGAGAACAAGTAGCCACACAAATCTATTTGAACACGAAGCATGGAAAAATAAAAAACTTATATATCTAATTATAAATTGAACAAATAAAGTTTATCGATAAAAAAATTAATATTTTATAACGATTTAATAATAATAAAAACGAATTAATTGACTAAAAATTTAAGGCAAAGAACATTTTTTTAAAAACCATTCATTTTCAGTACAATAAAAATTTACTCTAAAATCTACGATAATGTTGAAAAATAAAATAAAATAATTTACTATACTTACTTGTCACTAGAAATTTCTTTTCCTATAATTTTTTATCAACAATTAATTTGATCAACGAAAGTGAACAATTTTTGCACTCGTGGTTTGGTGCCGAAGAGACCTCGCAACGTCAACCGTACTATATAGTCGCTAATACGAAGAGGAAACTATACAAGTAGTTACATCCCTTTTCATTACAGTCAAGGTGGGGGTAGAACAGGTGGAGGTACCTTCATCCCTTACGCTGTATTTGGAAAATATACTGCGTTGATAACGTCAGGAATCTCGCTGACAGGGTGATTCTTTAAGTTGAATTTTTTTCGTACATTTCAAAGTACCATAATGCAGAGGCGTAATTAAGGGTAAGTTGAGGTGGCACCTCAGCCCACTCATATTTTTTGGCTAGGTGAGTAATCAAAATTAATTCAAAATTAAAATTATTTCTTTTGAAGTTCAGGCTGTTCCTTTCCTAAATAAAAAATAAAAAATGTTGACATACCTTCATTACTAAAAAAAGTATTTGTTACATTATTGAACCTATATTCATAAGTAAAAATTTATCTGCTTCTTAATTGTATACCAATCTTTTATTTAAAATACCTATCATTATAGTTCATCAGTACTATTTTTTTCATAATTTTCCAGCACTTTATGCTCCTAATGTACGCAACTATTTTTTTGAAATTTCAATAAAATATGTATTTGGTCAGTTGAAAAAAATGTTTGATAAATTTAAGATATTTTCTTAGAACATGTTGAAAAAAAAATTATGAAAAAATTGTAGATACTAGTACGTGCCAAATAAGCAATATAAATTTCCAAATTTTTTATTATTTTTAATTTAGGCATATTTTTTTTTTTTTTAAAGGTGAGTTTTTCCAGCTTAATTTTCTTGAATAAAAATTTCTTTTAATATTTAGTTGTAAATTTCCTATGTAATAACTTATATATAAATATCTTAAGGAAACTTTTCTAATGTGCCAATTTAAAAAAAAAAAAATCAAATCAAATATTTTTTATGGTACTTAATTATTTAATACCTAAAATATCATTTTATATATGCTTGAAATTTTTAATTTTCATCTTTTTATCTTTTCTCATTAAAAAGCGAAAGAAAAAAATATGATAAGAATAGTTAGGTATAAAAATCTCTTCGAAACCAACAAGAGTCAAATCTAAGTCTTGCGCTCGTTCTTTCTGTTACAAAATCATCGGTGGGTATGCATAAATGGGATTATCACTTTCTACTTGTTTATCCTACATCGTATTTTCATCCTTCGTATATACAACATGTTACATCCATAAACTTTTTAGTTAATCATGCGGAAAGTTAAAATTCGAGAGTTAAAAAGTTATTAAACAAATTTCCTAATTTTTGTTGACATGGAGATAATATACTCGTACGGTTATTCCTGCAATACATTAGTGAGCTTAACATTCGAACCTTTGTTTACACCTTTACCTGTGTGTGATTGGGTTACTTATTCGTTGCTTTACATAAATACCAATAAGTACATTTTGAAAAATGAATTTATTGTTTCATTGAGAGGTCCATCATCTTATAAAGGGGTTTTGGTATTACATAGTTTTGCTTATCCAGTAAAATCGCTCTGGAAAATGCATACCTTCGTAAAATACAAAAAAAAAAAAACTAAAAAAGCAAATGAAAAATTCAGTGATAGTCAAACGTATTCTCTAAGTGGCAAGTTGCACTATTTACCATTTAAGTAGGAATGCATTTTGATAAAATCCATTTTATATATGATTTAAATTCAATTATTTTAATTAGCAGCTTGACAAGTTTTTTTTTTTTTTCAAAAGGAACGTTAAAAGCTCATCAAGACATAAATTTTCATTTTTTCTTCGAAGGACAAAAGGAGCGTATAGTCCAGCTTATATATTTCAAAGAGAAAAAAAATGTACATGGCGCGTAAATACATTAAAAAAAAATTCTCAAAAAATAAAAATTGTTCAAAAATTGATAAAAATTAAAAATATTTGAAATTTAAAAATCTTTAAATTATGGAAAAAAAATCAAAATTGGAATCATATTTAAGAAAGCAGCTTGATCGAAAATTAAAGTATTGTTCAGAAATGGAGAAATTATTCTCAAGTCATGTATTTGGAGATATTGAATTTTTACTTAAAAAAAAGAAATGTTTCAAAATGAAAAACTATCAAAAAATTAAAATGGAAAATGTTTAAAAATGTAAAAGCATCCAATCATAATGCTTAAAAATAAGAAAAAAATTGATTAGAAATTTAAAAAAATTACAATTTAAACAAAAAAACCTTAAAAAATGAAAAAGAAAAATATGTTCAAAAAAGAAATTCAATCTAAAATTAAAAAGCTCTTCAAAAAGAAAAAACTACTCAGAATGAAGACAATTTCACTATTCAGAAATCGTAAATTATTAATTTTGAACAAAATATTTAAGAATTATAAATTAGTCAAAGATTAAAAATCAGAATGAAAAATATTAAAAAATAAAAACTTTAAAAAAAGTGGTCATGTGTTCAAAAAGAAGTTCAGCTGAAAAATTTAAAACATTGTTTAAAAATGGAGAAATCACCTGAAAATGAAGTATTTAGAGATGTTTATTGAATTTTTACTCTAAAAAATAATGCTTAAAAATGAAACAGCATAAAAAATGAAAAATTTTGGAAAATTTTTGAACATGAAATAGTAGAACCTGATAATGAGATTATGCCCAAGAACAAGAAATGTTGAAACAAAAAACAAAAATTTAAACAAAATAATTTTTTTTTTTAATAAAAAGAGAATTGTCCAAAAAAAAATATGTCAAAAAAATTTAATCCAAAAATTAAAACATTGTTCAAAAAAGAAGAATTAATCAAGAATGAAGTGTCTAAAGATGGTGAATTTTTAACTTGAAAAAAAAATTCTTTAATGTTAAAAATGTCCAAAAACAATAATAAAAAAAAAAACAAAACAAAAAATTTGTATAAAAGTAAACAGATCGAACAGTAAAAAATTACCTAAAAAAAATATATATCAGAAAAGTAAAATTTTTTAATAGTTTTTAAAACGTCTCTATAAACGAAGTAGTGTTCAATATCCTAAATGAGAAACACTCCGACCTCCCCGCTCCCCCACCACGAGAAACGAAGTATTGTTAACGGGAATAAAATGAAAATACTTCAAAAATGAAAAAATAATTTATAAAAATAAAAAAACTTTAACCGTTCAAAAATTTTCAGTTTAGAGCATCCAAATTAATCTCAACAATTGAATTCAATTTAATAAAATTAAATATTAAAAATTTATTTAATAATAAAAAAGTTATGAAAATAAAAAAAATTGAATTACAAAGATAAAACTAACTATAATTAACTATTTAATAACCTCTCTTGGTTTAGCTACAATTTTCAAGAGCTGTGTAATGAAAATAATATTTTTCGAATTATTGAAGCTTAGCTGACATGTGATTGAAAATTCAAATTCTGCAGATGTAAATAAATTCAAAATTCAGTAAATAAAAAATATCATTTTTTTTTATCGAAATAAAATTGATGTGAAAAAAATTGAAGGTGTGATATTCTTATACCCAATTACCTAACCCGACAAGAATCATTAGGGTATATTTGTATATTTTAATGAGTTGTCCTGGTGTCCTTGACCTTCCCTTATACTACTTTCAGCGTTTTATCAAATATTTTTCTACTTTCAAGTAAAATTTCGCCAAGAAAAATTATTCTCGTTTCCTCAAAACTTCTCAAACAAGATCAAATCTAACTCTGGAAAACTTATCGGTGATTGTTGTTTACAGTGCACAGTTTATTAAAGGAATTTCCATCCTTGGCGTTCATTGTCATCAAAGCAAATTTCATATTTTCCTGTTTCAAATTCATGAGCACTCGAGGGTTCGAATTTAAAAATCGTAATAACGATTAGTTTACTAAAACACTTCCATGAACTACGCCACCGGCGACAATATGAAAGTAAAAGTAAAAACTAAAGTAGGTACTTGGATGATATTTTTCCGTTCATATAAATGTTAATAAAAATCAAAGATGACGCCACCCTGGTGTAATGTTGGGGAGGAAAGTTTATCGATTATATGCTCGGTATTTTTTTAATTCTCCCAAATGAATTTTTTTTTTCGACTTCACGTTATCTGAGGGTTGTATGACCGCCTACTGGTTAAAATTAGATAACATCAACGGGTGACGAGTTTTCGTAATTGATAATTTTAAAATCATACATACTTTTTTTTTTCACAAGATGTCGAGAGAAGAGGAGAGGCAGTTTCGTAGCACTGACTCGATTAACCGTTAACCACTATAATTAGGAATACGTACGCGAATTTTTATTACGAGGGTTTTTATTCCGATGATCGTATTATTTTTACGTTCCGTTCGAATTAATTCGTTGAAAAAGTGTCACGAGAAATATAAACATTGCGAATAGAATTGTAGCGTTTGTTTATTTAATTGTGTTCGATGATATTCGTTTTTTTTTTTTTTTTACTTGCTACAGCGAAATATTCTTGTTGTGGGCAATGTTATTACACGATACCATTTACAACGTAATTAATGAACTGCGACGAATTTGTAATTTAAAAAAAATGAAATAAAAACATACATCGATTGCTATATTTGTATATTAATATAAAATTCATATATTCACAATATTTACATTTTTTTTTTTTAAATATAAAGGTTAAATTTTTGGTTACGTTTCAAGGTAAATCAATAATCAGCAATATTAAGGGTAAGTAGGTACCTATACATTTTCAAAATAATTTTTTTAGGAAATATATTGTCTTTTTTATTACCTCTCTTCAATTATTTCATCAATCTTCTGCGTATCTTTTCGTTAATGGCATACAGTCATGCAGAATTAAATAATGAGGTTACCTATGCTTTTTTTAGCCACAGAATAACATACCTAATGGGTGGATTGTGAAAGTTAGCCGCGACGTAACATAATGGGACATAATTAGCTGAGTTTTTAATGAAATTGACATATATTATACCTCAACTGATTGAGAAAGAAGAGTTAGAGAATCTATTCTGGACCATTTGCAGTCGATTGACCATTGCCTAATTTCTGTGAAAAGTACTTACAATTAATGTTTGGACACCCTGTATAATTATATTATTGCTCACTACGTATCGTAAATGGGCGTGTCTGAAAATCACACTCAAAATCTAATTAGAAGTTGTTCTTGTGAATATCTAAGAGGGCTTTATTAATCTCCAAAAAGGCTGAATTGGGGTCAAAATGAATCCAAATTGGCAAATTAATAAAAAATTGAGAAAAGTTCGAAGAGCCTCAAATAACTCAAAATTGATAAATATGGACTCCTATGCTGATTACTGAAGTAAATAAATGAAATATATCTACAAATCTTCTTTCATAGATGATGTTGCAAAAGAAAAGGATGGGTTATTGCCCTTGAAATATGGTGAAGGGAATTTTTAGAGATCATAAATTTCTTCAATTACCGTTTCATATGACGAAGTATGCTCGAATTTTCAACATATAAATGTTGATGTTGGAGCGAAAAACAGCCCTTGAAGGGCAAGTTTAACCGTATGGATCCAAAACGGCGGATGAATCAAGGTTTGAGGAATCCTTGAGAGACCCCAAATAGTTTATATTTAATAAGTATGAACATATGATTACTTGGAGCACATAGTTTAACGTATGTAAATGTAAAGAGATTGCCATTATTACCCATAAGTCTAGACATAGGTAGAGTAGTTACAGTTAATGGTCAGTTATTTAATTGGTCATACGTCACGTGCGTAACGATCAATCATATAAGGATAGAATGTGATAAAATCTAGGTAATTTCATTTCTACCTTCCTAAATAATATCGTTCAGTTTTTAATGAACGACTGAAATTCTTTTGTCATTTGAATCATCAGCTGATTTATGTTTTTATTTTATTAGTAAGTCGAGGTAATTTACCACTATCCGACTTGCTGATTGATTGTTACACGCCTGACGTACAACCTATTAGAAAACGGACCAGTTACTATAACTACTTTATGTTCATACTAAGAACACAGCTCAAGGTTTGTAGCATAGTTGCTAACAGCTTTTTTAGCTTCATTTTCCCTAATTCAAGAAAGAAAGGTTGAGGAAAGGATGGAGCCTTCAAATCTTTGGGTTTCAGACCATTCGTAACCATAGAGCAAATATCTGTGTATACATAATACATTGTGTTTAAATGATTTTAATACACCCGAACGCGAAATTCCCTATCATGAGAAAAAATATTACCTATTTCATTTTGTTTGACTTCATTAATGCATGATGAATAATTCAAGACCTTTGGTAATTCAAATTCTATGATTTAAATAATCTTTCACTTGTTATTTGATTGATTTAAATTCTTTCTCTCAAAATCAGTGTTGTAAAATTAACTGGAATGAAACGTAAAAAATTTAAAAACAGTCATAATCTTGTAAATTATGGATTGAAATCGTAAAGAAACAATTCATTCATGTGTTAATATCTGAATCCCGCAAAAAGGAATGAAATAAGGGATACTTTTTGTTGGATGAAGAGAATTTAGCGCTTGAAGGTGTTGAAATCAGTTAGACACAGTGCATACCGTGCGAAGAACTGATCTTTGCACCCCTCAGCGTGAAATTCCCTACTTCTAAACAGAGTGTAAATTTTTTCATTTCTTTTGGTTTTTTATATGATAATAATAATTAATGAAAATCACCGTAATATTTATTAATAAATTTTCAACATTTAATTTTTTCATTATAAATTGATTTCAATGAATTCTATCAAGAATCAGTGTTGCCTAGTGAACTAAAGTAATTAATCAAATGTTGAATTAAAGTACATAGTTTTGATAAATATATCGTTTAGAATGGTTGGAAAACGAAATAATTGAGTTTTTATTTCTTGATTCAACAAAAACAACGAGAGAAATTGAATTATTTGAAGTTTTTACTTTCCCCAAGGGAATTTGGCGCTGAGGGGTGCAAAGATCAGTTGGTCGCCCGGTAGGTATACGTCTATAGAGTATTTATAATGACTGGTCTAGGTTCTAATTGGTCATATGTTACGTGCGTAATGACCAATCATAACGCTAGAATGTGATAAAATGTAGGTAGTTTCATTTCTACCTTCCTAAATAATATCGTTCAGTTTTCAGTGAACGACTAAAATTCGTTTGTGATTTGAATCATCAGCTGATTTGTGTTTTTATTTTATGAGCTAGTCGAGGTAAATTTATAACATTCCAACTTGCTGATTGGTTGTTACAGGCGTGACGTATGACCAATTAGAACCTAGACCAGTCATTATAAATACTCTATTCACGTGTAGCGTCGGTGAGTATAGATAAAAGTAGCTGAAAATTCGGTTAGAGACTCTTAATAGAAATAACACAAAACTACTTTTCTTTGTTTTTTAAATTTAGCTTAAATATGAGCTCACTCAAATTTTGAGGAATGTTGGAACAAGGGCTAATGACCTTAATTTTTTTACCTACTTTGAAAGAGTAGACTAAGGAAACCAACATGTTTAAATTATTACGAAGGGAGTTGGAGCAAAAAACGGCTTTTAGAGAAGATTTTATGCCATGAAATTTCTTGAATTTGTTTGCATTTTATTTTATCATCACACTGAAACGTTGGGGCCAAAGTATATAGGATACCTAGTTTTTGCACTTTGAAAATTAAACAAAAAATCAGAGTAGGGTCAATTGCTCACTATACGCGCGCTGTGATTGAGTCTCAACTTTTATTGGTTATTTTGAATTTTCCGCGTGCAATGGCCGAACTGATCACTGGTTCTTATTTCAGCCACCAATCAGAACGTGTTTGGTGGATCACCGCGAACCTAGCGATCATTCCCGAACCAATTACATTGCCTACCATATATATAACTCTGATTATCACTTTGTGTTGGGGGTTTAATGTTACCCGCTGATACGTTGTTACCGACTTGTACTGTTCAGCTTGTCTATTAAACTAAGTCCTGCATCATGCATGAAGAGATTATTAGCATTTTATTGACAAATTTGAACAAATCCCGATAAAAACTCCGCTTTAGTAATACGGCATGGCTGTTTACATTTTCTTTTTCACTTTTTTATCTCTCTACGACTAGAAAAAAAATTAATTTTTCCAAAAATTATGCTAAAAAAATAAATAAAAACAAAACAAAAGAAAAATCAACAAATAAAAAAAAATTAATGCGTAAAATACGCCTTATACGGCTGAATTACATCATTCTTGCCAAACTCCGGGTCACTTTTAGCCGTCTCAGTAGGCGTAGGAGTATCCAAATGGCTAATACCGAAATTAGAAGGATACAAGAATGAATTAGAAGGCTTAGGTTTTTCCAACGGTACCGGCGAATTCGGTACCGATGGTTTATTGGTCGATACGCAATTAATAATACCGCATCGGCAACTGGTATCAGCGTTTTCACAGCTCACCGGGGACGATGTGGTAGGAAACTCGTTCATTTGCAGTGCCGGATGGCATAGGAAAGGTTGATTGGTGCAGTTGGATGGTCGCAAGCAAGACCTCGATGGTTGGTCGTATTCGGGAGGATCTAATTTTAGATTTAAATGCCTTTGGAATAAATACGGAAAGTATTTCTGTTGTGATGGTACAATCATCGGTGAGTAACGACACGATACTGAAGCGATGGCCGAGATTTCTGGGAAGTTGCTCACAGCGCCAACGGCTGCCGCTTGGATTATACTGGCAGCGAAATTTGAATCGTAGATGCTGTACGGCCAGCCCATCGACATGCGTTGGCGTTTTTCTTTCATGCGTCTGTTTTGAAACCATACCTGGAATAGAGTTTTTTTTAAATTAGTAAATATTTAGAAAATTCAGAAAGTAGATTGTAGCCGAGAATTGAAAATTTTAGGTTTTCTTCCAAGTTTCAATCCCGAAATTTTTCATCTTCAAAGTTCATTGTTCTTTGAAAAATAAACAAAGTTAAGCAGCCGTTTTTTTTTCATTTTTGTTAACTCTGATAATTTTTCTTCTTGAACCAAAAAATGCAAAACTTCAGAATTTAGATATTCTTAAAAATGATTCATGACGCTGTAACTGACTGATATTCAGATGTTCTCAAAAGATCTCATACTCTGCTCAAAGTTGTTATAAATCAAAATTAGACTTTTCGTTGCATTTAGCGCCAAATAAAACATATGTTGAGGCTCACTGGAAACTAAAAATTGTATATCATGTGTCTCTCAAATCTGAGTGAGCAAGAAATCTGATTCAAATGTACCTATTAATAAGTATATTCACAATCGATCGCTTACTTACCCCCCAGGCCCCCATTCTTACTTAGATACATATACATGGTGCCACTTCCTTATATAAGCTCCTTCATACCATATGTAGGCTACTCATATCACACTCATGCAGTACAGTTTGCCTACCCTACTTTCCGAAGGGACCAAGGTACAGAAGATGGAATATCATTTCTTTCACCTTATGGGTAGTAATGAATAACGTTGAGAATATTTGTTTCATTATCTGATGACAAAAAATTGGAGATTTTGGAGGGAATAGGTGAAGATGAGTAATGAAAAAATGTTGGCAGCCATGATGGCATTGATTGAGTTTTTAGTTGGAATTTATCTACATTTGCGGGTAATTATCAAGTATATTTTTCACAAAACTTCCATCTTATCCCGCAGAGACTAGGACCGAAAAGCCTGAACTGAAACCGAAAAATACAAAACGATTTAAAAACTGTAACCAGAACCAGAATCATAATGTGAAGTGAAAACAAACTCCTTAAATTTCAAAAAACCGTAAAATAAACAAATTGAAGAGCGATTGCTCAAAAAGCCCAAGAATTAAGAACGAATTTTTCCAAGGAACTGTTTTAAGAACGAAAAACGAACTTCTCGGTCTTTTCTTTTTTTTTACTTTTAACAATATCGGATATCAGCAGATGCATAGTGATGGAAAAATATCGAATTGTCGATAAGGAAAAAATTAGCGATTATCGTCAAAGATAACATGTTGTCGATTATTATTCATAATTTTCGATTCTTTTTTTTTTTTTGCTTAATATAGATAAGTTTTGACTTGGTGACTTCTAAAGCTGGTTTTCGATATAAAAACTGCATTTTTTTACTTGCTCATCATTAATTTTAGAGAATACTAGAAATTAATTTATCCTACTGCTTGCTATTTGAAGAAGAAAATCTATTTTTTTTGAACTATTCTTCATTCCTTCTGTGAGAATTTTTGAAAAATCATGATTTTCACATTAACTTCATTGCTGCCTATAGCCTACTTCCTTCTTGTATGTAGAAAAGAACCCCTCACGCCATCTGTACGCGGTGTTTCACATGAAAAAAATAGGGGAAAATATCACCCTAAAGAATACGCTCATAATATCGATTTATATTTTAACTTTCTCCGCTTTCACTAGAGAGCGTTTCAATGCAGTTCTCGTGCTGTGCTTCAGTTTTCTTTTGTGGGATATTATTACGTCGCGTTACGTTATACGCGTTATGCCTAACTCTGGTTTCCTACGGGTATTATTCTATTCATTAAAAATGGATGATTTTTTTACACGAATCGATGAAGATACGTACTTTGATGGTGGACTCAGGTAAACTCAACTCTGAAGCTAATTCGCATCTTCGAGGTCTCGATACGTAATTTTCTTTGTAAAATTCTCTTTCCAAACGCATGAGCTGTTCTCGAGAAAATGCTGTCCTGTATCTGCGTATACTCGGATCCGAATAATAATCTGAAATATAGATTAGTTTCACTATATTTATGTTAGGCATAAACAAGTTTCTCAAGAACTCACTCTAGTTGGCCAACTTCGCTAAATTCCTAGAATGAAAACTTGAGCCCATTTCCAAATTAATTTAAAAATGTTTCCCATACTTTCTTCGCCAATACTACATATTTTCGATCTTATATCGACACTAGATTTTATGTTTAGTTGCAATCGATAATATTTAGAAGCTATATATCTTTTACTCATCATTACTATTCAGCCGACTTTAACTTGTAATGAACAAATATTTCTAAAATAAGCTTGAAATGAATTAACTTTATTACTCCCCAGTGAATGAATTTTCATTCGCCCGTCCCCAAAAAAAAGGAAATACGGCACAAGAATCTGTACGAATTAGAGAAATAAACCTGCTCCTAAGATTTTGTTGATCCCTCTCGAAATTTTGGTTTGCCTAATTCATCTAAAACCTTTCAATGTCTAGCTCAGTACTTTTTTTTCGCCCAGTAACTTCGCCAGGGACGTACCGAAGACCTTCTTTAGGGGGGGGGAGAAAACCAAAAATTGCCAACTAATACCATGAAATTTTACCAACCTTTTTTTTTTTTTTTTTGCTCCACGAAAAAATATGATGGACAGGCTTGTTAGTCTTCAAAAAATTTAAATGCTGCACAAGTGGTCAAATTTACCAACTTTACGCTAAAACTCCAAATTTGCCAACTTTTTACGCTAAAACTCCAAATTTACCAACTTTCCAAAAGCCAAGGGGGAGAAGCTCCCCCCTCCCCCCTTTCGGTACGTCCCTGAACTTCGCAGCGAGAAGTTAGATTAAAGATGAAATCAGTTGCGACCATTGGGCTTCTACTCTCAAGCCCTACCCAAATCCCTAGGCTTCTTTTGATTCAGTCTATGCTAGTCAGTAACTAGTGATGAAAAATTAACGCAGATTTTTCGTGACATTCTGCAATGTTGTACCTTTTGGAGTCGATGAAGTAGCCGTTGCCATTTCTGCTTTATCTTCGTCCCACTGTTTATCGGAACACGAGTACATAGAAGAATTACCGAGCATTTTTTGATCACGAAAATTTTCCTTCGTACAGAATGCGGTTGGATTGGCGTTTGAATTCATCGATTTATGAACTTCCGCATCCATTTCTGAAAAATCGCGAAATCGCCATTTTCGTAACTACATTCTTAAGTGCTAAAAATTAATTATTGGAAATCGTTTATGATAATTTATCAATAATAGAATTGTTTCGTTGATTTTTAATTTTTATTTGAAAAATGCGTTTTATCTCATTCATGATTTCATGCGAGAGAATAAATTAAGGACACCAACATATATAAATTTTTGTTTCTCAAGTTAATTTGGACAGGAGTTAAAGAGGAAACAGCTTATTGAGAAGGTTTTGAAGTATGTAATTTCTCGAATCTTCCATACGTTTTTACAAAACCAACTCAGAAAGCTCGGGTAGTTGGAGACGAGAATACAACAGCTTAAATTTCGGCCAAATGAATCCAAAATGAAGAATAGTCGAAGTTTGAGAAAGACTTGAGGAACTCCAATCCATTCAAATATGATAGATATGGACTTTTATGATTGCGATTATATGTATTCATATTATATCCTAAATTCATCTTCACAAGTCACGTTGAAAGGGATGTGGAAGGATTAATGTTCTCAAAATTTGCTAGGGGTAAACGAAAAATATAATATTTTTGATTGTAATTCATATGATTAAGTGAGCCCAACTCATTAATATACTCAAATATCAGCTTCTCAAGTCCGTTGGAAGGGAAGTTGGAGAGAAAAATTACTTTTGAAGACAAAATCGTTAAGCCCGCTAATTTCATGAATCGTCTTTATCTCCTCACCTCATGTACTTGGAAAGCTGAAATTGTGTATGTGGGCTTTGTTTGGACTAGAATACAACCTCTTAAATTTGAGTCAAAATGAATTCGAAACAAATCCAAGATGACGGATTGTCGAAATTTGAACCTGGTTATAAGGAGCCTCAAATTTGTCAAGATTTAATGAACACGTACACATTTGAAATCAAACATCTCAAATACATTTTGAAAATATGAAGAGGTTAATATCATCTGCAAATTGTTGCAAACATTAATTAAATAAAAACTCACATCTAGTAATGCGGCATGGCTGCTTACTTTTTTTTCTTTTTCTCTTAATTATGTACCATTATATTTCTACACAGAAGTCATTTTGTCTTTTTATTTTCAAAAAAGATTTAGATATAAATTTTTTTACGAGATATTAAATTTTCAAACAGGTCATCATTCTATAATGATTTTTTTTTTATTTCAAAGCCATACATCCTAGCTCCTTCATATTTTGAGTAGGCAAACGTCATTACTTTTACTTCATTATAGCTGACTATTCACTGCACAAAAGGAACAAAATGTTTGACGAAACACCCTGTATACACAATACATATCTGCGTATACAAAAGCTTAAAATATGAAGCTTCATGTTGGGATTAAAATGGATCTGAAATGGCGGCTGCTTTAAGATTCGACGAAAATTTGTGGAGCCCCAAATAATTTCAATTTGATACATTTGAAGTTGTATACATAATATAGGTAGTCAGAAAGGGTAATATTTTTCAAAACAATCTCTCAAGTAGTTTTGGAGGGAGTATAATGAGTAGATATAATTTTATAATTTTTTCAATAAAAACAATTTAATATAAAAACACCCGACTTACTTTCAGCATATAGATATAGAATCATTATAATGATATAATGTACGTATGAATTTATGAAATAGGTTCGGAAGAAAATAAATTGATCACAACTTTATTACAATAGGCGCTGGTGTCACTTCGCAGCAGGTCGTAAAACTAAGAGACTCTTTATTTATTTTTTACAGTTTTGCTTTATGAATTTAGTACATAGGTGACGATATATATTATATATATAATATATATTTATATACATTCCTTCTAGACTATAGCTTGAAGATTTTGAAAGAATTCATACATCCTAAATTATGTATATATAGATAAGCATATATTTTTTTTAAAGCCATCAACATACGAATAAAATGGGAAAAAAAGTTAAAACTATAATAATAGATAGAAACTAAAACTTATTAGAAAATAAAAAAATTAAAAAACGCCCATAAATGGAAATGAAAAATTGGTCAAATACTCTTTTTTTGAAAAAAACAATGTATAATGAAATAGATTCGGTTGATGTTGGTGTTTGTTACGGGCCTATGGCGATGAGCACAAATATGAGGAATATTCCAGAGGAAAACAAATTGCATTTCTGAACAAACATAGGTACCTAACGAATAATAACGTTCATATCTTTATTTGCCTTCATTAGATTGAATGGTGTAAAAAAGTGTTTCATCTACTTTTTTTTTTGCGCTGCCACAAATGAATGAAAATTGACTCTGAATTTTGAGCCTATGTGCCAATAATTATCAATGATTATCATACTTCTGTAGGATTAGAAGAAAACACCAGGGAGCTTATCAGAAAATCCACCTCAGACGTTCAAGGTGTTTTTAAAAACACGTGTAAGTAAGCTTCCATAGATCTTGCCACCAGAAAATAGAAATTATGCTTAAAGAAATCTATGCAAGGTAGATATTAACGTAAATATATAGTGGTGATAATGATACTCACCTAAGTAATTCAACGACAAAGGGCCTCCCCCATTAAGTAGGTAAAGTCGGCCCTTGATGCAAATTTGGTCAAAAGTGGTTCCAAATGTTACTTGGGACCTAAAAACATTCCACCTAAATTTTTGACCCCCTACCCCCACCTCTTCTGGAATTATCGCGCATTATATGCTAAAAATTCAATTCGCGGTATTTCTAGTAAGAACTAGAGAAAATTTTTGAAATTTTCACAGAATGTATGTTCGTACGATAATTTTTTGAAATTTTTTTTTTAATTTTTTTCTCATTTTTGGGGGGTTGAAAATTTCAAAAAAAAAATTTCAAAAAGTTTTGGGGGTGTCTTTCTACACTGGATTCTCAATAAAAATAAGTGCTGATGATTCTCGCTAAGCACCAAAATGGGCCCAAAATATGGAACTGCAAGTAATCATGTCCATATCTTTTATACTTTAGGTATAATGTGTATTCATAAAAATGGAGATAAATGATTTTCATTGCATGTCATACCTTCTATAAGATGAAATCGTTTCGGTATTCACCTAGTACCCTTATTGCGCACAAATTGAGTGGGGGAGCTTATTTTTATTGAGAATCCAGTGTAAAATAATTTTGTTTTTATTGATTTTTCCTCTCTCCATCATCATAATTGTCGTACAATTGAAAAACACTAAATTTTCAAAAATGGTTATTTTTAGCCTCCTCCCCCGCCATTTTGGGCGTAATAAAAACACTTCGAAAAGTGTTTGAAGGTTTTATCCTATAGGAAACTGAACGAAGAAAATTTTTTTACTAATCTAATTTACCCCTGATCCTACTCCTTTCAAAGCTATAAGCAAAAAATCACTTTTTTCAAAGGTTTTTGTCCTCTCGCACATTTAGCCGGAGGGGTAGAGGAAGCAACTTTCAGAATTTTACTTAGGTAGGCATTCTTCGCATGTATGGTATAAATGATCTTTCCGGTAATTTTTTCTAGGTCCGAACCAAAAATGACTGGGCTTTAAGTGTTATCGTTGCGGATGGTAGTTGAAAAATACACGTTTTTATTCAAACTTCATTTTTTTTCAGCATGTTGCACCCCCTGAAGGGATTTTGAAAAAATTATATGTTGTACCTAAGGGTATGACGAAGTGATGAAAAAAAATTCAGCGAAGGCACCCACCAAAATTTTTTTTAAATTTTTTTGAAATTTTCAACCCCTCCCCCCCAAAAAATCAGGAAAAAATTTCAAAAAAAATCTCAAAAAATTATCGTACGAACATACATGTACTACGTATGATCTGTGAAAATTTCAAAAATTTTCTCTCTTCTTACTAGAAATATCGCGAATTGAATTTTTAGCATATAATGCGCGATAATTCCAGAAGAGGTGGGGGTAGGGGGTCAAAAATTTAGGTGGAATGTTTTTAGGTCCCAAGTAACATTTGGAACCACTTTTGACCAAATTTGCATCAAGGGCCGACTTTACCTACTTAATGGTGGAGGCCCTTTGTTTAATTAGAATCGCCTCATCCTTAGATCATTATACATTTTTAATCATATACCTACCGTCGATTGATCCATTTGTTATTCATAATTTTATCATTAATTGTACCTATCTTTCGCATAATTGTAACAACCATTTCATTGGCTTTCAGAATATTCAGTAAATACTTACTCATGAAATTTACTTAAAATTTGTCAAAAAGATAGTACGCGTGAATATCTAAAATTACATTTTTCAGATTTTTGATCTACATAAAAATGGCAGTTCATTAAAATTTCTAGGATAATTAAAATTTTCATTTATTGTTTCATGATAATAATAAAGTATGTTCTAGGTAGAGAACACCAACACATCAATTATGGTTCACGATGAAATCTCTTAAATTTTTCATATCCTGTTCGAATGTTCGTGGGAAGCCCTAATTTGTATGCAGTGTCATTTGGAAATCCAAATACGATCTTTCAAGTTCAGATAAAAATTAACCTAAAATAATGAATGCCTCAAAGTTGGAGGAAATATTGAGAACTTTCAAATAGCTTAAAATGGACCTACGCCATTACTTTATAGAAGGTGCCTAAAGATGTGAGTATGGTTATTTTAAATTCACTTTCTCATATGCAGTAAAGCGTTTGGGGGTGAATGAAAGTCCAAAATGTTTGATCATATTTTCATATGAGTCTGCGAAATCAAACTTTTAGTGTCATAGACGAAACTGTAAGTTGGTGAAGAGTCAGCGATGTAAGAACAGAACAAGAACGAGAATAAAAAAACTAAAACGAAGAACAAATCTTTTGGTTTTGAGAACGAACCATAGATCGAAAACATGAACTAGAATGAAAAACATAACGAGAACAATATTACACGAAAATGAGAGAACAAGAACCTAGAACTATAGGAAAACAACTACTCAAAGCATCTTCGTTCCCAAAATTTACTAAATATTACTGAAAAAAAAAAAAAGTTGAGTCTTGTTGAGTTGATTATACAAATTTTTCAATTTTTCATTTTCCTTCCAAGCTCAATTTAAGTGAATGTAAGTATGCGTAGATAAATAACACATCCAACTACTAGCTACTTTATATAGTCTGTTCAAAATAAGAATGTGCTAATGCGTTTGCAAAAAATCTATGCAAATATTTTTATGCATTCGTTGATCACTTTTGAATAAAACAAGCTATAAATATTTCAATGATTTAAGAAGAAGTTATAGAAGTTTTCAAAGTTTAGAAATTACCTATGTATTTTTCACGTGAAAAATTTCAAATTTAAATTTCTAGTACCAGAATGACAGTTATGACATTGAATAGAGCAGAAAATTATGCATCGAAAATAATAATCCCGAATCGATTTCAATAACTTGGCGGAGAGATGAAAATTTGCAAAATTTAAAATGTTTGCTTTTTTGTTTTTGTTTGTTTGTGTTTTCAAAGAGAATATAGAAAAAACTCTTCTTTAAACTGTTTTTATCTGAACGGCGACTACGACATTGAATAGAGCTTAAAATTATGCTTCGAAGCAAAATTCTAAAGGGAATTTTGAAATTTTCAAAGTTTGAGCAATTTACATTCTTCGACATTATTGCAAAACACATCTTTACATGTGAACTATTTTTCTTACATTTTGAACCAAAGAACGAAGATATAAACATGAAATGAAGGTACTTAAAAAACGAAGAACTGAGATAATAAAGAATGGAACAAGAACACGAATATTATCATCAGCTAGAACAAGAACAAAAGAACGAAGATGATCCGTTCTTCCTTCACTGATTGAAATCGAAAGCGATTTTTGGAGGGAGAGTCAATTAATGTTATGTAGTTTTTTGAATTATACATACTTATGAAACTCAAATTTCGTATGAATAGACTCGATTAATTTAATTATTACTTACTATAATATGAAACTTTATAGGCTTGGGTCAAAACGGTTACAAAATCGATGAGCATAGACGTGTATGGTTAGTGAGACTGTAAATATTAAATATCCTGGCTTTACCTTTTTATGTACATTTTAGGGATACGAAAGCACGGATGTTGCGATTAAAGAATTGTCTATTTTATAGGTTTTCGATCGTTTGAACCAAGTTGAACCTCGAAAAGCAGATATAACGTGCGTTCAATTAATTGGTGAATATTCAACATAAAAATTCTTTTTTATATCTACCTAATAATTTCTTGCTAATTTTATTTCTTCTAAATTATGATTTGTGGATTAAAAATTATTTTTATGTATATTTAATTCAATTTAATGTATGCTTAATTCATAATTCAAAAACATTTAAACCATTTCTGGTTTCAAAAAATGGATAAAGTGATTTTTACTATTAGAGTTAAATAATCAATTGAACACATGGTATATGTAGAATTATCACAGAAGTGCATGAATAGCTCAAGACGTTTTGAAGACAACTCTTAAATTGGTACCTACTACCTAGTAACATTATAAGTGAATGTAGTTACTATGTCCTCTCGGTATTTTTAAATTAAATAGGATTTAATCCCATGTGGTCCTATTTTACAAAAAGGAAAATCAAACTGCCACGGAACGAAATTGATAATTTTTTCCTAAATAAGTACTTATAGATGCTATCTATAAAACTTCTTTTAGGTAATATTTATGTACTTAGTTGGATACAATTGCAGGGAAATATAAAATAAAATCTCAAAATTTTGAAAATTATAATAAAAATTTTTCATAAATCTCAATTTATATATCTGTGAATGCAAGTGATGGTAGAAATGTCACGGGAATTATTTTTCCCAAGAAAAACTAGAACATGAACATGAAATGAAGGTACTTGAAAAACGAAGAACTGAGCGAATAAAGAATGGAACAAGAACACGAATACTATTATCAGCTAGAACAAGAACAAAAATAAGAACAAAGATGATCTATTCTTCCTCCACTGATTGAAGTCAAAAGCTGTTCTTGGAGAGAGAGTCAACTAAAGTTAGGTACGTAGTTTTTCGAATCATACATATATTTTCTTCACCAAATACATCTACGAAACTTAAACTTCGTATGAATATGATGGATTAGTTCAATTAATACCTACTAAAATACATAGCCGGTTTTAAGGAGGGAGGGTGTCTAACCCTCCCCAAGAGCTTCTTTTTTTTCAGGGGTTTAAATCAATTTCTTGATAATTTAAACAATTTACTATTTTTTCCACTTGACTTTATGGAACTGAACCTCCCCCTCCTGCAGCGATCCTAAAACCGGCACTGCTACAATATGATAAAAAATCCTCCAAAATCTACATTTTCATTCTTCCCTTCATGCTTATTTGTGAATGTCTAGCTTATTTTTGGTCTAACATGGGAAATAGTTCAATTATGAATTGTGGAGCTGTAAATTTTTGAAATAAATTGCTCTATTGATTTTTTTCGTAAAGTCGATGAGAGTGCTGTAAAATGTAGTTGAAGTAGGCTTTTCATAAATGAAGTGTTGTTGCGTTACTTTATTATTACTGTTTGAATAAGTTCAAAACTGCATAGTATTTAAATTTGATGCGTTTCTCATGTTATATTTTAAGGTTTCCATTTCTTTGAGCTAATGAGAGGTCAAGCAAATCATGCTCATTTAGCACAAGTTTATTGTTTTAATTCTAAATTCCTTCTACTATTTTACTTCAAAAATTGGAAAATTTTTCTTTCCTGTTTCGCGTAGGATTAAACCTCCCTCCCCCCACCAAAAAAACCAAAACATGGGAAAACTGAAAAAAATTATATATTTTTGGTCCCTTCACTGAGAAAATTCTGGCTATACGCTTGTGACAGCATGAAAACATAGGTTTATTTCAACTACATTTTACAGTGTTTAGATTAAATTTAAAGAAAAAATTATTGGAACTTTTTTTTTGTAGAAAATTTATCACTCTGTAATTTATTACTGAACTAGTTTTCATGTAAATGCGAATAAGAGAGATATTTTCAAAAAAACCATTGGATGAAGAAAAATATGGAAGTAAAAATCAATTTGTAAGGAATTTTTTAATGGCCAATTACCTGGTCATCCTCAGCTATATTTCAACAAAAAAAAAAAAAATTCGCTTAAATTTCACAGTATCTACTATACTTATAGCTGAAGTGCTGAACCGTTGTACTGCATGTGAGTACTTACTTTTCACTCGTGAGATTACAATGGTTTTGTCGTTTTGTGCAAGAGTTAGGTACTCTTGATGTCTTCTTTAAATACAAAAGATTTATTTATCAAAGAAAATATGAAAATAATCAGTAATCACCAAAAGAATAGTAGACAAGAAATTATGAATACCGTCTCTTCAATTCAATTACCATCTGTCCTATGAAGAAATTTGAAAAATCTACTTCAATTGACTTCAAAATACTTCCTCATCTCGTTTATTCCGTTATCAAAAACGAATTAAATTTAAGGAATAAAGCTTATATCAATATTTCAAACATTATCAAAAATGTCAACTGTATAGGTAACTATATGTGTTTAATGAATTTCAAGGGTATAGTTTGAAATTGTTGGCAATACTCGAGGGATTATGTTATCTATTCCCGATTCAATTAAACGCGATCATTTTTTAACGCTGTGCAAAGTGTGAAAGAGTTACTCGACTGTTTTATTGTTACGATTACACATCTGCACTTGTTCGAAGGGGTTGTGATGGTTATCAATTACGCGTAAGCTGTTGTGTTGATTTAGAAGGTGGGCATAATTGTTCCGGGTTATTGAAACTGAATAGTTGTTTTGATGCAAGCCTTGCGTACGATGTACCGTCGAAGGGGTTACTTGTTTGATAAATCTTTGAATTGGTTTACAATTTGTAACCGTAGGAAGGACTGACAAATAATGTATTTTTTATCGAGTCGTACTTACGTAATGGTGGAATCTCTGATTTTGGAATTGGTTATTCATAATTCGAATTGAAATGCGGAATTGAAGTTTATTGAAATAATTAATCGAAAGAAGCCGCGGTCTCAGGATGGAATTGAAATAGTAGTACTTGTTTGATGAAAAAAATGCCTATTTATTAATTATACATATGAAAATTTTTTCAGACTGTTTATATTCAAAACATTTTCAGATACCTACAAAACTACAAATATCTGGAGTGAAAGGAATTGTCTACTTATCGGTATTATCATAATCTTGCACATGCTTTTAGCCTAATAAAGGATTAGACATCCAGTTCGAATGCAATATGTTTTTGTTATGAATCATCAAGAAGATAAGTAGCCGAAAGCTTCGTGGATTTTTTTTTTAAATCAACGTTCAACTTCTACGTATAATTATTACATTTTTTAAGATCCACGAACGAATTAATTACCTTCAAAATTACCATCGTTCGAGTTCTTTTAACTAAGAAAATCGTTCAACATATTGAAAATACTGACCGTAAATCGAAGTAATGTCTTCAAAAGAACATGGCGACGCAAACAAAAATTGCGAATTTCTCGCGAACCACTGTCTACAGGAGCCAAAGAAACACCGAACACATCACATACGCTAGTGAGTCTTCACTTAAGCTAATAATCTTTTTACCGTAATGGCAAAAGGATTTTTCTAATAATTCGAAGTTGGAGTTTCGCATCTCCCTCCATGATTTTTTTCGTTTTTCTCATTTTCCGACGTAGCTAGATAAACCGCACACAATTTGCTAAGCTGAAGGGATTACTCGTTTCAGCATTCATCTGGGATTACAACAAAGGTGGCGATTGGTCGACTGGGTCGATTTACTTAGACGTCGTTTCAACCCCATTGGACGTTTTCCGCGTACTCTTGCAGGCGACCATCGATTCTATGGGCGTTTCTAGGCGTGGTATTCGCAACGAAAAGGCCGACGTTTTAAATATTTTATAACAACTTTATATATGTGTATACGAAAGCTCTTAAAAGTTGTAACCCTAGGCTAAAATGCTTTTGATACGTTTTCATTGAGCAATCATGCCTTTCTTTAGTATGCCTATTATTTCGCATTATTTTCACGCAATTTTCACCCTTGTTATTGTAGCTTCCGATGCTAGTAAAAATTTAACATTAGGCTCTTTTTTGGCTTTCCTTTTGCTACCCCCTTTTTTTTTTACTTTTCTGTTTTATATCGTTTTCTATAAACGTAAGATTACGGTTCGAGGTGTGTTGGTTTTTATACGTTGGTTTTACTGTCGCAACACCTCTGTGTTTTTCTGGATAAATTAAACGATTTGATTAAATTATTTATGATGTCGACGAGTACCTAGCTACGTACTACCTATGCGGTAATGGTTGACGTGGATTTTTCATTTACACAAGCATCACTTTTTTTTTACATTATTGTTTCAGTTTTGCAAAAAAATAATAGAAAATGAATGGTACCTATAAATTATCGTCTTTTCAATATAATTTTATGTAAATATCTAATGAAATGGGCAGCAAATGCATAACTTACTGTTGTAAGTTTATAGTTGCTTTCATATATTCATTTTATTGCTGATTTATCTTATTATCTACCAACTCATTTAATCAAAGACAGAGTTTTTTGTATACTATTGTCAGAAATGAATGCCCTACGTTACATTTATATATGGCCGAAATGAAGCTATTTTTTTTCACCAAAATAATGTACATGAAAAAGGATTTTAACTTGTTTTCAATGATGTAACTTTCACCATTGTCCTTACAAGGGATTTTCTTAGGTACCTTAAATGAAATTTCGCCCGTGATTTATAACTACCGCTTGTCATTGCTCTTTAATTTTATCAGTTCTTGGGGACTTTAGTGTAAGTAATCAAAAAATAAATTGATATTTATTGATGCCCGATAGAAAATATTATTATATTATTATTTTTAACAATGTTTGCAAACCTGTCCTACCAATCTGAGGTGAGTAAAAAAACGAGATTCTTGACAACAATTTTTTAAAGCATAGGAAAATTTTATATTATTGAATTTGAAGTAACTTCAGTATAAAATAAGTAATAAAAGGTGTATACAATTGCCTAACTTCTCTATTTAAGGAGTCTTATTATTTTGTAAACATTTGATGTTCTTTATAAATTAATAAATTATGCTTATTTTGCGTTTAATCGCTTTACTTGATTGTCCTATTGTTCTTAATATCAAGACGAAAGTTTGAAGGGATAAGGGACAAAAGGTTTAGGGAAAACACCGTTGAAAAATGAAAATAATTACAGAAACTGTACGAATGAAGAAGAATTTCAATGTTAAAAAGACGTGAAGAAATAATGAATGTTTTAAAAAGTGTATTTATATCAATATGAAATACAAAATTTGATTTAAAAAAATTCAAAAATATAAAAATAAATGATTCTATATAGGTAGTTAGGTACCCACTTATTTAAGTTAAAAAATGTTAGAACTTTAAGATGTGAAAATGAAAAAAAAAATTTAAAAACCAAATGATAAATAAGTATAGATATAATTATTTGAAAAAAAAGACTTGATGTTCGAAAAATGAAAAATTAAACATTAATACCTATTTATGACAAAATTTAGGGATCAAAAAAATATAAAATTGAAGGTAAATTAAAAAAAAAAAAAAGAAAGTAAGCATTCATGCAGCATTACTGGAGCTGAGTTTTTATTGGGGCTTGTTCAGAGGTTTGCAAATAACGTTGCTAATCCCTTCATGACTATAGGCCACATCGAACACCAAATCTGAAAACCCGTACCACTCTATCTCTTCAAAAACCACTTAAGAAGATGAATTTAAAATAAAATGTATTGTTTCTTGCAATGCAATAACCATACGAACACATATTTTTCAAATTATAACTACTTTAAGCTCCTCAAATTATCCTCAAATTTTTACGATCCGTGATTTTGCATCCAACTTGACTCAAATTTAAGTGATCATGTTCTGATCACCCATCTACCCTTTACGCAAATTTGATTTTTCCACGTCAATTTGGTGAGAAGATATGAAAGAATCATTAAATTACCTGCATTAATTTCCCCTCCTAAATCCGATTTTGCTCTAATTCCTCTTCAAATTAACTTGGGAAGCTAAAATCAGAATAGGTTAGTCACTTGGGCTCATTTTATCATGTGACACCATAACAATAAATTTTCGACTTCTCGTGTATCCCTACCACATTTTTAGATCGATAACCCCTCCTTCTCCCCTCCAGCATCATGTATGGAGTTTAATTTGGGATATAGTATACTCCTTATTTCCAATCAATATTCATACAAGTTCATGTTAGTTATTTTCATTAATTTTAGGCTCCTCAAGCTCTACTCAAATTTTGATAATCCGCCATTTTGAATTAATTTTGATCCAAATTCAAGGAGTCACATTTCAGTGCCGAACTAACTGTACGCACAGTGTTTCAGCTTTCTAAATTGATTTGGTGAGGAGATATGAAAGATTCAAAAAATTTCATGACTGAAAACTTCCTTAAGAAGCTGTTTTCTTATATAGGTAACTCCCCTCCAAATGCACTTGTGAAGCTGAACCTTGGATATTTTGGTATATATGACACATTCATTCATATGAAATCAAAGACAAAAATTTTGAGTGATTTACCCACCCTCCAGCTCCTCACGAAGTTTGAGTGATTCGCCATTTTGAAGTGTATAGAGAAAACAAAAAATTACATTTCTTGTATTTTGAAAAAGAGTCTCTCACAAAATTTTGAGCGACTCTCTTCCCAAATCAGGTAGTCAATTATCTCCATCGTTTTTTTTTTTTTAACTCAGATAAAAAAAGAACATAAGCAATTATGCCAAATAATTCGATCTGAGTTTGTAATTGTATTTTATTCAAATTTGCAAATAATGTAGTTAACTTCTTCATTCCCAATAATAACGCCCAGTGATGAGTTTGAAAACTTCTATACCTATCCCTTTCAAAACCATACAAGAAGTTTCATTCAGTATAATATGTAGTACTTCTTGTTCACAGAAATCATAAGATGAGATCATATTAATCAAATACCAGCTATTTAAGAATTCTCAAGCTTCCTGCAAATTCTGATGATAAGCCATTTTGAATCCAAAACGACGTAAATTAAACAAGGTGATATTCTGTTCCTCAACTAATCCCACATATCAGATTTGACCTTTCTGGATTGATTTGCTGCTGAAGAGATATGGATAATTCATAAAATTAGGTACACCTATTGGGATTTCCTTTCTAAAAGTCGTATACTACTTCAACTCTGCTCCAAATTCACTTAATAGACTTACATTAGAATGTGTGAGTTATTAGGACTCATTTAATTAAATTACACTATAATTATTAATTTTTGACCTTTCGTTTACCCCTACCACAGTTTGAGGATAATAACATCTCCTTTTTCCTTCAAACATCACGTATGAAAATGAAATTGGAGAAAAAACGAATAAAAAAATTAATTGAAAACACTCATATCTAATCAATGTAAATCCAACTTCTTGGGTATCTAGTTTTAAAGGCGATAGGTAAACCCTTTTTAGTTTCGGTATTGAGCGTGGACATGAAGAGATTTAACAACATTATTTGCAAATTTAAAGAAAGCCCCTGTTAAAAACGTACTTTCAAAAATACAGCATCACTGCTTAACGTGTTTTCAAAGGTTTCGAAGAAATTTCTGGTGTATATTCGGGGCTTCATAGCAAACATGATATTTCATAAATTTATTCGTTTAAAAAAGTCTGTTCAATCCATTTAAAGCAATTAACGATAAACACAATTCATTTTTATCGCTTTCATTATTTTTGAAAAGCATTCAACGAAATTTCGTTTCGAATTCGAACGGAACGAAATTGCTGGTGGTGGAAAAAAGAAAGCATTTCAAAAGGAAATAACGAAAAAGAGTTTTAAAAAATAATTAACGCCGTAATGATGACGCACGTAAACGGTTAAAACGTTTAAAAGAGGTTCAGCTGCGTTTCGTAAAATTGAAATTAAGTCGGGGCCGGATTCGAAGAAGATTCAACGTTTACGTTTGTATAAACGGGGCAATGCGGGCACGTCGACGGCGGTTCGTCGAATAAGGAGGAAAAGACTCTAAAATGTAGCTGGGATTAATCTCCCGAGAATCGAGATAATAGAAGGTGGAATAGGGTGAAAGGTGCGGGGAACGGCTATATTGCCGAGCTGAAAGCAATCACGACCCGAAACAATTTGTCAAGGGGCAGAATAATAGATGGATGGTTGCTCGGTAAATGGCCCTATAACGCTATCCTATTATCAATGTATTAAAATCTAAATTCAGCCAGTTTATCTTCTTTTAATCCTATTATATTTGTAACGATGCGAACTAATCTAGTATCATCGCTGAAGCAACAATATAATATTGATTAACTTATTAACTTCATCCGAACTGTTTAGCGCGGCGGGCTGTGCGCCTATGTTTTTCATTTTCTGCTCTTATTTTCGCTTCGGTTTTCCTTTCGCCGTGAAATACCGGTTGTTTTTCATTTTTGACTTATTTATCCTATTTATATTTATCGCTGTTACCAACGTCGGCGATGTAGGCCTTTTATTTCCTTCACGTACGCGAATATTGCTGGTCGATGCGATAATGATCTTAATTTAGTTTTTGCTTCTGGTATATTAAGCACAGCAAAAGCGTATTAACGTCAAATGATGAATTAAGGGTAAGGGTAAGCGAAAATATGTACTGTATGTGTTCTGCTGCGTGCCACTGACTTTTCATATTTTTTCTTAGGAGCCTAAGAACATAAAAATAACACGAATTACAATAGTGAATATTCACATATTTTTAACAAACATTAAATTATTTTTTCATGGACTATTTGTCGCTTCAACTTCTAAAATATTTGAACTTTCAAGATAATCTAACTTCACACCCACGTGTTGTACAACAAAATGACAGATAAAAATGGTTGTAAATTTGGAGTGAAATAAAGTTGTGTAGGACTATTTTAACCGCAGAAGCAATTCTTGAAGAAATAAAAAGAAAAAGTAACTGTTTGTGAGTAGGCTCACCCTTTCTTCAGCTAGACATCACTCATATCTATGGCGACTTTAATTATAGATATGTGATGTTCAAAAAGTCGTTCTCTAATGAAAACAAATTCTTTAGTATGAATGTTTTCCATATTTGCCTTTTTCTTAATAATATCTAAATTAAATTTACTGAGTTGAAACGTATTTTTTACTTTCAACGCCGTTCACATAGGTTCAAACACATGATTAGAAAAATTTTAAGAAGCACTAAAACCTTAATTATAGGAATCATTTTTTTTTTTCAAAAACTCTACCCCCTACAGCATCAAATAAGCGAATGAAAGAACTAGCTATTTTAATGACCGAAGATCGTAATGTAATGTAACAAAATATGTTTGCCTGTTCATCACTGATTTCAGATTATTTTTCAAGCTTTGAGTATTAATATAGTGATATGGAGAGATAAAAGCCATACTCTTAGCATTACGCATCAAGGGACCAGGGGCGTACTGAGGACCTTCTTCAGGGGGAGGAGAAAACCAAAAATGCCAACTAATACCATGAAATTTTACCAACTGTTGATTTTTTTTTTTTTTGCTCCACGAAAATAAGATGTTAAATAAATACGATGTCACAGTCTTGTTAGTCTTCAAAAAATTTAAAAATAGCTGTAATAATACTGCGCAAATGGTCAAGTTTACCAACTTTACGCTAAAACTTCAAATTTACCAACTTTCCAAAAGTCAAGGGGGGAAGCTCCTCCCTCCCCTCCTTTCGGTACGTCCCTGCAAGGGACCTGTGAAAACCCTGATGGAACTACATTTTTATCTCTCCATATTACTATACCGGGTGACTACTTGATTCGAGCACCCAAGCGAAAAAATTAGCCAAAAGGTGAACAAATTCAAAACATACTAAAACATATATGTATTTTTGACAATGAAAGTATAAATTAAAATTGTGTATTTCATTGATAAATACTTTTAAGCATTAAATAAATATTATTATGCCATTTATTGTTCTTAATATTATTCAAATATGTAATTTATTTCTATGAAAGAAAAATTTTTGCGCTTGGGGTGCTCGAATCAAGTAGTCACCCGGTATACTCAAAGTTTTCAAATTAGTAACAAACGCTGATTTCTATCAACTCATAACTCTCCATGGTTCCTACCTATACGCGCTTCTTCAAAATTCAAAACTCGCGCCTTTTATTTAAAAAAATTGGAATTATTCGGGTATTATGTAACTGCGAAGTCGATTTTCAAAGTTTACGTTAGCTGGCAACACCGCAAAGTTATATCGGAATTTTATTTAGCATTTTTCGGGTTTGGTGCTTTGATTTCATAAATTTCTGAAAATTCATTTTAAATTGTAATATTTTCCTTCGTATTTTTCTCATCGATTATAAATTTTAACATTGAAGTACCATGGTTAGTTTCTAATCGCGATAGTCATTTCATACTCTGCGAAGTGGTAGTTTATTCATCAATTATTATGCGTTGTACTTTCGTTTTCTTCAAAGGGGATGTGTACAGTGTTTCTTATACTGAGCCGCATTCATGAATTATTCCTCCCTTATCATAAACTTTGATTGATTTTATGCTATTTTAGTAGTTAACAAGGTTAGGAATTCATTCTATTCATTTCAAACACCGGCACGAAAAGCTTTTGTGAAAAGATAACCTGTTATCAACAATAACGAAAGCATAATTTTCAGATTACTTGGTTCGCCGAGAATTTCGACTCGATTAAGATGGTTTCTTATTCTGCTAATCAAGCTTCTGTTAATAGCTGCAATCAGGCTACCGATCCTGCGGTGTTTGAAGCTGATAAGCGTGCTGTCTACAAGTAAGTTACCACTCTCCATAGAGACGCAAACGCACCACTATGTACGAAAACTTTCATCATGTTGGTGTTAACTTTTCAGACACCCGCTATTTCCGTTGCTTGCTTTAGTATTCGAGAGATGCGAGCAAGCTACTCAGTGCGCAGAAATTCCCAATTCCGAAGGCTTTAATATGGATATTCAAGCTTTCGTTCAACACCAAGAAAAAGACAAGCGTCCATTTCTCACCAATGATGCCGAAGTCGATGGCTTGGTTAGTGAAAGTGTTATGTTTAAAATTAACTTGGAGCGAATTTTATTCATAATACATCGAAACATTATTTCAGATGATCAAAGCTATTCAAGTGTTGAGAATTCATTTATTAGAATTAGAAAAAGTACAAGAATTATGTAAAGATTTTTGTACGCGATACATTACCTGTTTGAAAGGTAAAATGCAGAGTGAAAATCTCCTAAAACCGGATTACACGAGGACTTACTCGGAAAATAATAGTAGTAGTGGTCATTCCAGTGATAGTAATTCGCCACTTTCTTATTCTCCTCGTCCTTTCCAGGTACTCCGCAAATGTGATTTTCAAAAACTTATTTCTTGCTCGAAATTAATGCCATTTTATTCAGTCTGATTTACAGGTAGTTTCAGCCATCGTATCTAATGAGCAAGTATTCAAAGATAAACATATAAATTCAAGTTACTCGCAAACCTCACCGGTGGAAATGACTGGTACTTTGCCACTGCCAGTTGCTTCCAATCAACTGTTATCCATTAATTGTGCTGTGACTGCACCCGAACCCACTCACCCGTCTTCTACTCCATCACCAGGAGTAATCCTGGGTAGTACGCCTCTATCTCAAATTGGTGTGCACTCTTGTCCTGTGTCAAATGAAGTGAACCCATTACATGGTTAATATCTTAATTCTTATCTTCATGTTTTTGTATCGTGTCGTAAACGTATTTTATACTTTTTTTTCTCTCTTTATAGAATCTCTTTCACCAATTAGTGGAACATCCTGTGATGAAACCGATGATCATTTTGGTAACAGAAGAAAACAAAAGAGGGGTGTTTTACCAAAATACGCCACCAGTATTATGCGATCCTGGCTGTTTCAGCATTTAGTTGTGAGTATTTCGATAGAACTGTATTTTAACTGATATTTTACATATAACGCGATCCATTTTATATTATAGCATCCTTACCCAACTGAAGATGAGAAAAAGCAAATAGCTGCGCAAACTAATCTTACCTTACTGCAAGTGAACAACTGGTTCATTAATGCCAGAAGAAGGATACTTCAGCCAATGCTAGATGCTTCTGCTTCCGATAAAAAGGGTAAAAAAAGTTTCATTTCATTTATAAGTTATTTTATGTCATTTTTATGGTGCTAATTTAAATATATGATTTTAGGAACGAGTACTGTTGCTTCAGACGATTCAGACTCTGATTGTAGTGAAAACGAAATTCAAATTACCGAAAGAATCCAACACTACAGTGAAGAAGATACTAATCAGTAATACCGCTTTTCTGAATCGAATCGATGAAGCATAGTATTTTTAGGGATTCAACTTGATAAGTCATAATGCTATACTTATTTTTTTAAACAAACTGTTCTGTTATTTTTTTGTTTTCGTTTTTATTTGCAAATTTATTTACGTGAAAGTATACGAATTGATTTAGATTCATAAATACGTTAGTGATGTAAATTTTTCGAAATCGATGCCTATTTTTTTGAGCCCATGATTTTGAAATATTTTGGGAGTACTTTGTATCTTAATTGACATTTTTCAAATTATATGAAAATGTCAAGTTTTCAGTGAATTGTTAGCGATTGAGATTCTTTGCATTGACTGTAATACAGTAATTGAGAACTATAATTAAGAGATATTAAGGCTTTACCAAAATTTAATATGATTACCTTGTATCATAATTTTACCACTTTATTCTTTATGAATTATTCTTGTATTTTGAAGATGTGTGATTTCAGAATAACGAAAAAATAATTAATTAGCATCTTGAAGAAATGAGTGTTTTATGTTTTTGAAAATAAGATCGGTTATTTTAACCGTTGCGGTATAATTTAGTCTTCGGTCTTTTTTTTTTTTTAAATTTAATATAATTATTGTGTGGTCTTCCTATATTCCCTTTTTTCTTATTATTATTTTTTTTAGTTGATGAAAAAAAAAATGATTGAAATGAAACGAATAACGTTTGTAAAAAATATGGAATTCACGATTCTAGTCAACTTTTTTTACAAAATTCCGAACCATGACAAATTATATCAAGTTACATTAATCGTATCATTGTATGTTTTATTGAAATTGATAACTCGGACTAGTTGTGCCATAACGAGCCTTGTTTAAGGAATACCTGATTATTATTCAGCTATATTTTAATAATTCTTAACCGTTTAGTCATTGCGAGGCACGGTTAAAATAACGTAAATTATACAGTATTATTGTGTTAGCCATATGCTCGATAACGAAGTCATGCCATATTTTGATTCGTGTATTATATTATTATTTTTATAAGGAAAATGATTTTATAATTTAATTTTAGAGGTTCCTTCGAATTTACGCTCAACATCTATTTTTAACTGCTAAGTGATAATCTATATTCCAGTTTTTCGTTATTAA
This sequence comes from Phenacoccus solenopsis, assembly GCA_009761765.1. Taxonomy (NCBI): domain Eukaryota; kingdom Metazoa; phylum Arthropoda; class Insecta; order Hemiptera; family Pseudococcidae; genus Phenacoccus; species Phenacoccus solenopsis. Next base: position 9,461,773 of record CM019756.1, read on the forward strand.
ATTTAATCTTTTTCGTGTTTAGAATATGAGTGATCATTCGCCTAATGCTTTTCACTTAATACTGCGTCGGAAATACGAAACACAATTTTCTAGACGTATTGGCGTTAAAAATTTATTATCTCGGTCAACTCATTACTTAAGTCACAGAAATGAATCGAGGCGCGTATGCTCGTACCAGGCGTCTAGAAAATTTTTAATTTGCTAGCGGAAAATTCATTAAAATTTCAATTGGTATTTTTTTTGAACGTGTTTCCTAATCAGTTATAATGAACGGAAAGCGTTGGGCGTTTGACCGTAAAAAAGGGTCGATTTGTTGTACGCCCCTGCATGAATTTATTGTTGCTGATGATATCGTATGTGTAAAGTAATATCTTCCTGTTGTTTTTCTCATATATTCCATTTTTAATTTAATATTTTTTTTTTTCTTAAAAAGAAATATAGTTTTAAATTGTAAGTTGGTCGTTGCTGTATCGCAAATAAACGCTTTTTACAATTACATGCCATATGCGTAAATTTGGTTTTTTTATTGTAATTCACGAGCGGTAAATTTAGTCAACTAAATGCATTTAAAAGTGTATTTTTTAAATATTGTGCCATCTTGAAGCTTTCGTTTATTGCGTGTAATTTAGAATTCTTATTATGTATTGTTTCTATTATACAATTAAAGACATATTTTGCTTCATTTCTTTCATACCTATCTCCATCAAGTGCATTGAGACCGAAAATGTTTGGTATTTGCAAATTGATAAAATGTGTTTTAATGGAAAAAATCACGTAAAATTCAAAAAATGCCAACTAATGAATGAACGTATGAGGGACAATTTACGACCGGTTTTACGGTATTAATGCTTCTATACGTGTACGTAGTGATTACAATAAAATCATTCTTAATTTGAAATGTTGTAAGTCTCAACGTCATTATGCAATAAGTACTAATTATACTTCAGCAGTATGTACTGACGGTTTCCCTTTCATTTGATAGTATTTTATGCGAAGGTTTTCGAAGGAAAGTTGGCATTTGGTAGAAGAATAAGCCCAGGCCATAATTTATAGATTAGCCAGATAAGTTATGACATAATGTACCACTAATCCTTGGTTCATTCTGAGATTTTTGAGAATTAAAATTTACAGGTACTTCGATTAAATTACAATCTCTTAATCGATTGAGATATTTCATAAAATAAATATGATGAACATCATAATGTTCAAAATTTGAAAATAAGCGAAAAAAATAATGATAAAAGAAAAGAAATTAATGTACATGGCAAAAAAAAAAACAATGAAATATTGGCAACATCGCAATATTTTTAAAATGCCCGAAAATACAAAAACCCTAAAAGAACTGCAAACGCATCATTAGTTGTTACCGCCAAAATGATGTCGAAAATCGAAATTTCTGGCATTTATGCTCTAATAAAGACCGGATTTGAGCGGAAATTCTGTGGTATTTTTTATAATGCTCGAATTTTTTCTCTTTCAATGGTCAGGGAAAACGAAAATATGCCTAAAGAATTCCTTGTTGATGATTCAATTCGCATTCAATCATTTTTTCTCGCCATTCATTCGAAGGTAACTATTGTATTCGTATCGTCGACAATGACACATTGACACTGTTTAGCGAAAGTAAACATTCGTTTTCGTAGGCTCAAAATCTAATAGCGTCAGCATACCACTCAAAGTTCAAGAACCAATGCAATACGTATGTAACATGATACCTGTGATATCGAAGACGTTATGCAATTATTTCACGTGTGCAATATCAATATCCCATTGAAAAATTACAGTAATGTCCGAAGGTTTGTATGTATTTTCAGCAGTGAAGTATGTATTATATTTGCCACAGAATAGGTAGATCATGTATGTTACTATCAAGTGTATTAGTTTCGTTATTTCAGACCTGTATGTTTCACATGTCAACATTAATTGTAAATTTGTTTCAGATCTTCGAAGTGTATTTTCAACACGCCTGCGTTGTAAGTATAGCGTATTGAAATTGTAATTTATTTATCTACGTAGCATTAATTTGTTACTTATTGTTGAATAATCTAAAATTTCTAATGACACGTATTCAGGTCCAAGGTCCAAGGTGATTCTAAACTCGTTGCTTCTATCAAATTTTAAATATACTTCATATAATTAGATAAAAACGGAATTTCGTTTTAAAAATAATAGGTTATTGAGGAACACCGCATTGGCGTAATTAATTGGTCAATAATTCAAATCATCGTGCTTCCTTCATCATCAACCGATATGCGGGAATATTGTAAGAAAAAAGAAAACGAAATTTTCATACTTTATGTTTACAGAGTATGAAATAATATGCATTATTTTGTTTCTAACAAATACATGGTTAATTTTAACCTTGGCTGACATCTTCAAGGTGTGTTAATTACGGTAAGTTCGTCGTGAAATTCGACGATGGTATAATAATTGCGCTAAAAAGTAGAATATTCCGTCGAAGATTTTTGGAATGTATACGACACGTTTACGATGAGGAGTTTTTGTGCGAGTGAAATGGATATAGGTATGACAATTCTTAACATTAAAAAGCCCACACCATTGGCGAACTTGTTCTTGAAATATGCGGTAAATTGTTGGTGTATTGTTTGACCTACCTATTCAACGTAAAGATCCACTTTTTATCGCCGCTAATTGCGAGCTACTTTTGAGCAATTGTACATGATATAGGAGTAGATTACCGTGTGGTATATGTTAAACGCTGTGACAGCCAGGAGATAACTCCGATGGGCAAACTGTGTTAATTAGATAATGAAATGATATGCGCATTAAAAACGTGTATTTAAAAACATTATGAACATTAAATCTTACAACGATTGTAGAAAAAAAAATTACATTCGTATGAGTTATTTACACAGATGCTCTCGAATTCACTAAAAGGAAGACAATGGTCTATAATACAACGTAATGTTTTCATAAACTATCTGCCTTTGTCAGGTTTATCAACATTGTCGAAAAAACCTAGCGTATGTAATGTGGTAAGGGTTCGATTAATGAGTGGTTCTTTGTACCTCCAAATGGTGGTGTCGATGATGCTATTTTGTTTGAAATCATCGCACGATTTTTTCAACGTTTTCACGCAATCAGCTCGGTAATGCTGGAGTTGTGCGTCGGCTGTATCGATTGAATACGAAGTACATCCTTGACTAAGACACGCCAATGGGAAATGATTATGGAGCGTTAGAGCTCTTTCGGGATTATGAAAACATTTTATATACTGGTTCGGTTTGGTGAAATTTTTACTCCTGTAAACATGTTGCAACATGTGCATATAAGATGGTACGCTGTCGAACCAACCGTGAGAATGGATGAAATCGTCTAAAAAGTAAACGTTACGAACATTGTAGGAGGCTCGAGTTTCATTCTTTTCGCTAAGAGCTTTCTTCAAAACCGTATCCATTAATTGCCTCCAATTTGATACCTTTTTAGGCATAATTACTTCGTCTATATCTAATAACACGATGTATTCGTATCTATACATATTTTTATACAAACAGTCGTTATATGGGATTAGCTCATTTTGACGCTTATGATTAACCTTTTTGGTTAAATATAAATGCTGGAATCCTGGTATATTTGGTTGACCTCCGGGCAACGTAATTGGGGTAACTTCTACTTTACCTTCTTTCACATAATGATCCAACACTTTGGTTACATTTTGATGTACATGTAGCTGATAAAAAAATATCTTATCGGCTCCTAATAAATGCAATAACTCTATCCACTCAATTAATCTAACCGACAAATCGCTGTATAAGAAATCCAAACCTTTGACGCAAACAGCAAAACCTTTCTTCTTCTCGGCCTTATTATAAACGACTTGTAAATTATTGGTAGCCGTGTCGCATATCTTCTCCACCAACGATACTGATACCGGAACCAAATGATGAAACGTTTTCGGTATTTGGCAGGCGATCAAGTAAGGTTGAAAAACTCCTTGTTTGTAATTTCCCCATTTCTTATACCAGATATATTTGTATTCCATACTCTTCACTACAACCGGCTCTTTATGCTCGGAAAACCAGAACTGGCAATACGTCTTGATGGTAGGTTCTATTCGATTTATCATACCTAAGATTCTAACCGCCGGACCGATTCTACTCAGCTTACGGACGTCGTAGTACGCCCCGTACAGGTGGAATGTACCGTTCGAAGTGTGCAACGATTGCCAATACAAATTATTAAATTCCAAATCATAAACGCTCGGAAATTTAGCGCAGCTTTCGTTTTTATAAAAAATCGCCTTGTTTTTATTCTTATTCCAGTACGATATGGGTAAATTGGGGAGCACGTTTTGGATCTCGTTGATGATATCTTCGTCAGGATGATTGACCGTTTTATCGGTTCGTGGTTCTAGGGTTCTGAAATCTTGTAGCAAGATCTTGGGCGATTCGATTTCTTTCTTGAAGCCTCGTTTGTCTCGGAATTTATAGTACACTACGTTTTGCTCCGGGTATAGATATAGGTTCTCTAGAGTCGGATATTTGCGGAATTGTAATATCGCTATTACGATAATTGCCCATAGTAAAAGAAGACATAGTGCCCGGCGAATTGGTCTGGATTCCATTAAATTCATGCCTGTAAATTTAATTCATTTATTAGTGAAATTATTTTCTACAGATGCAAAGAGCCGGAAATATGACTACATTTTATCAAATTTTACGCCATTTTTGGATGATAGAGCACATGAAGGAAGAAATATCTATGCATTTAGAAGTCTTAAACAATTTCAAGAAATTCTTGACATGTCGAGATACCTCTACTAAGTAAATATATTTAATTGATTTTCGTTCGTAGAATATTTTAATATGGTTTTATTTTAGATTATGTTTATGGGAATTTTTTACAGCTTACAAATAAGAAATGCGGAAGAGTGTTTCCAGTATTCGAGGTAAGAACTATACATAACAACTCTATGATCATATTTCATTTTAAACACCCATTTTGTTGGCTGATCAGTGAAGTTGATGAACGATTTGGAACTTATAAATGAACGAAGAATTTCTATATCAAGGTATACCTAAGTTTTTCGAGACCAATAAAAATAACAAAATTAATGTCCGCAATTCATCATTTCTATCTTGTATTTCTCAAAGAAATTTTGCATGAAAGCTCCTGATATGTGCCAAGACTTTTTCCATTTTGTTTCCAAGACAAGAAAAAAAACAGCAAAAATGAGTAGAGAAAAAGAGCCATCCTCAGATAACGATAGATTAGTAGCAAAACACTTCAAAAAATAGTCCCAAAAATGACAAACAAATTCCACTTTATTTCAGTGAATACTTTTTGAGAAATATCGGATTAAAACCAGGGGCGTACCGAGGACCTTCTTCAGGAGGGGGGGGGGGAGAAAACCAAAAATTGCCAACTAATACCATGAAATTTTACCAACTGTTTTTTTTGCTCCACGAAAATAAGATGTTAAATACGATGTCACAGTCTTGTTAATCTTCAAAAAATTTAAAAATAGCTGTAATAATACTGCGCAAGTGGTCAAGTTTACCAACTTTACGCTAAAACTCCAAATTTACTAACTTTCCAAAAGCCAAGGGAGGAAGCTCCCCCCATCCCCCCCCTTTTGGTACGTCCCTGATTAAAACACGCTCAGAAAAAATTAACAAATACGTTGGTAATCAACACGCAAAGCATAGCCTTAAATGAGTCATAAAATATTTTGGAGTTTTGAGAACCACTCAGGAGGAAATTTTCTCTATTCTACAACTCCTAGCTTTAATTCAGCGGAGCTAATGTGTTATTTATAAATTAATGCTTCATTTGCAATATGATAAAATAACGTGAAAAACCTTAAAATCCAACGTGTGTAGCAGAATTCAAAAGTATTTTTGTGGGATTCCTAAATATGGTAAAATATGATATTAAATATATTTTTGGCTTATGGAAATAAATCCTACAAAAAAAAATTATTCATTTTGGAAAAATTTTTTTTGAAAATTTTTGATTTTAATCCGTTATAGGAATAGTAAATATTGACTTTAAATAAATTTTAAACATAATATTATTGGGTTAGTTAGTCAACTTTCCTCATCCTGCCACTATCAGTTTTCAAAAAAAAATATGACACGTTTCTATTTATAGAAGGTATGAGGAGTTCAACCAAATAATTTTGAACATTATGGTTCAAGAGTTGTAGTACGTGATACCCCAATAAGGAATGATCCTCATTCCACACGTAAGCTCCTGTTTCGTAAGTAAGAGAATGTCAAATGATTTTCCTTCAAATAGCCAAAAATAATTGAGTATGATCCAAAACATTGTGTAAAGAGCATTATGCTAATATTCGACTTATTTTGTTTGAACGAGAGGGCTGCTCATTTTTGAAAAATTTTAAAACCTTATTTTTGCTTTTTTTGACTAAAGATATATTAGGGTGAGAAAAATCAATTTTCCATTATTTTTGTTTCCTCACACTTCCCCTCTCATATGGCAGATAGGGGAATAAAATTTACAAAGGGGAATGTTACGAATTAGACTTGTAGAACTACTAACTTACTAAATAAGGTCATACTGAGTTGCTGAGACACTGGAAAATTCACAGTAGGCTCCTAAAGTTGGACTCTAGTGAGACAGTATTCTAGTAATTAAACATTACCTATGATACGTAATTGGAATTGAAAAAATATCAAGAATAATAATAAAAATATCATAAGGGTAGTTCGCGAAGAGAGTAGAGATGATTCTCAGAGCTTATCATGTAATAGCAATGCTTATACCTTTGGTTTCTTGTCTTTGCGATTTTAGAAGGCCAAATCAAGATAAATGTTTGACACTCATGATTATAATATTTTCATTTTTAAGTTCAATGAGTAGCGAATTACTCAGCATGTCTACTCCAGGCAATGAAACTGCAACAACTGCACATTAAGAGTTGAACAATACTATCTTTCCCCTCCTCCCTGTCACCAGCAGATTAAAAAAATCCTCATTCATCGTAACCGTTGCTATCGAACCATACGTGTGAAAATTTCTAAAATTCACATAATCCCGTATACGTCAACCAGAATGAAAACAACAAGCGACATTTTTATCGTAAAATTAGCTGACCATCGATAACGTTGTCGCGACCGAATCGGAAATATTTTTTCTCATCTTATCGAGTATTGGTAGTCAGGTCACGGCACGATGTATGGTAGCGTATAATTGATTTAGATTTTTTTATAGCTTCGTATCAACCCTTAAGCGATATGTACGCCGGTGTTTATACAACCATTCGAAGGTGAACGGTGGCTGGAGGCTAAACGCTTCCGAGAGTTGTTCGACATCATCGGCTGGTTATTTTTAGAGTTCAACTTGTAAAGGTTAATTCAGTTGCAGTTGTGCTACGTGAATAGTTGAGTTTGTAGTAAATACGATAAGCCTTTCTGATTTGGGAAGGGGAGTAGAGTCTCTGTATCTTCGCGTTTCAGACCATTTGTAGTCATATGGCAAATGCTCGAACATTTTTAGTGTGTTTAGACACTTAGCCAAGTGCTGGTTTGATGGAACCTTCTTCATTCAGTTACATCATGTGTATCTAGATAGCTTAAAATTTATATACAGAGTTCATTGGGGGCTAGGATATGACCTCTCGAACTGCCTCAAAGTGGATGTAAAATGATCGATAGTCAAAATTCAAGAAAGCCTAAATAGCTTTTAGAGGTTTTGAGTCACGAAATTTTCACCTCAAAATAGCGAATCACTCAAATTTTGAGGTGGGCTGGAAAGGAGGTAAATAACTCAAAATTTTCATTTTTCAGCTAATGAAAGAGTGAGTCACGGACACCAACATATTTCAACTTCAGCTTTCCAAATGCATTTGGAGGTGAGCTAGCCTCAAAAACAGCATTTTGAGGAAGTGTTGAGTCTTGAAATTTCTTGAATTTTCCATATCGCTTCACCAAATTAATCTCTTTACGTAAAACTAGGTGTGTGGGGTTATTTGGTGGCCAGAATATGACTTCTTGAATTTAGGCCCAAATGAATCCAAAATGGCGGATTATCAATATTTGAGTAGAGTTTGAAGAGCCTCAAAATTGGGAAAATGTGATTTGTATGAACCCATATGAGTATTGGGAACAATAAGTAGACTATATCTCAAATTTACCTTGACACATGAAATTGGAGGGGAAAAGGAGGGGTTATTGATTGACCTCAAAATGTGGTGAAGGTACATGAAAAATCAAACATTTTTTTATCGTGGGATCATTTGATGAAATGAGCCCAAGTGACTAACCTATTCTGATTTTAGCTTCCCAAGTGAATGTTAAATATCACGCATCCTTGTATTCTTTTTCTTCTGTTAACCCCTTTTGGTTATTCCCTATCAACACTGTCTGGGCACTTATTATTTTTTCGCGGGCAATAATTATCAAAAAACGTCAACCCATAAATATAAATTAATCGAGCCGTCGCATCAAGTGTCGCGCCTTTTCTTCATTTTCGGACCTAACCCTTGTTAATTCTCACATACCAAATATTATTTTTCGGCTCTGGCAAATATTAAAACTAAGTATTACCACTCTTCGGCTATTTCACGATGTATGTAAACCAATTGAACCCTACTTCCAAAATCATATATAAAAGCTAATCTCAAACTTACAATAGACAGAATACGTTTTACCTCTCATAGAGAAATTACTGAGTTCTCACGAAGAGTATACAAAGTAAATACTTTTTAAGTTTGTGTTGTGTTTTTACTTTTTATTTTATTTTAATTATCGCATCGTGTATCTACATCAAGCCACGTGAGTACCCTTAAATGGGCTCATGCTATTTTATACTATTTTATATTATGTCTCATTAATTTCTTATAATAAAATGCATTAAAAACAAGTTTTCTTTGGACTCGGGTTTTAATTAAATTTAGGGATCATAACATGAATTTTGAGGAGAGGTGGAAATATTTCATACCTCTTCCACATCTCCTCATTAAATCGACTTAGAAAGGTAATGACCGGAATATGACCTCTTTGATTTGTAGAAAGGTAATGACCGGAATATGACCTCTTTGATTTGGGTCAAAATGAATTAAAAATGGCGGATCATCAAAATTTGAGGATAACTTGAGGAGCTTCAAGTTGTTACAATTTGAAACATGTAGTCATATGATTATTGTTAGGCAAGAAATGCTACATTTATTCTAAATTCAAATTCCTAAGTGGTTTTGCATTTTGGAAGGGATAGGGTAGGGATTTCTAGACTTGGTAAGGGGTGTGGCATGTAGAGGGGGGGGGATTAGTAACGTTATTACTTATATGCAAGTCTGAACAAGCCCCGATTAAAAATTCAGCTCCAATAATGTGGCATGATCGCTTACATTTTTTTATACAATATTCAGTTTACTGCACCAAAATGGAATAAATAAATCAGAGAAATTAAATAATGAATAAATAAATAAATAAATAAAATAAACAAATAAATAAATAATACATATTACGTATAAATATTATGAAGTCGAGTACACTTATTATATGTAGTAGCACCTAGTTTCTTACCTTTTCCTGCCTTTTTTTCTTAATTTTAATTTCCCTTCAAAATTGTTTAAGCTTGCACTAATTAAAATAAAATTGAAATTTTTAATTTTTTGGAAAATGGTCGTACCTATTTCGTACTTCGTTCCTTAAAAACCAAAATCCGTGCCTATTTCTTACTTTTCATACCTAGTGGACTCCAAAAAGAGGGTTTGAGGAGCTTTAAATTGCTAAAATTTGATAAGTAATTGAACTTATATGATTCCTGTAGGTAAGAAATACTACCTATCCAAAAGTCACTTTTTTCAAGACTCAGTTTTTGGGTGTCCTTGTGGCCATCAAGGGATTAACAACAGCATCTGCAAATTTGAATATGTACTTAATAAAAAAACTTGGCTACAATTATGTAGCATGGCTGCTAACATTATTTTTTATTTGTCGCTTATCTCTTTCCTTATAGGTATGCGATAATAAAGCTGTCGCTGATTTTACATAATAGGTATTTGATATCTTTACCTATAAGGTATTTGTGTATGTACGATTGATGGCGCTGAAACCATTTCAGTAATGTCGCGGATCATGATACATTGATATGGGCATTTGAACGAATGTTACTATATATGTTAAGTCCTAATGCTGAATTTCTCACGTATATCTTTGCAATTGTGCATTAAACGTGCTCCGTAGCCAATGATCGATTTGAAAATGGAATGAATCAATTATCTATACATACATCGAGACTTTATACTAGGTAAATATCGTTTCAGATTTTCCTATTACTTTTGCCATATGATGAGATTTGATGGCGCGCAGAGAATTCCTCGTATATGGGAATTTACAATGTTTCCAAAGCTAATGACCTAAGCAGATGTATCAACGAGAGAATAATCGAAATAACCGACAATTTGGTTTCAATTTTGGCCGCACTCCAGCGTCGTAAATGCATCGAATGGAATGAAGGGAAAAGGTACACGAAGTCGTTAAACTCGTTACTTTGTGCATGCAACGTGCGTTCGAAAAGCACGAGATAATTGTAGCCGAATACGATGCCGTGTGGGGTCACATTGCTGTACGAATTGTGCTTCGTTGAGGCACCGATGTCGAATGTTTCGATCTATATTCAAATTAACACAGTATACTGAATACAATAAAAATCATAACGACCGTGGTGGAGCAGCGAACGACGACGTTTTGAATTTCAAACCGCCATATCCATATGCAATCTCACGAATAATAGATGCTGTTACGCCACAGCTATATCTCTTAAGACATCTTTGCTTGGAAGAATATTACAAAAAGAATGCAGTTACGCTTCAATCCGTATTGTCATCAAGGACGAAAAATTACCGAATACCGCCAATATGAAGCGGCAAAAAATTGCCACGGATTTAAAATTAACGCTGTTTGTATTACATCTTCGTGGACGGATAGTCATAATGACAAATTGTTGTCAAAGCGTACAATATTAAGAACAGCGAACACCGAACAGATATGTGCGACGCAAATGCTCCTCTAAGCGACGTGGCGTTTAGGGCACGTCATTCAGAAAAAAGCCTTCGCCTGTTACACGATATTGTGTCGGAAATTCGTACGAGATTTTTTTCTCACTCTTGGCAAAACGCCGATAAACAACGGTACAGAGTAATGACGTTACGTGTTTCAAGCGCGTAACACGAACGTACCTAGATCGCTGTAATCGAACAAATGCGAGACAATTAAGATTCGGATATTTATGCGGAAGTAGGTGGATTTTTTTCAATCGCCGAACATCCGTTCATACAAAGTCGTTCGATAATACAGTTCAACAACTTATCCCTACCACTTCGTCGATGTTCTTATGCAGATGGAAGCGTGCATAATGCATCGACGTTTAGTTTGCAATTTTGCCAGCTCTAATGGATTCCGGAGTCCGTGAAGGTTAAAGCCTTGGGCCTTGGGCTACATGAAATTTATTAAATTAGTCGAAATGGTTATATTAGAGGGACACGGGGAATGGGTATTATGGTCGTAACGTGGCGGATAATTTTGGCGAATTCGTTGGTACGTGTGTTGGGCGCCGATCATTGTGATGTGACGTGTGTTGTGCACGCGAATTACACGTAAATAGCGGGTACATCGGTTGCAATTGTTGATACGTTACGATTGTGTGATTTGTAACCACAGCCAAATCTAATTTAAGTATCGTTCGATCTGTATCACTATGACAGTAACGGTTAAATCAACGAGTTGATACGTTTAGCGGCCTATTTTTCTCATACCAGCGTATTGTACGATTTTTGGATATTGTGAGATTTAAATGGATAGGGGGGATTAAGAACCAGCGACGAATCGAAGAATTTTTGGGGGGGAGGGAGTGTTAGAGTAAATTTTGCCGCCTAAGAAAAAAGAGATGTAAATCGATTTGTCTTTTTTTTTTTTTTTGAAAAAAATAAATAAGGAAACACAATAGTAGGTACCTACTTGTATTTAAAATTGTCAGCTAATACAAAAAATGAGAAAATTCCATTTTTTGATCATTTGCCGACGTTCTCCAATTTTGGAGATCTGGTCGCCCCCCCACCCCTTAATTCCGTCTCTGTCAAGAACTTTTCCTTCGTGAAAACACTTTTGTATAAAAGTAATTATGTGATTTTTACCCCAATATAATCACCAAATTCAATGTGCATCTGTTAACTTTCTAAAAACATTTAAATCACTAATTTAATAATGTTCATATTTGCAGCATATATTTGTGTTGTATCTTGGAATGTTTGTGGGGAAAAAAATTTCGATAAACCTCAAAATGGCGAATCACTCAAATTTTAAAGAGAGTTGGAAAAGGGATAAATGACTCGAAATTTCCATTTTTGATTTCATCAAAAAATTAAAACAAAAACACCAACATATCTTAATTTCAACCTCCTGTGTGCATTTAGGGTAGACCTTTTTTTTTTTTTTTTTTTTTTAAATCCTCACTCCCAAACATGCCGTTAGGTGAGGGAATTTTATTGAGATTGAGAGTAATTTATAATTTACATGCGCCTATCTACAGGACTTTTACGCAACTAAAATAAAGAAATAATAAACATAAAATTAACAATTGTAACTTAATGCTAGTTTAATCTAGATATTCACCGCTTGGGCACGTAGCGGAATAGAATACCTAGATGAGAAATTAAAGAAGAAGAAATTGAAAATAGGAATAGAATAGTCAAAAGATGGATAGAAAAGTTGAAGAGAAAGAATTTTTCAGCCATACCCTAAAGCTCCCACCCCCAGAAGAAGCCGCCACACATAGCCTACCAAAATCGCACTCATCTGACCAGTTGGTTTTGTCAGAGGGAAGAGGAAAAGAGACGAGTGCACATCAAAGACAGCACTTGCGTGCAGGCGACACCAGATGTCCTATCTACGTCCCTTCCATCTGCGAAGAAATGGGGTGATGATGGGGTGAGTGGGGTTGAAAGCGAGGAAGATCGACAGGGAGTGGACGACCCGGCCCCCATCGACCCTCCTTTCAATAATTTAAGAATGCTAAAGTGCTGCCATTTTAGAGGTTGAGAAAATCGAAAGAAAGTTTAATTTTGATTTGAAGCAGAAGATACAAGTTACTTAGAATAGGCTTAAAAAATGGCTTTATGAGGAAGTTTTGAGTCATGAAGTTTTATGAATTTTCCATATCTTCTCACAATTTCGACTTGAAAAGGTCAACTTTGCGTGTAGGGTTAGTGTGGGACCTGAATATGACCCCTTGAATTTGAATCAAAATCGATGCAAAATGGCGGTTCACCAAAATTTGAGAAGAGCTTGAGAAGCTTCAAATACCAAACTAAAAATGTGATTCATATGGACTCGCATAATTATTGAGAGCGAGAAGTATACTATATCCCAAATTCATCTTCACACATGATGTAGGAGGGGCGAAAGAGGGATTATAGACCTCAAAATGTGGTGGAAATGAATGAAAGATTTGAAATTTTTGATTTTAGTGTCATATTATAAAATGAACTCAAGCCATTAACCTATTTCAATTTTAGACTTCTAAGTGAATCTGGAGGGGAGTCGAAGCAAAAAATGGATTTTGGAGGGGAAATCACAGATTTTATGAATCTCCCATAGTCCAAAATGACTGATCGTCATATTTTGAGGAGGGCTCGAGGAGCCTCAAATTGCTAACATTTCAAAAATATGAGATCAAATAATTATTGCGATCAAGAAATGTTACGATAGATTCTAAATTCAACTTTTGTAGCGTGCAGAGGTTTGCAACGTTATCTGGAAATCTGAATAAGTCCAAATTAAAAATTCAGCTCCAGTAATGCAGCATGGCTGCTTATGTTTTTTTTAATTTTTTATTTTAACAACATAAATTGTTATTTTTTTGAGCTGTACCTTTCATGTAAGAGTGTATTTGTTATTATTTTGAAATACATTTATTATGATAGAGTTGTTACACCTTGCGTCCAAGTGATTCGGGTACAATCAGCGCAAAAATCTCAGTTTGTTCATAACATAATAAGAGTTGAACTACAATTTCTAAATAAGAAATTATTTTTAAAATTACTTTAATGAATTTTAAGGCTGATAAATTCATTTCAACTTCATTACAACATCTTTGGATTTGAAGAAATCAATTTTAAATAATTTAAAAAAAGAGATTTTTTCGCCTGATTGTACCCGAATCACTTGAACGCACGGTAGTAACTGGTCTGGGTTTTGATTGGTCATATGTTACGCGCGTAATGACCAATCATAAGGCTAGAATTTGATAAAATGTAGGTAGTTTCATTTCTACCTTCCTAAATAATATCGTTTAGTTTTCAGTGAACGACTAAAATTCGTTTGTGGTTTGAATCATCAGCTGATTTGTGTTTTTATTTTACGAGTAAGTCAAGGTAATTTACTACATTTCAACTTGCTGATTGGTTGTTACACGCGTGACGTATGACCAATTAGAACATAGACCATTCATTATAAATACTCTATTAGAAGTATCTTTGTGAATGCAAGACGCCGCTATAAAAGAATCGAAAAGGTAGGATGAAGTTTGCCTGGTCATTTTTAGTAAATTTTTTCATATAAAATATTAATTTCGGATATTGAAGAATTATTTAAAAACTGAATTTATTTTTTATTACAAAATTAATTCCTAATAATTTTATTACATATTTAAATATTTTTTTTTATTATAAAATGAAATTTTTTTCATCATTTTCACCATTTGGGGGTGAGGGTAGGGTAGAAATTACTCATGCTACTCTACTTTTCACCACCACCGATTATACTTGTCGCGTATCCTTCATAATGACTGACTCTATTTGGAGAATAACGCGCACAAACACGTAAAAATGTAGTATTTAACTTTTTCCTCACATATTTTCCTGTAATGTAATGTACCGATTCCTTCTGTCGATGGCAAAAAGCTGAATAAGTGTGGACGTCGACAGATGATCATCCAAAGCTGAGTAGCCTAGGCTGATCATCCAAGCTGAACAAGCTGATCATCCTACGTGTGGACGGACCTTTATAGAATTTTCCTCTGCTTACTCTATTCATTTTAAAATAAATGACACGATGAACAAAGGCCTATGATTGACTGCATGATGTAATTTATTTCGTTGATAGAAGTATATTTTTTTCAAAAACTTTTTTTATTATTCTTTTTTAATTATTCATATTTAATTTAAAAATTTGATTTTTTTATAAATTAATTTGTATATATATTTAAATAATCGATTAATAATTTTTTAGCTGAGTTTTTAACATAATAACGATAGGTATTACAGCCCTACCTGATTTGTGAAGAGAGGGTCATGAGAGGGTGTGGTCTTCAAATCTTTGCATTTCAAACCATTATTATGTAATCATTTGGAAAATGTCCAACTTCTTGGTATTATTATATATATTCATATCATATAATTTTTTTCTTAAATAGCTTTTTTTCATTTTCAATTAATAAACATTATATTTCTAAATTTGAAGAAAGCTTGAGGAGGTTCAAATGGTAAATTTTATGAATTATTGACTTGTATGATTATTGAGACCAAGAACAATCTGATATCTAAACTTCATCTGGTACTAGAATGCGTCTTGGAAGTACCATACATGTAGGTGAGATACCTGACAACATTATCTGACGGCTTAATCACACTCTAAACAAAAATTCAGCTTCAGTTATACAGCCCGGTTGCTTACTTCTTTTCATCATTTCCCATATTTAGCTTCAATTTCTAATTTTGTCGTGAACTTCTTGACCCCAATAAAAATTACTGATAATTTTTTTCGAAGTTTTTACAATATCGGATAAATATAATAAAAAATTCCTTTGATGTAGCGGCACGTAGAAATGTTTATGTCAATATCATTTAGTTTATGTTTACCTAATATCATCCATATTGACGTTAACGCAGGTTATGCAAACATAAATTTAAGCGAGTCGGTGCTCAAATAAAATGGTATTAACACGCTATTACATTACCTCAACCATTTAAAAGCGAAAAGCATTTAAATAAAATCTAATAAACGCCAATCACAACGCTCGATTAGATAAACCAGCGAGCGGCGTTCATAATATGCGAACGACGTCGCCAATTCACCCTAATCACGTGTGCACTGCCTTCTTCGTAACCACCAATGGCTTCGGATAAATTGGTGTAAAGCTTATTTCTATCTTCGTCGTTAAGGGGATATGGATATAGTTTCTCTAAAAGGGAAGTTATTCTGTGTATTTACAATAGGGGTGACCTCTTCGTTTTCAGTAGTATGGGCTTCCCTAACATAGCTACCGAGTACCTACATAATATGTCTGCAGTGTTGTTAGGTAGGAATGTGTAAAAATTACCAGATTTGGAAAATTTGGTATGAGAAGAAACACACAATGTCAAAGCATTTAATCGAGATGCAGTTAAAATGAATTCAGAACTTTCAGGAATCTGAGAAAATCATTCAGCGATAATATATTCTTTTATTGTCGAGTTCATGCTCTGCTCTTTCAGTGCTTTGAAAGAATAAAAAACGAATAGAATTTTAATGTTTTGAAATGTAAACATATGAGGTCTCCTCTAGCCACCACCCAAAATAATCAGGCAGTGTAGCTATCACATGTGTCCTTACGAGATAAATTTCATAGAAAATGATTTTGAAATGAAAAAACAATCCATTTGAATCGCAATTTTCAACATCTGCGCAATACAGTCACGAAGGGGGTTGCTCGAAAATGAGCGGAACTATTAATTACGGTCATTTCCGTTCACCTATATACGTGTGTAGTGGTTGTAATAAGTTGTATATTTTTTAGTCGTTTGAGCGTGAAATATAATTCCGGTTTCGTTGCGTATACCTTTTTTTTTTACGAATAAGGGCACTCTAGGAAGATGAGAAAAAAAGTGATTTTCCCAAACAAGGCTATGCTTGTAAGATTATAGCTTAGGTGATTGGTTGAGTAGAGTACGAGTGGTGATGTTTTAAACACGATGTATCGTTCAGACGCATCATCGAAGGGACCTCGAACTTGAGACTAAAGTTAGTACTGAATACATCGACGAACCGGATGACCCTGGTTTACATATACTGTATAGTCACATGAATCACGTACCTTATCAAACCGATAATTACGTAGTCGATTTGTTTTGTGTAGATGACCTCACCTCTTTTTTTTTCTTTTTGCACATCCCTCTATACAAATAACGTACATTCGGCATGTACAAATGAAAAATATCGAAACAGTGCCGTCGATGTCATTGAGAAAATATTCCGGTACGAGTATAGTTTGATAAGCGTTATTTTCAACGGCTTATCTAAATGATTCGCTCGTGTCACCTAAATTTCCGCTCGCAACGATTCCTCACTAATTGATTATATCAGCGGTAATCTCGACGGTGAAAATCATTTAGGTAAATAATACAAACCCAGTGGTTGTGGCAATTACACTATATACCTACGTATTCGTTAACGGGGATCAGGTGGTAGAAATTTTAACAAGTTTACTAAGCCATAGTCATTAACATAGTTACACCTCGAAGGTGCGTTTCTGTTTTCTGCACCATTATTCTCGGAAATGTGACGCCTAACGCGTGTTGGCGAATTAAAAAAAACAAGACCGACAGGAGGAAAGTTTATGTAGAAGGAAAACCGACTAGAGAGATAACTAGTTGCTTATCTGATCCCGAATAAGTTCAACTTGTTCAATAGGTCGGTTTTTATTCGATTTTTATCGCCTAATTTTTGTAATTTGTTTCCATTCATGAAAACGTGACACGCGACATCGCCGAGTATTTCGCCCATCTCGAGGAACGACCAAGATGCGCGTATTTGATAATGGTATTCGGAGTGGTAAGATATACGAGTCCATCAGGTGCCACGCAGTCATACATTATTTCAACGATTCAGGATGAATGAACAGCTTGAGCTCTTTTCATTTTCATCGTCGCTAAATACACTATACTGAGAAATTCCCTACGCGGTCTTGACGGCGCCGGAGGCTTTTAGTCGTATATAGAGGTTGAAAAAAATACCTACGAAGTCGTGACTGCGGAATTTTAAAACGGCCCAAATACCCGAAATGGAAGAATTATTTTAAGAATATTTAGACTCATAAGAACACACCCGGTAAAGTTGGGAAATGAATGATCAACGAGAGAAGATAACCAAGCAATCAAAAGGGAAGAAATAGAAGAACAAGGTTATGAAAATTAGGGGTTAAATGTTGTACAATAGGGTATTCGACGATTACATATTAGAAATATGGTTTTTCGAACCAATGGGAACGTTATGCTGTCTTTCAATGATAGTCAAGAAAGATATTAAAGTATTGAATATTTTTTGCTTACGGAAGTATAACAGTAGAAGCACAAATTAGTCGTATTTGATGACATTTTATTTGGGGAAATTTTTCAAAAAAAAAAAAAATACGATATTTTGGAAATGTGATAAGATGACATTTATTCACTATTTCTCCTCTAAACATAACTATACTAATGTTGTAGTCTTCGTAATAGCGTATTATGATATAAAGACTCTTCACCCGTTCATATGGAGACGAAGAGGGAAGGTTTTAGCTTCATTTCATCCCCAAAACCTCTCACAAAAACATGTTATGGGTTTATTTACATAAAGTAATACATATATTTCTCATTTAACCCCCACTAGTTAGAGTTCAAAATATAAATTCATTAACACTCCACTTCTACAGTCAGAAGCAACAACCAACTTAAATTTTACTTCAATAACTTCCTTTGGGTTCATTACGCCCCAAAAACATTTCATAAATTTATGTAGTAGTCTTATTTGGAGACTCAAGGTGTAACCCTTATCATTCAGATTCCGATCTCAAAAAGCCTCAAATGATATTTGGTAACCCTTATTCCCCAAAATTTTCCATTTTTATTTTATTATAAAAAATTCACTTTCGTTTCATTGTGCCCTGAAAACATTGCATGTCTTATTTTAGAGATTCAAGATGTAACCGCTATATCAATTTTGAACTCAAAAGGCCTCATTGGTATTACTTGCTCCAGAAAACTTTCCATTTTTATTATACTTTAAATATTCTTTTCCTTTGCATTTTGCTCCTAAAACAGTGCATTTGTGTATGCGGTAGTTGTATTTTGAAGATTCAATATGTAACCCTCTTCATTCTCATTCCGACCTCAAAATGCCTCATTGGTATCATCTGTTTTACAAAACTCTCCATAAGTGTAATTATGACCTTAATCGTTTTTATTCTGTCCAAAAAGCCCTACTATATTCCTTTTATCAGCCCTTAAATTTTCTATCAATATATATATAATGATTCTTTTGGTTCTTTGAAGATTCAAGCGTACGTGCTTCTTATTTTGTTTTCAAAACCTTTAACTATTTTACCAAGCCACCAAAACTTTCCATAAGTTTAGTTGTGGTCTCATATGAAGTTTTAAATATGCTTCCATAACTCCAATTTTATTTGAAACCTGTTGTATATCGTGATCTCTTTTCACAATTTAAATATAATCCCATGGTTCTCATTCTGTCCCCAAAAGTTTTATTTATATCATCCGGCTCCCTCGCAGAAAAACACTACTAGGCAACTATTAGTAAAACTTCACTAATAGTTTTTTCGTCCAATAGTTTACTTTTAGTTTGTTCATTACTAGTGCACTAAAAGTAATACTAGAAGTGTATTAATAGTATTACAAATAGTACACTATTGGTAACTATTACTGAAAGTTCACTAATAGTTTTTTCGTCCAATAGTTTACTTTTAGTTTGTTCACTACTAGTGCTCTACAAGTAATAGTACAAATGTATTAATAGTATTACAAATAGTACACTATAAGTAACTATTGGTGAAAGTACTCTAATAGTGAACAATCACAAAACTAAAAGTAAACTATTGGACCAAAAAACTGTTAGTGAAGTTTCACTAATACTAACAGTAGTACTCTTCTACGAGAGTGTTATTTTCATATATCATAGAGTTGTTATGGACTTCCTTATATATTATCTAGCGCGTCACTTTATCAGCGAGAAGCGTTGGAAAACTTAATCCAAGTAAAAATTAATTAAAAATAGGGTTAAACAAAGTAGAAAAGGGCTTAAAATGTGCATGGAAACTTCAGCTACAAATTTTGTATAATTCCGTGCCCCAAAAATAAAACTATATTACATTAATTTCTTTTAAAATGCCGAAACTATTCGACATAGTTTGAAAATCGACTAGATAGGGATATTAGTAGTGTTTTATGACCACTACTAATAGTGCCAATACTACTATCAACGCTTTTAGTGATACTATTAGGGATATTAGTGGTGTTTTATGATAACTACTACTACTTTCAATACTTTTAGTACTACTATTAGTGATACTCGTAGTGTTTCGTTGTTACTACTACAGCGCTATTTATAAAGTTTCATCTTCACTTCTAGTCACACTATTCATTCATGAATTGTACTATTAGTTCAATAGTAATACGAATAGTAAAACTATTAGTTTTTCCAAAAACCAATAGTGTTTTTCTGCGAGGGCTACTATTTCCATAAAATGTTGCTACATTATTTTGTCTCGAGAATAAGCATTCTTTCCTCAATTTCTGAAAATTTCTATGTCTGTACATTATGAATCATGGTATTTCATCAAAATATAAATATGGGTCCTGTGGTCCCCATCCTATCTTTAAAAATCTTAGTCTTATCACTCGGACCGAGTTTCCATAAATTCCAATTTGGGCTCTATTGACAAACTTATTGTTTCCCCATAGTTTTTATCTTGTCCCAAGAAGCTTTTTATAGATCCTTGATACTTACGTTCTCATCATATCCCCAAAAGCCTCAATTCACTCGAATATAGTTCCCATAGTGTGATATAATGTATGTTTCTCAATAGTTTTTATTTTATTCCAAGAAGCCTTTCATGAATCCTTAAAACTTGATATGAATGTATAGTTGCGTACCATTATAGTTTCTTTTGAAACTTCAAACATAGCACAATAATTTTGATTTTGTTCAAAAAGGTCTCTGAGGTGATACGAAGCCCCAGAATTTTACATAAATTCATTTAGGGTCTTAAGGGACATTTTGATTATGGGTCCATGGTTCTTTATTTCCAAAAAATCACATTATAGCACATATTGAAACTCCCATAGTTCGTATTTCGTATCAAGGGGACTTCATTGTCAAAACTTTCTGGTCCTGTGACCTAATAAATGTTACCCTGAATTTATATTTTGTTCCAAGAAGCTATTCTATCTATCCTTGAAACATAATACGAATGTCCCCAGATCGATCCCTGACATTTGCTGTAAACCTACGGTGTATCTTAGTCTGCGTTGAGATTTCAAATATGGCCCCATAATATGACTCTAAAAGGCCTCAAAGTGACTCGAGGTCCCAAAAATTTTCTATAAATTTAGTTTTAGTCTCAAGAAAGGTCTTGAATGTAGTCCATTGTTATTTTCTCCCAAAAAGCTTCATCTCTTTCATTAGCCTTGATGTCTTAAAATTTTCATCTAATGTATTATGGATTCTTTTTAGGTTTCAAATATGCTCCCTTGATTTTTATTTTAAGCCAAGTGGACTTGGTAGTGTAATTCTTTTATTAGTATGTACTTTCTTCGAGTACTCTCATGGCCCCACGTGAAGTCTCAAATGTAGCCCCACACTTTTATCTTGTCCCAGAAAGCCCCATTCTCTTAATCATTCAGTGAAACTCGTTGTGAATTTGTATCATCGTTTCTTTTCAAGTTTCAAATTTGGTCCTATTGTTTTGATTTTATTCCCAAAGTCCTCATTATTATCACCTGCCTCCTAAAACATTTTAGGAATGTAGTTGAG
This sequence comes from Phenacoccus solenopsis, assembly GCA_009761765.1. NCBI lineage: Eukaryota > Metazoa > Arthropoda > Insecta > Hemiptera > Pseudococcidae > Phenacoccus > Phenacoccus solenopsis. Next base: position 9,483,543 of record CM019756.1, read on the forward strand.
ATGCTATGAAGTATCATATGTGGCCCCATACTTTTAATCTGGTTCCAAAAAGCCCCATTTCCCCAATCACTCTTGAAACTCATTGTGAATTTGTACCATAGTTTCTTTCTGGGTTTGAAATGTGGTCCCATTGTTCTGATTGTATTCCCAGTGTGATCATTATCATCACCTACTCCCTAAAACTTTTTATAAATGTAGTTGAGGTGTCACGTGAAGTCACAAATGTGGTCCCATACATCCAATACGGTTCCAAAAAAACCCATTCTCTTACTCCTGAAACTCACTGTGAACTGTATCGTCGTCTTTTTTAGAGAGTCAAGTATGGCCCCCATTGTTCTGATTCTATTCCCAATGTTCCCATTACTACGTGAGGTCTTAAATACGATCCCATAGTTATTATCTAGTCCCAAAAAGTCTTACATCTCTCACCGCATCCTAAAACTTTATCTTTTTTTAAGTTTCACATTTCACTCCATATTTCTAAATTTATTCTAAAAACCCCATAAATGTACTTGTGAAGTCACACGAGGTTTTAAATGGGTACCCATGGTTACTGTTTTGCATAAGAGCATTCATACATGCTTGAAACTTAATATGAATGATGTGAACATATAACACACTCCGTTTTGAATTTTTATCACCCTATAGTTCTAATCTGGTTCCAAAAAGTTTTACTGTTCTTATTAGGTCCCCAAAAATTTCATATTCCACATAGTGTTTACTACATACATCAAAATCCCCATAAACTCGTACACGATGTTTTTTAGATTTTTACCACTAATACGTCTAATGATTGATCCCCAATTTTATAGGGCTCACTGACTTGACCTATCGCAAGGTGCATTGAGGTACAGTATCCTCGATTCCCTACGCTCTGTGGGGTAGTGTCTTGTAATTTTTGTTTGATTGTCGTTTATGGTACGTTTCAAGTTGTTTATAAGATCGTATAATAATGTCTCTTCTGTCTAATGAAAATAGGAATAAGAATTTACTAGACGTCTTTAACCCTTCGTCCCCGTGAAATGAATGGAACAGGTATGCAAACCACAATAAATCAGTGTCCTATAATTTTTAATGGACTCCACGGAAAGTAAATTTCACTTATGTGGTCATTAAGGTTTTTTTTTTGTTTTTTTGTTTGTTGTTTGCTTCACTTAAATTATCTTCGTCCAACAATAACTTGAGTGAAAGTGAACAGATCAAGGGAGAGTAAGGTGAGGTTCGCTGATTAGTCTTTGCAAACAAAGCATTCATAGAGCTTTTGAGCTTTTAAGTTTTGAAAACATGAATTTTATGTGCGACCATAACTCAAGGGAAAGTGATAGAATCGAGTTAAAATTTGCACTAGTGGTACATTGAGTAGGCCTCCAGAGCTGATTGGTTTTTGAGATTGATCGAATGTTAGGTAACGTCTGGACTATAATTTTTGTTTGATTGTCGTGCATGGTGCTTTTCAAGATGGTTATAATATCGTACGAGACGTTGCTTTAGTCTAATGCCATAATAAGAATTCACTACATGTCCCTGTTAAATGAATGGAGCTGGTATGCAATCCACAATAAATAGGTGAGCCTTATAATTCTTTCATTTGGATTCAAGCTTCTAGATTATTTGTATTAGCTTCCAAAAATCTCCATTGGTGTTTACCTTATCTATATTCCTGTTATTGAATGAATTTTTGGTGCTTTGATTTTGATTTTGCTGGTAACCGAAACTTATCATATTTTGTATGATCTCTAAATGACTTGAACATCTTTTATGGCCTTACTCATCACCAAAGATGAGCTCATTATTGCTTCAAATAAATCCCAAAACCTTCAAGATTCTTTGCTAGTTTGACGCTTCTGTTATTCTATAGTCCGAAGGTGCCTCAAAAGGTTTTAGTGTTTTCCGAAACGATCTCGAGTTGAGTTTACGTTGTTATCAAACTATCGAATAGATGATTCGGAAATCACTGTTGCGTTTGAAAATTCGAAAACATGGGTGATTTGCTAATTACTAAGAAGTTAATGTCTCGATTGTTTACAACACGTAATGCGCCGATATAAAGTGGCGTGCACGACGATATCATCGAATCGTTGATACACGTGTAATACATATCTAAATAGTATAATAATCGATAATAGTAATTAACGAAGCGTACGAAATTACGATAGTCATGTACCATAACACGCATATTTAAACGAATTACGTACCAGTTTTAAGTTTGTATCCGGTTTGATAGAATTTTTTGACGAGCATAGCGATTGGACGAAATATGCGGCGAGGTTTCATTCGATTCCATTTTATTTCGGGCGATTGGTGGAAAAAGCGGCACTCGAGGCACTTGAGAAAAAAAATTCACATTTGTAATGAGTTCGATCGGCGGCACGACAACAAGCTACGAGTACACTACGTTCGCATGTTCCAGGCTGAAGGAATACTGAGGCAGCGACGGTAGTACTTATTCGTACGTCGTTATGAGTTTGACTTATGAAGCTGGTCAGGTTGGTTTCGGTCGTGTTACCTGTACGCTGGTCGTGGTACGCCTGTACGATGCAGCGGTTTGTCTACGCCGCCACACTCCGCCGTCACCACCACGGCAACGTACACAAAGATACACGAAAACAGGCACAAGGTGACGACCGCGAAGAAGGCTCCTCAGAAGCGTTGGATACTAGACTGAGCTCTGCCGTAGTCTCGTTCCTGTATCAGCGGCGCGAGGATGTCTTCGCGAACAGCTGGCTCGTGTACGTTTCCTACTCCAAGAACGCTGCCACCGTGTACCCTGCTACGCTCGATTTCGAAAACCGATCATCGCACAGATGTTCGCGAACCGTCCATTCGTCCTGTACGATGATTCGCGTTTGACCGAAATCTCCAAAATCCGCCGTTTTACCCGTTCGAACGACCTTCGCGTACTTTCGCGTTTTTGTGCCATTTTAATTGTAACTTTTGTACCGATGAATGCGACTCTTTATTCTTGCTACGACGAGCGTAATGAATACGAAAAAAAAACCGTAGTTAACGAGTATACCGAATGATTTAACGCGTTGAAAAAATAACACCAGAAAATAAACGCGCGTATACAAGAAAAGAACGGAAATCGTTCGATTGTAAGCGCAGGTGTGAAATTAGCGACCGAAATAAAAAAAGGATATGCTTCTGTACTTTTGAATAGCCCCTTGTGCGGGCTCAAAATACGCACAGTCATCGCTCAAGATGATACATCGTGAGGTATTAACGCGCATCGACGCATCACTTTTCTTCTCCCTTCGACGCGTCGTACCGAAATTACGCAATGATCGTTTTATCGCGCGACGAGCTCGCCAGTCTCCTCGAGCGTTTATTATTCAAAGTAAACACGAGCCCCGAAATAGCAGTTACAACCAAATTATCCCGAATGAAATTATATATTCCGTTTACCTCTGCCATCTCATGTACGCGCTGGCGGCATTTTTCAAAAGATCTGGAAATACAAATTAGCTTTTTAAATTGAATTTTATATCATTGTACCTATTTCGAAGCTTCGTTTTCAGAGCTGAATGAAGGGAAATGTTTAACAAGTTTATTTTTTTTTATTCCTTCGCAGGAGAATTTAAATAATCCAATTCTTCTTTTTAAACAAAAATTGTGTAGGTTCAGAATAATACCTAATAATAAATAATAATAATCAATTCTATCGATTAATTTATTTCATAATAATTTCGTTACTCCATTTCAGATGTAATGAACTCCCCTCCCCACTATATTATTTTTTTGCCGCTCGCCTAGCCTAGGTACGTATTTATGAAATTCTCTCAAAACTTGGTGAGAGACTCGTCTAAAACATAAGAAAAAGTATTTTTCTGTTTTTTCCATATTTAAAATAGAGGATCGCTCAAATTTTGAAGAGGGCTGTACAATGTACATAGGTGTTTTTTTTGAGGGGGGTTGGGTGTCTGAGCCCCCAAGAGTTTTTTTTTAAAGCAAGAAATGAATGAAAAATTTGATTCAACTTTTCATATTTTGAGAGAAGTTGGGTGTCTAAGCCCCCAAGAGTTTTTTTTTTTTTTTCAAAAAGCAAGAAAAAATGAAAAATTTGAATGATTGTCGTACGATTGAGAAATACAAAATTTTCAAAAATGGTTATTTTTAACCCCTTCCCCCTCCATTTTGGAGGTAATAAAAACATTTCGAAAAATGTTTAAAGGTTTTATCTTATTTGGAAACTGAACTAAGAGAATTTTTTTACTGATCTAGTTCTCCTCTTGCCCTATTCCTTTCAGAGCTATGAGCAAAAAACCACTTTTTTCAGAGGTTATTGCCCCCTTACACATTTATCCGTAGGGGTAGGGGATGCAACTTTTAGTATGTTACTTAGTAAGACATCCTTCGCATGTATTGTAAAAATCAGCTTTCCAGTAATTTTTTCTAGGTCCGAACGTGAAATAATTGGGCTATAAGTGTTATCGTTGCGGGCGGTAGTTGAAAATACACGTTTTTATTCAAACTTCATTTTTCTTCAGCATGTTGCACCCCCTAAAGGGACTTTGAAAAAATTATATGTTGTACCTAAGGGTACGACGAAGTTATGAAAAAAAATTCAGCGATGGCACCACACCCAAAAATTTTTTTTAATTTTTTTGAAATTTTCAATCCTCTCCCCTCCAAGTGAGGAAAAAATTTCAAAAAAATTTTCAAAAAATTATCGTATGAACATACATGCACTAGGTATAATCTGTGAAAATTTCAAAAATTTTCCCTCGTTCTTTATGAAAATATCGCGAATTGAATTTTCAGTATATAAAGAGCGATAATTCTGGAAGTGGTGGGGTAGGGGGTCAAAAATTTAGGTGAAATGTTTTTAGGTCCCAAGTAACGTTTGAAATCACTTTTGACCAAATTTGCGTCAAGGGCCGATTTCACCAATTTAATGAGGGAGGCCATTTGGGTACATTTTCCAAGTCCACCAAACACTTCCTCCTCAAAAATATGAGGAAATAAAATTTTTCTTCCACCATCTACCAAAGTTTTAAAATGAAAATTTTTGACTTCTCTATGTGTTTATTAAAACTTTTAAGGAACCATCGTCCAAAAAAAAAAACGAAATCATTTTTTAATAAGAGAAAAATAAAATGTCTTATAATATATCACATTTTAATTGAAAGAAAAAAAAATTAAGAATTTGTTGTTTTTAACGAAAAACTAAATCTTTACAATTCGTATATGGGTGATGGTAATGACATAGCCGGTTCGGGAGGAGGGTTCGGTGCTTACCCTCAAAAAATGATTTTTCAGATGTTTTTTAAATTGAAAATGTAACGAGCGCAAATAAACCCCAAGACTTGTTTTGGTATATATCAACTTTTTGGTAATTTTAAATTATTTACAATCTTTCTTATTTGACTTTTTGAAACTGAACCCGCCTCCCCTCATCCCAAGCAGCGATCGTAAAACCGGCACTGGGGCTGGAGAGAGGGCAAATAGCTCAAATTTTTCGTTTTTGATCTCATATAACAGAGTAAGTTACGGACACCAACATATCCAAATTTCAGCTTCCTAGTGCATTTTGAGGGGAATAGAGCAAAAACTTGTTTGAGGAATTTTTTTTGTCGCTTACGCTTAGAGGTGGCTGGTATTCGTAAAATTCGTTTAAAATTGGAAGAGGGACTCTACTCAAAAATGCAAAAAAATACTTATCGTTCTTTCGATAAAATTCAAAATGGCGGATCACTCAAATTTTGAGGAAAGCTGGAGAAGGATAGTTCAAATTTTTCCTTTTTAATCTCATATGAAATAGTGAGTCAAGGACACCAACATATCCACATTTCAGCTTCCTAAGTACATTTTGAGGGCAATTAGAGCAAAAAACGACTTTTTGAGGACGTACGTATATCTCCTCACCAAATTAACTTAGGAAAGTTAAACCAACATATGACCTAAACGGATTCAAAATGGTGGATTATTAAAATGTTTGGCCTTTTAGTTCGATTTGGTGAGGAAATATCGAAGAGTCATGAAATATTCTAAAGTAATTTCCCCCCCCCCTCCCTAGAAACGGCTTTTTACTCCACCTCCCCTCAAAATTCACTTAGCAGGATAAAATCAGAATACTTTGGACACTTGGGCTCATTTCATCAAATGTTACCACGATAAAAAAATGTTTGATTTTTCATATACCCTCGCCATATTTTGAGGTTAGTAACTCCTCCTTTTCCCCTCCAATATCATGTGTCGAAGGTAAATTTGGGATGTAGTGTACTCATGTCCCAATACTAATATGGGTTCATATAAATGGTATTTTCACTAATATGAGGTTCCTTAAGCTCTACTCAAATTTTGATAATCCGTCATTTTGGATTCATTTGGACCCAAACCCAAGACGTCATATTCTAGTCACCAACTAACTCCACGTACAAATGTTGACCTTTCTAAATTGATTTGGTGAGGAAATATGGAAGATTCAAGAAATCCCATATCTGAAAACTTCCTCAAAATTACGTTTTTTCCTCTAACTCCCCTCCAAATGCATTTGGGAAGCTAATATTTAGATATACCTCTTTCATATGCCCAGCACTTTCCAATCGAATAGTTCACATGGTGTAGAAATGACTTCCCACTAAAAGAAAAGGTTGAATGGTATAGAGAAATGTAAGATTTATGAAAATTCTCATTTTTATTTCCTCACCAAATGCCCTTTTTTGCTATCACTCCCCTCCATATTCACTTAATAGGATACATTTTAAATATCTTGAAACTCTCGTACACTGTTTCAGTTAACGCCATATCAGATATTTATTTATTTTTTACTCCACCACCTCCAAAAACACGTGTAAAAGTATAATCCACATACTGCATACTTCTTATTACTTCGTAATCGCGTGAATACACATTTATCAAAACTCAGCCATTTGAGGTTTCTTAAGCCCTCCTCAAATTTTGCCCATCCGCCATTTTGGATCTATTTTGACCCAAATTTGAGGTGTTATATTGTGTTCTCCAACTAACTCTACGTACGACGTTTGCCCTTACAACGTCAAATTTGAATTTAAGAAACGTAAAGGGACTCGTACCCGATTTACGTATAAAAAAAAATTACAAAAATAAATTTCATTGTTAACTTTTAGCTGCACTTTGGTAGTAATCTTTTTGAGGGAAGGGGTCAAGGTCGTTAATTACAGCCGATACCTTAAAAGTTTAAACCTATGGGGTAGTAGTTCGAACATGATTGAATATCTTATAAAATTTTAAAAAGTATTGTTTAAAAATAACGAAGTGAAATAGCAAGGATATCGAAATATTTGTTATCAATTTATAAACTCCATCCTCTACAGTAGGACATCCGCATAAACTCTCGCTAGCATTATCTTTCTTCGCCATATCGCGAAGATATCTGAATTATTTTATCTAGCAATAAAAATTTAATATCAATAATAGTTTGCGATATATTCTTATGACTAATATTTGGGCATTATTATATTGATGTTTTAACTCACTCCAGTATTTATGTAGCTGTTGAGCTTTCATTTCGATGAATGTTGATATTATTAAACTGATGAAAATATTAAAATTTAAAAATATCAATGTAGCCGTACGTGTCGCGTAAATGCATAATAAAAAAAATGTACGTATGATTATCACTGAATTTCTACGAATTCGTATAATCATTAATATGTCAGATAAAGAAATTCGCTGATTTGTGCATCGCCAATAAAGATTATAGAACAGCTCAATAGTCTCTAAGAAAGTTCCAAAGCACCTTTGGACGCACCGTGGCTATGCCATTGTGTGTAAAAATATGAAGTATTGAGCGTATGTTTCAACATGTTCCTCTCAAAAAAAAATATATATATTTTCAAAACTTTTATTTTTTTTTTTAGAAAATGATTCTTATTTTTATTTGTCACTTTTTTAATTTTTTTAAAATTTTTGAACATTTCTGTTTTTGTTTTTCCTCTTTCTAATCTGTTTATTAACATTTTTTAATACTAGTTTCTTTTTTGCCTTTTTCAATTTTTTTTTTTAATATTTTAATATTTTCTTATTTTCTTATATTTGCTTATTTGTTTGAATTCTTTTTTCTTTCAACATTTCCTATGCTTGAACATTTTCTCATTTTCTCAGTATTTTTCATTCTTGAAAATTTCACTACCAAAAATTAAAAATCTTCAGCTTCTTTAATAACTGTCTAGAATATCGGTATTGGGGGCAAATTACTCTCTCATTGATTTTCCTTAAAGTAAATACAGATTTTCTGAAGTGTGGTGCAGGCTTGAGTTCATCCTAATTTGTTCCCATATCTAAATCCTCATTTTCCTCTCTACCCAGCCCTGCTCTATTTACATCTTAAATAATGGGATAATTATTCATTCATTATACCTAAAAATATTTTTTAAATTAAATAAGTAATTGATAAAATAATGTTAATAATTCCTTTTTTGCTTTGGCTGGTAGAAATGGTAATTTTTTTTTTGTTTGAATTCAGTGGCTTCTAAAAATATTTCTATACCTATTTGATCCAAATTTGAGGATAATATTTCAAGGCCATTTAAGCTGAAAAATTTTCATAACATTTTTTCACTTTCTCGAAGAAACACTAATTATGTAATATTACTCAAATTTATTTTTTTTTTCATGTTCACATCATTTTCTTAATCTGTGAAAATTTTAAATTAGATTTCTAATGTATCGGTTTCAGAATCGCTGCTGGGGCGGGGTGGGGGAGCGTTCACTTCCATAAAATCAAGTGAGAAAGATAGTAAATTGTTTAAAATTACTAAAAAGTTGATATGTACTAAAAAAAGTGTTGAGACTATTACAGCTCGTTATACTTTTACTTAAAAAAAAAAAACAAAAAAAAAAAACCTAAAAAAGCTCTTGGGTTCAGGCACTCACCCCGCTCCCCCATAAAACCGGCTATGGACCAATAACATAGTATAATATTTTTGTCAATATTTTAAATCGTAAATTTATGCTTGCGAATAATCATTTTTTTGATCATTCAAATTTTTATATGAAGATATTTAAATAAAAAAAAAATAACTTTCCAAATAATTTATTATTTCAAACATATTCATTTTCATGATAATTATGTACTCAGACTTGAAAAAATTTTAATCCTATCTGATTCCCTTCATGCCCTCCTAAGCATTCAAAACTACTTCCTTAAAAAACAACACCCTGTTGCCCAAGAAATTGCTCACATATTAGCCAACTGTAGAAAACCAGTAATTTTGAGCTGGGTTCCCTCTCATTGTAACATACCTCAAAATGAAATTGCAGATCTCACCGCTAAAAAATCCCTCTATATTTCACCTATTCCGAATATTTCAATACCCCTTCGAGATCTAAAAGTCACAATGAAAAACTACCTCCAAAATGCCTTTCAAGACTATTGGACCAACGTTCCGAATTCTAACAAATTAAAGTGTACCCATAAAACAGTAGAACCATGGAAGTACCGCAGTCATCTCAAACGCCGAGAGGAAGTTATTATGACTCGTATAATACAGGTCACTCTCTTCTCACTCATGGCCACCTCTTAAATAGACTTCCGACGCCCTTCTGTACAACCTGCAACGTTCCAATATCAATCGCCTATATTATTACAGAATGCCTCAAATTTAGCAATTACAGAAATATCTATTTTCCTCAACCTCAAATGGAAATCATCCTTGCTAATGATCCGGTAAAAATCACCAACATAATTAAATTCTTACAATCTGTTTCACTGTACTCCACATGTACACGGCGTCAAAAAAAAAAAAAAAAAACTTCTGGAATCACTGAAGTTGAAAAATATTTAAACTGGAAATTTTTCTACATTCTGGATAAATAGTTATAATTTTATATTAACGTGTAAAAAATCAATTTATTTGAAAATATTTTTTCATTACTCTTAGAAAATTGAACTCTTGAAAAAATCCAATTATAAATTTTTTTCGATATTAATAAGAAGAAATTCAGCATTGAGATACTAGTAAAATATTTTCAACGTATTTGAAAAATTAAATTAAATTTTGATTTTTTCAAGTCTCTCTGTAAATCATAATCAGACCCTGAGGTCCAAAAATCAACTACTTTTAAAATAATTTCCTCTATCGCATCTCCTGTAAAGTGAAACGGTATATACTGCATTTTCTTGTCGATTTTTGTGAATGAAAATCTCATATCCTCCTCCCTTCCTCTCTGTCCTGAAAAAATTACCAAAAAAATCTCAAACATCCAACTCTTGGTGAGAATAGTAAATATCAACTCAAGTGATCGGGATTTTTCCCCATATACAACTGCAATGATTTGGTTATTTTTCAAAAAATACCTGTAACCATTAAACCGTGTAAAATATGATTGTTGTCGCATCAGGTATCGCGTGATACTGAGAAACGCCTTCAAATTTCACAATAGGCAATTCTTACTTGCTTGATGTTCAAATGTTTGCCATTCTATCTATAGGAAGAAATATTCGCAGCTAATTAGTTTTTTAACATTTTCAAATATTTCTTAATTAAGATCCACTCCTTGAATGGTAGATCAGGCAACTTCTAAATCTTCCTTACATAATTTTTCTCATCGTATTTGGCGATGTTTTCATCAATTATCGTGAATATATGAGTTGGATATGTCATCATTAGTTCGCCACGTGATTCAGTCGAACGTGGAATTTATGGAGGTAAATTTAGTGTAAAGTTAATCACTTCATGAAGAAATGAAAAAGTGATGAAAGTTTTACTTTAAACCTTTCTCTCCCTTGCCTTTGATCCAAGTGGCAGTACTCGGCATGTAAATATGAAAAAAATGAGATTAAAAGTTTCACGTAGCATTTTACATTTTACAAAAAATAATGTAATTTTTTAAAGTGCACGACGCACTTTCAAGAACAAGGATATCATAATTTTTTATTATACCAATATCGACTATTGATCAAGTACTCGATGACCATTGGCTTAGTTCGAGTCTTTATCAATAATGTAAATTGTGTAAATATTTGACGTTGACGCTGACTAACCGGATATTAACCATTATACTGGTAAGTGCAAGCTATCGTAAGTTAATCTATTTCTTAATGAGTGGGTGAAATCAAAATTACAATGGTATAAAGTACTTGTATACTCATTGAGTACATTTCTAAATATTACGTTAAAATCCAGACGTTCATATTTTTACCTAATCGTAATATATTATTTTTCGTAGAATTTTATTGAATTTCGGCTTTCATTCGATGTCCCTGACTGTCTCGTTCATTCATGGTATCTGACAGCTGGTAATTGTGTTATCGAATTTCGACTAAATAAATAACCAAATTAAAGGTCACGCGTTAATCAGCTCGCTGTGTAAGCTTTGAAAAGAATTCTTTCGAGGATTCAAAATTCACTCGAGCACGTGACGGATTACGACTATCCTTGTAATTTTCGAAGTCCATTCAACACGTCGTGTACCACTCCTTGTGCGGCGTGGAATAGAATTCGAATTTTTTTCTTCATGACACATCGCTCGCCAGCCTGTTCCACCTATTGCGTTTTCTGCGACGTAAAAATTAAAACGAAAAATTTTGAAAGCTATTTTTCACGCAATTAGTGCTCGGTTGGTTTTATTTTTCAAATTGAATCCGCCTCCCATGTAGGTCTCGAGGTTAAGTGGTGTCAGCAAAGTCTGCGGTGTATTATTTTTCTTTACTTTAATCGACCACTTCCTCTCACACGGTACGATAATTTCACTTTTTATTTTTTTACAACACTATCGATTCGTATCAGATAGTGTGATTCGAAAAATGTCTCATGTAATTATTTTATTAATTTATAACGTGATTAAATTAAGTTAAAATTCTCGTGGTACTGGGTGTTACGAGTGTTTTTCAAATTTTTTAATCTAACTTACATTCCTATCAATATCCAAATAGTAGCTATTGTTTGTAAAAATAAACAAATAAAAATATTAATTGTTTGCGAATGGTATTTACACGAAGGATGACCGAATGCTGCGATGGTAAATTTTATAAATGATCGACAACAATTTATTGTAATTATGGTGTATTATTTGATGGCGCCTTTTGCTCGCTAAATATGTAAACAAATCGTTTACTTTTGTTTTTGTTTACGTTTCAATGAATTACGAATGATTGTGCATCAATGGCGTACTTATTGGCTTCATTGGGTCAACGCATGTGGAGAAATTATACCATCCTAAGCACATTAGCATTCGTTAAGAGTAAAGAAATGAAAAAAAGAAATGAAACAGGATTATGGAAATTATCTCCGATGATTTTCTCAAGGGGTACCATTCTAGTGAAATCCCCTTATTATTTCTCTATATCAGTTTATTCTACTTGAAATAACGATTGTAAAACGTTTTCTTCATTTTATCGCCGTTGTAAATGGATTAATAATTTTTTACACCAGTGTAATAAAAATTTTACCCTTGTAATATGCTGAAATGTGTGTACGACGTAAGTCGAAACGATTAAGTGATTATTCAAGATACACGGTACAGGTTAAGAAAGAGAAAGAAAAGCAGTGTAATAGAAGTCCAGTGTGAAGAAAGTATACGAAGGATCATTGGCGAAATCATGTGAGTATAAATCGCCGACTTTATCGCCGACGTGAATGAAGTTCCTGGTTCGTTTTCATCGATGGTATGATTTTTCGCGATACTGTGTAAAGTATTATATGCAGTCGTGATCGAATTCATCTCTTATTATGTATTCCAACTTTATTCTATTACTTTCTTTGTGCGTATTGACATTCGTACTGTGTTTGCCGACGAATAATACTCCAAATACTACTTACGAGGAATTACCAGTATGCAATACTACTCCTCCTGCTGGTCCTGTTGTTTCCTCGCGATTAAAAGTACAAAAACGTGTACTAACGGAGCCTACATGCTTTAGGTAAGTGCATTTTATTTTTATCGGAGAATTTCATTTTTAGATGATAGATCAAGTCCTTTCTTGACCTCAGGAAGAGGTCACTATTGTTATGTAAGAAACAAACTGTAATCTAGCTATTGGAGGTTACAATTTTCGTTTCCTTTTGGAGTGCAGACTTTTTGACTTGTAGTTGCGAAATGCGAACATTTCATTGTTTGAAAAATTATTCAAATGCCTATTTAATTTCTGGGCGTAATACGAAATGAAATAAAAAAGTCCCCTCTCCAACAAAAAAAATTTTTTTCAAAATAAAAAAAAAAAATTATGAAAGTATATGAAAAACAAAAAAGTATATATATAATGTATTAAAACAGTCAGTTGCTGATCAGCCACATGAACTTCATCCACTTTTTAAGTCTTTCGTTCTAACCGAATCTCGATTATCAACCTTCTCTACACCAACACTGTCCTACCTGGTTTTTCTAGCTTTTGAATTGTTTTTTACGAATTTCCATTACTTCTTCATTTTTCTATAATTTTCCCCAAATTTCTGTCACTACATATCTAGTATTTAAAAAAAAAAACGTAAGCAGCCAAGCCGCATTACTGGAGCTGAGTTTTTAACTGGAGCTTGTTTTGATTTAGTGATGACCTTACTTAACCGTTCATGACTACAGGCCACACCCAATACCAAGTCTGAAAACCCCTACCCTACCCTTTCCAAAAACACTTAAAATGTTGAATTTGGCACAAATGTAGTATTTCTTGCCATGAAATAAGCATGTGAACACATATTTCTCAAATTATAGCTATTTGAGGGTCCTCAAATTATCTTCAAATCTTGATAATCCCCCATTTTGGATCCATTTTGACTCAAATTTAAGAGGTCATATTCTGGTCACTAACTAATCCTACACACAAAGTTTGATCATTATAGGCCAATTTGGTGATGAGATATGGAAAATTCATGAAATTTCCTGTAGCAATTTCCCCTCAAAAATCACTGAGGAAGCTAAAATCAAAATAAGTTTGTCGCTTGGGCTCATTTTATCATATGAACAGCAATAAAAAATTTTCGACCCTCCTGTACCCCCACCACTAATTTAGGTTGATAACCCCGCCTTCCCCCTCCAACATCATATATGAAAGTGAATTGGGGATATAGTATACATCTTATCTCTAATAACCATATGAATTCATATTAATTACATTTTTACCAACTTGAGGCTCCTCAAGCTCTACTCAAATTTTGATATTCCGCCATTTTGGATCCATTTTGATCCAAATTCAAGAAGTCATATTGTGATCACCAACTAACCTCGCACACAAAATCTGACCCCTTTAACTTGATTTGGTGGGAAGATAAGGAAGATTCAAGAAATTTCACGACTCAAAACTTCCTCAAAAACAGGTTTTTGCTCTAACTTTCTTCAAAATGCATTTAGGAAGCTGAAATTTTGTTATGTTGGTGTCCGTGACTCATTCTTTCATATGAGATCAAAAACGAAAAATTTGAGCTATTTGCCTCTTCTCCAGCCCCCCTCGAAATTTGAGTAATCCGCCATTTTGAAATTTATCGAAAAAACAAAAGAAGGTTGTTCTGCGCATTTTCAAGAAGAGTCTCTCACCAAATTTTGAGAGAATTTTATCAATACTCGCTGGCGCTACGCGTGGGGGGAGGGGGGAAATATATATATACCAAAAAGTTGGACATTCCCAGATGATTACAAATGGTCTGAAACGCAAAGATTTGAAGACCCCCCACCCCCACCTTCTCCTCCCAAATCAGGTAGGCTGTAATAGCTGTCGTTTTTTAGTTAAAAACTCAGCTAAAAATTCATAACACTGGTAACATGAAATTTTGATTCATTGGAAAAGCAGGAAGCAAGAAAAAATTAATTAAAAAAGAATTACTATTATTAATTTTTTATAATCCCATAGTACAAAGTTCGATCTTTCTAGATCGATTTGTGAGGAGATATCGACGATTCATGAAATTTTCCAATGTGATTTTTTCTAAACGCCTTTTTTTTGTTCTAACTTCCTTCTTAATACTTAGCAGGCTAAACTTGGAACACGTTAGTCTTTTAAACTCATTTCATCATATGATATCATAATCAATTATTTCGACTTTTCGTTTACCCGATCACGTTTTGAGAATCTGGTTGTAAATGTCTTGCGAATTAATTTGAGAATTCCCGTGAAATTACTGTTGAAGAATTGATTAGAATTTATCTTATCTAGTCGAAATTCGAGAGTCAGGTTCCAGACACCAGAAGATTCTGTGTTTAGCATTATGTATCATTAAGTACACCAATGGTGCATTTAACAACACTAATCATTGTTTTCATCCTACACTTGAAAATGAACCCAATGTATTAATTAGTCAATTGCTCGAAGGACGGGTTATGAAAGAGACGACGCCACAGGTACAATGGATGTAAATTTGCATTCGCGTCGTACGGGGTTTTTTCCTCTTTGTAAAATTTAGCGTTTCGCGAACGAAGAATGACTAGTGGAAATTTGAATGAGCTACGTACTCCTACGATTGAAAGAGTTTTCTACACGTTAGTTCTTATATACGTATAATGGAATGATTAAAAAGTTCTTTTCGCAAGGTCACCGAGGTGGAATTTTTTTTACTTCGTCCCAAACGCGAGCACGATTTTACGACACGAATGGTAATACTTTTTCGCGGATACTTGGCATTGTACGTAGTTTAATTGTGATTACGGTGGGTACATAGAGCTATATTTAGTAACGATCTTCCTCTCAGGATATCCGTTATCTAAGTTGTAAGGGTTTGAACATATTGGATGATTTATCGCCAAATCTATTAATATGCGTCACTTTGTGAAACACGTATGATTAGGGTATCATGTGAGTAGGATGATAGAGACGCGAATACTTCGTAATTTTTAGATTGAATTTCTCAAGCTAAAGTTTAGGAATTTTTGTTGGTTTTTAATAAAATGAGGTTGTTGAAGATGCATGTGTCTATGAATTTATTTGTATAGTGTGCTAACTTATAATGGGTAGTAGGTAGTAGGTACTAATGATCACCGAAGTGCTGAATTCTTGAAAAATTAAGAACACATTTTTACAATTAGATGGCTAGGTAAGTATCATATAACTTTATTCTTAAAATATAAATTGTGGTCGAGACACAAACACAACTTGGGCAAGAATCCGAAAGTCGCCTGGCAAGCGCACTAGTAGTGAGCCTGAGGTCTCGACCATTGAATATGCACATTATGCCACCGCTGATATTTGGCCGAGAAAATGACTGAGTCTTTGATTCGACTTTATAATCATCTGAAACGTGAGAATTTCACTCCAGCATAACTTCTGGTGCTAATTTCCCTGAGGAACAATGTTTGAAACTCAAGCTCAACTTGGAAACTACACGTACAGTTTGAAATAATTATTGAAATCAAACTCCTGGATTCCATTCAATTTCAAACCTGTTCTCTAAAACTTCATTCCATCGTGAAACCTATATAATTCTGAAGTATCAGTGAAAAAATCTGACATCAGAATTCACATGACTCTTGTTCCAGTATATTCATTCTGTTGAATGGATTTTTTGAATTTTTCATCCACAAAATCACAAATAAGTTGGGAAGTTATGTAGTTCTTTTTTGCTGTTTCTAGAATTTTCAGTACTTCGTGTGGTTCCAAAATTGTTTGTGGAGTGATGCTTAAAACGTGATTCTGTTGGAAATTATTGTCAATATTGATTCATGATTCAAATTGATTCCAAATCATTTGCCAGACTCCTTCTAAGTGTTACCAGATTTTTACGTTTTTAAATGGAAATTCCCCTCTTCATTGATATTAGGACATTTTGGGATCTCTGCTGTATTACTCCGATTATTAGATATTTTAGACACAATACTTGGTGCCCCTGAAAATGACTCCTTCGTTTGAAGTTTTTGCTGAATGTTGTTGAAACTAGTTATTTCAAACATAGAAGGTTACCAGAAAAATTAAAGCATTTTCAATCATCTTTTTTTTTTGGATGTTGGATTATTTGACTCGTTGTTCTGGAGCTGATTCGAGTTCATCTTTTAACTTTTGAATCATCTTGACTTCACTTAGGTTCAGCTAGGTATATGCTCTTGGCGCAATCGGCTATAAATGACCAAATTGCATGGTGCTTGCACCACCCAGTTGAGCCTGAAGTATAGATCCTTACAGTGATGATCGTAAAGGAAGTTCTTTTTCGAAATCTTATTCTCAAGAATCCCTTACAATCACGTGCTAGATTGTAAAAATATATTTTTTATATCTGAATTCATTTCTGAACCTTGACACTAAAAGATAGGAAAGCCTTTGAAGTAAAACTCCATTTTATTGAAATTTCCTGAAAGCCGGGTAAAATAGAACTCATTCTGGTGACTGGAGTATTGTGAGCCTGTTGATCGAATGTCTGCAACATGTTTTACAGCAGAGTAATATCGGCAGGGGAATATCAACCCTTTTTGAAAATAACAATGCTAGTGGTATGCCAAAGCGTGTTATTTACTTTATTAATGCGCTGTCATGATAGGCACAATATTATGCAGCACAGAAGAGGCAAAATTATATGCTATATTTATAGAAAATTCTTTCTATCAAGATGCCATTATAACATATTTTATGTAACGGAAGAAGTTAATTGGTTGTGTTGAAAAATTGCACAATTGATTTATTTTAAATGAGTTATTTTCACGTAAATAAAGACAATTGAAGGCAGAATTATGAGCATAAACTCAAGACAACCAGCAAGTGGTATGGAAATGTAACGAGAGTACCTTTGCCGGAGCTTCTAGAACATTAATTTCGAGTCGATTTAATTGTTTCGCGCCATAATGGGAAGATAACAGGCGAGAATGAGTAAACGTATTTATGCGCTAATAAAATTGCGTAATCGTTGGATAAAGTAATTAACGCGCCGTTGTCAACTCTGTGTAACACGAAGTTTTGTTTGGTATAGATTTTTCATTAACACATGTCGCGGTTACCTTCGGGTGTTTTTTTTTTTCGCGAGACATTTGTTTATATGGCGTGATATTAACGTCTGATCGTTCATATGATTTGCTTGTTATGGTTGGAAATTCTTCGAATAAAGCGACATTGTCGCGCGTCACGTTTTTCTTCAATGCGTATGGTTGGCAATTTACGATGTGTTTTCGAAGCGCGATGTACGCGATGGTGTGGTAAAGGTCGAGACTATGTGTGTAATTCGAACAGATGAATACTTCCTGTACCGAAGATGCGGCTGAGGGGCGAACCGGGGAACGGATATTAAAATTTTATATTTGCGCCACGTTTCAATTATTAAGTAATTCCATTCGGCGTTGGTGGTTACAATGGACTCGGGTATTCGATTGTTCGCCGCAAATGAATCATTGACTGGTGGCTCGGATGGCGGTCGGTAAGAGTACCGTAGCACGCTCTCAACATACGACATACTACTATAATTCCGTTGGTTCATGGAAATGGAAACGTTCAATGCCGTTCAAGGTAGTTGCATGGTTGTCGCTGAGAGCGATCGCCGTGTACCGCCACCGCGTTTCTGGTTAAGCTCCTCAATAGTCAGTACCGTCCTTTCGTCGTATAGCCGTGATGTAAATTTAAATGCACCTCCGAATTTTTTTTTCTCGTCTTGTAATTATTCGAGCCGAGTAGTTCGAAGGAAGGATAATCACCTTTGTGCGCGGATACGAATGTCGACGTAATTTTTTTCTTTCGTTTTGGGTATCAATTTAATTGATTTTTTTACGATCAATTTGACGAAGAAATACGAGGTGAGGCGTAAAAATTTCCATCTCGACCTCAAATTATAACGTTTACTTTTGGTTAATGCGCGCGCAACGTAATTAGTAATTTTTTTTTCACCGATACTCGTGAAGCAGGTGCCCTTCAATTTCGCTTTCACTTTCACTTTTAGGCGTTTATAATTGAAGGGTCTATTTCCTCTTGGAATCGAAGGAATTTAAAGTTGCGCGCAATTGCGTTTCCGATTCGTATCGTTAGTTCGATCGTTTCGTAATATTTCTTCCCGCTTCTGCGGATTCTACGAGATCGATGCACCATGAATTGTAGTTGTATCATTCTGTAGATAGTGGAATTATTTGAATTAGACGCTGAATGAATTTAATGCAGATGCATAGTTGTAGGAGATTAGGATGAACCGCATCTACAATTTTTCGACGCACCAGCTGCTCCTTTGCTGACCTACCTAAGAACTGAAAAGCGATGAGGAGAATGTGGATGGGGAAAGAGGTCATTAATTTTATAATTTACTAGAGCTTTGTATGTCTTGCAAAAATGAAGTTGATTAATTCTTAAATACATGCAGATTATTACTTATGAGTAAGTGAAAAGAAAAAACAACAAACAATGATGAACCACCCTCCTCCATCCAACCTTCAAAAAACAAGAATTATTTTTCTGACCCTCGCATCCGTCAAAACGAAATCTTAGCTATGTACAAAAATTGTACATTTCTGCCCCTTCTTCCCCTCTGACTACTTGATCGTCAAAGTTCACTGAGAGCTGTCATTATTGAAATCGAAAGATCAAAGGTTTTCTTTCCCTATTTCATTTTCACTGGTTCCATCATTACTTTTTGAATATATACACATATCTCTTTTTGCATTTTCATTTAGTAATTTCGAGATTTATCTGATTTCTTTTGAGAGGGAGTAAGGAGGCAAATTTCTGAGGACTTGAATCTTCTTAAGAAGCCAGGAAATAGCATATTTTAAATTTGATAGCATATTAAATTTTTTTCATTAAATTTTCCTTAGTCTTCATTATATTTTTGTATCGAAATTTTTATTTCATATTTATTCGACATTAATTATTTTTCGATAGTCAATTATTTTTTTTATCGACTTTTTTCTTTATAAAAAATTAAAAATCAATCGACAAAAGAACATTTTTTCTAGCTTTTGCACATTTGCGTCTCTATTGATTCATAGTACATCATATTAAAATTTTTCAACTATTCCTGTAACATTAGCCAGCATTGAACGATCATTTAATGTTCTTTCTTGAGTTTTGAATTTTCATAATGCTGCAGTGAGAGAAAACAGCTCAATAGACTTGCAAATTTGTGTATTAGGAATACCCATTAGCACTTATGCATTATAATTCGAAGAAATAATTTACTATTATGCGCAGTAAAAAGTACGAAAAACCTGTCTGTAAATATTTTATTTTTGTTTTCATTAGTAAAAAAAAAGTATATTATCGATGTAATAGAATATTATGAATAATTATTTCATAAAAAAGGAAAAGTTGTACATATGAGTAAGCAGTATCTAAAATGTTTACTATACCTTTGCCGTGAATATGCGCATTCACTAATCACTATTCACCAAACCTTGGCCACCAAGTTTGCATATTCGCTTAGATCTGCAAATAAATATGCATATTTTTTAAACCTTGGCCTTAAATATCTATATTGAATATTCGTAGTAGCATATGGATTAATTTAACAATTAAAGAACATTTAAAAGAATATCCATAAATTATTCCTCCAGCCGTCCAATTTTCGGCTCTGAATTTATCTGTGTAAAACATTCGAAAATGTAGTCATTTTTGACATATTTTTCAGTGAATTGCACTTCCGTACGAATTTCGCTCCTATAGGTCGATTAGATGAGGAGATGTGGGAGATTCAAGGAACATAGAGATTCTTTGCTCTTAAATCCTTTGCAATGCCCTTGTGAGGCTGAAGTTTGGATATGTTGATATCCTAAACTTACTATTGCATATGAGAATAATGAATAAAATTCTGAGCTATTATCACCTTCTCCAACTGTTCTTATATTTTCAGTGAACCGACATTTTGAAAAGCATAAAAAAAATAGTTTTGTAGAATTCCACAAAAAGTCTCTTACCAAATTTTCAGCTGTTTTCCAAAAAATTAGACGTTTTCGATAATTAAAATTAGCCTGAAATACAAAGATATGAAATCTCCCCTTCGTTGACCTCCTCTTCCTAAATCAGGTAAGCTGTAGTACCTATCTTTTTTTTTTATATAATAAACTTACCTTCCAGAAAATTTTTCGTTTTAGGATTTTAGGATCGCTGCTTGGGGGGGTGGGGTGCAGTTCCATAAAGTCAAGTGGGAAAGATCATACATGGTTTAAAATTACCAAAAACTCGATTTTTAATTAAAAAAACATATAAAAAAGGCTCTTGAGAGGTTAGACACCTGAACCCCTCCCCCCTATATCTGATTATGGGTTTCAGCCTTCTCTAAATGACTCTGCTATCTCTGCTTATGCCTGAACTGGAATCAATTTTTTAAAATTTTATTTCAAATGCTAAATGAACCGTTAAAGTTAATGAATAGTGAAGGACATTAAAAGACATTTTTTAGAGACAAGTAAATTGACTCAATATAATATTTGGGCACTATTGCAATAAAGCAGGAATGATGAAATTTATTGTGCCTCCTTTTGAAATCATTTCACATGTTTTGTTGACGCGACGCGATAATCATTCGAAAAAAAAAATTGAAATTCGCCCACCTCAGTAGATAAATTTGATATGTTGAAAAGCCCATTTAGAGTAGTGGTGGTGAAGTCACTGGATCACAGTGACTGGTGTTTGATTTCATGGTTGTTTTTGTCCTTAAATGGCATGGATGAGGTGACTGAGATTGGGCGGACAAAAATACTATTTTATTTTTAATTACGTACCATTTGTGCATGTGTTAAGTGTTCCTTTTGTAACTATGCATTATGGAGAATTCTCGAAGGTAACGCTCTCATTTTATTATAAAATCGAGCAAACTGAGGTCAGTTACGAAGATCGCTCTAGAATCACATTCGAATAATTTTTTAGCTGAGTTTTTAACTAAAAAACGACAGCTATCACAGCCTACCTGATTTGGGAAGGAAGGTGGGGAGGATGGGGTCTTCAAATCTTTGCGTTTCAGACCACTTGAAATCATCTGGCAAATGTCCAACTTTTTGGTATATTTTTTTTCCCATGCGTAGAACCGACGAGTAGTCATAAAATTCGCTCAAAATTTGGTGAGAGACTTTTCTTGAAAATGCGCAGAACAACCTTTTTTGTTTCTTCGATAAATTTCAAAATGGTGGATCACTCAAATTTTGAGGGGGGCTGGAGAAGAGGCAAATTGCTCAAATTTTTCGTTTTTGATCTCATATGAAAGAATGAGTTACGCACACCAACATATCTAAGTTTCAGCTTCCTAAGTGCATTTTGATGAGAGTTAAAGCAAAAACCTGTTTTTGAGGAAATTTCGTTTTTTATGTCACTCGCGATGCACAGGCGGGTGTGGATAAAATTCCCTCACAATTCGGTGAAGAACTCTTCTTGAAAATACGCAAAAATACTTTTTTTGTTTTTTGGAAAAATTTCAAAATGGCGGATCACTCAAATTTTGAAGGAAGCTGAAGAAGGGGTGAATACCTCAAATTTTTTGTTTTTGATCTCATATGAAAGAGTGAATCACGGACACTAACATATCCAAATTTCAGCTTCCTAAGTGCATATTGAGAGGAGTTAGATCAAAAACGGCTTTTTGAGGAAGTTTTGAGTCATGAAATTTCTTGAATCTTCCATATCTCCCCACCAAATCAAGTTAAAGAGGTCAAATTTTGTGTGTGAGGTTAGTTGGTGACCACAATATGACCTCTTGAATTTGGATCAAAATGGATTCAAAATGGCGGATTATCAAAATTTTGAGTAGAGCTTGAGGAGCCCCAAGTTGGTAAAAATGTAATTAATATGAATTCATATGGTTATTGGAGATAAGTTGTATACTATATCCCCAATTCACTTCCATACATGATGTTGGGGAGGGAAAGGCGGGGTTATCAGCCTAAAATAGTGGCAGGGATACAGCCGGGTCGAAAATTTTTTATTGCTGTGTCATATGATGAAATGAGCCCAAGTGACGAACCTATTTTGATTTTAGCTTCCTCAGTGATTTTGGAGGGGAGTTAGAGCAAAAAACGGCTTTTGGAAGGGAAATTGCTGCAGGAAATTTCATGAATTTTCCATATCTCATCACCAAATCGGCCTAGAATGGTCAAACTTTGTGTGTAGGATTAGTTAGTGACCAAAATATGACCTCTTAAATTTGAGTCAAAATGGATCCAAAATGGGGGATTATCAAGATTTGAAGATAATTTGAGGACCCTCAAATAGCTATAATTTGAGAAATATGTGTTCACATGATTATTTCATGGCAAGAAATACTACATTTGTGCCAAATTCAACTTCTTACGTGTTTTTGTAAAAGATAGGGTAGGGGTTTTCAGACTTGGTATTGGGTGTGGCCTGTAGTCATGAACGGTTAAGCAAGATTATTACTAAATCAAAACAAGCTCCAGTTAAAAACTCAGCTCCAGTAATGCGACATGGCTGCTTACTTTTTTTTTTTTTTTCAATAAATTTTTGATCCCTAATTCTGTCGTATGTAGCCGAAAATCTTCAAAAGAAATTTTGTGCTTGCAACAAAAGGATTGTTTTTTCAGTCTAATAAGTAGAAAAAATTTTTTCTTTTCTTTCTCTAAACAATACCAAACATATCGACGTATTACGTATAGATGTGTATTAACCAACTCAGATTTATTTCATCGATTGTTCGGCACATTATTGGTAAATTTCGTCGTAATTTTCGTAATACTACGAATGCCTGATTAATCGAGCTTTGGTCCATGGGTCGAGTTCTAATAGTCGAAAAAAATACCTCGAAGGAAAGGACTAGACTATAGATGTCGAATTGTCATCGATACCCGACGAATTTTATTTATAGATAACGTGCGAATTTTTTTCGATTTTCCGCGACTGGCGCGCATTCGGCACAACCGAAGGTCCGCTGATCACCGAATCGTTGATACGTTACGGCGATCGAGCTGACGTAACACGGTGAAGTTGGCGTTTTTCATTTCGTCTGTCTTCTCTACGGCACGTTAGCCCGCAGGCGACCCCTGCTCCCTTTGCTCGTTCAACGGTGATTGGTGTAGTAGTCGCGGTATACACATAACGCCGTACGCAGTGTACCATAATCACAAGCCGTAGGTATACGGCGAACGGCGAACGCGAATACTGCGAAACGGCAACTTAATGTGGTTACAGCTGAGCTACACTAGTCTGAGTAGACACTACAGCGAGTACCGTGCTACGAAGTGTTGATGGTTACGTTTACGTACGTTGTGGTCGTCGCGACTATTTTACGCGATTTTTTTCGCCACCGTTTGAGCGCCCAGCGTTTGCGATACTCGCCGGTCGTTTCGTATTAATATGCAAGTCTATAATTGGAAAATTTACGACAAAACGCGCCGATACGTTAACACCGAGTTGTCTGTATTTTTCGAAAATTTTCCCAACCAACGATTCAAACGACGTGTTTGAGCGAAGACCGTCCGAAAATACCTGAACGGAGGTGACAAAATGTAAACGTTCAAGTGCTCGTATCTGTAAATAGTGTTACGTGCGTTAATTTCGAAATATTTGCGGTCTTGTGATCATCGATTCGCGGCCGGTGCGTCGCCATATTCGTAATTTTACTCACTCGAACTGTATAGCCAGTGATGATTTAAAACTATATTGCTCGTTCGCGAAATTATGGCTATATCTAAATGCGCCAAAGGATACTTCGGTAGTTGGGTGTCGTTTGTAACTTCTTGTAGTGTTCGTTGGATTTTTTATATATTCATTTGTCTCTATTTAATCACCCCCAGTCGGCAAACCAGTGAAAGATACGGTCCTTGTTGTAATAAGTAAGTTTGAGCTTTCATTTTTTTATACCTCCGACGAAATTTTTTCCTCTTTCATCAACGTGTCTATACATACCTTTACACACGTGACTGTTGCCACGGTTCTTTCACAAACGGACGTGTTCGAACAGTTCGTATAATGATTACCATCACTATCGCGATGCACTTGTTGAGCTCGTTTTCCCGTACCTTTTCGCCTTCCATATCATTCCCATAGGTGTTTCGTGATCGACCAACCATCTCCGGTGATTGAAATCGATCGGGTGTGCCGGAATTTCGTCAATTTCATCCTTAAAATAGATCAATTTTGTTAACAGATTTTACACTTTGGAACCTTGAAAAATATGTTTATCAGTTTTTGGACATTTACAAGACTCATACGTCGCGTATTATTTTTCATCTTAACGAGATAATGTTAACCGTAGTATTTAAAAACCATTTTTCCGAGTTATCGTCTGGCGTCACCTTTTTTTTTTGGCTGAGAGAACGACATTCATTATGATTTTTGGCATTGTTTCGTACGTCTTTCGGATGTTATGACACGATGTTCTGTTTGTTGAATTTTTACGGGCTATAAATTTTTTTTAGTGGTGTAAATTTTTGAAATTTTTCTCGTTACGGTGTGTGGTAACACTGGAAAATTTGATGAATTTTTATCCTATTGAAATAATGAAAAATTGAAGAAAAATCAAATTTTGCCATGTTTATCGAGAAGTTAATTTTTTCGATTTTATGGATAGGTAACACTGTAGCATAATATTTTTAAACTGCAAAAAAATATTTTATTAAATTTCATTTTATTATTTTTTTTTCAATTGATACCATGTAAAGTTCGATTTTTTTTTCAAAAATTGGCTACCCAGAGGCCCTAAAAATTGCAAAATAAAGTAAAAACATCATTCGATTTGTTGAAAAAAAAAATTGAATAATTGTCAAATATCTACATATTACATCTTCTCTTTGGATATTCTGTTGTTAAGTTATAAATTCAAATTTTTTGAATTTTTACGGGTTGAAATTTTTTTTTATGAGTGTAAATTTTTTGGATTCTTGTAAATTTTCCATCACAATATGTGGTATACTGGAAATTTTTTTGATAAATTTTCATCCTATTCAATATGGAAAAAGTAATGAAAAATGAAGTCGGGCAGATTTATCGAAAATTTATTTTTTTAGATTTTTATTTATTGGTAACAATGTATCATGATTTTTTTTGAACTGTAAAAATAATAATTGATTTCACTTATACATGTATTATTATTATTATTTTTTTTTTTTTAATTAATGCCATTTAGAGTTGAATTAAAAAATATATTGTTTTTTCAATAATTGGCAGTTCTGAGACCCTAAAAATTGCAAAATGAATTTAAAATATTATTCTTGAAAAATAAATTAAATCGACCAATGTCTGCCAATTTTATATTTTCTTCCTAAATTTCATCATAAAGTAACCAATTCAAACATGAAAATTGATGAAGTGGAGATCCTAAGGTTTTGTAAGCATCTAAAAATTCTCTCCGAAAAGAAATTTCAACAATTTGTCAAAATTTCGATGTTCTAACAAACTGCTGAAAACTCGAATAGCTTATTCAATAATCGAAGCCTTGTTTTAGCCAGTTCAAAAATTTTCTTGAAGCAGAGTTGTTATAAGTGCTAAAAAAGTTCATCAGTTTTCAAATTTGAGTTTCGGGGCGAGTGCTTTTAGATATTAGGCACTTTCAGAATTTTTTCGCGAATATTTTTGCGATATTTAATAATATTTACAACCCTAGAATTTTAAATTTTCAAAAAAATTAATTTTTTATTCGTGCTAATGTGCGTCACTGATTCACTGTGGCATGTGATCACAAGAGTGTTTTTCATTTGGAGCATTAAGTGAACAAGATTTTCGGAATTTTTAAACAGTTTTTGTATTTGTGGCCTAATTTTTTTGGGTTGGCATTCATTTAAATAATATGTATTTCTGTTTGCATTAGAGTATGTTGGACAGAAACAAGAATGGTTTAGGTAATTAAATGTGGGATAAGTTGACTTTTAATTAAAATTTTAATGTAAGTAGAATCTGCATAGAAAATCTGATTTTATCAGTGCTGTAACCCCCCCCCTCCCACCCCTCCTATCCTATTCTCTTCTGAAAGCCCTTATTTTCCTTGTTTTTATGTTATTATGAATTCGTGTAGATGGGTAGTATTTTGATATCCAGTTGGTCTCCGTTTATTTCATATAAGTGACTGAAAAAATTTGAAGTATTCGAGTATTATGGATGCTTTGAGCATCCACTCACCCATCCTTCTTCATTGTAGTACAAATATTTATTACTGTAGTTTTTATTTCGGGTATCAATTATAATTATTTCATTTTAAGGTATGGTAACACTGGAATTTTTTTATATATATATATATTGTAAATTATTATTGTTTGGAAATACCAAAAAAAAAGAAATTCTTCTGCTTTAATTTAATTTTAAGTATTGAAAATTTTTTCGTTTCAAAATTGGTAACATTGCTGTAATGAGATATTTGGATACTTAAATTAATTTAGCTGTCTCTTCATCCATCTTAATTCATTGAAATAAGTGTAATTATTTATTATCATCCATTTTTATTTCAGAGAATTAAAAAAAAATTATTTCATTGCTCGGTAGGTAACACTGATATTTTTTGTTTACATTTGCAAACATTACTGTAGTGAAATTTTTGAATAATTAGAAAGATTTGACCGCCTCGTAGGTAACACTGATATTTTCATGATAATTTCATTCACAAACAATTATGTTTCAAAGTATCAACAAAATAATAATTCTTTTGTACCTATTTTAGTTGAAATATTATTTTTTAATGTTTTGTATTCAAATTGGTAGCATATCAGCAGAATTATTATTTTCTTTCAATTTAAAAAAGTGATGATTGGTGTTCGAATTTAATTTTTCTACATTATTTTAGACGTAAAAAAAATATTTATTATATTTTTTCCCTCTGAAAACTGGCAAAACTGCTTAGTTATATTTTACTAGATTTTTGGCGCTCGGAGTGGGGCTTCTAATTTAATTGTGTAAACGGTCATTTTTTTCATCGATATTTTGTGATTTAAATTCGCTGCGAGATTTTTATAACTTCTTCACTTCCTGCCCCACCACAGCATGCAAAAACTCTCTAGTATAAAAATGTAAATTTTTTAAAATTTTATTTAACTGTTTCATTTAATCGAATTAAAGATACTCAGCCTTCTACTCGAATGCGATAGAGTGAGGAGGGAGTTGAAATGACTCAAAATGAAATAAAAGACACGCGTGTGAATTTAATATTACGAGTATTTCGTATCATCTATGTGAAATTAGGTGGGGAGAAAAATATACGGAGAAGCGTTCATGTTCGAATGCGAAAAATAACACATTACGGAGAATATTTTTACGTTCAAGGTCGATAAAACCGAGCGTAAAAATTGATGGATTAGGTATAACTATGTAATTTCTCTGGTGGTAAAAAATTCCAATTTATTAAGCCTTCGAACTTTGTTGAATTCTCGAAAATTCGATATTCCCAATTGTATATGGTTTTCTCTTGCGATGAAAAAATTGGCAAATATTTAGCGTTTCACCGTTGACCGTGACTTTTAAGGAATTATCTACGCTGGGAGCTTAAATTAATATTTACACGAAGGAAAAAAAAAAAAAGCGCATAAAAGTTGGAACGTTGCTTGGTCACGTCGATAAAGCTAGAAAGAAAACCCGAAAGCGCGACACTATACGTCGACACCGTGTATTTTGATAAACTACCATTGACGTCTGCTTTTAAAACGGAAATGAATTTTGAAGGTCAATATTCTTTAAAAAAAAGAGTCGACGATTCGCACACGCGACGTTGCGAATTTTTCGTACGTACGAACGCGAATTTAATTTTAAAATATACGCGAGTCGAGTGTACAATGTCCACGTCTGGTTTCATAAAAGAACGCGTACCGGTACGTGGCTTCGTCTTTTTTCTTATAAGCCTCGAATTAAAGATAAGAAAAAGGATAAATCGTGCGAGTATTTCGGAAGTCGGCTCACGTTATGCGACCTTATTACTCAGGCCCCCTTGGCCGCGTACATCGGTTGGCGAATATTAAAAACGTAATATACGCGCATTTCGTGCCACGGTTATCGAATACAGTCGGAAAATTTGTACCGGTAGCAACAAGTTAGCAGTATATTAAGAATCACTGGATCCATATTAACCTACCGTAAGAGTTTTTAAATTGTAATCATTAACGTATCGGTCTCGCGTGCGCGCTCGCTTTTATTAGCAACGAGCGCAGCATCATTCAATCTGGACTCGTACGGCATCGTTGTTAATTAAATTCAATTGATTTTGAATTTCGATCGACGACTTCGTGTTATGCGAATTACTTTGCATGCGTGGCGGTTTTTACCGGATTCTTTTCCTATTCGAGAATCTTCTACGACGTCGCCGTCGCGTCGCCGACGTTGTAATCCGAATTAACGCTCGTTGACGGTATATAATTTGAGGATAAGGATGGTTGATTTAAATATAGGGCGTTCGGCCAGTCTTCATCGTACCTTAGTTACATTCTGTTACCACTAATGAAAACTTTGTCGCCATATAACTGCTATCAAATTTTTCGAGTAAATTAAAAATAACATTTTCAGTCTTCTGAAACTGTAAAATAATTTTTACAGAATCAAAAGAAAAAAACTCAGTTGTTTTTGTTTGAAGAATAAAATCTCATATTAATTAGGAGAGGAACAGAAGAAAGAAGTGCATATATTGTGTTGGGGCTGAGGGAGTGAATCATTTTGAAAAATCTCAAATACTTTGTATTTGAGGAGTATATCAAACAAGATGTTACACAAAAATCATGTATTTGGAAAAGGGAGGGTGATAGGAGAAAGAAGTGTGGTATAAGAGGTAAGGAAATGAGAGTACGTCAGATAAGTTGGTATATAAAAATTACATATCTGTGAAAGGGAAATAGGAGAAGGAGGGGTACGGTAGGAATGAAGGAATAAAATAATTAAGGAGAAAATTCAAATTAGAACAAAAAATTTCACACATTTTGACTTCAAAAAGTACCTCAAACCAAATGGTATGCAACATATGGTATCTGCAAAAAGAAGGGAAATAGACGAAAAAAGTGGACCCACTTCTTAGCCTCTTACTTCTTTCCTTATTAGAAAGTTGACACTTCAATGCATCGCGTAGAGTAAAACTTATGTTTTGGGAGAGGAGGAAGAGAAGAGATGAAAATAATAAATTTTCATTGCGTGTATTTACATAGAATTAGAAAAAAATTATAATGTATTGAATTAAACTAATAAGCCCCACTCCGAGCGCCAAATAAATCAAGTCAAGTATAGAGTTGTGTTTCACTCTTTGCGATCTGAACATACTTCTCGTTATTTAGATAATGAAAAAATTAAAATATTTCCGTATTGTGATGCTTCAATTCTACCTTCTCCTCCAACCCCCGTTCAGTGCGATTAAAAAAATTTAGTTATAATTTTCTTCTTATTTTATAGATAGAAAAAAATTATTTCATTGTGGTCTATGGTAACACTGCCATTTTTGAAATATTTTTTGACATATCATTTTGAAGTTTGATTTTTATTATTATTAATTTTTTTCTTAAAAAAAAGTATTAAAAATTTTTCTTTTGCAGAAGTTTATAATTTCATGATTTTCATTTTTTCTATTTACTAATTGGTAATAGATACTGTATCAAAATCACTATTTTTTTTCTCAATAAAAAATTTTTGTTGCTTGAAATCCATTTATATGCCTTTTTAAAATAAGAAATGAATAAACTCTCATTTTTAAAAAATTTTTTTAATTAGCAAAACGCTTAGTAATATTTTACTACATTTTTTGGCGCTCGGAGTGGGCATTATATTTTGATTTTGAGTAGAAAGTGCAATTTTTTCTTTGATTTTATGAAATGAATTAGCCTACTGTGAAGATTATATCATCTTAACATGACCATTCCCCACCTCAGCCTCGATTCATGCTCATTCTTTGGACCTGAAATGATTTTTTTTTTTTCAAGTTTATAGAATTTAGTTTTATTGCTTCATTCAGTCATACAAGATTGACTATGCCTCTTGACTTTGTACATTAATCTGGAGGAAGTAGTGGGGGTGTTTTTAGTTCGAATTATGAACAACAATTTTTTTCAGTTCCATGTAAAATTAGTAATTTCCATTATTATTATTATTATTTTATTATATATTTTTTTTTTTAATTCAAAAAGTATCATAAGTTTGAATATGATTCCTCTACATACCTGAAAGATTAAGTAGAATAATTCCATTTTTTTTTCGTAAAATTAGTACAACTGTCAAATAATGTATTAGCTGATTTATTTGGCGCTCGGAGTGGGGCTTCCAGTATAATTTTATAAACTATAACTTTTCTCTTATTTTTTTGTAAATTTTCCAACTAATGAAAATTTGTTATTTTCATTTCTTTCCCTCCCTCCCAACCCAAAATATTCGCTCTATTCTTTTTTTAGCATATGCATTTCAAAGGGTTTGTTTTTCTGCTTTACTTATTTCATCATATTGTTTGTGACTTACTCTCGTTCTCAAATGTAGAGTAAATGAGGGTTGAAATGAAATACCTGTGTGTAGATTCTAAATTTTGAATATTTGTTCTCATTTATTTCGAGGAATATGAAGAGATGAAACGTTCATTTCGAATGCGAACAATAACAGTTGAGGAATTTTTTTCGAAATTGAGCCTTCCTGCCCTTTGCTCAAAGATTCCCCCATTTAATACGGAGTCATATATGTGTAAGATTTTTTTGTGTTCATTTTTATTCAAATCTGAGGTATTACTAAACATACGTCAAACACTTTACATATGATATTCTTTATGGGCGCGAATATTTTTTGTATCGATTAAGGGTTCAACATTGTTTCCTCGTCTCGGTTGAAACTCATTTCAACTCGCGAATAAAATTCAGGGCACGAGTCGCGCAATTACCGAGATCATCAGCACTCGGCGAAGAGACCGGAGCGTCCTTGGTGCGAAGCTTATCTAATATCTGGCATTCCGTCAACGCGATAGCGTATTAAGAAAGATCGTTACGTTCCGGAGTTGGACTCTGGTTTCGAAACCTTCTAAAAGCGAAAAAAAAAGAAGAAAAATTTGGGAACGATGTACGCTCACAGGGCAACAGCTCGTCCTTGCGTAAACGGTACCTTAAGCTATATACGGAACAGAGGATGAATCGTTTATTAACTATTTTATCACCGAAGCACCGGCTGAGAGAGAAAGAGATTTTAATGACTCGAGCGTTTTTCTTTTTAATTGATTTAGCCGGCCGATGAAAGAAGGCCAATTAAAACGCCGTCGCGAACCATTAATACCTCCCGTCGAATGAGACCGGGGCGCGTATAATTAATCTCGCTAATCACGACGTCTCAGTTGGAGGATTTTGATTTTGAAAAGTGGGGGAGGCAGGGAACAAAATTTCACAAAGTTATGTAAATTTCGATGCGGTCGAAAGTGTCGCCTGGTATCCAAGGGTTTTAATTCTTTTGTTGTTTGATTAAAAATTTTGGCATTTCAAGGTCGCTTTATGAAGAATAATGTAACCCGTTCAAATGAAACAAATGGAACGCATTCCGAGAAAAATTACACTCCGTACTGTCGTTTAAGTATGTGTCACCGCCATCTATACGACGGTGAAACGGTGGCGACGGCGGAGGTACCGAAAATGCTCCCCCTCTTACCGAAGCCCGGTTATCTTGAGGAAACGGAACTCGATGGTATTTAAAACTATGTAGTATGTATATAATTAGTAATCACCTCTCTTCCGTCCCGCTCACCTCTAAGTCGCGAATACCTATGCCC
Source organism: Phenacoccus solenopsis (assembly GCA_009761765.1). NCBI lineage: Eukaryota > Metazoa > Arthropoda > Insecta > Hemiptera > Pseudococcidae > Phenacoccus > Phenacoccus solenopsis. The sequence goes on from CM019756.1 coordinate 9,515,975, forward strand.
GATTTGTCGCCATTCACGTCCGACGTTCGTTATTCAACCATTTCCAGTGCACGATTTCAAATTTAATTACGTAGTCGTCCAAACCGAACCTTTATGACTGTCGCACGCGCTAAATCGAAGATGAAACGACCGCGTAATTTTTTCGATTTCAATTAAAATTCATCATCGGAGCCCCACATTCTCATGGCGAGCAAGGCCGACAGCCATGTTTCCCACACATCATTTATGAATTTTTTTTTTATCGCGAATATTCGCATAATAAACGTAGTTTTTTTTTTTTAAGTACTTCGGTTAATAACGAAACCTGAATTACTGCGTTATTATGGATAGCTCGACAGCAGGTATACGGGTACGTTGTATGTTTTTCCGCCAAAACAAACGTACTAAAGTTATTAACTACCTAAGTTCCTTTTTTACTCTAGTACTATTCGTTTGTTTGCTTAATTACGCGGGTTTTTCGAGTAATCGATGGTGGGAGTATGGAAGGGCAAAAATTCACTTTAGAACTAGTTGAAATTTTACCGCAAGACGACAGAGGGAAATAATTGGTTTCGCGATGAAGTGTACGGTAATTTTCAATTGTTTCGAAATATCTGAAGGCGAACCACAAATGAGCTGGAATATTTTAAAATTCTGTTCAAAAAGTGAAACAGGGTGGAAATGAGTACTTACCTACTCCGATTTCAGTAAGATATTCAGTTTGTACCGAAGTCTTAGAAAAAATGGCGAACCTGTTTCTTATAGGTATCCATTAACAAACTTTCATTGCATAATCATGGTTCATAATTTTGTTGCATTCGTTTCAACATTATTTCATCGAAAGAGTGGAATTTAAATTTTTAGTGATACGATTAATATTTTTTCATTTTATTAATTTTTTTTTTTTAATATTAGAAAATTGAATTCTTCTTATCCTCTACATTTAGATATAACTAAATAATAAAAATATTAAATAAATAATTTTATCGTTTTTTTTTTTTTTTTTTTTTTTTTTTTATCAAGTATTGAAGAGGAAATGGAATATCCTTGATATCTGTGATTCATTTTACTAGTTACAACACTGAATTCAATTTCATCATAGCTATATACTTAATTAATAATTGAATATAAAATGTTAATTAATTGCGAAGAAAGAATTATTTGTGATGGTAATTATGACAATAAAAAATTATTTAAATTAAATTCTTTTCAATGCACGAATCCAACACTCTTCACTCTCCCCGACAATCTCTAGAAATTATCACCATTCCACCTCAGTCGTAGATTTTTTTTTTTTTTTTTTTTTTTTTGTGTTTAAGGCGTTTTTAGCTGCCAGGGCTATTACGCCAAACTAGAGAATTTAGATTTCGGGGAACAAGAGAGTTCTTCGTAGGAAAATCAGAATTTTATCGATAATATCTGGGTCGTCTGGGATGTTGGGGCCAGATATATAAGATGATCGGCATTCCTGGAAGGCTACGCATTGGTATAATAGGTGGTTTATTCGAATGGTGTCGTTGAGGCAAAATTGGCATGTTGGGGTTTCCCGGATACCCTGAAATAGGTGCTTGTGGGTTACGAGGGTGTGACCGATTCTAACTCTCGTAATTACCACTTCCTCTCGTCGATTTAATTGGTCTAAGTTTCTCCACGGGAGGATAGATTTTTTGTGGAGGTGAAGTTTGGTACCGGGATTTTCTGACCAAATTTTTTGCCAATTTGCGAAGGAAATGGCTCTGAAATACTTTTTTAAGTCAGAAGGTGTCACTGATGGTAAAGGGGTCGGAATATTTGCTGACTTTGCCAATTGGTCTATGATTTCATTTCCAGAAATACCAATATGGCTCGGAATGTAAAGAAAAAGTATCTCGTAATTTTTTGTATGTAGGCTATGGTTAATCTGAAGGATTTGTGAAACAATAGGGTGCTGTGAAAATGGATTTGAGAGTGATGTGATTGATGAGAGGGAGTCGGACAGAATTATAAATTTATTTTGAGATATTGTTGACTGGTCGTGGATTTTCTTCAGACAATGTAGTATTGCCAGGAGTTCTGCTGAGTATATTGATGAGAAATTGGGCATTTTAAAATTAAAGTATGAGTCTGCTATGGAGAAAGCGTAGCCTACATGGTGTGGATTTTTTGATCCATCAGTGAAACATTTAATGAATCCTGGATAGTGTGACAGCTGTTCCTGCAGCAACCTTTTAATGATATCTGGATGGTGATTTGATTTTGGGTAATTAGTAAGCTGCGTGTTCACTTTTATTTTCGATACTATCCAAGGAGGGTATTCGAAAGGGTTTGTTAATGGGTTTGTTAGGAAAGGAATTTGATGGTCGAGTACAAGAGCTATATATTCTTCAATCGGCTTAAAAACTGGATAGTTCTGATCAGAAAGATGAGAATTAATTTTTTTGTTGAGAGGTATTGTTTGATTTGTAGATGCCGTTACAAAGTAATTATTTGCAACGATCGATCTTCTAATATGAGGGAGGGGCTCTGAGGCTTCGCAATATATGCTCTGAATAGGGGAGGATCGTAGTGCACCTATACACATTCTAATAGCAGAGTTCTGGATGGTTTCTATATTTGATAATACGGAATTACTGGCCGACATAAAAGCTGGAACACCATATTCGGCTTTGCTTCTAATGAAGGCTCTATAGATATTTAAAAGAAGTTTTCTAGATGGATTATGTTTAGGGTTTTTCAGGATTTTCAAGATATTTAATCTGCTCATTAGGTCCTTTTTAAGATATAGGATGTGTGGCGTCCACGTAAGTTTCTCATCAAAGATGAGGCCAAGAAACTTCACCGACTTTTTGAATTGTAATGGTCGACCATTTAAGTAAAGGGATAAAGGAGGTAACTGTTTTGTTTTTCTGCTGAAATTAATGCAGTGAGTTTTAGATTCGGAGAAAGCGAGACCATTATTGTTAGCCCAAGTTTCTATTTTCAGGAGGGTTTCCTGTAAGATCGTTTGGGCTAGTGTTGGATCGTTGCATCTGAAAGATATATTAATATCATCGGCGAAAAGTCGAACGGAAATTGATGGAGGGATTACTGAGTTTATTTCGTCGATCAGGAGAATAAATAAAGTCGTACTAAGCACAGATCCCTGAGGGACTCCATTTTCTATTTTATGAAATGAGGAATATGTATTGTTTACTCGGACTTGAAAAGTTCGGTCTACAAGGAAGTTTTTAATGAAGTTTGCTAGGTGTCCTCTAATGCCAATAGTATAAAGTCTATCAAGGATCTTATATCTCCATGCTCTATCGTATGCTTTTTCGAGATCAAAGAAGACTGCATAGAGATTTTGTTTATTAGAGAAGGCGTGCTGGATATCTTGTTGAAGATCCATCAAGTGGTCTAAGGTAGACCTATTTTTGCGAAAACCGCTCTGGGAATTTGTTAAGGAGTAATTTTTTTCTATAAACCAGTGTAACCTTTTACTGACCATTTTCTCAAGTATTTTACAAAAAACACAAGTAAGTGAGATTGGTCGATAACTGGTTGGGTCATGAGCGTTTTTATTTGGTTTCAGAATAGGGATAACTGTGGCCGTTTTCCAGAGATTTGGAAAGGAGTCGGAAGTCCAAATTTTATTAAATATATTAATGAGTGCTAGAGTACCCACTTGGGGTAAATTTTTAATCATTAGAGGGTGAATATTATCAGGACCAGGAGAGCTGTTCTTGATGCAGTGAGCTAAAATGTGTTCAAGCTCTTCTATAGAAAATGGAAGGTTATAAGGTTCTTCGTTGTTTGAATCGAAATTTAGATGAAACCATTGTAATTTTGAAAATTAGCCATCTTCAACATATTCAAAGTACATCTCAGAAAATGAGGTGATATTGCAAACTATGTAACGACTTACAAACAATTAGTTATATGTTACTCTTTGCTGGCCTTGCTGACGCAGTGGTTTTGAAGGCGAATTCAGCTATTCTAATGTTATAATATAGAGAGAGTACATTATTTCATATTTTATATCTTTATAAAATGAAGTACCACTTTCATTTTATTTATCATGATAAGTATATATTTTATGAAAGTGAATGATTTTTTCGCAAGTGTCTATTAGGTACCTGCATGAGAATTTTCAAAATTATAGATTCCTTCAGTTTTTCAAAATATCGTTCATTTTAAGAATAATGATTCATTCATCATAACATCATATGAATGCCAAAGGAAAGATATAATGTATCCAAATTCAATTACCCAAAAGCATTTTTTTGTTTTCCTAGAAGAAATAGATGGAAGCTCAGTTGTATTTTATGTTTCTCTATTTTTTTTTTTTTTTTTTTTGGAGTTTTCTTCGATTTTTTGAACATTTGTGATTTTTTTATAATTTTAGAAATTTTTCACCATTTTTAGAATTTTTAAAAAATATTTATTATTTTTTTATTAGGTCTTTTATGCAGTTAAAAACACCCAATAAAAAAAAAAAATAAAAGTAAAAAAATTATTTCCAAATTCTTCATTTTTGGACATAATTATTATTTTTTCTTATTTTTTTTTTTTATTAATTTATTTATACTGGCGTATGTAATTGCCAAGATTATTACGCCAGTGTATCTGTTAATTACGGGACAGTAAGGGTGGATTTTAGATTTTATTCCATAATTTTGAGGTTTTAAGAAAGTGTATAATTTTTTGTAGTTGTTGAGGATTGTCTTCAATAGTGGTGTTTTGAATTTTTAGGGTGGTTCGGATTAATCGAAAGGAGTCGCATTTAAAGAGTAAATGTTGGGAGGTTATAGGGGATTCATTACAAAAGGAACAGTTTGGGGTTTCTCTAATTCCTTGGTATAGGTGGTTATGTGTAATTTTGGTATTTCTTGCTTAAATAGGAATTTATTCGTTGTCGAGCATTTTTCATTTTTAGACACTTTTTCGATTTGTTTTTATTTTTAAACTTAAAAGTCCTCATTGCCAGGTGGTAAACGTAGCCCGCAGGAGGAAGATTGGAACTACCCGAAAAAGCGGTTTCCCTGTATCTCCTCAGAATTAGTTAGTAGAACGAAAATAACTCAGTACAATTTTGTTCTACACCAAATTTGCTACAACTTTTACGTGAGAATTTTTTTTGTTACCACTCATAGATGGAGAGTTAGGGATGTTTGAAATTTGGTATTTTGTGGATTACATTATAATTGATTAAATTATGCTATGTGACATGTGTATGTCGACTTGTGATTACATACCATGCCATCATAATATTATGGAAGTTTCAGCCCACTCCCCTCACGGTGATATGTTCTTAGAAGATATTATGTATAATTATGTAATGCATTAAACGTGTTTTAAGCGCGCTTGATAATATTCATACTTGGGTTGGTTTGTGAATGGTGGGAGAAGGGGGGGGTGAAGGAGGTTGAAATCTCCATTACTTCATGACTGAGTTGGTATGTACTGGCAAGTCACCATATTATGCATTTTGCTTTCTCATTGAATCATAATCTCACATAGCATGATTGAAGTGTTTATGATGGAGCCAAAAATTACCTAATTCCAAATACCTTAACTTTCCACCTGTAAGTCCTAAGAAAAAAATTTTCATGCAAAAGTTTTAGCAAATTTAGTGTAGAATAAGATTACACTGAGCTATTTATACATTATGATCAAATCTTGAGGAGATACAGGGAGGAAAGCATTTTTTTGGGTGGTTCTAATCATCACCATGTGGGGTGTGCTCACCATGTAGGAATGAGGACTTTTAGTATGTTGCCAGTGGAACTGATCTTTACATATTTATGTGAAAAATTTGTGCTGGGGATTCTTCCCGGGAACGATTCTTTTACGTGGTCTAGATTTACTGGGCTAAGTTTTCAAAGACATTCTTTTAACTTGAATTTTTTCAGCTATTATATGTTTTTGAAATGCTTTTTTAATTTTTGAATATTTCTTTCATTTTTAGCGGTCATATTTTCGTATGCTTGAATTTTTGTTGATTTTCGAACAATTTTTCCGTATTTGGCACATTTTTTGTATTTTAGTTTTTTTTTTTTTTTTTTGATACGTTTCTGATTTTTAAATTGTGTTCATTTTTTTAATTTATTTTTATTTTTAGAGAACGTATTTTCTAATTAGTTTATTTATTTTTTATTTTTGGAACTTATGAGTTTTGGCGCGTATGTCTTATTTTTGACAATTTGATTCAAATTGTAACTGACATATTTTTCCCATGTTTAGGCATTTTTTCATATTCTAGAATTTTAAATCTCTACTTTTTCAATGTATTGAAGAAGTCGGCCTGTTTCCACTGCTCTAATCCCAACCGATCTCGTGTCTCTAGCTAAGTTGCTGTAAATGGCACGTTAATTAATACTAAAAAAAAAAAAAAATCAAAAATTTTCTATTGGTAAGTGTCTTGGTGTTCATTGTTTTTTAATTTTTGAGCAACTTTCAAAATTATTTTAGAAAATATATTTCCCCATTTTTCAGTATTTATTTCTATTTTTAAACATTTTTTATTTTTCTGTTTTTAAATTTCACCATCCTTTTATATATTTTAATTTTATATTTATTTTTTAATTTCATGTGGTGACTTGTATTCAGTTTTATAAAGTCAAATACCTTCCTTTATTTATTTTTGATTTTTTTTTTTTGTTGAAAATTTTCATAGTAAAATAATGCTTTGTTCTTGTGTGCTTGATTTTTCATGGTTTGTTGATCGCGATTACTGCAGTGTATAAATTGTATAAACAAAAGTTCATTTCTGCTTCTTCTTTCGTTTCCACTCATCTGAGAATTTTAACTCACATTTCCCCAATTTTTAAACGTTGCGAAACAATCGTCGAATAAATTCACAAACCCCAAGAGATACTAACGTCGATTTCACACCTTCGTTCCACTTTTTCGACCCCAAATACATCTAGCAAGGTCCCAGTCAGCGTGTTTGCGCGCCACGACGTCTCGCTCACCTCCATATGGGTTGCGTAATCGTAGGGACCAGGGTCTGGGAACGTGACACCGATTGTACCATCTACCTGTAAATTGCATACACAAACTCCTCAAATAATAAACAATATCGATGGAAGCTCGCGGCCAAATAATTTATAAACCGTAACGTAGCCGTAGTTGAGTACACTATTTGTGTTTATAAATACGTCCAGTATTATGTTTTGGGACTCGTGCGAATCGTGTTACAATGCACTGATAACAATATCGATGAATTCTTGATTGCACTTCTCCCGGTAGCTTATGATTTTGATTTCTTTATCGATGGCGCGATAGAGTTGGTAATTTTTTCCGAAGCTACCGTTGCACCTTTGGGCTGGTGGAATATAAACGTTATTTTTATTAACCGTGTCCATCGTGTTGCGAGTCGGTATGCGATGAATGATATCAAGGTCGTATTCTTATTCACAGTTCATAACCTATTAAGAGACACCACCATTGTGTAATAATTGCTTTTTAAAATTTGTTTGCTTTGGGTTTATTGTACGTTTTCTTTTGAAATGTTATTAACATTGTATGGAGGAGTCTGGGAACCGCCCACGCTGGGAAAATTTCGCTACTATAGATGTGCTCGAGTACTGTGTACTTTACGAGGGTAATGAATTCACCAGTTGGTAGGATTTTTCACTTGGAAGAGTCTCGACGATTTTAACCTTGGCTGATCATAAGAGCCAATCGGTTTTGAAAAAGCTAGAATGAACTCGTTCCGGTATCGAGTATCTGGTTAAGACTGGCACAGTGTTGGAAAATTTTCATCGCAGAAGCTTTTTCTTCGCGTCGCACTCGACCAAGAAACGTAGGCGACTCGTGAAACCGCAATAGTAAATTACGCGAGCGTGCTGCGTAGCGTGTAACAGGATACGGATATGTAATAAAATTCGCGAACGCGTAGCCTCAAAATAACCTAATTCGCCATCCATAGCCCTTTCAATTGGCGCTTGCGTAATCGTCTCTTTTCTTATTCGCTAATTAGACCGGTTGAAAGGGCATTTGTATATTACACCGAGTTGTTTAAAAAGAATACCGATCGTACCTACCGCCGGGAATCGTTTAATCGCGATGGAGACGATAAATTTCATCATGAACGCGATTCGACATTCAACTCGCGCCGTCGCTCCGTTAATATGTATAACAATCGAGAGGTAGAAAATGCACGCAAATGATACCGTACGCAACGATGCCACTTTAATCAACTTCAGCACGAATTAATTCTCGTCTTAAATATTTTGCAAATGAATGTGGGCATTGTTTTCTTTTGGCTAGATTGCGTTTGAGGTCATCAGGATGTCTATTGTTCTTGTATACGCTCTTCTCGTCGTCTTTTTTCATTTTTTATTATTAGATATTTATTCGGTATTATAAGGAGACTTATTTAGCGTTGTGTATTTGTTACGTGGTTGATGTAACCTCGATATTTAATGCTGAAATTAACGTTTTTAATTGCGATAATTTTTCCTCTCTTTTTCATTCTGCGGTTTCCGAGTCGAGGTACTTTTATTGATTAGCCTTCGGATTCATTGGAACGTGTGAATTGGGTAATTGCGCCGCACCAGTCTCCTACGTTCCTAAACTAGATAAAATGATGATGATTTACAGCCGAGTTTTTCGAAGCTATTACAGCTCTCTTGATTTGGAAAAGAGGAGAGGGGAAAGGAGCGGGAGCCTTGTCTTCATGTTTCAGATTTCTCGCAAAGTATAGTATACGTAAACATGATAAAAGCTGATAAGCATTTCTTACCTCCATCCAAACATTTTCAAGACATTACCCTCGTCCCTCCCCCCCCCCCATATTGAAAGCTTCAAATTTCGAACTTTCTCAAACACATACCTGATCATAAATAGCGATTAATTTTCAGCGTCTTTTTTTTTTAATTCAAAGAAAATCCTCATTTTTTTTTTGTAAGCATAAATAATCTCATCTTCTAAATTTTTTTTTTTTGTTCATCTTAATATTTTGCAATGTTAATTTTTCCTTAGCTTGGAATATTTTTTACATCATTAGGTATTTTTTTTTACATACAAACAGAAAAAAATTTATGTCAATTTATCAGATATTTACTTTTTTTGTAAATTTTTTCTAACAATAAAAATTTTTAATTTTTTTTACATACTGGGGTCTATTTAAAAAAATTCAATTAATTTGTACGAAATTTTTTCCATTGTCAGTTTTTATCGATAATTTTTTTTAAAATTTTTTTCAGCATTCGCAAAATTAGAATTTTTCAAAATTAATTTAAATTAAACAAAATTCTTGTTTTCAACTATTTGATAGTTGACTGGAAGTTAGGAGGGGGGGTGGTGTTGGAAACTTGAGACATTATAAAATATAGTAGAGTGTAACTAAAAAAAGTCTACACGCTCCCTCAAATAATAATGCAAGTCGTCAACTGTGTAAACATGAAAACTACGCAAAAACGCAAAATTTATTCAAAAGACTTTCATAAGAATCCCTGAAATATGTATTTTCAATTTTTTTTTTTTTTATAAATTGACGCCATGTACAGCACTGGACTAGAGACGTATCTACTTGAGTTTGATTCGATTCAAAATGGCAATTTTCTTAAATTTTTCGTAAGATAGTGGAACAAAAAAATACATTAAAATTATAAGTCATGTTTTTTCTATGAAATAGTAAGATGAAGACTTCAGTATTTTCACATTTAAGCTTCTTAAATGAATTTAGAGTGTGTTGAAAGGAAGCAACTGTTTTCTAAGGAAATTTTGAGTCGTGAAATTTTTAAAATTTACATATTTCCTCGCCAAATTTCCCTGGAAAGCTCAACGTTCCCAACCAAAATATGATCCATTGAATGAGTCAAAATTGGTACAAAATAGCGAATAGCTGTAATTCAAGGAAGGTTTGAAAAGCTGCCTAAAATGGCTCAAATTTGATGAATATAGGCTCATATGATTACTGTGAACAAAAAGGGGTTATAGTTCTCAAAAGGTGGTGGGGTAAACAAATACTAGAAAATTTTCGATTAAGGTGTCATGCAGCCAACTGAGCACAAATTATCAAAATATTCAGATTTTTATGTTCCGAGTAGATTTCGAAAGGGTTGATTCAGAGAAAAGTACAACTTCTTGGAGGGAAATGGAGTGAATAAATCCTAATGTGTCTAAGAAGTTCAAATTTCTTATGATAATTGTTTAAGTTTATTTCACTTAGTGGGTGAACTAAGATTAGGGGAATGTTTGGAAGACCTTATAAAGTCCAAACAAATTTCCCTTGAAAACTCAGCTCCAGTAATACTGCATGGCTGTTTACAGATTTTTTTTCGATTCCATGTTTTTACGATTGAAAATACCTATGTACATAATTTAGTTTCTGTGATGTGGTGAATTATTTTTTTGATCTTAAATTTTATACTACTTTCTCTCAGATTTGAGATCAATGTCACGCCTCCCCACCCCACCTCGTCCCCAAAAAAGAGCCAAAAAAATCCACTCCTTCCTTTCAAAAATATATTGTTGCTGAAACTCTGACAAATTCACGTTAAAAATGCGTATAGTTCGTTCACTTTGTGTGTATCATATGTTCTTTCTACGTTCAATTTAGGAAGTTGGTGAAACAGCCAAAAAAATTGTAAAAAATCCTAATATCAGCAGATAATATAATTTCACGCTTATGCTTGCTAAATTGCGGTCATTAACCTTCAAGGTCACTTTTCTTGAGTAAACGAGTTTCCGAGAAAAATCTATATTGATAATGAAATTTATCTATGGTATTAGAATAATTTCCCCTTATGATCTACCGTTTGCGTTTAATTAACCGAAATAGCCCATTTTTCACGATACAAAATTTACTGAATGATAGCTAAATGTAAAATAAACTTATTCTGTGGGTTCGTTTCTCCTAGATCGTGGAATTGTAATTTAAAATCTGTGTAGATCAGAGTATTGACGTTATTAGCAGGCAGGTCTAGTAAAACTTCTATATTCAACGTGAGGGTGTCATTCACTTTTAAACCTAGATCTAAACAGCCTACTTACTTGACTCATTGTGAACCAATTCTACGTTATTTCTTCGAATTTTGAATCCGAAGTAAACGCTCGTTATGTAAAATAAATTAAAATTCCGTTTCCACCACAAACGAAGTATTTTAGAAGTTACAGACGATGCGAAAAATTCGTAATGCGAATTCCTGCGAAGGCGGTGAAAGAGGGCGTAATTCTCATATCTCGAATGGTTTCGAAAAGAACAAAAAAAAAATTTAAGCCCGGCTACAGAGAGTCATTACGCGCAGCCGACGTAAAGAATTTTAATCTTCGCGTCTCATGCAATTTACGAAAAGAGTCGTATTAAATTTGGCACACTGGCTACGTAAAGGCGTTTGAAAATATCACCTGATGTGACGTACGTACGATGCCGTCGACGATAGTTATTAAGAGATTAACTACGTCGGTTAGCCAGCGATTCATTTATTTTCACCATTGTACGGTGTATGTACATTTACATGAACGTAGGACTTCAAGTGGATGGTAATTCAATGAATATCAACGCGTTAGTATTCTCGATAGAAGTTTCGAGTGAAAAAAATTCCATCTATGTGGGAAATTTCCCGCACCAACGACGAATGTTAGGCTTGGTAATATCAACTATAGTGGACGACTAGAGTGTAAATTATTTCGGGCATAGTTTGCATTTTGATGACGTAAAATTTAATACCATTTAAATGACGAACAACGTGCCGCCTTAATCGGTACTAACAATCGACGTGATTTATCGCCGCCATAAATTCCAATAAAAACAAGCGTCGGTCGGGTACCTTCGAATAAATAATCATTTTAGTCACTCCGTTTTCGACTACATGCTGGATTCGCGTGATTAGTTTTCCATGGTATTTGGTCAATGGGCCTACCGCCAGCGCCATGAAATGTAACGAGTTTTAAATATGCGAGTAGTTGGCTTAATTAAATTTTAATGTTGCATTTAGCGCTCTACCATCAATAACAAATTACGTCACTGTGCAGCTATCAGTTGAAGTAAAATTATACCGTTGTTATTACCCGCTGGTGGAGTTGGACATAAATTAGTACTTGAGTGATAAGTTCTTGAGAACCTGAAATGACTTCAGATTATGAATTGAAAATAACTTCATTGTAATCCCAAATTCGCAATTACACTGAGTCAGGTTTGAGGTTCAGACTCACTTTAGAGTCAAGAGTGAAGTATATGGGTTTGAAGATAAATGTTGAACCTTGCTCTGAAGTCAAAAAGAGTCAGTGTGGTTCTTGAATTGAGATATAAAATTTCAAGTCCAAGTCAATCTATGATGACGACTCTTGAAGTCATGAGCACTATTTATAAAAATAAAAAAAAATCATGAATGCGAAAATCAGTTCAGCTGATGAAATAAAGCGAGAATGAAAAATTTCAGCTTTAAAGGTATACGTTAAAAAAAAATTATGCGTTAAAAAAAAATTATGCATGAAAAATTTAGATGAGCAATTGATTTTTATTCCTACTTATAATACAGTAGCAGCGTATGTCTTTTTATAGGATTTTGAGGATAATAAAAAAGATGTATGCAATTAATTTTCTATTCTGGGATTTTATTAAATACATATGCAATAAATTTATTACTCTATGGTTTTATTGAATACATAGAGCACAAAGAGAGCAATAAAATAAGCATGCGTAATATATTTATTACTCTGTGGTTTCATTGAATAGATAAAACACAAAGAGAGCAATAAAAAAAGAAAGTGCAAAAAATTTCCTTCTCTGTGGTTTTATTGAATACAAGGAGCACAAAGGAACAATACAAAAGGCTTGTATAATAATACAATAAATCTTCTATTCTGTGGTTATCATTGCTGAATAGATACAAAGCACAAAGATTATTTACTTTTTAGTTACCTTGAATCTCTACATAGAGCACAAAAGTGCTATAAAAAAAGCATGGGCAGTAAAATTTTCTACTCTATGGTTTCACTGAATGAATTGAGCGCAAAGAATGTGATAAATTCTTTACTCTGTGGTTTCATTGAATAGATGGAACGCGAAGAGGAGAATAAAGAAAGAATGTGCAATATATTTTATACTCTGTGGTTTCATTGAATAGATGGAGCAAAAAGAAGACAATAAAAAAGGCTAGTGTAATAAATTTTCCATTCTATGGGTTGTTTGAATAGATAGAGCATAAAGGGGGTAATAAGGGAGACATATGTATAAACTTTTTACTCTATGCTTTCATTTAATAGATGGAGCACCAAAGAAGCTAATGAAAAATGTGTATTCCATAAAGTTTCTGCTCTATAGTTCTAAATATGATATTAAAATTCTCTACATTTTTCTTGATAAGGCTTCATAATAAACATACTAATTTCATTTTTTTGCTGTTTTATAGCTTTTTTGAATTTTGTATTTAACGAAGGGGCAATATAAAACTATCAAAATTTTCAAACTTTTAAGAGTATAATTATTCGCTTTTCCATCAACTTTACCTATCACCTTTGTTGCTGAAATTTTGAAAAATGTTATCATCTTATTATTTACTACACCCACATACGTACTTAAGTTTTTTACGTCCATAAATTCAAAATTTCACTCTTATTTTCATTACTGTGTGATATGCGCATGTGAAAAAATCAACAAAGTTGAATTGTGTCGGGATCAAGTCCCAAAAATTACTCCTATCAAATGTCAAATAAGAGTTGGAATGTCAGACATTGAAATGAATTTAGAGTGTGATTGAAATTTGAACCTAGTTCTTGAGAAATACTTCAGGTACAGGTAGAGTTGAAGGTTAAGTTCTGATTTTTCAACTTTAAGTTCTTACATGAAGTGAGATTTCAATTGGCTGGAGTAAAGTGCTGACTTCAGAAAATCACTTGTGGTGATGATGTGGAGCCAAAGTTAAGGATGACTCCAGAATTAGGCTAAGATGAGGGGCTGATTTTTGAAATTTCTGTGAAGGCTAAATGATGAAGTTATAAAGTTGGGGTCAAAAGTAAATTTGTTTTTGAGTTTACTGATGTTAAGATGAGTTCTGAAAATCAAATAAGACTCAACGTCAAGAGTTATCTAAGTTTAAAATTAGGTTGAGGGTGGTATCACCGAATGACGTTGGAGTTGAAGTCGAGTTTTTTAAAACACCTATTATTATGACCTCTGAAATCATTTCTGACAGTTGTACTTGAAATCAAATGTTTAAAGTCTGAAGGTCAAATTTTGGATATCATTTTAGTGTAAAGGTCTAGATTAGAATAAGATATAATGGAGTCCGAAATTAAGTTGAAGGCGATGTCGTGAACTGGGATGAAGCTTGAGTTTTGGGGGAATTTCTTCAGGATTAATTGGCCTTGAGAGCTGACCTGTGAGAAACTCTCCAGAACCAATGTGTGACCTACTAGTTAGATAGTCAGTATCAAAAGTGTTAATCTGTCATGGAGAGCACGAAGAATCTAGGTAGCCTCTGAGTCTTAATTTTTCCCAGCATCTTAAATTTACCTTCAAAACATTGATTTAATCCCGCTCCTCTCCCTTTTACACACTTCTATAACGAATGACAAATGGTCAGCATTCCTAGTCCCAATTTTATATGGTCAGGGAGACCTTTCTTTTCTTTTTGGATGTTTCTTCATAAATCTCTTATGCATTTATAACTACTTATTATTAACTTGAAAAAAAGTGAAGTGGATTATTTTCCCTGATCTTTCCCACACCTAAATCACATGAAATTTTTTTTAGAATTTCTTGAAATTGGCACTTATTTTCGAGGTATATTCTGCTGTAGAGTTGTATAAGGTCAACAGTCATATTTTAAAAGTCATTTCCAAGGTCAAAGTGTATGAAATCAGAGTAAAATGATCTATCATTGAGATGAATTAAAAATCAGGTTGAAGTTGATGTCAAATCTTGACTCCATAGTTGATATGGAGTTGAAGAGCAATTTTTTGTTGAGTATTCTAGAGTCATTTTCTGAAGTTGAAATCCAATACTTATAATTCTGAGGTTCACATCAGAGTAAAAATAGAATCAGTAATCATTTTTCAAACAATATTCTCTAATGGTTATGTAAAGTCTCGAGTCAAATTTAATGAAGACTTCAGAGTTAAGTAATCAAAGTTAATTTCTAATCTTATTCTCAGTCCTTGAAAAATCTATGGATAATTTTCAACATTTAGTCTTTCGAATGATTAAATCGTGAAGTCACCAAATAAAAGTGAAATCCACCAAGTACGTTGGTAATCACTGACGGTTCAATTGTGAACGCTTGAAATATCGGAAAAGAGTAATTTAAAATTCTTCACAATGATAGAGCTAGTAAATTTGCGTTATATTAGTGAAAATAATGCGAGATGGTGTAATGAAAATCGATTTGCGTCATACACGATCCTTCCTGTATGTCGTGACCGCTTTTTTTTTTGTCGAGATAATTTAACCAGCCTAGATTTCTTCGCGTTTTTGTCCTTTGTCGATGATGCAGTTAAAGATGAATGAGGAAACAATAAATATTCCTAGTTTAGAAAACAGGTAGTTGAAATGTGGTCGTATACTGAGACCAAAATTATTTGACTTAAAAAAGTGGCGAAGGTCAAAACATGAAGGGACTCTGTTGAGCAAAAATCTCTAATTGTTAAAAAATTAGAATCTCAGTCTCTACACCCCTGAATAAACAATAAGTTTACACAACTTTATTGAATTGGCTCAAACACGATAAATAATCCTTCGATTCTAATTTCTGTTACAGTTCAATATATTGTCATGGTAAGCTACTACAAACGGTGCAGATGGCCGGTATCCACACGGACTCCAAAACGTTCGTAGACATGAAAATCAAAACATCACCTGACGAAGTGCTAAAAAAATTCGATCTCTTAATGAACGTAACAGAAGGCACACCCAGCAAAATGGAAGTGCAGAATTTCGTCAAAGATAACTTCGACCAAGCTGGCAGCGAATTCCAAGCGTGGGATCCACCCGACTGGAAACAAAATCCCACTTTCTTAAACAAAATTAAAGACAAACGATTCAAACAGTGGGCTCTCCATTTAAATTTACTGTGGAAATTTTTAGGTAGAAAAATTAAAAACGAAGTCAAAGAGCATCCGGAATTATATTCGATTATTTACGTACCAAACGCGGTCATCGTGCCGGGTGGTAGATTTCGCGAATTTTATTATTGGGATTCGTATTGGATTATTAAAGGTTTATTATTGTCCGAAATGACGGACACGGTGCGCGGTATGATTGAAAATTTTTTACATATCGTTAGAACTTACGGGCATATACCCAATGGTGGCCGTATTTATTACTTAATGAGGTCTCATCCGCCGTTATTGTTGCCAATGGTGCAGCTTTACTATGAGCACACTAAAAATCTCACTTTCATCGCCGAACACATCGGCACCATGGAGAAGGAGTTCGATTTCTGGATGAAGAATCGAACGGTGGTTATTGAAAAGGATGGCAAAAATTACACCTTAGCTAGATATAAAGAGGGCAGTTATGGGCCCAGACCAGAATCTTTCAGGTAAGTGTTTGATTAGCTAAGTTGTTAATAGAACTCATATAATTATGTTACCAGGCTCAAGTCAGGAGGCTAATAAAGAAGTCAGGGCCTGGTAAAAACTCATCTCGTCTTATTACCGCTTGTAACACCACAAATCATTAGCTGTTGGTGACCAACATTTCAGATCTCAAAATCTACGTTTTTAACTCAAACTTTACATGGTCGCATAAGTTTATATATATTTGATCACTAACAAAAGGTTGCCCGAATCGACGAGTATATAAGGAGCCGCAGCCTCATATACCACTGTAGAGTTCTCAATTGAAATACAAGCTTGAAAACTACTTTGAATTTGAATAGTGGCCATAGATAACATAGTTATACATACCTTACATAGATGGCACACTCATAGGTTTTTTCTGGACCAAAAATTAATTCATTCACTGCTCACCTTGAGCGCTAGTGCTACGCATTTTGGTCGTTCTTCCCCCTTCCCCTCTTTCAAACTTATGAAGTTTCCTTTGAGTATATATCTCCTGGAGTGATAGAAATGCTAGTTCAGTGGGTATAGCGTTAGAGGGCGCTTTTCAGTTGTAGTTGATGCCCGAAAGATCATAAACATTTATCATAATATAATATCATCATTGTTTTTTACCAGCGTTTTTATGTGAAAGAAATTATTTTTATAACGTAAATTACTTTATTATTAATTAATAATAATTTACAAACGGATTTGTTTACTTTGTGGTGAAAAAGAAAATTTATTCAAGTAGGTACAGGCGTACAGTACGGCACAATATTATGGCAGGCAAATTGAGATAATTCATAACTATTTAATGAAAAATAATTACAATGAATTTTGTAAATTTAGTTTCCAAAGGATAAAAATTACAAGCATGGAGAACGCAAACATTCCTCATTCGTTTAATTGTCGTCAAACACTTGTCACGAGTCATGACCAAATTCAAATAAGTCAACTTATTCTATCCACTTTGATTTTGCTAAAAGAATTATATTTACCATCGAGAGGTCTCCCTATTGAAGTCATGAAAATTAAATTCACAAATTCACATTTAGCCATTATCCTTGACGACCTTGACTTCTCAAGTTCTCAAGTCAAAAGTTCAGAACATTTGAAAATGGAAATTTGAAAAAAACTTTTTGAAATATAGAAAATGCCTGAATTTTGTTTTCTTTTTTTTTTTCCATGTTTAAAACATGTATCAGAAATAAATAAAAAAAATAAACTGAAGTATCAAGTTCAGAAATAAAAATTCTCAACTTATTTATTTAAAGCATGAATATGGAATACTTCCCGTGATTGTTTAGCCTTTAGTGAGATCGAAATATGACTAATCAATAAATAAAAACTAAAATAATTTGGTGAGTTAGTTTCTAGATAGCCTTATGGCGTCCGTAGTTCATATAGCGATTTGATTAAAATGGGTAGTTACTCGCATTGTTTGTCATATTACGTTTTGGTCTGTCCTGGCCCTACAAAATTTTCTCAGGAATGAAAAAAATCTATTTATTTCTGAAGTAATTTGTACAATTTTTGACCAATGTTGAAATTGTCTCACTATTTTTAATTAAGCGAAAAGGAAAAAATGACAGGATACTAGGGCTACACCTCCTATCCCGTATTTCAAATTTTCCAGGAAAGGCTTGAAGAGGGTCTTCAAATATTAGCCTTTCAGACCATTTGGCTAAATATTTGTTATTTAGACTCCACTCCCTCCCACCATGGTAATGCTAATGTATAAGATAATCATTCCGATTTTGATGAAAGCTTTTTACGAATTTATTGGGGCGTTGTTTGTTTTTTTGATTTTACTCACAATGACAGCTCACACAAATTTTAGGGCGACTGGAGGAACCTTCAGAACATCAAAAGCTTTGATTTTGGTGTTATATAATAAAACCAATGTGTCCAAATTTTAGATTCTCAAGTTTATTTAGAACGGAGATAAATGAAAAAATAATTTCTTTTGAGAAAGTTAGAGTAATGGAATTCTTTGAATACTTAATATCCATCATTAAATGCACCAAGAAAATTCAGACTTTGTATGTATGTATGATTGGTTGACGACAAAAATATGACTCCTCGAATTGGAGTCAAAATGGGGGATGGTCACAATTTGAGGAAAACTTGAAGATCTCTAAATAAGTCAAATTTGATAAATACGGGCTTGAATGATTAATAGAGATAAAAAGACAGTATTAAAAAAAAAAAAAAAAATAGCATATTGCTCTCTAAATTTCAAGGAAGAAGTATCAACGAAGAGTAAAAGATTTTCCATCTTGAGTTCAATGACTATGTGAACGCAAATGACTAACATACTCGAATTTAAATTTCCTAAATGTGTTTGGTGGGGTGTAAGACAGAAAAATGGCTTTAGGAGGGGAGAATAAAGTTGGAAAATTTCATGAATCATCCTTATCTCCTCATTACGTGTACTTAGTAAGCTAAAAGTTCAGGTGTATTGTTTGTTTGGGACGACTAGAATATGATTCTTTGAATTTGGCTCAAAATGGATTGCAAATAGTGAATGGTCAAAATTTGAAATAAGCTTAAGAAGCTTTGAATAGCTCAAATTTTATAAATATAGGCTCATATCATTCCGGTAGGCAAATAATACTACACCGCCCCAATTTAACTCCTTAGGTGCTTTTAAAGAAGTTATATTAATCGTATAGATGAGGTGATAATTTAAATAAAAAATCCATTTTATGAAATTAAAATTTATAAAAGTAATGGTAATCATTTTTATTGAAAACTCAGCTAAAAATTAAAATTAATGGTACTCTTAGGAGTTAAATTTATTAAAAAAATATTTTGATTATTAATAATGTTTAAAAAAATATGTGTAAAAAAAGGGTTCCCAGTCTTAGTGTACTAGGTCTGGTTGAGAAGAGGTTACCAACATTATCTGCCAGTCTCAGCAAGCCTCCATTATAAATTCAGCTCTAGTAATTCAGCAGAGCTGCTTACGAATTTTTAGTATTTGTCGACTATAAACTATATAATATCGTATTTTCGCAAATTAACAGATCGTAAATTTTTTCATTATTTATATTGGCTAATTTTCACGTGACAAAATGGTGGTCAGAGTTGAGTCAGCAAAAGTCATTTATTATTTATAAATATAGTCGATTTAATTACACTGCCGGTCGCGTTAACGTTTATTACTCCTCGACAATTGACCACTTTGTCGGTGCCTGTAAACACTAATAAAATTTGCAAACCGAGCTCGTGTAATTCTCTATCCGTCGCTTTAAGAGGAGTGCAAACGCATGGTGAAAAAACAGGAAACGCTCGTGTAAATTTTCCAACGATAAGTATTCGAAACGAGTTGGTATTTCGTTACGCCGAATTGCGAATTTTTTTCGCACCTCTTTTCATCCGAATAATAGACGTATTAACAAATCGAACGAATCATAAATGTAATATGTTTTATTACATCGATCGCTACGCTTCAGTCAGATCATTAATATGGACTAATTTTCTTGGTGCGACGTCGCGTCGGTTCGCGTAATCGCGAATAATACGAATTTACTCGAAAGCCACAGAACGCGAGACGATGTTCCGAAAATTCGACCATTACGTTGTAAAATTATCTACGAGTGGTTTTGGAAATTCGACCTTCTTGCATCACTGATCCGAAGTGAGAATTTATCGTTATGGAATGCTGGTCACGTGAAGGTTCGGTCCGACAATTTGGTTCGACGGATTAATAACGTTAACGCGCGCAGCCTCGATACGTTTTACGAAACGGGAAGGAGAGGCGAGACATGTGAATAAAATTATTATCGTATTGTGTGTTTCTACATCGAATACGTGTGCTGATCTCTCACCCTGACATGAGTTCGAATTTTATGCGAAAAAATCGTGATCAGTTTTATTTTTATTTTGAGAGAGATCAGAAGTCACAAAATTCATTCGGAATTTGGTTAAAAATTATAATGGGCGAATAACCTTGTACGATGAATTTACATGGCACCGCTACTCACTCCATTTCTCAAACAACGCATCGGTTCGATTGAGTAATTTCCTGATGCAATATGTTGGTAAATAGAAATACTCGTGCGCAGATGTTAAGAGAAGATTTAAGGTTCGAAGTGCACAAAATAAAAATAAAAGCACTTCTAGCCTGATACTTGCAAATTTAAATAATTTCGTTCGATGAAAAAATTGTCTGATATGGAGTCAAAAGTGATACAAACTGTCAAAAAAAGATAAGCAGGGGAAATCATTCAAAAAATTCACTCAAGTTCCGACCTTATTCCAGACTCATGGTCAATATTTGACTTCAGTTCTACGATTTGATCTCAAAGTATCTCTTGAACGTGATTTATGATTTCACATTAATTCTTTAGCAATTCTTAAAATCACTCTTGACTTCAACTCGATTCTAGAAAGATTTTGAATGTTTGACTTTTGATCCCACAACTTTAAACTGGACCATCTCTTGAAACATGAACTATTAGAGCACTTACCAAAAATTTCACTCTTATTACTTTAATGTGATTCTTGGGACATCGGCAACATCTCTCTCCAAATCTACGTTTTGGCTCTCTATCTGATCATAAAACTTAATGAATATTGATTTCAAGTTCATTTCACTCTGAAGCATTGTTCAAAAACGCTTGCCTTTGACACTAACTTGATTGTTGAGTAAGTGTAAAAAATACTTCATCCTAAAGTCGTTCATTCTCAACTCTGGCAGCATTTCATTTTTCAGAAAGATGTTTTCAATTTACAATAATGAAATCAAAACATTTGACTCCGTAATTTTTCAAAAAGATATCAATTGCTTGATGATAATTTTTAAATTTGTTTCCAGATTAATTTTTAAAATACTATTTCTGACCTCACAAATGACAAAAATTTGTCTTCAGTTCTTGACCTGAGATCTTAGAGTCGTTTGTAATATTCTACTTTTGACTTCAAGTGATTTTGAAATGATACAAAGCATTTGACTCTTGACTAAGTACCCAATAGTCAAAAAATGGACTCAGACTCCGATGTGGAGTCATTTGTAAAACTCTAATTTTGACTTCAAGTGGTTCTCTGACCTCACAATGACTAAAATTTGTCTTCAGTTCTTGACCTGGGATTTTGGAGTCATTTGTAATATTCTACTTTCGACTTCAAGGGATTTTGAAGTGATACAAAGCATTTGACTCTTGACTAAGTACTCAATAGTCTAAAAATGGACTCAGATTCAGATGTGGAGTAATTTTTAAAACTCTGATTTTGACTTCAAGCACTTCTGAGATGATTTCAAAATATTTGACTTTTGACTATGTACCCATCAATGAAAAGATGGACTCATTTTGACTTCTAGCAATTCTGAAGTGATTTAAAAACATTTGACTTTTGACCAAATACCTGTCATATGAAAATAGAACTCCGACTTGACTGGGGAGTCGCATGTAAAATTTGTTCCCCACTCCACCACTCGATTTCCTTAAATTTGATATGGTTTGTTGACCGTGAAGAGTCACCGAAATTTGATTCAGACTCATTGATCGACTCTCTGAACTCTTGATTAACTGTTTCAAGGAGCTTCCATGCGCAATAGGGTTATTAACATGTCGTGAATCTATGAGTACTTGTAGAGTTTCAGGTGTTCAGTTGACCTTCTCAATACTTTCCACAATGAAAAAAAACTTATACTTCATATTTTCTCCCTGTTTGGTAATTTTTGTCTCCTGATTGACTGGTGGGCAAAATTGATTTCCCCTCTGAGATCCCATGACCGACGATCAGCTGGTTCAAAGTCGATTATATTGAAATGCCAGCATCGAATGACCGGCAATTTTATCTTTAACTACGCTAATGGTAAACCTAACGGGTCACTTTCATTTAGGCAAATCATGGTCAATTGGTCACCGTTGACGAACGCTCGTGCGCATATTAAGCAACCATCGGCAACACGTACGAGAAATTCGATCTCCTTTCATCACCGATTCCAGTCTCTTTCGGGATGTTTTTAGCTGAGTTGTTAATAAAAACTATAGCTATTATAGTCTACCAGATTTAGGGAGGGGATGGGAGTTTCACATCTTTGTGTTTCAGACCATTTGTAATCAGCTGTCAAATGTCCAACTTTTTATATATTTTTTTGACCAAGGTGACGCGTATATAGCCTGTTTTTTGGTATAAGCGTGCTACCAAGAATACATAAACGAATTTTAGCCCGGATCTTAACTTTCCACTTTTCTCTTATTTTATACTCAATCGGTTAGTTAATTTTTTGAAGTCTATCCATAGAGTGTGCTGCGTTGCAAAAATCATATGACACCAAAATTTATTGCGTAAGCAACTGGGATGACCCATAACATTTATAATGCGGCGCATTCACGTGTGTATTTAGAACTATGTCACTTGAAAGTCGAATCTCAAGTTGCTCATATATTTGTATGAATCTCACCTTAATCAAAAAATCTATATGTATATAGAAATGCTACGGTAAAGTAAGGCCCGATTTTAGAAGTGTTGCTATCGTTCCGAGACCCGATTCTACGTTGCAAGATCCAAAAGGGGTCTTGTAACGTTTTGTGTGTATATTTGAGCGTGTATAGCTTTCAGTTTTATGCAACCATTGGGAAGCCCTGGATACGGTACTATCTTAGGGAGATCCACCTGGGATCTAAAATGCTGTGTTCAAGTGGTTCCCAAAAAGCTCACACATGCATCTCTAGCTGTTTCAATAAGACTGGGTCTCGGAACGTTTGTTTAGTAGCTACCATCAGGGTGCTGATAAGGATAGTGGTATATATATAGATATAATTTTAGTCATAGTGGTGCCCGTTTTTAACGTTATGGTGCCCAAATCAGGCGTCACAAGGTCTTTAAGCTAAAAACTATCAGAAAATGATCGTCTCACCCCTCTGTGTCCCTAACTGAAGTTTTAGGGGTGGGCAGTTGGGCACCGCAATGACTATATTTATATATTAAAAATTAAACCCCTTGTAAATACTGGAGTTAATGGTGTATATACCTTGTGGTGCCCGATATGGAATCCTCAGAAGACACTTTCTTTGTGCTGCCCGGCATATGGCTGGGCGCCTCATAGTTCAAAATATGCAAGGGCACCATAAGATATTGAATACGTATATTCATATATATATTTTTGTACCTCTCGTGTAGCGCAGGTGGGTATCAATGAAAGTCGCTTAAAATTTAGTGAAACACTAATTCAAAGAAGGTTCGTTTTTATTTTTTCGATACATCATCAAATTTTGAGGAGATCTAGATGGTAAGTGAATGAGTCAAAATTTTTGTTTTTGATCTCATATGAAATAGTAGATCACGGACACCAACATATCCAAATTTCAGCTTTGGAAATACATTTGTAGGGGAGTTGAATCAAAAAATAACTTCTTGAGGAAGTTTTGAGTCATGAAATTTCTTGAATCTTCCTTATCTCCTCACCAAATCAATTTAGAAAGGTCAAACACTGTCTGTGGAGTTAGTTTGGCACTAGAATATGACCTTTTGAATTTAGGTCAAAATGGATCCAAAATGGCGGATTATCAAAATTTGAGTAGAGCTTGAGGAGCCTCAAATTAGTAAAAATGTAATTAATATCAACTCATGAGATTATTGCGTATAAGAAGTATACTATATTCCAAGTTCACTTCAACACATTGAGGTTATTGACCTCAAGGAATTTTGATAGGGGAAAGGATTGCTATAGGAAATTTCTTGAATATTCCATTACGTCACCAAACCAACCTAGGAAGGTCAAACTTTGTATGGATGGTTAATTGATAACCAAGGTTCAAAATGGATCCAAAAGGACAGATCGTAAAAATCTGTGGATAATTTGAGGTTCATAGCTATGATTATTTGTTTTAAATTTAACTTCTTAATTGGTTTTGGAAGGAATGGGCAGGGCTGGCTCTCGCCAATTCGGGCCCTGGGGCGAAGTGTATTTGGCTCCTGTGATTTTTTCTCCACGAATCTAACAATTTCGATCGGCGTATTAATGTAACGAGAATGGGTCCGTGGCAGTTTACCCCTCTTTCCCCCCATCTCGATGGCCTTGAGGATAGGGTCTGGATTTTTGAACTTAGTAATGCTTTTGGCTTATACACAGGAAGGGGTTAACAATGTTACTTTTAAATCTGAACAAGCCTCAGTTAAAAACTCAGCTCCACTAATGCAGCATGGTTACTTGCGTTTTTTGTTATTACTATTATTATTATTTTTAATATTCTATAGCTTTTTAAACAACTATTGAAACCGTTTTATCGAATTAATATCTATTGAAACGACTTATAATCTAAGTTGCGTTACGAGTCGAACTTTAATAGGAATTTCCTCGACGCTGGTCATGAGTCATCGTGTAACAGTGGGCGAAACAATGTCGAGTTCGCGTCGTTTTTTCACCGCCACCAATTAAACGTTGTAAATGAGCTTCTCCATTACGTAATTTTCGTGTACGATGACGTCATACATCACACGCCATTGCCCATCATAAAATCATCGCGACGAATTAAGGGTGCTGGTACATATAAGGTGGAAATTTTGTGCGCTCGATGTTGGCGCGGCGCCTCGTACGATAATTTCTCAAGGTCGATGACGATTCGCGAATATTACACGAATGGACGAATATATAACTCGGTCACCTTCGATACGTTTTATTTAAACGAATGATTATCGTCGTTATTAACGCAGCCGCTGTACTTCAGGATGGCCAAGTTGTGCTAAACCTGACGCTTAAATTTTCGAATCATTAATCCGTAAAGGCGTCGGTAACGGTAGAACGGCTCCAAATTACATATCCTGCGAGTCAAGGTATCGCTCTAATCTCCAGCATCTGTGTCAATAAAATTATACACGCCTACCCCGATGAAAAAACCCGGCCGCAATGAGAGGCCGAAACGACGATTAACCAAATAATTAATTTTTCGATTTCGCCGACGCAATTAAAAAAAAAAAGCTAATAGACGATTACGATGGTCGATAGCTCGGTACGCGTGGCCCCTTAGTTAATAGGCGTGTAAAATTAGTATAATAACGATCGATTATTACACTTCTTTTTTTTTCTAATTAAACATAATACTCGAGCGCTTTGTGTCATTGAATTATCTCGTCTTTATAATTAATCACCGCAGACGCCTGTACGCAAAAGAATCAGGTACTTTTTGGCGTATTTTCCTCTCCGTCCGCTCATTCTATTCCAAGTTATAGTGAAAGCGTGCAAATTACACAGGCTCGTGTTTTGACACGAATTTCAGCCGACTCCGATTACCTGGTAATTCCTGGCCTCCGGTGTCGCCGTATACTAGTATACGGACGCGGCGTTATATTAATTAAAGGTAACGCTAATCGTAACATAGTTGGCGAAATTAACGCGCTAGTTCCTGGAAGTAAAACCCGGTATTGGTATTACCACAGAATCGGTATATCAAGCAGACAGGTGTGGAGTTATGGAAAGCTTATTCAATGTTTTAACCCATTTCGAATATTTACTAGGTAATTATTGTTCTCGCATTATTCCATTATTTAGTGCGTTTTAATTTGGCAGCGTAATGGCGCCCTAAGCTTCAAATAGATGGCGATACTGTGTTGGCAAATCGCTGTATACTTCAAGTTCAACTTGTCTAATTAAATCCTCGGTTTAGATTAATCGCTGGTACGAAATTTCAAATTTTCGTTTATTTATGGCTGCATTATTCTCCCATCTATTTTTTGTTGAGTTCTTATGTTGAAAAAATTATCTTGATTTTAATTTTTTCTTTTCATTGTGATGGCAACACTGAATACTAATTGACGAATATGATTTTTATGGCTGTTCAACAGTAGCGCGTTTCGAAAAATGAAGAAGGTGATGGAAAAATGGTTGTCAAAGATCTTCAGAAAATTAGAGAGAAATTTTACCCCCTGAAGTTGACGGCAGCAAGTTTTCCAAAATTTTAGAATTTTTTTTTTTAAATTAGAAATTTTTTCACGTTGAAAAGTTACATTTATGCATTGCTTTAAGTGCGCTGAAAAAAAATTTTTGTCGCCATTTTTTGAAAATTTATAGCCTTGACCTTTAAAATTTTTTATTTTGCATATTTTCAAAAATAAATTATAAATGGGTATTTTATAAACCACGTGCATATTATGAGGTTAATTTATGGTATTTAGGACTCAGAAGACGTTATGTGCCAAATCTTTACTTCATTGGGGTTCCCAAAGTATGTGCATTGCTTTAAACTACCATCATTTACATGTTTCGCTGTAAAATAATTCATATTTTGGGAACCCCTGTTAGGTCGAAATCGGCATATCTGGCCTTCCGAGTCTGAAGAGTTCGAATTGAGCCCATTATGCAAGTGGCCTGTAGATTAGCCATTTATTATTCATTTTTTATGATGCATAAATTTTGATACTTGAATAAAATAATAAATAAATAAGTTTGAGGCACCCTAAATGTAAACGAAATTATCATTTGGAATGTTCTTCAGTCTTTAAATGACAAAATATAACTTAAATGAAAAAAATTAATTTTTAATTTTTTTTTTTTATTTGGTATTTTGTTGACTTTGACCTTATTTTGACACTGTCCTCATCAGTTTTGATGACAAACATTTTTTCAGGTTTTTGGGGAAACAGAGGGGAGGGGGGTTAATTTGCCAACTGCTTTTCTTCGCCGCTTTCTTTAGAAAAAAATATAATTTTGAGCCACCATATTCAACAATTCTTCAAATCATAAAAATATTCGAAACTTCAGTATGTGGGTACTTGGGGAGGGGGAGTTGGTGAGAAAATCGAGGTTTTTAATTGAATTTTTCTATAGATTTTTCGTTTTTTTTTTGTTTTTTTTTCTAAGGGAGGGAAGACTGTAAGTAAATAATTTATGTTAAATTGAAAAAAATCCAAGCGTAACTAAAAACAAATGAATTCGCTATGTTTAAAGGATAGAAAAAAAAAACTGAAACTGAAAAAATGAAATGGGTGAACAAAAAAATTATAATGACTTCAATTCCCCTTCAAAAGCCGTTTTTTGCTCCACCTCCCCTGCAAATTCACTTGGGAAGCTCAAATTAAAATGGTTAATCAGTCGGGTTCATTTTATCATATGACACCACAGTAAAAAATTTTCGACCTCTGTTGTACCCACACCATATTTTGAGGTCTATAACGCCCTTCCCCACCAATATCATATGTGAAGGTGAATTTGGAATATAATATATAGATACTTCTTCTCACCAATAATCATATGAGTTCGTGTTGATTACATTTTTAATAATTTGAGGCTCCTCAAGGTCTACCCAAATTTTGATAATCCGCCATTTTGGAAGCATTTTGATCTAAATTCAAGAGGTCATATTCTGGTGCCAAACTAACCCTAAATAGATTTGGTGAGGAGATATGGCACATTCAAGAAATTTCATGACTCAAAATTTCCTCAAAAAGCTGTTTTTTGATTCACCTCCCCTCCAAATACACTTAAAAAGCTGAAATTTGTTGATGTCAGTGTCCGTGACTTACTTTTTCATATGAACTCAGAAACAAAATTTTCAAGCATTTCCCCCATTCAGCCCCTCAATTTTTGAGGGTTCCACCATTTCGACGTTTTGAAAAAATAAAAAAAAAATTTTCCATGTTATCAAGAAGAGTCTCTCACCAAATTTTGAACATGTGTAGGGATAAACCAAAATATATTTATATATAATAATTATAGTACCTGGTCCGCTTCGTGATTTGCCATTCACCCACGTAACGACCAATCATAAGGCTAGCATGTGTTAAAAATCTTGGTAATTTCATTTCTACCTTTCTAAATAATATCGTTCAGTTTTCAACGGACGACTGAAATTCGTTTTTGATTTGAATCATCATCTGATTCTTGTTTTTTACCAATTTTCGACTTGCTGATTAGTTGTTACACGCGTCACGTATGACCAATCAGGAAGCGTACAACTTGCTATGATTACTCTATACCAAAAAGTTGAACATTTTCCAGATGATTGCAAATGGTCTGAAACGCAATAATTTGAAGGTAGCAGTGCCGATTTTAGGGTCGCTGCTTGAGGGGGGAGGGGTCAGTTCCATAAAGTCAATTGGAAAGGATTATAAATTGTTTAAATTACCAAAAAGTTGATTTAAAGATATAAAAAAAAGAAAAGAAAAAAAATAAGCTCTTGAAGGTACTTAGACACCTCCCCCCTTGGAAGTAGACTCTAATAGCTGTCCTATTTATTAAAAACTCAGTTAGAAAATCAGAAAGAAGAAAATGAAAAATTCAGTAGTGTGAAAATTTGAACATTAAAAAAAGGTACTAAAATGAGAAAATGTTAAAAAGTGAGAACAAACCACTAATTTTTAATTATAATATTCTAAAGCTGGAAAAAATATAGAGAAAAAAGATATGAGAAATTTAAATCAACAAAATAAAGTTTTACTATCGAAAATTTAAAAAAAAAAATTAACAATAGTAAATTAGTCTTCATAAATGGAAAAAATATAAAAAATGGAATGATATGAAAAAATGAAAAAAAAGCTACAGATGTCTGAAAGTAAAAACAACACAAACAATAATAACAACAACAACAAAAATTTTAAATCTTCTGAACAAAAAAATTTTAGTCTCAGACTATTTTTCAAATTTATCAAAAATTAAAAAATCTCCAAAAAAATGTTTGAAATAAATTGTATTGTGCCTCTGGCCTCAGTGACTGTACACGGCACTGTTAAATAAAATAAAATTAAAAAAAATTGAAAATTGTCCTGAACAAACAAAAAAAAACCTTGGTCAACGGTCCAAATGCATTTTACCGAAGGGTAAAGTCCGCTAAAAATGAAGATAAACTTGAAAAATCTAAAAATGAAAAAAATCTCCGAAAGGGAAAACCGCAGAAATGAGATAATATCAAAAAATTAAAAACAATTACTAAAAGTGAAAAAATGTTGAAAAACCGAAAAGAATTTCCATAACTGTATTTACCGAGTTTACCTAAAATGAAAAATATTTGCAAAAGAAAAGAAAGAAGCCCTAACCCAGACTAAATTCTGGCAAATGATCCTAGCTGAGTCGATAATCTATTGTTCTTTCGGTGTACATAGCACCCAGCTTCACACATTCATCTAAAACCAACACATCGATGCGCCTCTACCCATAGTAGCTGCACATAGTGCGTAAAAAAATCAATGTAATAAAACGATGAAAGAGTATAAAAATGAAAAAATGCCCTAAATAGAGATAGAAAAAATCTCCTAATCAAGAAAAAATTATAAAATGATAAACATGAATTAAAAAGTATACACAAATGTAATTTAAAAAAATTAAAATAAAAAAATTTTTCAAAAAAAAAGAATCTAAAAAATTCAATTCATTTTCTAAAAACTAATAATATTATAAAATACTCCAAAAAAGAATACTCCTTCAAAAATGAAAGAAGTGATATGTGGTAGTGAATGTTAGATGTTTATGTAAGTATGGAAAAAAATTTCTAAAATTAAAAATTGTCAAATTCTTTATTTCATTCGTTGATTATCAGTTTGTTTTGTTCACTCTTTTTTTTTTTTTTTTGAGAAATTGTATCATTAAAACATTCTATCTCTCTGGAGTTCCAAAAAATCGTTCATGCCCTTGGCCCGTTCGCGGCCTGATGGCCTTCATTCGCAATTATCCTACTACAGGAAGGTACGAATTTTCTAGTTAATCATCAAGTAGGTTGTATACTCCGATTCATAACAACTTCTGTACCTTATTAATGGGATACGATTCGAAAAATCGCTCTATTATCGTTCTCTTTACATGCGTAAAAGACCGAAATTTACGATTTAATCGCATTAAAATTGCAAACGTGAGACGTTCTGCACGCGCTTACGACATCGAGGGAGGAGCGGAGAGGCGCGTTTTGCATGGATAAATTCGCACAATAGAGAACGATATGGAGTTGACGGAAAAATAAACGCGACGCGGCGACGATTAATTAAAGCGCTCTACAGTAGGTCGAAAATTCGCCGCAGCTATTTTTTGGGAATCCCTGTCACGTAACGTATTATGACTGCATCCTGCCTTACGGTACGGACTTGGCCTTGTTGCGAAATAACGCGTACCGCGAGATGCAATTAACTCGAACCGCAAATATGCGTCGGTTATAGCGATCGAGCGAGTTAAATCGTTCAAACAGGTAGATCGGCTATCGATTTCCAAAAAACGTTTGTACGGCGATTCGCGTATGCAACTTATTCGACGCGAATGAGAGGAGCGGGGAAGTGTTACGTTGGCGAGATTAACGGTGCATTTTTTCTGTTCGCAGGGAAGATTACGATACTGGAAACGTATTTTCGGACGACGAAAAAGATGATTTCTACAGCGAGCTGAAGTCGGCGGCTGAGAGCGGTTGGGATTTCAGTACAAGGTGGTTCATCGTTAATGGCACTAATAAAGGTGAGATTTTGAGCGAACTTCGCTCGCGTATTTTAGCAGACTCTATTGTGTATGTACGAATCACGAAGTGTGCACGTGATTCGATGTATATTAAGCGATGTTGCCAAATTAACGCAGGATTTTTCATTGATGTCGTAAATCACGAACTAGTGGAAGTGAAGGGGAAACGGTGACGGATATGAGATACTTCTAATGAGGCTTACCGTTCAAATTCACCATCACTGGGACCGGGGTATTACTTCAAGCTTTTGAAAATTAATCAGTAAATTTTTGGATGTCTTTGTGCCTCTGAACTCTATAAATGTCATACGAATTATGAAAGAAAAAAATTGAGGATTAATTTTAATTAATCGCGTAAAAGCGATCCATGATGAATTTAAGCATGGCTTCTGAGAGAGAGGAACGAAATGAGCATGCTGCATGGTCCCACATATTTTAAAAAGAGTCCAAGAGTCTACATTTCTGTTCAGATATCCAAAAATTGAAAATTTTGTAAACAATTAGAAATTACTCTGAAATTGAAAAATAACTGAAAATGTTGAAAAATCAATACACCAGTGACAATTATAAAAAATTTCAACAACTAAATAAATGTTTAAAATTTAATAGATAAGTCCAATAATGATGAAGTAAAAAGTTAGAAAAACATCAAAAATAAATATTGTTCAAAAATTGAGCAATATCCATAAATTGTTGGAAACGAGAAAACTACAATGAAGAAAAATCTAAATTTTGAAGAAATTTCGAAAAATTCGAAATTCAAAACAGTACTAGGTTCAAAAATTTCTAATATATTAGAAATGTAGACTCTAACTTTATGGGTATCTCTAGTGTAATTAGCCGCAGTTCATGATATGTAAATAAAAATTAAGAGAACAAAACGTTAAAAATGTTGAAAAACAAAAAATATTGTAAAATTATGAAATTTCTAAGAATAGAAAAAAATTCCAAAAATCTCCAACAATTCAAATAATGTCCAAAACCATGTCAAAAATTAAATAAAAAACTATTAAAAATAGAAAACTCGAAAAAAATTCATAAAAAAGAAATCGAAAATATTCGAAAACAATAAAATTTTGAGAAAAAAAGGATTCCCCAAGTGAAACATGAAAATTGAACAATAAAAAAATCCACAAAAGTTTTTTAAAAATATTTCAAAAAAATGAAAAACGCTCAAAATAAAATTTCGAATAATTAGTTTGAAAAATGAAAAAATTTCTAAAACTTCCACAAATAATGTTGAAAAATTCGAGAAATGTAGTGTTCAGAAATTTTTAAAATGTAAAAAAATTGATAAAAAAAATTGATAAAAAAAATTTGAAAATGTTGGAAAACAGTAAATACAAAAAAAAAGACTTTACCAATAGTAATAAATTTCTGAAAAAAAAAAATTTCCGAGCAATGAAAAAAGTAATGTAGAATGACCTTAAGTTTTGAAAGTGTACTAGAATTTAAATGATGTGCAAAAAATTTCAAGAACCTTGAAAAAGAAAAACTATTTTAAATAAAAAACTTCAAAAATTAAAAAACTTCAAAATTTGTGTAAAATGCCCAAAATGTTTGAAAAAAAAAATTGAAAATGAAGAAATGCCTGAAAATAATTATCAAAAATCAAGCAGTTTTGAAAAATTTTAAAGTATCACACTATAAAATTTATAAAAATGTTCAAAGAATTTTTAAAAAACAAAGAAACATTCAAAACAATAATTCAAATATAAAGGTTGAAAAATGAAAAATTTCCTAAAACTTCTAGAAATTTTGACTCAGTGTAAAAAACCAATCGGTTTTGAGTTGCGCGCGCATCCTGAAAGAAAAATTGAAATTTAGGGTCTAAAAATATCTACAATAACAAAAAATACAAAAAATATGTTGAACAGCTTAAAAACAATGTGTATTAAAAAAATAAGAAATTTCCAAAGTCAAACAAATTCCTAAAAAATCGAAGTAGCATAAGAAAAAACCTCAAAAATTCAAATAATAACCTAAAAAAATCATGAACTTCAATGAAGATAAGAATATTGGAAATAAAAAGCTTCAAGAGAAAAGAAATTTTGAAAAACAAAAATGTCAAAATGTTTAAAAAAAATGAAAGTTAAGAAACGTCTAAAAGTTGAAAATAAAAATTAAAATAATTTTGAAACATTAAAAATTGTAACACTATAAAATATCCAAATTGGTTCTAAGAATTTTTTTAATCAAAAACATTCTAAACAATAATTCAAATGAAAATATAAAAAAATAAATTAATTCCTAAAACTTCAAGAAATGTCGACTCTATATATTAAAATCAAAAAATAATCGGTTTTTAGATGCGCGCGCATCCTGGAAGAAAGGTTGAAATTCGGCGTCTAAAAATATCTAATGTGATAAAAAACGCAAAAAAAAGGTGCTGAACGTGTTGAAAAATAATGAATAATGAAAAATAAAAAATTTCCAAAAGTGAACAAATTTCTAAAAATTAAAAAAATACCAATCAATAAGGGTCCAATGGTGAAAAAATCTCAAAAATTCAAATATCATCCAAAAAATAGTCATAAACGCCGAAAAATAAAAAATGAAATCTAAAAGTTTTTAAAAAAATCTGAAAGTGAAGAAGTGCTTCTAGTACAAAAATTTGAAGAAATGTTGACAAACTAAAAAGTCCAAAAATAAAGAAGCGTCCAAGAAACAAAAAAAAAAAAAGATTTTTATGAATCAAAAATGTTGGTACAAAAAATTTAGAAGAAATTACCAAATTTTTAAATTGCGAAGAATATTTTTTTTTTGGCCACTATCATTGCCAAACTTGATTTTCTCTAATTGTAAGCATTTTTAAATAAGTTAAAAATTTTTGCGAAAAAAATATACCTGTTGAGAACTGATTGGACAACACTGCTGAGTGGACGAATGAATGTGTTCCTTAAATGTCTCGATAAAAATAAATCATTTTGTGTGGTAAACGAATAATCGATAGTTATTGTGATGATTTCGTTTCATCGATTTAATCGTTATAATTTTTTTCACGGTAAAATATCTTTTTTTGTCGAGGAAAAGTTTTAAAATAAAAAATATTTAAAAATTCAAATGTACTTCAATTATGAGAAAAAAATCTCCAAAATGATCGCATAACAGTCTAAACACATAAAATTATCATGATTTTTTATTTTAAAAAATCCTATATTTAAAATGTGAACAATCGAAAAAATATTGAAAAATAATTATAAGTGAAAATTTTTAATATTAAAAAATGAATAATATTATAGAAGCTTGATAAAAAACTGCAAAATTGAAAAAAATATCTTATCTAGAAAAATGTTATGAAAAAATTCTATAAGTTCAATAATAATAATAAAATAAAAAAAATAAAAAAAAAACAAAAAAAAACTAAACGCCTCTAGCCTAGGGCTGTACATGGCGTAATTTGATAAAAAAAAAAGAAGAATCCAGAATAAAGGATTCAAAAATAAATTTAATAAATTTAGCAAAAATTAAATCTTCAAATACGGACTGCCTTGACCATGAGGGGTTCCCTGAAATTTTTTCCGTTCAAATGATAAGGCGTGGAATGAAATAATAATTATGTAGTTCTTTCAACGTTTAAGTATACGACGTTTTTTTTATGATTATTAATGAGAAAATAATAAATTTTAATTATTTTTCATTGACGAAATTTCATTGCCTCGTCCTACCTTCTTCATCTATTCAAATCACTTTTCAACGATCCCACGGAGGATTTCACTACCTGCATCTTGTCTCTCAGGCTCACCAAAGATCTTCGAGGCCAATGTAAGGAGAGTCACGTCAATGTAGACGAATATTTCTGTACATCTCGCAACGACCACTGATGGCGAGAAAATTCGCGTTAATTGAAAATTAATAATTGTCGCCTCGCCATCGACCAATATTCATCTCGCGCTTCACCATTAATTAAATTGCTTTCGGCTCAAGGTCGTTGGTTGGCAAATCAAAAGGCAGTCATTGTATTCTATTAATACTCGAACAACGGACCCTTCGCGTCCCATATCTAAACCGATTCGATACTCGTGGAATACAATTCGATGATATTTCATTAACGGAATCGGCGGTAGGTATTTATTCGAAAATTGTCGTAAATTACTCGATAATTGAAGTAAGACCTAACGCTGATGTGTTTGCTTATCATCAAGCGGCCAAGGTTAATAAAGTAAATTGTTATTCATGACTGTCAGCTTTATATACGCTTTAACTAACATCTTGCCTTCAGAAATTACAGGTTTCTTTTTCACACACGTCGATTGTAATCGCAACTAGGGCTATTTCCGGTCCGTATAGATTTTCCAGCTATCACTGTACGTAGCCTTTAAGTGTGTCGGCATTTCGGCGACATATTAACCAATGTAATTAGGCTTCTGTTCTGTAATGGCCTCATAAGGTAGACCTCGAGGCGCGAAATATCGGTAAATGCTGCGAATACGTCGAGTATAGAATTTTAAGCCGGTCTCGGGTTCGGTACATTGAACGAAAAGTGATACCTTGAACGAGGCGACGTTGCCAAATAGATACAAGGGAGATAATTTTCGAATTTCTTCACCTCAATGAATTCTTTTTGTTGGCAGGAAACTTGACTAATATCAAGACAACGTATATAGTTCCGGTAGATCTGAACTCGATGCTATACTGGGACGCGCGTATCCTCAGTAACTTCCATAGTTTGCTGCAAAACGCCAACAAAACCATGAAATACGATAAAATCGCCAACGAATGGTTGGAAGCTGTGGAACAAGTGCTGTGGCACGAAGAAGTCGGAGCTTGGTTAGACTACGACATTATGAACGAAATAAAACGCGATTACTTCTACCCAACTAATATAGCGCCACTGTGGACCGGCTGTTACCATAAAGATAAATTAGATTATTACGTATCCAAGGTACTCAAGTACTTGGAACGAACGCAAGTCATGAATAACCTAGGCGGTATTCCTACCACGTTGGAGCACTCCGGCGAACAGTGGGATTTTCCTAACGCTTGGGCGCCGCTGCAGCACATGATGATAATCGGTTTAGACAATACCGGTGATTCTTGGGCGCAAGATTTGGCCTACGAAATCGCGCTCCGATGGACCAGATCGAATTGGTTGGCTTACAATAAAACCAACTGTATGATGGAAAAGGTAGGTTTAGTGGTATCTCTTGGTTTACTACAGTGGGTCAAAAGTGTTCTAAAAATTAAATCATTTAGTTCATAGCGGCTGATAAATGATGAACGATAAATAAACTCGCGAAAGCCCGTAATTGAAACACGTATAGTCTATTGTGAAGACGGGAAGGGCGGGGGGCTCTTAAAATGCCAAAATTTTACATCTAATTACATCTTGGCTGCTGTGACGTATTCGATTTTTCGATAGAGGTGTTCTCACGAATGAAAATTGAGCAAGATGCCCATCATGACGTTCGTTTTTTTTTTTTTTTCCAAAAATTGAACTAATGGGGTGGGGTCACAAAAGTTCTCAAATAATCCCCAAAAGTCTTCATAAAAATTCAGTCTTCCGAACTCAATTTTCAGATCCCCCCCGCCCCAGTGACATCAGAGTTTGAAAATTTTTTGAATATTGAAAAAAAAACAGAATTTTTAGTAATTAAAAATTTTTCACATTTCAAAATAATATTTTATCATTCAAAGAATAAAAAATAATTCAGCAGGATTTTTTTTTGATTTGGGAATATTAAAGTTTTCTAATATTTTTTTCTTAAAAATTTCAGTCTTCCTAACTCAAGTTTCAGATCCCCCCCCCCCCCCCAAAAAAAGACATCAGAGTTTGAAAATTTTTTAAATATTGAAAAAAAAAACGATTTATTTGCGATTAAAAATTTTTCACGTTTTAAAATAATATTTTGTCATTCAAAGACTAAAAAAAAATTTAGCGGTTTTTTTTTTTTGATTTGGGAGGATTAAAGCTTTTTAAGATTTATTCAAAAAACAAAAATTTTGGTTTGAGATTTTGATGCCGAAGAATTCGTTTTGAAGCAAAAATGCAACCCGTGCAGAAAAAATCAGGGCCCAGGGCAAGAGGAAAAGTTATTAGAGCAAACAAAAAAAAAAACAAAAATGGTCGTGGAAGTAAAGGCAGGTTCTTAGCGCCTATGCATCAAGTCGCGGACCCTCAGTGTGCCCTGAAAAAAGAACTCGGCTAGGGAGGTAACCCCCCTTTCCCCCTTCTCTGCTCAACCCTGCAAAAATGTGATATTTTAGGAAACCTTGTGTCGTAAAAATTGAGCATATTTCTTCTTTCTCGTCCAAAATAGACTAAATTTGAGCCCATATTGTGTACACGACCAATAAATTACCTATTTGTCGTTCATTTTTAAGAATAATTAAAATTGTTGCTTTTTGAAAAAATTTCAAAATTGTTTGGAGCGAAATTTGAAAATAAAAAAAGGAAGCAGCTATGTAGCATTATTGGAGCTGAGTTTTCCATTGGGGCTTAGTACTTCTTGCCATGCAATAACCATATGAACCCCTTATTTTTCAAATGATAGCAGCTCGAGGTTCCTCATGTTATCCTCACATTCTTACTATCCGCCGTTTTGAATCCACTTTGACCCAAATTTAATTCTAGTCATTAGATAACCCTACATGCAAAGTTTGATTGTTCTAGGTTGATTTGATGAGGAGATATGGAAGATTTATGAAAGTTGCTATTTTAATTTCCCCTCCAAACCAGTTTTTTCTTTAACTCCCCTCCAAATTCACTTGAGAAGCTAAAATAAAAATGGATTCTTCACTTGGGCTCATTTCATCCTATGGCACCACAATAATAAATTTTCAACCTTTCATATAACCCACCACATTTTGAAGTCGATAACACCCTCCTTTATCCCTGCAATATCATTTATGAAGAACGAAAGTGAATTTAGAATATACTTCTTTTTCCCAATAATGAGATGACTTCCTATTAATTACATTTTTCTCAATTTGGGACTCCTCAAGCTTCACTCAAATTATGACAATCTGCCGTTTTGCGCATGCGTAAACTGTTTAACATGGTTTTGCGCATGCTTCTGCGCATGCGTAAATTATGTTCCATGCTTCTGCACATGCGTAAATACTGTACAATGGTTCTGCGCATGCGTAAACCATATAAATTCAGAATTCATATTCCGGTGCCAAACTAATTATTACAACCCTGTCATTTTCAATTTTCGAGAAAACCAAAATTCAGCCCATCAGTGCACAATGCTTATTCTTACATAATTGGTATAGTTTCTTTGTAAAGGGAAGGGAGTGACTCAGCTCCACTGAAAAGAGTCTTTCTACTCTAATTAACTTAGTGTGCTCAAAAGTTGTCTAAATTATTTGCTTTTGTTGCTATTAATTTTTCTTATGCGCAACAAAAAGTGGTTATTAGACCCAGTTTTGATTTTTTAGAATCCTTCAACCATTATATTCCCCCTTTTTCAAAATTTACGTCAAACGGAAATTAACCACAAAACGTAAAATAATCTCTCGACCATTTAGTAACCATTTGACCCATCTGGTACTTTCGTTAATGCGAATAGTTAATTACACTGGTATTCTGCACGTCGGCGATGGCTATTCTACTCGGTTCTTTTTACGCCCAATTTATGTACATTGCAACTTGTTATTTATGAGTTTTTTAAACCATCCGATTAGCGGTTGATTTCGTTAGTTAGCCCCTCAGGTCGTGTTGTGAAATTCAAAAAAAAATTCAACTGTGGAATTTTAAATAGTTAATTTACGTGTCTGAATCATTTGTTTTATGACGCCGTAAAAATTTATCATCAATTTTACGAAACGAGATCCATTAAAAATTATCACAGTGGTCAGAAAAAAGTTTTATATTGCGTAAAAATTTTACAAGGTAATTACATAGTGCGCAGATTTTTTTCAAAATTTGTAAATGTGCTTGGGAGTTGAAGTTAATTTACTTAACGAATGTAACATTTTGAATTTTCGATGACAAATGAAAGAAGCCAGTGATTAGGAAAGTTCTCGTCATCATTATTATGGCAACACTGATTTTCACAAAAGTGTACTGGGAACAGGATATTTTTTTTACGAAGAGAAATAATTTTTATAATCAGTTGTGGCTACACTATCAAGAATTGATTTCATTTTGAATGATATGAAGATAGAGATTGGAGATAAAAGGGCGAAGAAGAAAAAAAATTTTCTACGAATGGAATTCAAATCCTTCTTGCAAAAAGAACATTGTTGAAAATGAAGATATTACTTGAAAATGCGTCATTGTCTTGAAAATATTTTACTAATTGTAATGTCAGCTCTTAAGGAAGAGAAATAATCACTTCAGTGATTTATGAAAATAGTTTGCGCATGCGTAAACCATATGCAATAGTGCTGCGCATGCGTAAATCATGTACGATTGTACTGCGTATGTGGAAATATCAATCTTGTACAAATGGTTCTGCG
The DNA here is from genome assembly GCA_009761765.1 of Phenacoccus solenopsis. Taxonomy (NCBI): domain Eukaryota; kingdom Metazoa; phylum Arthropoda; class Insecta; order Hemiptera; family Pseudococcidae; genus Phenacoccus; species Phenacoccus solenopsis. Next base: position 9,555,192 of record CM019756.1, read on the forward strand.
CATGCGTTAACTATATGTAATAGTTCTGCGCATGTCTAAATCATGCACATTTTTTCTGTCCATATGGAAACCATTTACAATGGTTGTGCGCAAGGCATGATTCAACCAAAAATTGGATTCTTACTCTCATCATTAACTATAGAGTTATCTCTAAAATTTGACTACTCTCAAAACTTGACTCCAACTTTACTTTGACTACGGTATCAGTTTAGAAACTTAACTCCGGCTCCATTTTGATTCCGGAGCTAAAAATTAGAAAAAAAATTCAACAACTCCGAGTAGGATTCAGTCAAAAATCTGACCCTTAATCCGGAGTATTTTTTTAAACCTGTAGTCACTGAAATTTCACTCTGACTCAAATTCTTGATTGCAAAATCATGTTAAAAAGCTCACCTCCAATTCCAGCTCAACTTCGGAGTCATTCTGAATTTTAACAATTACTTTAATCCTTAACTCTACAGCTTTCTGAAAAATTTGTATAGTTTTGGAGCTATTACAGAATCATAAATTATACTCCATAGTTCTACGCATGCATAAACCCTATACAAAGGTTCTGCGCATGCGTAAATTTTATATGATGATACTACGCATGCGTAAATTGTGTACGATTATTCGGTACAAGTGGAAATCTTGTTTTTTTTTGTGTGTGTATTTGAGTACTCCTCACACAATCTCATGCGTCGATTATAAAGAAAGTATTTCTATGCAGTATAAATAGTCGCTTATTTCAACTCCATTTAACGTTAAATTTAAATTAAAATGATAAAAAAACACAATTACCAATATTGCCACTCCTTCCTTCTTATCCACCCCCACCCCTCACCAAAAAATTTAGGATGTACAACGTACCTAATCAAAAATCTTTTTCCCTATATTTAAAATGTATATCTGAATCCCTTCTCTCCTGTATCAGTTTTGCGCTTGTATAAACTCTGTAAAATATTCCTGCGCATGCGTAAATTATATACAATGCTTCTACATTTTTAAATGATGTACAATTATTCTTTACACATGGAAACCATTTGTGATGGTTTTGCGCATGCGTAACCAAGTTCCGTGGTTCTACGCATGCGTTAACTAATACGTATCGTAGTTCTGCGCAAACATAAAGCATGTCCGATGGATCTGCGCATGCGTAAACTACGTTTTATGCTTTTAAGTGAACGTAAACTATGTTCTACGGTTCTGCGCATGCGTAGTCTATGTTTTCACTGTTCTGCGCATGCGTAAATTGTATTCCATAGTTCTGCGCACATATAAGTCATGTACAATGTTTCTGCGCATGCGTAAACCATTTACATTCGTTCCTCTTGATCCTACATTATATTCAATAAACCTACTCAATGCTATACCACGTTCGATAATCCTACTCATAAATGCAACGTACGCGAAATAATTATCACCATTGATCGCTCCCCATACCTACCTCACAGCTATCGCAGAGCTATCCATAACGTAAGAATCTATCCTCTCACCGAGCGTGTAAATTTCGAATACGTTTCCCAACCTACCATACGTAATAATTAAAACAATCGGCGACAGTGACCGATGAAAAAATCTCCCATTGTTCGTTTCGTACCACGTACAATTAGGCACATAAAAGCGAAAATAATGAAGCGTGAAATTATCCGCTCGTATGCAACTTCAATGCCCACAGCGAGCTAATTCGACGAAAATATTTTTTACAGTACGACGCCAGCGTACCCGGCGGACACGGTGGTGGCGGAGAATACGAGGTGCAAATGGGTTTCGGATGGTCCAACGGCGTGATTTTGGAATTACTCGATAAATACGGTGATCGCATGTCCTTAACTGATCAGTTCGAGACAGACGAGGATAATAAATTGATGAGTGGAAGCCAGAGTATCAGCAATACGCACCTAATTACCGTTATAACATCACTATTAGCATTATGTCTTAGATATGCGTTTTGATCGCTACATTAAGTGAGGTATAAATTTTTTCCATCTTAAGTTGTCGAATTTCACCTAAATTAAATTTATTAATATTTTTTCTCCTGTTTCAGGTGATACCAAAAAGTCTGAGAAAAAGTGCAAAGCAGCTTCGTTTCAAATCACCATTTTTACTCTTTTTTTTTTTATACATGTATTGGTGAAGTACATATAAGGCTGAAACATTCTAAACCGAAGTTTTATTGTTACTTTTGGATTACCGTTAGAATTATATTTTTATTATTTTTTTTCCTTATTTTATAATATTGCTATTATGTCGCTGTTTTAGCGATGCACGTTTTTTTTTTTTTTTTTTTTTTTTTTTTTTTTTTTTATTCGAGTGTTACATACTTGTATAGGTAGCTCTTTTTCGTCGTCATTTCATCGCCGAAATTACCATTTATAAACCGCGATAGTTTTAACGTATTCATGTATATTGTAAGTAATTTAGCGACGTTTGCATTTTGTTGTAAGACAAATTAGCGAGCATCTAGGATGTTGGCGATGTACATTTGAAATTTCATATGTGATATTAACATTTATACGATTATTTTTTTGTCCCCGTATCAACCACCGAATTCAGTATGTAATACAGACAGGCTATTAATTTAGCCAATAATAAATAAGATAGTCGCAACGTTGTTCACTGTAGCGTAAATATTCGTACGTTACGTAATAATGCTGTTCGTTATAGTATTTTAGCGAAGTATTAACGTACTGAAATATACTATATTTTTCTTTCATAAACGTAAATAATTTTTATAATTTATTGAAATGTTCTACTATGTATATGTTATATAATTTATATGTGTACAGTTTCTTCTTTCTATTTCTCGTCAGTTTACTTAATCTTAATGATTGAAAGCGAATAACGTGTAAATTATAAGTACGTCACATCACATTTTTTTGGTAAGGCCTGCCTCCCCTTCTTTAAATTTGTAAATTGTTTTACGCGTTATTCTCATATGTGTAGTGTAATTATCATCGTCATTTTTACATTTATTTTGTTTTGTATCGAAATCGCTGATTAATATTTTTCTTTTATCTACGATGTATATATTTTGTGATATTAGAAGCGACATCGTAGATTCCAAAACGAAATAGCAGCTGAAAGATTCCAACTACCAGTAAAATTTCTGGAATTATTACATCATTCGTAATGAACATTAGGTGGATCGGATTTTGGCATGAAATAGTCACTATGTACGTTCAGCCAGTTACGCTACATCGAAACGAGTCAATATGTAAAATAGCGTCGAACACGAAGTCTATTTTTGTCACACGTTTATTAATAAATTTAAAAAGTACCTGTGTTAATTTTCTTCTTTGATGTGGTACACGGAGGCGATTTCGGTACAAAGGAATCATTTTTTACCAAGTTTAATTTTAGCCAACAAAAATCATTAACGAAGTTCCTGCTCTCGCAAAATCACCAAATGAAAGATATTTTTATTATAACGCACCAGAGATGGTATTTTATCGTCACGATCACTAGCTTATTTTTTTATATATATTTATTTGTATTATGTACGAATTGCGACGAACGCTGGATTCGCGAACGATTATTTATTTTAATGATTTTTGTTGTACGAGCGAATATGTAATTTCATTGTAACGAATGCTGGGCAGTTTTTGAAACATATTTGAAGTTTGTACAACGGATATGAAAATATAAAATTTTTATTGCATTGTGTTTTAAAAATATTGGAGGGATTGAGAGGAAGAGGCGAAGTAGCCCATTTTTCGTTGATATCTTTGAATTTTGTGAGCTTGTGATTTCGTATTTTCCTAATTCAAGTATACGTACCTATTAGATTTTATTGGAAATTTTTGTAAATATTTCCAAATAATTAATATAAGAGTAATTTTCAATTAATTCTACATCGTTGAATTCGAATATCATGTTTTGGCGGTTTCCTCTCGTTCATGAAATAATGCTAATTTCTTTTTTCTTGGAAAATGACACTTTGAAGGGGAAAACCAGTGATTTGTAGAAAACAACATCGGATTCAGAATCGGAAATTTTGAATTCATGGAAAACGGCACTTATCTGGATTTTTTTGGGATGATCGAAATTTCCAAAAATTCACGACCTTAGGCTGTTTTTGAGAATAATGAATTTTCGCTGAAACAGACCTAAATTTGGATTGGAACAGCAATTTGAGGGGTGGGAGAAGAGGGTAGGCGAAATCTAGTATCGGATTGTAAATCAGAGATCCCTGATAAACAATAACTGGCATCTCGATCATTTTGCTGAACAATTCTTTTTATTGATTATTTTAATTTAAATATTTTTGATTGGTAAAATAATTAATGAATAAATAAATAAAAAAAATTAAACAGTTTAGTTTTAAAATTATTCACAACATAATTTTTTATGATTTAGATATTAATTTGAAAAATTAAAAGTACTAAAAGAATTTAATTCCCACAATGCGTAAAGCGATGAACGAGACGTCGATTTCGACTAATTTGAGGTCACTAATATAGAATCTGGCACTGATTTTTATCTACCCCTGCTCCTCCATTTAGGTAAGTAATTACGCATTAAATTCAATGTATCTCACCAGAATTACATCCTATTACAAAAAGAATGGCAAAAATGAATTCCTGGGGTCCGAAAAACTTTATCTAGACACTTTACGCGATAAAATCTGGCAAAAAATTTTTTTGGTCAAAAAACGAAGAAGCTTATAGGTTGTGGATTTTTCGAAATTTCGATGATTCCAAAAACATTGAGATAAGTATCGTTTTCAACTAATTCGAGGTCGCTGATTCCGAATATGATGGTATTTTTTGGCGCTCACCCCTCCATCCCCTCCAAAACGTCATTTTTTTGGAAAAAATTGTAATTTTTCCAGGAAGGAAAGGGAAACGCCAATAAATATCATCATATTCGGAATCAGCGACCTCGAATTAGTCGAAAACGACACTTACCTCGATTTTTTTGGAATCGTCCAAATTTCGAAAAATCCACGACCTAGCTCTTCGTTTTTTGACCAAAAAAATTTTGTGTCAGATTTTGTCGTGAAAAGTGTCTAGATATATGTTTTCAGACCCGAGGAATCCATTTTTGCAGTCAGTTTTTCCAAATTATGCGTTTCCGCTGACATAAATACGGTTTTTCATCAAAAACTCCATTTTGTGGTGTAAGGTGAGGTCAGTAGTTGAATTTGATAACATATTCGAAATCAGCGTGTTCGATTCAGTAAAAATTGGTGAAAACTTCCAAGACAAACATGTTAGCAAAGTACGAATTACGTATAATTTCAAAATTCGTGATTGATAGCATTCGCCTTGTATGAAGTAGCAGGCAACTTTACTGACGTATTTTGAAAGATTGATTAGAACAATGAACGAGATGTCATTTTCTACTAATTTGAGGTCAGTGATTCCGAATATGATGATATTTTTTGGCGCTCTCCCCTCCTTCGTGGAGAAATAACAAATTTTTCAAAAAAATCACGTTTTGGAGGGGACGGAGAGGCAAACCCCAAAAATTATCATCATATTCAGAATCAGCGATCTCAAATTAGTCGAAAACGGCACTTATTTCGATTTCTTTGAAATCCCCCGAATTTTGAAAAATCCACGACCTATAGGCTTCTTCGTTTTTTGACCAAATAAATTTTTTGTCAGATTTTGTCGTGCAAAGCGTCTAAATAGGGGTTTTCGGAAGGGAGGAATTCATTCCTGTGGTCAATTTCTCCAAATAAAGCGCTCTTGTTGAGATATACTCAATTTCCCTCAAAATCGTCATTTAGGGTAGATGGGGGTAGGATGGGGCAACTGTTTGAATCTGAAAGCATAAATTTGAATTCATTGTCCTCGATTTAGTATCAACAATTTCAATCATCACACGAGTCCTCTAGGACAACTAAAAAATATTCGTTCTTTTCAAATTTCTCGAAAAATTACATTCGCCTGATATTGTGTGGTATGCAACTTTAACGACACATTTTGAAAATATTAAAAATACTTTTCAATTCGTTAGAAATTGGTTCAAGTGTAAAGTTATTGAAAAGTATGTATTTGAAATTGAAAACTTCGATGAGCTATGCCTTGATTTTCAAGTAGGCAACTTGTTCAACACTCAAAATTGCAGAAAAACGAATAATTTGAAAAACTATTGGGAGAGTAGAAGTTGCAGAGAGGTATTTGGAATTAAACACACTGACATAATATGCCTTGATTTTTAAGGTAGGCAACTTGTTAGATACAGTAAAAGTTCGAAAAAACAGGTAATTAGAGAAAAAGTATTAGGAGAATCGAAGTTGTAGAGAGGTATTTGAAATTCAACATATTCATACTTTTTGCCTTCATTTCTACAATATGCAACTTGTTTGACATTTGAAAACTGTGAAAAAACTGGTAATTCGAGAATAAGTATTAGGAGAGTAGAAGTTATTAAGAGGTATTTAAAATTGAACGCGCTGACTTATATGCCTTCATCTTCAAGTTAGACAACTTGTGTGACATCTTAAAAGTTGTAAAAAACTGGCAATTTAAGAAAAAGTATTAGGAGAGTAGAAGTTACTGAGAGGTATTTGAAATTGAACAAACACGTTCTATGCCTTGAATTTTAAGGTAGGCAACTTGTTTGGCACACAAAGAGTTCGAAAACACTGGTAATTTGGAGGAATGTATTAGGAGAGTAGAAGTTGTTGAGAGGTGTTCAGAATTTAATAAATTCACGCACTCTGCCTTGATTTCCAAGATATGCAACTTCTTTCACATTCAAAACAGCGAAGAAACTGTTATTTCTAGAAAAAGTATTAGGGGAGTAGAAGTTACTGAGAGGTATTTAAAATCAAGCAAAAAGACACTATTGGCCTTGATTTTCAAGTTAGGCAACTTGTTTGACACTCAAAAACTACGAAAAAACTGATAATTTGTGTAGAAGTATTAGGAGAATAGAAGTTACCAAGAGGTATTTGAAATTCCCCACGTTAGCATTCTATGCCTTAATTTTCAACATAGGCAACTTATTTGCTGCTCAGAAACATCAAAAGAACTATCAATTTGAGAAAAAGTATTAGGAGAATAGAAGTTATTAGGTAGTCTTCAAATTTTAATAATTGTACCCTTATTTGCCTTCCAAGTACAGATAGATGATTTCTCATACATTCTTTTCAAATAAAAATGATGGTAAAATATGTTGCCTAGCCCTACTTCGAAGGCAGATGTGATAATTTGTATCAGTTTGAAACACCTATTAGCAGCTTATACTCTCCTAATGCTTTTCTCCAAATTAAGGAGTTTTTCTCTGTTTTTAATACTCGAACAAGTTGCCTACCTTGAAAATAAAGGCATAAATGTCGGTGTTTTCAGTTTCAAATACCTCTTAGTAACTTCTATTCTCCTAATACATCTACACAAATTATCAGTTTTTTCGTTGTTTTCGAGTGTCAAACAAGTAGCCTAACTTGAAAATCAAGGCAAATAATGGCTTTTTGCTCGATTTCAAATACCTTTCATTAACTTCTACTCCCCTAATACTTTTTCTAGAAATAGCAGTTTCTTCGCTGTTTTGAATGTGAAAGAAGTTGCATATCTTGGAAATCAAGGCAGAGTGCGTGAATTTGTTAAATTCTGAACACCTCTCAACAACTTCTACTCTCCTAATACATTTCTCCAAATTACCAGCGTTTTTGAACTCTGTGTGCCAAACAAGTTGCCTACCTTAAAATTCAAGGCATAGAACGTGTTTGTTCAATTTCAAATACCTCTCAGTAACTTCTACTCTCCTAATACTTTTTCTTAAATTGCCAGTTTTTTACAACTTTTAAGATGTCACACAAGTTGCCTAACTTAAAGATGAAGGCATATAATGTCAACGCGTTCAGTTTTAAATACCTCTCAATAACTTCTACTCTCCTAATACTTATTCTCGAATTACCCGTTTTTTCACAATTTTCAAATGTCAAACAAATTGCATATTGTAGAAATGAAGGCAAAAATATGAATATGTTGAATTTCAAATACCTCTCCACAACTTCTATTCTCCTAATACTTTTTCTCGAATTACCAGTTTTTTCGAACTTTCAATGTGTCAAATGAGTTGCCTACCTTAAAAATCAAGGCATATTATATCACTGTGTTTAATTCCAAATACCTCTCTACAACTTCTACTCTCCCAATACTTTTTTCAAATTATTCATTTTTCTGCAATTTTGAGTGTTGAACAAGTTGCCAAACTTGAAAATCAAGGCATATAATATCATTTCGTTCAATTTCCAATACCTTTTAATAACTTCTACTGTCTTAATACATTTCTCCAAATTACCAGATTTTTCGTAGTTTTTGAGGTTCAAACAAGTTGCCTACCTTGAAAACCAAGGCATAAGATGCCTAAATATTCGATTAGAAATACCTCTCAATAACTTCTATTCTCCTAATGATTTTTCATAAATCAACAGTTTTCTCGCAGTTTTAGAGCGTCCAACAAGTTGCCTATCTTAGAAAGCAAGGCAAAAAGTGGACATTTGTTAAATTTCAAACACCTTCAAAATTTCATTTTTTATTCCTGTTTTGCTCAAAATACGCTATTTTTTTCATATCTAAAAAATCACGCATCTCAATTTTGAAAATAGGAAACGCCACAATATATTAATTCGCAATACTATCCGCTTCTATTTCTACTCAATCGCAAATAAAAACACATATTTTATGCGATAAATCCTTTTAATCAAGTTGTACAATTCAATCTACACCGACGTTCTCGCGCCGTAATAAATGTTCCATTCTATTAAAAATTAAAATTCTTCAAAATACATCAATTAAATACAATAAAAATGCTCGTTAATCGTTTAAAATAATATCATTAAAAAAAAAATAGTAAAAAAATAAAATAAAAATTACATATGCCACAAAATATAAATACATTTGAATTTACGTGTCGATATCCGTTCTTTGGTAAAATATACAACTTTCGAAACTATTGTATAATATCTGGCACTATACAAATAGTAAAAAAACAAAAATCTCTTAAAAATTTGCACTTCTCCAGATACGATCTTCAACGTTGAGAAACTTACACAGAATCGACACATATTTAAATAATAAAAAAAAAAGAATAAAAATTTCAATAAAATAAAACACAATATATCGTAAACAAATAACGCTACACATACTTAACATAATCGAGACGAGTCGAGATTCAGCGAAAACAAATGCACGTTTGAGCAGAACGCGGAACCTTCCGCCAAATATTGGTAAAATCTCTCCCATTATTAAATATTTTCCAATTCTCATCAAAGTTTCTTCTTCGTTATACTTTTCATTGCGAAAAAAAAAAAAATTAAATCAATAATCTCGACTCGTCTATTAAAAATGGTGTATTGAAAGGCGATCAAAACATCTGGTTTTGATTGTAGCCGAGTAAACAGAGCGTAAACGCCGCAATACACTATTCCCTGGTATATGTTCGCAGTATACATAGCAAGAAAATAAATAATTATAAAAAATGCACAAAATAATACTAAAGAAAAGGGAAAAAAAGGAAAAAAATAAATTACCATAGAATTTATTCGATAACGTTAATTCTGCTGTTCGTATGAAAAATCAAGATTTTAAGGAGAGACTAGAGAGAAGTTTATGAATTTAAAACGTCCACAGAAAGCTAACAAATGCGAAATTGTTTGCACCTAGGCGACTTTCCGTCGACGTTTTTAATCTCTGATCCCTCCACGATATAATTTCCAGCACTTTACGTCTAATCGATATATTTCCTGAATATTACAAATAGTTATAACCATCGGATAATTAATTTAAGCGCGTTTCGCCCGTTGAGAAACATCTGTGTTGAAGCGAATGACTATGTTTGGCTCTATAACACATTACCGTTAATGCTAAACTCAAGAAACACAATACAATTGAGCCCAGAGCTGAGATGGCGGTCAGCAGGCCCTGCCTGACGCACATATTATTCGCATTCGGATCCGTGTAGTAACCGACGGTTTCTGAAAATCGAGATAAAATGTCGTATTAATAGTAATCTTAATGGCGCCAGGCAATCCAAGCTCAACCCCGTACATGATCTCCAGCGAAATTTCCTATTCTCTAAGATGGTTAATTGTCTACATCGATTACCCAGGTGATAAGCCTTCCAGAGTAGGCAAAGTAAGCTGAAGCCTTCGGAGATTAATTTTTCCATTTATTACGGAATTAATGGGATTTAGTATAAAAACAGCTCAGTGATAAAATATTCTCCATAAAATTAGGGATAAAAAAATCATCGTCGTTTTCCAACAGAAGCAATAAGAGCGCTAATAAAAATACTTTAAACACGTTTTTTGTTCTAAATCCCCTCCAAATGAATTAGGGAGCTAAAATCGGGGTATGTTAGTCACTTGCACCCCACTTCATCATATGATAACATAATTCGAAAATTGTACCAAAAAGTTGGACATTAGTCATATGATTGTAAATGGCCCGAAAGGCAAAGATCAGAAGACTCGCTCTCATGTCGTCTCCTTTCCAACTGAGGTAGGATATAATAGTACTGTTCTCAATTGAAAACTCAGCTAAAAATATTTTAAAAATTTCATCTTTTGGCCCCTTCAGCGAATATCAAGGGCAAACCATTATACATGGGTGTCATATAATTTGCCCTATATGTCATATGAAGGAGCTTCCATTGAAGCAAATCACTCTGTACATATGACACATGAAGAAATGGAGCTTGAGAGTACTACTGTTTTGAAGTCATTCGTCTGCTAACAGTTGAGCTCTCAAATTTTTAAGCTTTTGCAGTTTTTTGCAAATATCTCGGAAATGAAGGATCATAAAGAAAAAATGTATAGAAACAAATTTGTAGGAAATTTCATTCTCTACAACTTTAGTTCTATCTATTTTTCATGAAAGTTCGTCGAAAGTTGAGCTTTTAGACTTGGAAACTTTTTTAGTATTTTTTTTTCAATATTTCGAGAACGAAGCGTCGGAGAGAAAAATGAATAGCAACCCGGCTGTTGTAAATTTCAAGCTCTACAATTTTGGTTCTCATATAATTTTCGTGAAAGTTCATAGTTTTTCAAAAAAATGAACTCAAAGCAAAGAGTCCAATAATTAGTACATTTTGTTCAGGGAAAGTTTGATGTTCTCGTTCTTCCACGATAACTCGGGTAAAACATGATAGATTGACTTCAAATTTGGAAGATGGATAGATAGTATGAAGCGTAATAGTCCTATTGCTACTGAATTCGATCCCTTACTAAAAGCTGAGCTTTCAAACTTTCAAAATTTATCAGTTTTTTGCAAATATCTCGAGAATGAAGGGTCTTGAAGAAAAAATGTATAGGAACAAAGTTTTAGGAAATTTTATTCTCTACAACTTTGTTTCTCATACATTTTCCATTAAAGCTCATAGAAAGTTGATCTTTTGAAGTTTGAATTTCATGACATCAGTTATTGTTCAACATTATCAACTTTTGGAAAGCGATAACATGGTTCCTATCACATCTACCAAAAAAATGGTAATAACTTTTCTCATATAAAATTTTATGGAGAATATTTCATCACTAAACTATTTTTATGCTAGGACCCTTGGATTTCGAAATAAATCGAGAAAAAAGATTTTGGAAAGCTGTAACCGTCTCAGGAGGTATAAAACGTTTTAATATGTACCTCGAGGCAATAAACTAAACATCTTTGAGTAAAAAAAAAATAGCTGAAAATCACGTCTAAATTTCACCCTTATAAGAGTTTCATTCTTGCCCTAATTGAACTAATTGGATAACACCTGAAACTACTCCTTACTATTATTCGATGCAGTCTCTTCTCCAATTTCGCCTTCTTGTAGCACACGTAACGACTGGAACAAGTTGATATTTTGAGACACAGGGGGCGCCTGCGACACGGCGTTTTCTTCGGCCGACCTCTTCGTTATACTCTTCGCATTCCTCCAGTGGCACGGTTGACTCTACGAGAGAGAAAAATTATCGAATAATTTCATAACCATTTGCACCTGGGTATGGCTAAATAGCCGACAATACATCACAGAGTGTTGTGGTTGTTAAACGTAGCGTCGCCCGAAAAAACGCACTCGACTTAAATGACCCATGTAATCGTCGTCGTTTTCCGCAAGGGTATAATTTCATTACTTAAAACACCGCCTCCGCCGTACAAAAGAAGTTCACACCGCAAGGTCAAATAATTTAATACAGATTATGGTTGAATTATTTTTTCGGGCCCGCGTATCTTCGTCACGTTTCTAATTATTCTCACCTTTGTCACGGCGCGAATTAAAAAATACTTTTTTTCGCATTTTTAACAATTATTAATCGAGTCGACGCCTTGTATCGTTATGGGCGAACGATTTAAAAATTATGAAATAATAATCCCGTTTTTTCTTATTTCGCTCTCTCTACTATCACCTCTTCAGAGTGTAACGAACTTATAGGCGAGCGAAAATTAACGAAAATCCATCACTCACCGGACACCTTCCGTGACACATGCGAACGTCGCATTCGATGTATAGAGCCGGCGAACCGGTAAATCTGAAAGTTTTCATGTACGCGAATACCTGCGTCTCGAATACACCTGTTTCGCTCCAAGATCCGCGGAATCTGCTGATTAGTTTATCGTCCACCGGGCATCTGCGAAATAAAATCGTAATTTAATTATGATCATCTTATGATCACCATGCCCCCATGGAAAACCACAAGCTTCATTCTAATACACCCTCCTTCCTCATTCCCCCGTATCACGCAAAAAATTAACCTTCTAGTATTATTTTCTAAAAGGCATTCGCAAACCTTACTCTAATATTCTTTTGTTTTTTCAATTCATCTCAAGATGATAGTTTACTCAAATTTTGAGGGGGGGGTGAAGAGGGATGAAATAGTTCAAAATTTTTGTCCCTGTTTCCATACAGAAGAGTGCATCAAGGACACCAACATATACAAACTTCAACTTCCTAAGCGAATTTGGAGGTAAGTTGGAGCAAAAAAGGTCGTTTGAGGAGGTTTTTGAGTTATGAAATTTCTCAAATCTTCCATACATTTCAAGGAAATTAGCCAAGAAAATCAAACTTTGCATGTAGAGTTAGTCTAGAACTAGAATATGATTTCTTGAATTTTGGGTCAAAACGAATCTAAAATGGAGAATCTTCAAAATTTGAGCGGCATTTGAGGAAACCTCAAATATGTCAAACTTGATAAATATGACCTCACATGACTGGGAAGGAAGCATGTACCATTGTTCAAATTTACTTGTACTAGAAATGTTGGAGAGCAAAAGGGTAGGTCCATTGTCTTCAAATGTAGTGGAGGTAAAGTGACGGTTGAAAATTGAATTTTTATTTTCCTAATTTTTCAAACACAACTTTTTTATGCAATGAAAATGAACAATGTTGGAGATTGTGAAAATGAAATTCAAAAGAAGTGAATGCTGAACATCAATTACTTTGGGACATACGAGGGAAAATGAGTACCTAAGCTTGAATTAAACTGAGGCAGTTGAAAATACCAGAATTTCAATATTGGGAAAATTCCAAAATTCGAAAAATTCAAGTATTGATTGAGCACGAAAAAATTTCTGAACATTAAGAATCCAAGAAATCGCAAATTCCAAGAAAACACGCCAAAAAAAATTCCCATAAAATTGAAAATCTCATCAAGTCAAAATTCTGAAAAATTGAATTCTTGGAAGAATCCAGGATTAAAATTCCTGACAATCGAATCTTCAAGAATAGAAAAACTCACAGTATCAAAATTACAAACAAATCAGACAGGATGTAATAGCTATCGTTTTCAAGTTAAAAACTCAACTAAAAATCAATTCTTTACCTTTGGGACATCCCAAACTCGAAGAATTCAAATTCTACAAAAATTCCAACGAAATGAAAATTCTAGAGAAAAAAATCCGACAAAGTTAAAATCCTAATACGTCATCAAAATCTTGAAGAACTAAATCCCATTTTTGGAAAATCGCAAAAATTGAAAAAATTATACATGCTTCAAAAAATGATATATACTCAATCCCAGGAAACAATATCGTAGACAAACTATTACTAGTATAATACCGATTCCTATATTATTTCATCAATCTGAAGCATTAAATATTCTAATTCAATCCTGGAACTTGAAGCATTCAAATGGTGCGAAAATTCTGACAAAATGAAAATCCCAGAAATAAATTCCACAAAATCAAAATCCTGACACAACATCAAAATCCTAGAAAACGACATCACAATGTTGGGAAAATCCCAAAACCGGAAAGGTTTATTTAAAAATCTCAATGTTCAAAAAAGTTCCAAGTGACCTATATCCCAGATGAAAAAATCCTGACATTATATAAATCCCCACAATTTCGCAATTCAGGAAAACCAAATCTCAACTTTTAGAAAATTTAAAAAATTATTCATTTTTTAAATTTTGAATCCCAGAATTTCAATGCAGATACTTTGAAAAATCCAAGAAAATGTTGACAAAATTCCCAGACAACCAAAATCCTCGTATGATGAAAAAGCTCACGATATAAAAATTTTAAAACGTTATAAAATTCCGAAACTTTCAAAAAATTAATATATTGGAAGCTTCAATCGTCAAAAAAGTTAGTAAATGAAAATTCGCAGAAAAATGGGTTTGAAATGTCAAAAAAAAAATATCGAAAAATGTTAATAAAATACTCAAAATGTTGACGTAATTGCAAAGGTTAGTAATTAATTATGAAAATTCCAGAAACCCTTTGAAAAACCAAATCTCCATACTTGGAATATTTCAAAACTACGAGAATGCAAATACGTATTTATTAAATATGAATTCAAGATCCCAAAGATCAAAATCCCAGGAATCCGAATGGTCAAGTTTGAAGAATTTATATACTTGAAAAATTCTTCTTCCTTTAAAGAAATTTATGCGCATTTGAAATACCCATAAAATCAATGTCTTAAAAAATTGAATCCCAACGTTTGATAAATCTAAAAATAGGTATAATTCAACTTGAAAAATCGCTACGATCAAAATCACATTCAACTGATATTTTTGCAATAGCAAAATTTTCAGAACCCAATTCTTGACTTTTACAATATCCCAAAACTTAAAAAATCCAGATGCTTCCAAAAATTCTGGGATTGGAAAGTTCAAAGATTAAAATGTCGACATAGCTGAAATCCTGATATTCGCAAAACTGTAAGCTCCATAGTATGAAAATCCCAGAATCCTGGCAATTACCTGTATGAAATCTCAGGATTCGGATATCCTGGCGTAACTGAAATCCTTATAGCATAAAACTTCCAAAATCCTGACAACTATGAAATTCCAGGATTCTTGTGCTTGGAAAAACGCAAAACTCGAAGAATCCTGAGAAAACCAATCATAATTCAAATAATTGCGACAATAGAAATATGGACGCAACCAGATCCCAGAAAAATTAGAATTCCAAACAGTTAAAAAATCCTGGCATACTTGAATTCCTATAGTACAAAAATTCCAGAATTCTGGTATTTGGGAAATTTTGAAATCTTTACACATGGAATATCCCAGAATCCTGACATTTAAAAAATCGCATGATTTCTATAGATAAGGTACATAATGCTTTTTGAACTCAACACTTCACTTAGGTTAGGGAATGTTAAGGGAGTTCTGATGTCTCATAATGGTGGTGGACACGACTTAAAAATTCAAGATTCGGAAAGGAGTTGAAGCTAATCGTTCATCATTCGCGATCAAATTTAAAAGGGTGTTGGAGCAAAAAGTGGCCTTTTTAGGAAATTCTGATTCATGACATGTCTTCACTTCCCTCCATCTTTTCACCAAATTTATTCAAGAGAACCTTGAGGTCGCAATATGGCTTCTTGGGTTTAGATGAAAATAAACTCAAAATGACAAGATGTTGAAAAATTTTAAGCAAAGCTAGAAGAGTCTCAAATAAATCAAAGTTGATGAACAAGGATTGGAATGACCATTGAGGCCACAAGTACAGTGGCAAATTCGAACTTCAACTTCGATAACAGTCAGCGGTGATGAGCTAACTTCTTACTGCCTTAAATGAAGTGGGCTTCCAGACTCGAGTCGATTGTTAAACTGGATGAACTTTTTGCCATTAAATCGTCAACTTCAGAAACCACTAATTAACAAAATTAAATAATTTGTCTGATGAACTGAAAAATATCTATCACGAACTTCCTTTTCTTTCTTCTAAACCACATTTTGAACTCATCACGTACATTCATCTCGGTTAATGAAATTAATTTCTATCAATTACCCGTATTGATCGATGAGCTGAATTCTTTTGTTGGCACCGTTATGCGCGTAACAGTCATTAACAACAATATCAAATCCATCTGTAAGAAAAAAATTGACCATTGAAGCAACAAGAATATTAAGAAGATACTACTGACAACGAACATATCACATAAATCCTATTTTTGATCTTCAAGGGGCTAAGAGGTATATGAAGACTTACCGTATTTGCTTCTCATGTAAATAATCAAGGTCAAAGGATCTCCTACTCGAACCGGTCCTCCTACTCTATTACCAGTGGTACCATATCCGTATCTTATTTCCATATAACATTCAGGGGGCGATAACGTAAACACCACTGGGTTGCCGGTCGCCACCCTAAGAATAGAAAGAGTATTTGTGAAAATCCATTCGATAAACTGTCACTTTATAACCTTCATACTTACTCTACGTCGAGAAAAGGAAATGTCACCGTTTTCCAAAAATCGTAACCGTATTCGCAAGTGACTTTGAAATGCTCATCCCATTCTTCCTCAATCAACGGATTGTACTGAACGGTGACCGTGTTCCACATTAAATTTTTCTGTAAACAAAAAGTCCCGAGTTATTCAAGTACAAGGAAAACAATACTCGAAAGACACACCAGCCAAGGAGTACAATCTTGCCAATAATTACGAGAGCAATGTGTTCGTTAGGTAACATAATCATCGAGTACAGCTTTTGATGACATGAAATAACCAAACAGTCCAATACTAGAGTGATACACTATTCTTAAGAGTTTAATTAATATGTAAGTTTTATTTGTCGCTTGCGCTACGCTACGAATCTCTGAATTGTTTCTTTTTATTCGTCTTTTTCTTGATTATCTTACTAGACCATCTGTCGAGTTCCGCGCTCACGATTTCAAGATGCATATTAAAGTGTCCTCGTCTTTGTAACGGAATCGTCGTCATCGACTGGTATTACTCGCCTACAATGTTACATGGCTATTACCCAGTTCCATACATGATATCTCTTTAACTGATCGCGTCTCGCTTCGATACAACCACTAGGGGAGATTGCTTAATTTTTCTGATCATTCGTCCTCGCATAATCTGTACAACCGTAGCTACGAATCCGTTAACTCGGTTAAGTTCGACGATATGACATTCGTTATGCTCGTACTCTTCTTATACTACTCATACGACACAAAAGCGAACCGCATGGCGGTAACTTTCATACAAGGAGCTGAGCTTAGGATTTTTTTCAAATGCCAGGATTCTGGGATTTCAAATTACGTCAGGATTTTAACTATATGGAATTTTAATTTGTCTGCATTCCAGTTGAGTCGAAGTTTTAATTATTTCAGGTTTTCGTATTCCAGGATTTGTCAAAGCATCTTAATTTTTCAAATTATGGAACATGCCAAAAGTCAAAGATGGATTTTTCAAAATCTTAAAATTGCATAAATGTCACTTTTTCAATCCTTTCAAATCCATTATGAAACATTAAAACCCTCCTTTCATCACCCAAAACTACAAGGAATGCTGAGTTTAGAATACTTATACATTTTAGAACCATAGTATTCATAAAATTTTCCAAATGCCAAGATTCTGGGATTTTTCATATGCCAGAATACCAGAATTTCCAAAATACAAGAATTCTGGGATTTTTGAATTATGGAATTTCAATTATGTAAGAATTTCACTGTATGGGATTCTAATTTGCCTCGATTTTCGCTGTATTGACATTTTAGTTGTCTGGGATTTTGATAGTACGAATTTTAAAAATGCCAAGGTTTAATTTTTAAAGATTTTGACTTTTTGTATAAGAATTTTTTGGGGTTATGGGAGATTTTCAGATAACTGAATTCTTCAAACGTTAAAATTTAGTTTTCGCGGATTTTGATGTTTGGTAAGTTTCCTAATGTCGGAATTTTGGGATTTTTCTATCAACAGAATTTCACTTATGCCAGGATTTTAACTAAATGAAATCATTATTACAGCTGCCAAGTTTCTTCAGATGTCAACATTTTAAAAGCATTTGAATTCTTCAAGTTATGGGATATGCGAAACGTCAAGAATAAGTTTTTCAAGATTTCAACATTGCAAATGTTTCAACTGTCTAGACTTCAATTGTATGGATTTCAAATGACACGATTTTTTCTCTGGGATTTAAGTTTTGTCGGGAATATTTTATAATTTTAATTCTTTAAGTTCCAGAATACATAATTTTAGAATTTTTAGAGTTTCAGTATATTGACATAGCGAAGATTTTTTTGACTAGTATTTTGATAATTATGACGTTCTGGGATGTTGCGAAGAATTCAACTATGTCAGAATTTTAACTTCTTAGAATATCATTTTTCGGGATTCATGAGTGTCAAGGTTATTTACTATACAAATTTTAGATTTGGATACTCGAGATTTTCGTGTTGCGAGGATTTTTATAATATCGAAATTTTAATAGACTAGGATTTTGATTGTCTGGATTTTTAACGCTAGATTCTTTCAATTTTGGGATTTTCCAAATGTCAGGATTCTAGAATTTCGTGATTGTTACAATTCTGGGATTTTTGAATCATGGGGATTTCAACTGTAAGGAATTTTAATTCGTCTGAATTCCAGTTGTGTACGCATTTCAATTATTGGGATTTTTCAGATTTTAAGATTTTTTCAGCACATGGATTCTTCAAGTTTTCGGATAAACAAAAGTCAAGAATTGTTTTTTCCAGGATTCTTCGAGTTTTAGAGTTCTCCAAATATAAGAATCCTGTGATTTCGTAATTATGAAGATTCGGGGATTCATACTATGGGTATTTTAATAACGCTAGGATACCAGAATCCTGAAATTTCACAACTGCCAGGATTCTGGGATTTCATAACTGCCAGGATTCTGGGATTTTTATACTATGGGTATTTCAATTACGCTAATTTCAGGATTTCAGCTGTATCGACATTCAAGTCATTGGGATTTTTCTAACTTTGGGAGGTGTTTTTTCAAGATTTTGATAGTGTGCGAATTTTTAGTTGTATTGGAGTTTTTTATTTTTGGGATTTTGATTGCAAACATTTTTCAAGCAGCTAAATTCCTCAAATATCGGACTGTCGGAATGTTCGAAATGTTGGAGTTCCTACGTTTGAAACTTCTCACGCTGAGATTAGCTGTAGATCCGAAATGGATTTTTAGAATGTTTTAGCTCACTCAGTACCCAAAGCTAGAATAAATTCAAAACTCCGAACTTTGGCTATTTTCAGATGATGATTCCTGATGATTTTCCTGAACAAGTATTGTATGTAACACAAATTGAAAATCATAAGAGGATCCTCCATTGTACATATTTATCCGCGAAATATCGACCAACAATTGTAAATAGATACACAGCGTGCACGAATCGGAATGCCGATGGTACGATGGTATGTGCAGTACATGGTACAATACGTATTTACCGTTTGTCAAAAATCGCCAAGACGGAAGGTAGGGAAACGTTATGTGAAATATACGGAAGAAGGTTAAGAACGATTGTTGCCGTAACCATCGCGTTCGCGTACTCTACCAAACAATATACCCCTGCGCCACCGCCACGCTATTGGATAACCGCGTGAACCATTTGATAGTAGAATCGCGTTGGTATTAGTATTAACAACAGTAGTTAACAGATGAACAAACCGCTGGCGGAGATGTCAAATGACTAGGAAGGGGTAACGCGTTGTCGTCCGCTAGCTTGGAAAATTGTTCAATGATTCAAGATGACCGCAGCTGTTCCGTCGCGCAGCATCAACGCGTTAGCGAAATGGAAGGAGTTGCGACGAGGTGAATGAATTCGTCAACCGCGGCTAGCGCAGCAAAACGGTGTGAACGCACCGAAATGTACTTTTACCAGGTGTCTTTGCGCGCTACCGCTGCCATCAGGCGCCACATACCATCGATATCCGGTCGTTTCACACGACTTCGATATCGTCGCTAGGTTTAATCTCCGTCGAGGCTAATTTTCGGATATTTCGCGCTCTACGTTCGGTTTCCGCGTCGACGATTTTACCAGTCGTTGCCGAGCAGGTATTTTCTTTTGTTTTCCGACACCACCCACCCTCTCCACACTTTTCTAGCCTCGTCCGAAGAATCGTTCTGTCGAGGATTTTCCGCCTTCACCGACCGCCTGCGTTTCGAGGATGTGCACCCTGTCGTCGTCGGCGGCTATCGTCGATATCGCGGCGACCTTAACACCGATACCGAGTATACGAGATCGGACGCTACGATAACCAGATGGCGGAACTGAACACCGGAAGGTACCAGATCCGCGAATGTAGGATAACTTTATGTAATCGCGTTCGTTATCTGCTATGTTTACAATATATCCTTAATTCGTCTTTTATACGCGTACTCACGCGTTTACCTCGTGTCTGCAGGTATTCGTACTTGTTGCTCTGATTGCGAATAATTTTGGCCGAATCTCGAGGCCAATAGGTTTTTATGTATCAAGACCGCAAATACGAACATCATAGCCTGAAATTTTCTATCACTGCCAACAATGCCTTTCAACTTCACTTTTTTTTCCAACAAAAATGCCAAACTCATAATTTTGACTTTTAAAGTGTTCCAAAGGAGAGAAAATGAACATTAATGACGTCGAGGGGGATTGGTTGGAGTGCGTAGATGCTCGGAAAAGGGATTTATAAGCACTTTAGGTTAAGGTGAGGATAATTCTGGTTTGATCTTTCAGTCTCGAGTTGTTAATTGGTTATCGAAATAATGTCAGAGCTGGAGCACGGAAATAGGCACTTCGTAAGATCTCAAAGAATTCAATCTTTAATAAAGTTGTCTTTTAGAGCCAATCTTACCCAAAATACACACTTTTAGTCATTTGTCCTTATTATTGAACAATTTCGTTCATTTTTAGATTTTTTTCACGTTTGAAAATTTCATAATTTTTCAACGCCTTTTATTCATTTAGATGAGTTTTGTTTAACATTGAAGCATTATTTTGTTCATTTCAGGATTTTTCATTTTTGTTAGAACATAAAAATTGTTTTTAGAGTATTTCTCAATTTTCTGGACTCCTTCATAATGAAGCATTTCTTTGTTTTTATTCCATTTTTTGAGTTTTTTTCTCAATTTTTGAACTTCCTCATATTGAACGAATTAGAAGAAAAAATTTTGACATTTTTAAAATTTTTGTTTCTTTTTTACATTTTAGACGATTTTTTTACTTTTCACTTTTCAAACTTGTTTTTGTTGAGAAACTTGATAAAAGATTTGGGCTCTTTAGTTGTTTTTGAACTCTTTAGATTATTGGACATTTTCTTTCCATAATTTTTGAACTTCATAACGAGGTATTTTTGGACATATTTCTGTTTTTTGTTTTTGTTTTTTTTTTTCGATAATGGGCATTTTCTATTTCGCAACTTTTTCACAGTTTTTTAACTTTGTTCAAATAGAGGTATTTAATACTTGGCACATTTTTGAACTTCTTCGATTTTTTTAAACATTTTTTATTTTATAATTTTTCCTCAACTTTCAAATTTCTTCTTGTTGAGAAACTTGGAAAATTTTTTTTTGCGCTTTACACTTTTTTTAACTTACTTCAACATTGAACTTTTTCTTTACTCATCAATTTTTCATTAATTTTAAACTTCACACATAGGTTTTTTGGATACATTTTTGATTATAGTTGTTTTTTTTTTTTTTAATTATGGACATTTTGTGTTTCGCAATATTTCTCAATTTTTTAACTTTGTTCAAATAAAGATATTTTTGACTCGTTGCTCATTTTTGGATATTTTTTATGTCACAATTTCTTCGTAATCTTTGAACTTCTCTTACATCGAATCGTTTTTAGATATTCTTTCATTTTTGGACTTTTTGAATTTTGAATATTTTTTAATTTCACAACTCTTTCTCAATTTTTGAATTTGTTCGTATTGACATGTTTTTGACACTTGGCTCATTTTTGAAGTTTTAGGACTTTTTTTAGGTATTTTTTATGTCACAATTTTTTCCTAATTTTTGAACTTCTTCTCATCGAATCGTTTTTAGATATTCTCTCATTTTTGTACTTTTTGAAATTTGGATATTTTTCAATTTCACAAATCTTTCTTAATTTTTGAATTTGTTTATATTGAAGTATTTTTGGCACTTGGTTCATTTTTGAAGTTTCTGGATTTTTTTCGATATTTTTTATCTCACAATTATCTCTCAATTTTTGAACTTCTTCATATCGAGTCGTTTTTAAATATTCTTTTTTTTGAACTTTTTGAACTTTAGTTATTTTTTAATTTTACAACTCTTTCTCAATTTTTGAATTTACTCATATTGAAGTATTTATATGATATTTTCAAACACTATCTCATTCTTGAACTTGGTGTTTAATTTCGGGCTTTTTTTAAACACCATCATAAATTAAGTCATTTTTGACACTTTTTAAATTTTTGGACTTTTTTGATATTTTTTTGTTTTTGATTTTTCATAGTATAATCAGAAGCAGTTAGAGGAAATTTTTGGACATTTCCACACATTTTGAAGCTTTTTTACGTTTATACTATTGCTCGATTTTTCAGAAGGCTCTTGCGTTTAGATCGTTTTTAGCTGAATTTCTGAAGTACATGAGGGTTATTACAGCCTACCTGATTTGGAATGGGGGAGAGAGGGTGGGTCTTCAAATCTTTGCGTTTTTTACTCGTTTGTGACGTCATAAACACTTTTCTCCAAGACAAAACTATTTCTTCCCTAATTTTTGCATCATTCTTATTTTAGGACATTTTCTCATTTTCCAATACTTATTTGATGTTTCTCTAATTTTCGTATCAACATTTATCTCTTTCGTAAATTAAAATTATTCGGAGTATCTACACGGTAATTGGTCGCTACTGAATAGAAAGAAACTGGACGATCCAGATTCAACGCCTTGATGAATCGATCGAGTAAAAATCGAGTGTTCCTCGTACATCAACCGAAGGATGTGGTTTCCACTGCCAACTGAACATTAACGCTCAGTTCATCAACGACGACGAATTCGGCCCAGTTCTCCAACACCTACTTCCATCTACGAAGATCGTGCCACTCGAACTTGACCAAAATCGTGGTGTTGGCGGCTTCACGAATGATCTATAATGCAAATTCCGACGTCGTTATCTCACCGAAAGACACCATCGCCGATGACGAAAAAACCACTCGAATAAAATAACTCCACGGTGTAAAAAAACACTCTAAATCTATCCGTAAAGGAGAGAAGAAGGAAAAAAAACTCAGCGCATAAATTTCGTCGATTGGAGATTTTCGATAAATCATGCCATTCGATTGTGCATTATAGAGTACAATAAACAACGTTTATCGCGTCGGTATTTTTTTTCTCCTTCTGGTACTCTTTTCTTTTATTCTTTTCGCATTGCCAATGAACCGGCGACGACGACGGTAACATCCGCGTACAGTTATCCCAAGTCGATGGGATTGCCTACTCGACGCAATAAAGGAGCCATGGGTCCCAGAGACTCGAGGTATGTGTGATAGATGCGACGATTTGTCGAGTCACCGGTTCAAACGTTTGGAAATGGAGTTCGATTTTGGAGCATAGCGTGTCAAAACGTGGTGGGCGATGAATGCGAAAATCACCATCAAAATTGACAGCCATATGTAAAACGCTGAGTTGTAACGTATGAGCGTAATAATTTATAATCTACACAAGACCTACATCCGACCCATGTACGAGTTGCATTTTTTACCTAGTCGTAAAAAAATTCATCGTCGAATGTCCAAGCGTTTAAGGCAACACCGAAGAATGGAGAAGTAGGAAAAAAATCCTAAATAATAACTTAAAATAAGGAGAGCATCGCCATCCGCGAAACGTGTATAGAAGCGATAAACGAATCGGATTTATTTATTTTGCCATTCGTTACAGCCGTTTGGTTCGCGCTTCGTAATTATTTAATTATAAAACGGGTCAATCAATAAGCTAGTCCAATTCAGTGATTCTCAACGCGATGACCACAGATGATCCACTATACGGCCAACTTCGTGGTCTTCGTCGCTCCAACGAGCTAGATCAATTTTACCATTTTTTCATCGATCGCCTTCTATACACCGCGATGCCTTTTTTTTCGCTTCTTAAACCGCGTCCGTGGCCATATTAGGTCACCGAGTCTCCCTGACATACATATAAAGATTTACTTCCAAAAGGTCGTATACGAATTTTCCACTCAGTCTCATTTTTATGTGAGCTCGATCGCGAAATTCCTTTAAATCTTTTTTCTTCCATCGCTAACACGCCCACGCTTTTTTCTCAATCGTCCGTCGATCGCGATCGTGATTTTGATGTACACGTCGATCCTTCGTCGACTCGACGTTTGTGTCAAATCGAACGGAAGTCCAACGATACCGAATCGTCGTTAGTCGACGTAATTGCGTTAAATTTAACGCGATAGATTCTTCCGCGAAAATAGGCTAACTTGGTAACTGTACAAAGACGAAATGGTGTTGCGACGTATTGCGTCTGTTGTATTACTCGTATTTCTCATTCAATTTCGGACAATGTTACCTTCGAAAGGATATCGTCGTTTAATGCTACGACGAGCAGGTTTACGCGACCACCACGATGATGGTGGAAAATTGAAATTATTCCATGTACTAAGATTGTGTCATTATTTGGTTGATACGAGATAGACAGAGAGGGAATTCGAATTTTATTGACTGTGCATCTTATTTCAAGATTCGTAATGCATGGTAAAGCAGAACTGGAAGTAAGGAGGGGGGTGGTGAATTAACAAACAAATGGATAAATACATTTACAACATATACACATATAAGCGATGACTATACAGAATGGATTGAAAAATGGTCATTGAAATTGAAAAAATTTTCTTGAAATCTATGAAGACAACAATCTCAAGACTTGGAAAAGATACAGAAACAACTGAATGTACAAGAAAAAATAGACATGATAATGTAGTAAATTAGGAATGAAAAAATTTTCCGAAAGTTATAGAAGAAAAGGGAAAAAAAAGTAAAAATGAGAAGTATGTGTACATAGAAGTGATAACAAAGGAGTAAAATATTTTTCAAAGTTCAACAGCTCAACTTTCTATCAGTTTTAATGGAAAATATATAAGAACCAAAGTTGTAGAGGATAAAATTTCCTACAACATTGTTCCCATACATCTTTTTTCATGATCCTTCATTCCCGAGATATCAACAAAAAAATGAAAAATCTTCATAGTTCTAAAGCTCTACTTTTCAGCGAAAGGATTGAATTCAATAAAAACAGGATTATTACGCTTCATATTATCTACCTACCTTCCAGATTTAGAGTAAATCCATCATATTTTACTCGAATTATAGTCGAATAATGAAAACATCGAACTTTCAGAGAACAAAATGTACAAATTATTGGACTCTTTGCTTTGAGTTCATTTTTTGGAAAACTATGAGCTTTCAAGAAAATTGTGTAAGAACCAAAGTTGTAGAGCTTAAAATTTACAACAACCGGGTTGCTATTCATTTTTCTATCCGACGCTTAGTTCTCGAGATATTGAAAAAAAATACCAAAAAAGTTTCCAAGTTCGAAAGCTCAACTTTCGACGAATTTTCATGAAAAATTGATGGAACCAAAGTTGTAGAGAATAAGATTTCCTACAACTTTGTTTCTATATATATTTTCTTTATGACCCTGCATTTCCGAGATATTTGCAAAAAACCAAAAAGGTTTAAAGTTCCAAAACTTGACTTTCGGACGGATCGACTTCTAAAATAATAGGGCTCTTAAGCTTCACTTGTACCTATCATCCAAATTTAGAGTCAATCCTTCAATGTTTACTCGAGTGATCATTGGAGAATGAAATTAAACAACAACAACAAGAAAACCATGGTGAAGGCATAAGTGGATTCTACTTAAAAGTAAAGTCTACTAGAAAAGGAGGAAGGAAGTATGAAGTTTTACAAATATCCCCCCCCTCCCGTTCAAAAAAAGAATTTATAATTTCTAAATTTTCAAGATTAATTAAAATAAATAAATAAGAAACTTGAGTTGATAGATGTTATCGATGAACTAACTGTATTTTATTTCGTTTTCCATAATCTTAAATAACAGAAATAGTCATCTGGCCAGGTGGCCAAATATTATTGAATACAGATAAAAAAAAGGCGCGAAGCGACTACAATCGATCGTTCGGGACACCCCTCCCCCCCCCCCGTGGAAGACTGAAATTTCTTAGGTTTTATTATCATTCTTTGTTGAATAAATAATTTAAAAGAACTATGAGCCATACACAACACACATCAATATATTCAGTGTCAATGGGGGAGGGCGTGCGTAACTGGGTAAGGATAAAAATCTTTGAAGTTTTGATGATAGCCTTTGTAAAAAACTGCAGAATTCATTTCTTTGTTTTTTCATTCACCTCAAGATGACAGCTCACTCAAATTTTGAGAGAGGTTGAAGGAAAGTTGAATAGCCCGAAATTTTTGTTCGAGATCAGATATCAAAGAGCGTATGAAGGACACTAACATATTCCTAATTCAGCTTCCTAAGTGGGTTTAGACGAGAGTTAGTGTGAGAAACGGCTATGGAAGAGGTTTTGAGTGATCAGTTTCTGCTTGAATCTTCCATATTTATTCACTAAATTGACCCGAAAAGTTCAAACTTCGTAGAAAGGGTTAGATGAAACCCAGAAGATGATTTCTTGAATTTGGGCATAAATGGATCAAAAATGGAAGTTAAAATTTAAGAAGAACATGAGGAGTTTGAAATACCTTAAACTTTATAGATTTGAGCTTGTATGATTATCAAGGATAAAAACTATACGTTACGCTAAATCCATTTTCACACATTTTGTTGAAAGGGCAAAGGAGAAGTATTTTAGAGTATTCAGCATATTTAGCACATACTTATTTTTTTCTAGGACAAATTTCGTGATTGCTTAGCTGCGCAAGCGTCCTACTTGGGATTTGAAGAAACTGTGTGACCCAAAAAAGGTCGGTTTGTAATTTTTAGTAATTCATCATCGATATAATATATTGAAAGAAGGTAAAAAAAACACACACAATTCATAACCGACTTCGATATTTCCATCGAACACCGCAGGAGTTCAATACAGCATAGTCAATGCTTTTATCTTCAATTAAAACTCAATATCATTACTGTATCGGTGAACTTTTCCCATATCAGTACGTTAAATCGATTCGATCAATACATATGGCACCGATTGCTTCAGGTACTTTACAATACACGCATGTTTTAATAAACACATATCACCGTTGCACTCGATATATAAATAAAAAACCTCATCTATAACAATCGTTTCGACAGAATGATTTTTCTATTTTCAATTATCGGCCGTTTTCCATTCGTATATACTAGGCGTCAAAAGTATATCGATAAGTACATCTTTATTTTCAATCAAACTTGGTTGATCGAATGAATCTACTTTTACATCATTGTATCCATACACAAAATGCCTAATAAAATTTCCACGAGGTTAGCATACGAATCGACATTGGTCGCAATAGCTAATCCGAAAAACTAAATTACGCTTTTAATTGGAGCGCGTTACACTCGGCCGCGAGCTGTCATACTTCACACGTAACGCGGTATTTTTCAAGTTCAATCGTCACGCCGCTAGTTTTCGCGTAATCGTCCTCCTTTCGAAATTCGACCAGGCGACGACGCCTAATAAACAATGCGAGACGAACGAAAAAATTAACCAAAGGTAAAAAAAATCAGTTGAGAAACGTTTCGCACCTAAGGTCTCGGGCAACTTTCGCCCAACATGCACGGTCGCGCGTTGCAACATCTACCAAAATTCCATTTACATGTTAACAAACAACAGACGTAGACTGGCGAAAATAGAACGTTTTTCCGACGCGTTCGCAATTACGTCGTCGCACGTGACCGAAGAACAAAAAATTTACAAATTTATTCGATCGCTCATCAGTCCCAAATAGTGGCTTATTCCTACACCATGGCGAATATAATAAAGATCTTTTAGCTACGCGCATCCTTCCTTAATTTCAAACATATTATGCGAGGAAGATGAGTAAATATAATACTTCAATTTACTCTGTATTGTCGATCGCTTGTAATATCAATTCGAGCGAAAATGAATGCGGGCAGCTTGAACGTGAGCGAACGTGCGCTTTGATTTGAAAAGAAACTCGACTAATTAGCATCAAATAGGCGCATTATTTGTACGACGACAAAAGCTGCATAATGTTTTTGTCCTACATTTTACGATATCTTAAGACTTGATCCATCCATGATTTAAGGATAGGTGCTTTCATATGTTATATCGATTATGCAATGTCACTCACTCATTTATTTTAGATATTTTTTAATTTGAAATTTGAACAGTATTTTGCAGAAATCAAAACATAATATATCCAGGTAATCATTTTTCATCTCTCGATATTTTGATTTTATGAAATTCGAGCCCCACGTTGAGCGCCAAAGTAAACACTGAGTCAATAATAATTATTCATTTTACACTGATCAACATTTTCATTGAAAAAATTCAAGCCCCACGTTGGGCGCCAAAATAAACATTATGTCTTTAATTAATTACTAATTTCACACTGATCAACATTTTAAGCGAAAAAAATCGTACCCACGTTGGGCACCAAAATAGAAGTTACATTAATGATCATAAATTTTACATTCTTCAATTTTATGATTGAAAAAATTTGAGACCTGTGTTAAGCGCCAAAACAGAAACCATATTAATCACGAATGATCGAAAAAACCTCAAATTGACTTGACTGATAATTATAAAAACAAAAATTCATTATCGCTCACTCGAGCCTACAATATAAATGCAAATTTTTGTTTTTGTCATTTGTTTGTTTGTTTGTTGGTTTCAGATAGTATTAAGAGTTTTTGTCAGTTTCAATAAATATTCTAATAAATTTAATGGTTTTTTATCAAATTTGATTTTTGCACATTTTTTATGAATTGATGACGTTCGTGATTTTTTCAAATCAAATAAACATTAAGAGATTTAATAAGATGTGGATATTTTAAACTGATAAATTTAATGAAGAATGACCTTTGATGCAGAAGTTCTTCATTTGTTTCATCTCAACCACTTTTCTATCTTTTTTTTGGTAACGATGAAATTTCTATTATTCTTATTTTCGTGCATTTTCTCATTCATTCCCGAACATTTAATTTCTCTCCTCAACCATCCCACCCATCTTGGCGGTTAATACGAGGAAGCAACAGCCTACAAGAGGCGAAACAATACGTGCATTTCTTACGCAACGAAATATGACATTGGTAATTTAATAAGCGAACGTCGAGCTCGAACATGATATGGTAATTGTACTTCCCTAATTACGTTTACGCTTTGTACATCACTCTCGTTAATGGATACTCGTAAAGAACCGTAAAATGATTCGAAAATGACCGAAACACGATGATAATGACAACTTTTCGTTAAACATTTAGCGGCGCCGAATAAAACAAAAACGTTAGGTGCGTTGTGTATTCAGCGGTGCATTATGCGCCGATGACAAAATCACACCGAAACCGTTGCCTCCATCAGAATTTTTTATTAGCTGCGAGTGACGAGCGAAACAACTAGACTAATTAGAAGGTTAAGCAAATACACGACGCGCATGTGGCACGCTTCTTTATTACGTTTAATTAAATTAGCCAAGAATTTTTCATTAAGAGTTGGTCAACCATCCGAGTCTTACTTTTTTATCCTAACACAAGCGTAACCGACATGTTAGAAATTTTCATAACACCTTCGACGCATATTTAATCGCTCCACGTTGCCATGAATCGAGCACATATATTAGGTCGGGGATGGTACTCAATTTATACCAATAATAACAGATCGTCCATCGATTATACCTATACGTCGTCGTAACAACGGAAGCTCGCAGCTTTAATAACCACCCTTTTTATCAGATCTTCGTCATCTACTCTCCACTCTCGTAACCATATTCACATCGTGTTACATCCACCGCAGACGAGTATTACTCAGTCTGGCGCAAATAAAAATCCACTACGTTGCGACGAGATGCTGAGCAGTAAGCAGAAAAATCATATCATCCAACAAAACTAAATAAACCACTGTAGGCGTGAAGATGGCAGCGCTGATGTACAGCGTGACTCCGTTGTTGCCATTGTCAAGCGTCAATGTTAAAACAGTTTTCTTAATTGTGTAGCTGTGTGGAAGAAATTCCCGTTATTCGATATTCCATTTGTCCTATTGCGAGAAGACCTACTGTTCAAGAAATGAAATGGCTCATGTTTCTTTCTTACCATCGAAAAACTACATCTATTCTATTATTCTTTCATTATTATCGTTATTATTTACCATTACGTTAGCCCGTACCCGCGTACCACCGTACGTCGCACCAGATGAAAATCTATAGCAATATCGTACGAGCGAAATATTTATATTTACTGTAAACAGTCACACGATGAAATATAGAATTCCGGTGGCAAGTTTTCCTTCATCAATTGATCATAAAATATTTTCCTAATGATGACTTTTCAATCCTTCATTTCGATATTTTTTATTGTTTTGAAACAGATTTTAAATATTTCGGGACAATTTATTGTCAGTTTTAATTTTTGTTAAATTTTGATCTTTTTGACAATTTTTTTTTCCACCAACATTATTTTGAAGATTTTTATTGTTTTTGATGGTCTTTTAAATCATTCTCGATACTTTTTGACAACTTTTTCTAATATTTTTCAAAATATTTTTAAATCGATTTTGATTTTTTTTTAAATACGCATTTGTCAACAATTTCAATGATAGTTTCAACTCTTTTGAAAATTTTTTTTCATGTCTTCATGACATTTTAAAACTTCATTGATCATTTTTCTTGCTCATTTTTCACAATATTTTTAAGCTGAATTTTTAACTTGAAAACTACAGCTGTTACAGCCTACCTGATTTGGGAAGGGAAGGGAAGGGAGAGGAGGGGGGGAAAGGTCTTCAAATCTTTGCGTTTCAGACCATTTGTAATCTTCTGGCAAATGTCCAACTTTTTACCTTTATGGACATTTTTTTATCATTTTGATCATTTTGATGATTTCTTTGATATTTTAAATAGTTTTTTAGCATTCAGTCTTCTTTTATAGTTTTTAAACAATTTTTTGAAATTTTTTGAAAATGTTATAAATCATTCTTGATCTTCTCTAACGATTTTTCTGTTGATATTTTAAAAATATTATGTAATCATGTTTGATCTTGTTTGATAAATTTTTACAATGTTCCTCATAGTCGCCGACAATTTGATCGATAATATTTGATCTTTCTTGAAGATTCTTTTTGATATCTTTGAATTATTTTTTGATCATTTTTATCGTTTTTTGATCAATCTTCATTTTTTTGAGAATTCTTTTTTTTTTATTTAGAAAACAAAATTGATATGAAATTTTTGCGGATAATTTTCAAATCATTTGTTCGATATTTTTTCAACATTCTTAAATGTTTTTGTGATCACTGTTATTTTTTTTGTCAATTTTTTAGATGATTTGTTTGAGTTTTTTCTTGACAATTTTTCGATCTTTAATTTTTTTGATCATCGTAAATGATTTCTGTGATCATTTTTATTCTTTTTTGACAGTTTTTTGGATCACTCTTGGGCTTTTTTGACGATTAAAAATTTTTTCTGTATAAAATCTTTTCGGATAATTTTCAAATGATTGGTTGAATATTTTTTTGAATTTTTTTTTACCTTTAATTTTTTTGACGTTCCTAAGTAATTTTTGTGACCATTTTTATTCTTTCTTGATGATTTTTTTTGGACATTTCAAAATAATTTTTGACACGAGATCCTTATGGATAATTTTTAAATGATTTTTTGATATTTTCTTGACAATTTTTCAATCTTAAATTTTTTTGATATTATACTAAATTGTTTTTGGTTATGAGATCTCTACGGGCAGTTTTTAAATGATTTGTTTGATATTTTTTTGACAATTTTTTATATTTCTAAACAATTATTCTTAAAATCATTTTTATTATTTTTTGACGATTTTTGGTAATTTTTCACATTATTTTTTGTCGAGTATTTTTTAATGATTCTCTTTTTTGATATTTTGAAACTTTTATTTGATCGAAATTTTTTAACGCTTTTTAAAATCATTGTTTACCTTCCTTGACGATTTTCTTGAAATTTTTAATAATTTATCCATCATTTCCATTGTTTTTTGACTATTTTTTGCATTACTTTTTATTTTTTAAATCAACTTTTTTTTTCAAGTATTTTTCAACATTTGATCTTCTTTGGTAATTTTTAACGATTTTTCGATATTGTTTAAATTAATTTGACGATTTTTTTTTTTTATATTTTCAACTCCTTTTCCATTATTTTTAAACAAATTTTGACCTTTTGAACATCTGGTATTTTTGAGGTTATTTAAAAATCACTTCAATTCTATGTATTTTTCATACTTTATCCAAACCTAACGCTTGTAATATTGAAGATAGGCAACTTTTTCCCGGCATACTTGTTAAAATAAGAGATTCTATAAGTTTCATAAGATACCTAGTTTTTAATTTTCGAAAGTATCAATTTTTTTAGCTCCTTCAATTCTAAACATATGCGACATATTTATATGATGTTTAGCTTCGCTGGCATCCGATCACATCCAAATCTAAAATTATATCAATCTCGCCGAACATCCTGTAAAGAAAAAATTCTCGAGCCCAACTTACCGCCGGATTTTTCCTCGCATCTTCCTGCCTGGAATTTTTGCCCAGCGTACCGCATCTGTTGAGTTGAATATAAAATTCGTAATAATCGCGTCCCGTTCCGTTAATATAAACGCAATCCGGATCGTACGAGTAACCCGAAGAGTATAACAACCCTCCGAACGAGCCGTTGAAGCCGATACGTATTTTCATATAGTCGTCTTGACATTCCGCTTCGATATCTGTAAACAAGGAAGCTGACATTTGAAAAATAATTCGTACGAGTACGCGACTACGATCTTATTCTTCAGACGGTTTGCTATTGTTATTTAAATTGATAAAACGGAACAACGTCAACTTGAGTCTGCGACATTGGCGAAGTCACCGCTCACCGACGCGCATATGTGTCATAGCGAGGCAAATCGGTCAAGCCAAAAGTCGTTAAGTTAATCAAATTCAGACATCTTATCAACCATGCCCCGTTAGTTTCCAGGCGAATACGAATGCAGAAATTGGGCTAAGTTTGAAACATAGAGAGAATACGTATATATGGTGCAATGATATTAATTCTGAGTTTATTCGGGACCTTTTTTTGTGGAGGAAGAGGGGCGGAATGACTTTCCCGTAAATTTTAGTTATAAAAATTTTTAATTTGAAATTTCAAATTCTATAATCTTTCAGTTTGTTTTTATAGCTACTTAAATAGATTTTTCTATTGTCGATTTGTTTAGTTGATTTTGATATTTTTTTCGATTTTTAATTTTCAAAATTTTTTCTCATTTTTGCGTATTCTTCAAAATTTCAACTATTCCAGCTATAACTTATTTTGTGAAGCTGAGATTAGGAGAAATTGACTCGTTATTGGTTTTCCATTGAAAATTTTTTATTAGCTATTTTTATGCGTAATTACTTTAGATTATTTTCAACTTTTGAAATCATTCATAACAGTTTTTCAAAACTGAAAATTTTCCTCAATTTTCTTCCTTCACGATTAATATTTTTTTCGATGTCTCCGCACAAATTATTCACAATTTCAACTTTTTATTTTCACATGGTGGTGGTGAGAGATTATTTTTCTAAGAGGAACAAAATTTGGCAACAAACTATTCTTTCAAATTAAATTTTGCAAAATTTCCATTCATTCCTTTATTTTTTTCATCGATTAATTTATTGATAATTTCACTTTTTTTTTAATTAATGAGTTTTTTTTTTTACAAGGAGCAGTGGGGCATATATTCGTTATGTTGTTTTCATAAATTTCCAAAAATTAATTTTTTACTTTCTAATTTATTTTCTTTTGAATTTCATTTTTTTTTTTTTTTTTTTTTTTTTTTTAGTGCCATGTACTGCCGCTTAGGCCAGAGGCACGATTTAGATTGATATTAGATGCTGGTGAAGAGATTTATCTGGCGGATATATTGTATGAGTGGGCGAAGAGTTATTGGGTTATTGTTTAGGAGTTCTGCTAGTGTGATAGGGCTGTAGGGTTTTCATTCTTCGAAGAATTTGAGAGGACGATGGAAGGGGAGGGAGAGTCTGGAGGTGTAAAACTGTAGATTGTAGACACATCCCATTTCTTCGTTTTTTATCAAGTTTCCAACTCTACGAGGAAAGTACTTTTTGTCGCAGAGAAGATATCTATCAATTATTTCCTTTAATTTTTTTACCCGAATTTTTAATTTAAAATCACATCTATTACAGTCTACGTGATTTGAAAATGACTTACCTTTTTCATTTATTCCAAAAATTTACGAAAATTTCTCAAAATTCCCATTTATTTGCTAGATTATTGAACAGATTAATTTCTTGAAAATTACAAATTTTTTTCGAGGGATGAGTTTTTACGGGGGGGGAGGGGAGTACTTTTACCAAATTATTTTTATCAATTTCTTGGCAAATTTTCCATTTTTTAACCATTTTCTCCCTTAAGATTTAATTAATTTTTTTTTTTGAATATTTTTGAGGGATTTCTGAGGGTTAGAGAAGGGGAGGGGGGAGGTGCCGTGAAACTGTAAATTTTAAATAC
This sequence comes from Phenacoccus solenopsis, assembly GCA_009761765.1. Classification (NCBI taxonomy): domain Eukaryota; kingdom Metazoa; phylum Arthropoda; class Insecta; order Hemiptera; family Pseudococcidae; genus Phenacoccus; species Phenacoccus solenopsis. The sequence goes on from CM019756.1 coordinate 9,589,972, forward strand.
GTCCAATGAATTCCTTCATTTTGATTATATTTCGAACTCAGTGAGGAAATAATTTTTTTTGAGAAGAGAATCTTATCGATTCTTTTTCTTTTCAATTTTTTATTACTTTTTTTTTTTTCATTAAAATCACATATTTGAGAAAATATTTCAAATTTCAGTTCATTTTTCCATTTTCATTAAAACAGAGAATGGGTAGGTGAGGGCCTATCGACTAAATTTTTCTTACAATTTTTTCTTAATTTTTTTCAATTTTTTTCTTTTTTTCACAACGATTGCTTCGTTTTTTATTTGCATTATGATTAGATTTTTTTAATTTTCATTATTCATTTTTTTAACCAATTTTTTTGTAATTTCTAATTATTGATCAATTTAAGATTTTTCGAGACGATTAGTAAAAAATAAGGTAAGTCAAGTATGTAATGTTTCTACAGAAATTGTCTTCATAATATTTAATGAATTTTTATTCTTTCCTAATTTTTTTCTCAACTTCTTACATTTTGAATTTTTTTTTCGATACATAATTGTATGTATGATTGTATATACACTAGAAATGCCTTCAATGTACTTACAATATCTTTTCCAGTGTAATTTTCGACTTTTTTACAGGTTTTTTTTTCAATCTTCATTCATGTACTTCAAAACTTTCATGTTTTTGATTCAAATTAATTTTTTTATTTATTTATTTTCAAAATTTTATTTCGTAATGTTATTTAAAACTACTCATGTTAAATTTGCAATCAACATATTTTTAATTCTATTTTTCTAGTCATCAAATTAGGTTTTCCTCTGCAATTTCCAACAGTTTTCATTACCAGATCATCTCAAACAAAGCGAGCGCAATTATCTTCGATATTTCCTGACGCATAGCGTGATAACAAAGCCTTCACGGACGCCTCGCATCCGATCTAATACATCGGCGAAGACCTAAGGCGCGTTTATTCGCCACAAAACATCTCATTTGACGCCTAGTTTGATCTGGTTGGAAATCGAAAACGGAATTCGAGAAGGTTGAGGGGTTATCCGCTTCGTTACCGAAGAGGAAGGTTCGAGATAATCTGCTCAGATAAGGAGCCACAAGGTAACCTGGAAGTGAAAAAAACTTACGCTGTACTCTGGTATTATTGAATCCCTGCCGTCTAGCGTCGCCCCATCCTTCGAAAGTCTGCAACCTCCAATCGATGGCCGGTTGATCGGCCGTTGATATGGGTCTGGATCTCAACTGCGTTGTAACCGGCACGTACGTGTCGCCGACGAATACCACCTGTAACAAAATATGCGTCATCAACGAAAGCTCTAGAATAGCCAGATTTTCGTTCCTTGACCTATAATGGAGACTTTTCGCGCTACGTCGACCATCAAACTGGAATCATTGATGTTAGATGGATTGCGCTTTAGACTCCAAGGTCGATGCGTTAGATTCGCAGATTCTGCTCCGCATTATCACTTGGTGGTAGTAATGATGATTGTATGCTGTCGTAGGTATTTTAGATTTGCCGTTAGATGGCTCGCAATTGAATTGGATACGGCGTGAAATTAAATTATTATTACATAGCGATACCAGCTGAGTGAAGACTTCGTATGTACACATACAATTCATACATCTCCGCTCTCCTCTAATAGGTAAAATACCGTAAGCAGGCATGCCACGTAATTGAAGCTGAGTTGTCAAATGGGCGATGCTCATACATGGCTATAACTGCTGGAAGCCCCTCACCCCTCCGGCAATCATTTATGAAATTCAATTTGCCTATTGGAAAATTAAAAAAAATTTTGAAATTTAGATTTACGTTGGCATCGTCAAGTCGCTCGTTCGTGTAAAACAATGAATATAAATTTGAGGTATTTAGCTATATAAATGGTCATTCGAGATTACTCTTAGAGTATATGAATTCATAATCGAAAATTTTTCCACGTTTCCTTTACCCCACCATATTTTTTCATTCGTGGCGCTAGATTGGAGATATAACTTAATTAACAGGCAATATACTTATCAAAAGGTCTCTCCTGATAAGGTAGTGAAAACGGCCCTTGACCCAAATTCGGTCACAAGTGGTCCTAAATGTTGCTCTCGATGAAAAAACTCCCCAAAAAAATTTTTGACCCCCCTCCCCCACCCTTTCCTGAGAAATCGACTCCCATATGTCGGGATGGGATGGATGAAAAATTTTGAAAATTTCACTATTGATAGGCATTATACAAGTACATCAGTGGAAATTTTTTCAAATTTTTCGATTCATATTTTCTTGAATTTTTTAGGCTTTGAAATTTTCAAAAAATTGTAAAATTTTTTTTGAGAGGGGTACATGGCTGAATTTTTTTTCATAATTAGCTCGTACTCTAAGGTACAATATGATAATATTTTCAACCCCTCGAAAAGGGGTGGAGGTTGGTTAAAAAAAATGAAATGTGTAACAAGAGCGCCTCCTAAATTCACTTTTTTGCATTTTTTTTGCGAACAACGCCCCTTCCCCCCGTAACCATTTTCACGATGAGAACATAAAACATTATCATAACACTGTGGTTTATATCAAACATCGCGCTATGGGCCTATGTGCAGCGTAAGTGGGGCGTTTCAAGTGCGTTTTCTCGCGATTCTATCAATTTTGGCAAAAATTGCGTAATAATATTTTTTGTTCGAAATCTAATCAACATAATTTCTTAACTGAACTTTCTCTCTGTATCTAGATTAGAATGCGTGTTATTTGCGAAAAACTAGTTTTGAGGGCACAAATGTGGATTTTGGGTGAAAAAGAATGTGCGATTTTTGGGGGAAAGTTAGGTGCTGTTACGGACACTATTGGCTACAAGTTTCCTCAGAAAAACTTCGGCCCCCAATTAGTCTCGATTATAATCGGGGAGGGGAGTCAAAAATTTTTTTGGGGAGTTTTTTCATCGAGGGCAACATTTAGGAACACTTGTGACCGAATTTGGGTCAAGGGCCGTTTTCACTATCTTATCAGGAGAGACCCTTTGAGCTATTTGAGACTCCTCAAGCCTTCCTCAAATTTTGAGCGACCGCCCTTTTGAATCCATTTCGGTCTAAATTCAAGGCACTATATTCTGGTCTCGAACTGAGTACACAAACGAAATTTGAATTTTCTATGTTGATTTGATGAGCGGATATGAAAGATACAAGAGATTTCATAACTCAAAACTTCCTCAAAAAGTACGTTTTCGCTCAAAATCCCCTCTAGATTCATTTCATCAGCTGATAATTAGGCACACTGATATACTCAACTCTCTCCATCATTTCATACAATACTGGAAAAATTTTGAGATACTTGGTGTCGCTTCACTCCTCCTCAAAACCCGAGTGAAACGTCATTTTGAGTCGAATAAAAAACACAAAAACAGCCCGGACAGATCTTCAGTTCTTCACATAAGCAATTCTGGATCAGATTTTAGACGATTTTCATCTACATCTGTTTTCACTCCAAGAGCGAAAAATGAAGTTGTTAAAAATTCCATATTTTTCTTCAGAGTATGTTATTTTTTTAAGAAGAGGGAGGAAATTTTCACAGAATTGTTTTTATCGATTTTCAACGCTCATTTCTCCCCTCCCAACTTCGTATGCTTATAATTTATTTTCTTGGTTTTTATATTTTCGCAAGGTTTGATTGGGGGGGGGGGAATAGAGCTTAGTAGACAAGTTTGTAAATTCATCATGCAATTACAAATGGTCTGAAACACGAAGATATGAAAACCAGTGATTGCAAGCATTCATTTCTGCGGGGGAGGGGGAGGTAAAATAGAAAATGAAAAATAAATAATACAGAGGTGGACAAAGTCAGCCAACTAGTCTAACAATTCCGAATATTATATGAGTCTAATATCTTCAAATGAATTTCCTCTTCTAACTTGAAAAGAGTTCAAAAAAGCAAACATGATCAAAAAAATAAAATGAAGCAATTTTTTTATTTTTTACATTCCCAAAAAATTATTTTTCTGATTTATTACAAATTTAAAAAAATTAATTCGATCATTTTTTAAATTTTTCACGTTTTTTTTTTCAATTTTCCTATTTTAAAAAAGTTTTTTGAATCAAATTTGCGTCAATCTTGTATAAACATGTCACTTATTTATTTTTTGATTTTTGATTTTTTTTTTCGAATTCCGAAAAATTCCAAAAATCGTCATTCTCTTTATGGATTTTTCCGCTTACAAAAATTTTTATGATTAAAAAAAATACCTATTAAAAATTTGTTGGAAATTTCAAAGATTTTTAAAACCTCTAAAATTTTCAATTTAAAAAAAATTTTCAGACCATGTTACATGACATTTGCCTAGCCCCATATTCCGTGTAGCTAAAGAGGGGGTGTTTCCATAATTTTTTTTTTTTGAAGAGATAGGAAAGGGGTCAAAAAATTAGAAATTTATTACATACATATGGGGCATAGAGTCGACATATTTCACGATTAATAAGAGGGGTGTGAGGGGAAATATTGAAAATGTTATCCAGTACACTTCACAACAAACAATAAAATTTTTATTTTCACAATTCGTTGATTTTAAAAAAAGCTTATACTTGCGATACTTTTTGGTAATCGAATGAAATCGAAATTTGAAAGATTTCGAGCCTCGATTTTTTTCAGGGTGGGGAAGGAATAGCAATTACCCATAATAACGAATGTTCAATCATCACTGATAAAGGCACTTGGACTTATTTTCCTCGAATTAAATAAGCTATAATAGCTATCGTTTTCGCTGGAAATTCGGATAAAATTTTCAAAAGCTTGCACAATCGACTAAATAGATTAAAAACAAAATCGTCGATACATCGAATAAGTGAATAGAATATGGATACATTTCCTCCCACATCGTGTGAAAAATGTCGACCTTAGAATGGGCAATTATAACATCGGTATTTACTCTCAGTCATTGTGATCATATATGCATTTCATCGTCTCGCCTACGACGCGGTCGCGTCAAACGTCGCAGCGTATTTACAGCGTAAAATACGTACAGGCAAACAATTCCTTCGACGAACGTATGAAAATTTACCTATTAGTTCGCTACGGTCATTCGCGATTCCCATATAATAATTCATTTACACACCGTACACTTCGCAGAAGCATTAAAAAGCGCGTACGCTCATTTTCATCGAGAGCTGAGTGCCAAACGAGCGGCGAAAATTATTAAATGCTTTTTATAGGACGTTCAACATACACGTACACGTTTCCCAGGCATATTTGTACTGTCGAACGGCAACGCGGTTATTTTTCTAAAATCGGATAATTATCGTAACCGACTCCTAGCAGCGTGAAGTAATTACATGGACACACGTTCGCACGCGTATACATAAATACATTCGAGTAGCCGGGTAATTGTTGAGTCGATAATGTCGACTAAATCGACTACACGGTTTTGTTTATACACCACGTACGTCTACACCGATTTATATGATAATCGCGAGCTGTTAAATAGAAAGGTATCGTTTAAGTACCTTCGCCTTTGAATTAAACTATCGATTTTACGTATCATCCGAGTTCCGAAGCGTTCTCTTTTATTAATTTCAATTGCATCGCCCGCCATCGACATACCCAGCGTCCACATCGATTGTACCGTTGTATTAATCAACAAATGGAAAATGAAATCAGCAAAATTTCCAGCATATGGGAACGAACAGATATTTAGTTCTCTCATGACTCCCGACGGCGATCAATTTTATACCATCGATTTGGCTAAATAGTTCGTTGACACTTGTACCATACGGAGATGCATAGGTGGAATTTTTTGGCGTATTTTTTCGCAGAACTAACCTACAACCATTTTATTTTTACGTTATAGGTATTTTCGCGTTAACCATTTCCTCTCTTCGCCTCCACACAGGTATTCACCTCGCTTGAAATATCTTTCTGCGAGCGCTGCAACGATTATTTTTACCTCTTAAATGACGTTTCCCGGGAATTTTTCATCTCCTTCGACTTCGCTGGTACTTCCTATTTGATACTTCGTTCTGCATCGAATCTCACGATGAAGTGCTCCTGGGTGCTGATATCATCGGCGATGTCAATCATTTATGATATGAAAACGTTTCCGTGATTACGTAATTAAACACGTAATACGAATTATCTTAGAGGGGTAATTTTGTGATAAATTAATAGGTGGCCTAAAACGAATTTTCATTTCAGACAGGTTTTTCTACCTGCGTGATTTCTTTTGAAAGCATTTCATTATTGTTTGCTGCTCGAGTTTTTTTTTTTCATTTCTTAACAGTTTATTCATTTTGAAAATTTTTATTTTATTTTTGTTTTTTTTTTTATTTCTATTTTTTTTTTCAATTTTTATGGTTTTTTCGTTTTTAAAGAAATTTCTACATTTTTTGTTTTTATGGATTTTTTCAAAATATAATTTCCAATATTTTAATTTTTTTTTTATTAATTGTTATAACTGATGTATTTTTATTTATTATGAAAAAAATCTAAAATTACTTTATTCCTTCAAGAAAAAATTTGTTTTCTTATATTTTCTTTTAATTTTTGTCCAATAATTTTTTCTATTTCATTTATTCAGCAATTTTTACAGTTCCTTATTAAAAATAATTCTTCGTTTATCTTTGAAATTGAAAAAAAAAATTATGAGATAGCAGGAAATGAAAGCTCTTCAAAATATTACTTTTGGACTCTACAATAAAAGGAGATGGAATTTTTCATTCATGAAAATTTCATTACTTTCCCAAATTTTGTATAAGATAAATTTTAATTGCTCTGTACTCAAATAAATAATAAAATTATTAGGGGTGCCTGCAAAGTTGTTCAATCTAACCTCCTGAAAGAGGTGTAGAATAATATAGATGAAATATACATTGTTTTCCCCTCGAAAAGTCAAATGTTAAGGTGCCATTGGCAAAATTTTAAATTACTCGATATCTTAAGATTTGTGCATTATTTTTCGAAAATTTTAAAGAACTGAATGCCCCAATATCAAACAAACCCGTGACAATCTAAACATCCAAACAATCAACATACCGGACAACACAGACGAATTAAAAAAAATCCTATCCTTCATACACAAAATAAAATATAAAAACCAAATATAAATTAAACTCTCTACACTGGGCGTAACAATCCTGGCAATTATACACGCCCAGTATAATAAAAAAGGAAAAAAATATATATAAACTCAAATTTGAAAATGGAGGATACTGTAAATGAGGACTTCAAAAGTATATAGGCACTACAAAACTCCAGGCTAAAAAAATTTTCAAAAATTGTTCGAGACGTTGATAACTTACCAAATTGATAAAAATTTCAATATTTTAATCAGCAAGATCTTGAAATTTTAAGCATTTCAAGAAATTCTAGCAAAGTGAAGTTTATAAAACCAACGAAATCTCTGCCATCCAGACACGTGTACATCATACATGTTCAAATTTAAAATTATAAACGAATGTACTGCAAAATTTTCGAAGAGAAGACTGAGTTGAAGGAGAGTGGGGGAAGGGGGTACAACTTACAAGTATTGGGAATTTGTTTTTTTGTTTTTTATAACAAATATTTTTAGGCTATTGATGAACTCTCCTCAGACTCATTTATTTATTTTTTCGCTCTTTTACAATTTAATTTTTTTTCATTTGTAGTTATCGCTCTTTGTTATTCTTTCAACAAGTTCTAACGATTTTACTCTTTTTATCAGTTTTTTGAAAACTTTTAAAAATGTCTTCGGTAGTTGTAATTGTTACAAATTTTCCCTCATTAAAAAAAATTCATCTCTTAATTTTTATAAAGTTACGTTTTAATTGTTTTTTCAATTTTATTGCATCGGAGTACTTTTTTGACATTTTATTATTTTCAATTTTTCTCGCTTTCATCCACTTATTGTATTTTTTTCAAGCTTTTGCACTTTTCTTCATCATGTTGCCAACTATACATTTCAAAAACATTTCTGTCATATTGTTAGAAATTTTTTATTCTTTATATCACGTTGCACTCGTAACTGTCGCTGTTCTTTAATTTTTATTTTTTTATTTTTTATTGAGCGTTTGTAACTGCATTGGTTATTACGCCCTATTATTAGTTTGATAATTTTGAAGTATATATTTCATTTTATTATTTTATTTAATTCATTTTTTATTTTTTTTTTTTATTCAAATTTTATCGTTTCATATTTTTCCTTCATCATATTTTTAACCATTTTTTTTTAATATTTTGAATATATTGTTATTTTCTTCTATTTTTGCTTATTTAAAAAATATATCCTTTTTTTATAACGTATGTTATTCTATGTTGTTGTTGTTGTTGTTGTTTTTTTTTTACTTTATTTATACTGGCGTATGTAATTGCCAAGATTATCACGCCAGTGTATCTGTTAATTACAGGACAGTAGGGGTGGTATTTTAGATTTTAGCTCTTAAAAAAAAAACAACAACAACAACATGGAATGACATACGTTATTATTATTATTATTATTATTGTTAGTTGTGTTGTTGTTATTATTGTTGTTGTTGTTTTTTATTGAATTTTATTGCTTCACATTTTATTGTTGTGGTTGCTGTTGTTGTTGTTGTTGTTGTTGTTTTTTTTTTTATTGAATTTGATTGCTTTACATTTTTTTAAGCTACATATATTATTTTATGTTTTTTTTTATCTTTAGTCAATTTGTCCTCTTGGACTACAGTAAAATATATATATTTTTATGATGTTACTTGAATTCAATTTTATTATTTCTTTACTTTTACAGTTTTTTAAATGCTTTTGATTATTTTTACATAATGTTATTATTGTTATTTATAAATTTCATTTTTTCAATTTTTATTCAAATATTACTGCCTTTATTTATTTTTGACCATATTTTCATTATTTCTCCTATTTCTCCTATTTAAAAAAAAATTAGTCTCTTTATTGTAATTTTTATACCGTTGTATTAATGTTTCATTTTTTTTTTTTTTTAAATTCACTATTTGGTATATTTTCGTTTTTTGACAGGCGTGTATTATTGTTTTTGTCGTTGATCAATTTCTTTTATTTCATTCCAGCTTTAATTTTTTCTGTACAATACCATTGCATTCATTTATCCACACTTGAATGCTTTTTGACCATTTTCTTCATTTTGTAGCTAATTAATTTTATTTACTAATGTATTTTTTTTTAATCTTAGTATTTAAAAGATATATATAGTCGGCAGGAATTTAATTTTTTGTTTTTGATTTTAAGATTGTTTTAATTTTATAACTTTATAATTTATTTTGGCAATTGTTGCTTACATTATTGGTTTTACGACCTCTTATTATTATTATTATTTTTTATTCAAGTTGATCTTTATGAAATCTTCTGGCTACATAACGTTAAAAGTGAACTCCGATAAACTCGCGATATTAATTTTCATCATCGAACGCGACATAGCGGACAAGCGGTTCATCATTTTCCAAACATACTCCCAAGAGCGAGTTCAATTGAACGATTCGTCATTACCAAACAGTAAACAGCTATTTACTATTACTACAGCACGAAGGAGACGAAGGGAGAGGGAGATGCGATTTATGACATAATGAAAATTTACTTTTCTATCGATCTGTCACAATAGAGTAAAAATGACACAGCCTATCGATACATAATCGAACGTAACGATCGGAAAAGAAAGCATTCGCTGCACGGTAGCATCATAGCGGACACGTTCAATAGATAATACGACGATGGTATGTTGCTGCTTGTATTTACTATACGATGGAGAGAGGACACAACGATACATCCCGATACATCTAATATTAGTATTAAACGGAAATTTTCCCATAACGTTGACAATACGCACGGCGGACCGGTGCGGTGGTGTTTCAATTACCATCTTTCTTCGTCGTATCTGGGGGATTGATCGGTTTGGAATTTTGGCGATAAGGCGTTATCGAAGGTGTATTATTCGCGTCGACTTCTGCATCGTCGCGTAACGCGATATCGAGAGACGTTATTCCGCAACCTTCTTACGAGCCGATGCAGTCGATGACGGATGATAAAAAGGACCGTTCGTTTTTCGTGCGCGCCGTATTTTACAGCGCTACCGTGAAATGAGAGCAAATGATTGATTGGACACGAACCTGGTCAGTGTACTTATTTTACGTTGGACTTTTTTTCCCTCCATCTGTAACTATGCTATCGAGTATACGAATATATGTATGTATAACATACGTGCCAGCTTCACTACCTCATATTCGACCACTATTTAGCGAACAATTATTTGCGATACCGAATCCTTTTAACTATTACGTTACGTGCCAGAATTTTTTTCCCAACGAGAAGACGAAAAAACTTAGTAGTCACGCCGCATTACTGCGTCTGAGTTTTTAATCGAGGCTTGTTCAAATTTTCCGATAATTTTGTTCACCTCCTTACGCCCACACCTAACATCAAAATCCAAAATCACCATTATTTTATCCCCTCCAAAATCACTTAAGAAGTTGAGTTGATTGATCATATGGCTAAGTTTTGTCCATGGAATCATTTGAGATCATATTTTTCAAATTTCAGCTCTTCAAGGGTCCATAAATCTTACAAAGTCTTTGATTTCTAAATACATTTGACTAGAAAATAAGAAAGATTAATTTATAAAGTTTCCTAAAAATATTTCCCCTTCAAAAGCAGTATTTCCCACAGGTTTCCTCCAACTTCTAGGGAATATGAAATTTGAATATGTTGGTTATTAGAGCAGAATCTATCCAACAAAACAGCTGAAGTACTAGAAAAAATTTACTGACAGTAGATGAAATCAGGATCGTAATCAGCGGAGGGGCGAGGGGGCTAGGCTCACCTGCAAAATCATCTGACCTAGATATGGCTCACCAATCCAAAAACGAAAAAATTGTATGTCTGTAGCCACTGGAATTTTGCTCCTCATTTTTGCTCTACACTGTGTCTAACTGATTTTAACGCGACCAAACGCCAAATTCTCTTCATCCACAATTTCATTTCTTTTTACGGGATTAAGAAATTAACACATACATAATTGTTTCTTCATGATTTCAATGCATAATTTACAAAATTATGAATGTTTTTAAACCTTCAATATTTTGTTCCAGTTGATTTTGCAACACTGATTTTCGTGGAAATAAATTTAAATTAATCGAACAACCAGTAAACAATTATTTTAATCACAGAATTCGAGTTACTAAAGTCTTAAATTATTCATTATGCCATAATGAAGTCAAATAAAATGAAATGAGTGATTTTTTTTTTTTCATGAAAGGGAATTTTGCGCTTGGGGGTGTTAAAATCAGTTAGACACAGCGTATACTGTATAGAAACTAATGTTATTATCGCAAGTATTAGAATACTTTCCTAAGATGCTATATAACAGTTTTGGAACATTCGTTCATTTTTACCCTCCCCTCTCCTCACTCATCATACTTGGACATGATTTTTTTAGACCACCTGAAATTTTTCTGGATCTCATTTGGCCCACCTTGTTATAATTTTCTGGTTACACTCCTGGATGAAATAAATCAAGCCTAGTTCTTAGGCTTTGGCCATGTAGAGCACACTGTGCGTCAAATCTCGTCATCACCTTATTTTGCTGAGTTTCACCTTATAAATAACAGCCATTACAGCATACCTGAGTTGGAAGGGAACACTCCGAAGAAGATGGAGTCTTCGTATCTTTGCTTTTCAGAGCATTTGTAATCATATGGTAAATGTTCAAGTTTTTGATAATTATAATTTTCTCCCCTGTCCCATAGCAGCGCTGAATATGGATGAAAATCATTCGAAATTTTTCGAGAGAGTCTTTATGTGAATTTGCGAGAGTACTTTTTTCAGATTTTTCGTTTAATTCTGAGGGGAGCTGCATGGGAGGCAGAAGGCTCAAAATTTTCGTTTTTGATCTCATACGAAATAATAAGTCAAAGACAGTAATATATTCAAATTTTAACTTCTTAAGTACATTAGGAATGGAGCTAGAGTGAAAAAGGCATTTGAGGAAGTAAATCTTCCATATCTTCTCACAGAATTAGCCTAGAAGGATCAAAGTTTGTGTGTGAGATTAATTTGGGACCAGAATATAGCCTCTGGAACTTAAGGTGAAAATGGATCTAAAATAGCAAATTGTCAAAATTTGAGGAGAGCTTGAGGAACCTGAAATGAGTAAAAATGTGAATACGATTATTTGGGATAAGCCGTATACTATAGCACAGATTCACCTTCACATATGATGTTGGAGAGGAGGAGGAGGGGGTCATCGATCTCAAAATGTACGGGGGTACACAAGAGGTACTTTTTTTGGATACTGTATGATGCAATTAGCCCAAGTGACTGAAATATTTTGATATAGGTCGCCCAAGGGAATTTGAAGCAAAAAATGCTTCTGGAGGGGAAATTCTTACAGCAAATTTCATAAATTTTCCATACCTCCTCACCAAATGGACCTAGGGTGGTCAAATTTTGTATGTAGGGTACATAGATTATGACCTTGCGAATTTGCGTCAAAATGGATCTAGAATAGAGGGCCGTCAATATTTTAGGATCCTCAGGTTCAGGTTCAAGTCTAATTAGATGATGTAAGCACTAAGCACTTCAGCCATTCATAGCCTATTGTGCCCCACAACTCATTATCGCCTAAGTATCAGAAGAGCATAGAAGCCTCAGCTGATAATACAAGAACTGCAGTGCGGTAAGGGTGCCCGTTCGGGGCGCCACCTTATATGTAACCATACGACTTTCATTATCAGAATTATATCCCATCCATTTCCTACCTACCATATTCTAAGGCCCAGATGGAGCACTAAAGGAATCCGACGTAGCAGGATTCACAAACCTTTGATGGCCTTTCCTTAAATTTTTGTGTTGATGAGTTGCCACATTGGTGTACCTGTGGCTAGGTATTGGTTACCATAGATAGTTTCAGACTATCGATAAACTATACAATATCCATCGATGATGGACCATCGATAATATAAGAGAAAAAAGAGTATAACAATGCTTGGAAAGAAACTGTATTAAATGAAGAAAAAAAACTAGAAAATCAGAAGTTATCACATAAATTTATAATTTCAGTTTAAAAAGGTTAGATATGATCACTGTGGGCAAGAAATACTAGAAGGGTTTTCAGACTTGATATTGGGTGTGGCCTTCAAATATGAAGAGAATAACAACGTCACTCGAACAAGCCCCAATTAAAAACTCAGCTTCAGTAATATAGCATAGCTACTTACATGAGTTTTTTTCCAGCAAATTTTGCTTCCTCCTATTCCTCTTCAACCACACAGCGCCCTACGAACCGCGAACGTGCGAAATTCGTCTCGTTTTACCAAATATAGCGTATTTTTTATAATAACATAATCAACGCTTCGATGCAAATAGCCGAATCGTACGTTTCGCATAATTTTATGATCCAATGCGTACGTTTCTGGGTCAGCATGCGTTTACTTATACATAGTTTACTTTTGCTCTCTTTGTGCGCAGCCGGGTCATAGTTTTTTTTTCTTCATCGTCTACTTAAGATATACCTCAAAGAATATTTACTTACTGGACTGTGTTCTCGGTCTTCGGGTACATATGATTCTTTGGTTTCGCTGGTATTCAACGTTTCGTGGGAACTATCGTCATCTTGATTAACTGCTACTGTGTAATATTCGGTTTGACTAGCAGCACTTTCGGCTATATCAGTGGTTATTTCTTGAGCCATTAATTTAATTAACTGAAACAAGCGACGAGAAATTAATTATGGAGGAAATTCTGGAAGAGAAGAATTTTTCCTTTAAATATTACAAATGACAGTTTACTCTCTTAATTTAAAATTATTGGAATGGACAAAAATGAATTTGAATGAAATTCCATTTAGATTTTCACAATAATTAAAAAATTTCAGCAATTTTGAAAATTCTGTAAGTTTTTGTCGTTTTGAAAAATGTATCAAAATCGTAAATGAAGCGGAAAGAAACATTACTAGAGCTTAATTTTTATTATGAACATATTCAATCTTACATAGTGGCCCTAACAGTTACCTCTTCAAACCTAAACCTTGTATTGAGGCTGAAAACGACCACTTATCAATTAGAAATACACCTAAGTAGTTAGAACTGAGACATGGTACATTTATTGCTCAGGGTAATCAAACTGTACTATGTGGGGTAACATCACAATTCAATTTATGTGAACTGACTGACTCACGAAGGTATCAACAGGACCGACTTCAATAGTAGGACGAACAACTAGATGGCAACACAGCAAATAGTGGGCCCATTTTGTGCCAAGCAGCCAGCACAGGATAAGAAAAGATGCATCATCTAAGAGGGGTGAGTGAAGCGATACCACGCACTAAAGTATGACCGCGTCAACCTACAGTTCCTGCATGGTGATGACTTGTAGGCGCCTTGGTGCGGGTAGGTGAGGTGCGTCACCAACCTGCACCAAGCCGGCTATGAGCCTTCACTGTACATGAACTGTGGGGTACGCAGTCTCACTTTGATGCAGGGCATAGCCACAGTGCGTTACTTTATAAGGCCTATTCTACGCTCATGACTTGTTCTTATTCTGTGCTCACTGATGTCGAGATTGCCAACATGTGGTCCCTTTATCTGCTGTGTTGCCAAGTTGTGTAGTTTGTCTCATATTTCAATTTCGTCCTTGTTGCAGTGTAGTTGTGTGTAAAAATTTAGTTACATTCCTTGGTTTAATTTGCAAATTTTCAGACTTACACTTCGCTTTCAAACAAACAGATCTCGGTGTAGTTAACATACATCAAACATATCATAGTCTCAATATGAATGAATTCAAGAACCGGACTTGGGAAACTTCCCTTTCGCTCATCATCCAATAAAATGAAGTGAGCTATAATGACTATTGTTATTATAAAAAATGAGACGGAATCCTGCTCCTAACTCGAATTTGAAGTGAAACTTAGACTCCACCTTTAACTACAACTTTAGATCGAATCATAAGTCCAACTTCTGCTCTGATCACTCAATTCATGAGATCCTGATTCGCGATTCCAATCCACCAGTGATTAAAACACAAAATAATTCTGGTTGAAGATAAGCGTAATGTTTTGACTCCAATTCCAAAACTACTTCGAGTCCTTAAATTATAGGAAATATTTCGACAGGGTTATTACCATCGGGAGATGCAAGTTATTTAATTAACACCTATTACTTTCGCTAGGTACGAAACTACTTGGCACATGTGTGCATCAACGATGACGAAGAAATTTGTCGAGTACTCCATACGCTTCCAGCAATTACAAACCCTATTATTATCGACCCAACACTGCGACGTGATCATAAATTGCACAAATGAGCCAACCAACGTATTCGAAAAAGCAGCAGCATATCCGGCTATGTCAACATATGGTCTTCTTCGACCACTTAATTGCACACCGAACTAGTGAATTTTCACGTTCCGCTGAAAATTATAGCTTACGTCTATTTCGACAATGTATCGTAAATCTGGACATCTTTAGCTCGCTTTAATGTCGCAGCTGCTCGTAGAATCCGCCATCAACGGTTTGTCCGATTCCATACG
The DNA here is from genome assembly GCA_009761765.1 of Phenacoccus solenopsis. Classification (NCBI taxonomy): domain Eukaryota; kingdom Metazoa; phylum Arthropoda; class Insecta; order Hemiptera; family Pseudococcidae; genus Phenacoccus; species Phenacoccus solenopsis. The sequence continues at coordinate 9,605,412 of CM019756.1, forward strand.
AAGACCTCAGGGCAGGTCTTTTTATTGTTACGAAAACGTCTTCTTGTCAACACACGTGACATGTGAAGATGACACGCGAGTAACAACTATTTAGCATAACTATTTAGAAAAATTGTTTATTCGGTTACGAATAGCGACTAGCGACTTTTTTCACCTATTCATGGTCGTGTTATAATTTTCAGATTAGAATACCAGCGTGTACGATGCAACGTATTCGGGTAACAATTAAGACGGTTTGATGTATTAGACCAAGAAACCGCACGAGCTGATGCAATGGTAATGATTTCACGCCCGGGTTTTTTATTAGTTCTTTTTCTTAAGTAAACCGCATAGGTACTACATAACCTAGTTAATAATTTTGCGAAGACGTACTCTCATGAGAAGGAGTAGTTGAGTCCAGAGCCTCTCTACTTTTTTAGTGAAGTACGTTTTTCTATTGGTGAAAATCAGAATTTGAAATTTCAAAAAAACTTCATTTATCATGCGGTGCCGCGCAGTCAACTGATTTTTCAATTTTTCAATTGTACTATTCATCACTTCAAGTTTCCACATTAAACATTTACCAGATTCTCAAGTTCAGCTCTTATAAAATTCCTAAAGAAAGAAAGATCGTAAGATGAAATAACACACTCAATAATTTTTCTAAAAACAAAAATTAGAATTTTTTTTTTTTTTTTTTGAAGAAATTCAAAAAAAAACTGAAAATAAATAATTGCCCAAAAACGAAAAATAGAAAAAAAATGAAAATACAAAAATATCTATGAAAAATTAAAAATAAAACAAAATATTTAAAAAGATGAAAACAAGTTTAAAAATTATAAGAAAAATGAGAAATAAAAATGATGTAAAAATGAAAAAAATCCTAATATAAAAAAATAAAGAAAAATAATGAAAAATTCTTTAAAATGAAAAACAAAAAACAAGGAAGTCAAAAAGTATGAAAAAGTTGAAAAAAAAAACGAAAATGAAAACACGAGTCTAAAAATGAAAAAATATCAAAAATAATAAAAATGTCTGAAAATTAAATTAAAAATTTTTTTGTCACCAAAAAAAGTAAATAAAAGAAACAAAACAAGTCCTGTCTTGGATATCCCATGAGCTACATTGAAATTTTTTGAATATGTTACCGCCATTTCAACGTAAACAAAATGAGCTATAACGTGGACCTCAACTACTCCTACTCGTACTTAACATATTTGAGCTTCATAGCTAGTTTTAGAGAGGGGAGGGGTTGGGTGTCTAAACACCAAGAGTTTTTCTAAGGTGTTTTTAAAATTAGAAATGTAGCGAGCGAAAATAACTCCAACACTTTTCTGGTACATACTTTTTGGTGATTTTAAACAATTTACTATCTTTCCCACTTGACTTTATGGAACTGATCTCCCTCCCTCCCCCCAGCAGCGATCCTAAAACCGACATTGTAGAGCTTTTAAAGCGTTTTCGATAAAAAGTTAATTATGACGATTCAAGAAAATTCACTACGCTCAAATTTCTCTCTAAATTTATCTAAAAGGATGAAATTTTGATATAATGACTTTCCAATTTTATTCCAACATGAAAAACCATAAAATTAAATTTTCAATCACTCCTCAAAATTTGAATTATCCCTCCCATTATAAGTAGGTTCAAAATTTTTAGAAATATGTTCGCATAATTTAATGCGAAAATTCTTTTGACAGCGTTTAAAGAATTTTTACATCTTTAAAAAAGCAGAAATAGATGCCTCTGCTCCCTCATTCTTAACAAAATTTGACAGCCTGTATTGGTTTTTATTCCAGTAGAGAACTTCAATCACACTCTTCCAACGCAGAAGACATCCATCACGCTTCGATATAAATCCATAATACGTACGATTGAACCAACGAAAAAAATTTCATTCTTTCACGTTGGCTAATTATAGGTAACTGTGTCATTACTGGAATTGTAAAAGCGTGATATTATTTACATTTTAAATTAGACCATTTGCGGCATCGCGTGCTAGCGCGGAAACCTACGAAGGCCATCGTTCATAGGTAACCTTCATTACGGATTACCGCACATCGGCATCATTGCAACATCGCCATCACACACAGATGAATTTTCTTGGGACGCCTATGCTCGACCATACACCGTTAACACTTTAGAGTTTTAATCGCGGCGGCGATCTTCTTTGGACGGCGAATTATTCATCCGTGTTTCTCGTCCACCACACCGTGTACACTAGGTACGCGTTTCTATAACAATGAACGCGTTCAATCCTCTTTATCGCCGTCATTTATAAACATCAGAAAAGAAACTGTTGTTGTAACCTTTTTCTGAATCATTTAACCGGTTTGTGTATTATGAAAAAGAACAGAGAGGGAAAAGGCGCGAAAAAACGTCGCTGTAATTTCATACGCTACTAAATGGGTAACCTATAGTGACTAATGAGCAAGCTCCTCATAATCATATAGTTTAGTGTTCTATGATCTATGACTCTTATGATTCCATCAATCTATAATGTGTACCCATATGCTTGCGGTAATAATACACAATTTAGTTGGTAAAGCATGCTACGCTAGTAATCGAGGTTGCGGACATCCACATCTAGCACTAAATTGCAAATATATCAAAACTGAACTATCATGTGACCATACGTTGTTGACTAAGACGAACGCCATCTCCTTTCTATAGTGTTGGCGCAGTTCTTTATCTACGAGAAGCAAGTATTACGCACGTGGCACAACCTGCCCTTATTTCTGCTTCGAAGAAGTTCGCATCTTCTATTCTATTTGAATATTTCCAATTAATTGATTATTCGCTTCGATTATACGAGATGTGAATTGAATACTGCTACGCAGGTTCCACGACCTACTTTTTAATTAAGACACTTCTTATTGCTAATTAAGATCGCCATATCATTGACTAATATGATGAAACTCTTTTTCCAAGTTCCAATATAATAGCACAAAGAATCCGTATTCTTGTTAAAATCTCCGACGATATTGTCCGCTGCGTTGAATTCCTCATAAATCGTCCAGGTTATTGATCTCGTATCACGGAACGAGAAAAACCATCTCTAAATGAAGTTCCTCGGCAACGAAATGACACAGTAATTCGGTAAACTAGCGAATACCAGAGTTTGTATAGATAAAAGATGTAGCGGTAATCGACGCTACACATGTCCTCACCGCCTCTTGCCATCGTACCATTCGTTCTCATAAGTCTTCGAATTAAATCATTTCTCGTTACACGTCTCCGCTGGTATTGTTATATAAATATAAAAATTCGTTCGTACACAGGCACCGAACGTGAGCTTACCACCTTTGACATTCCGGTCTGCCTGACGGCGCGGCGAACACGTTTCCACAGAATTGTCATCGCGGACTGTCCATTATAAACATTCGTACAACAATTGAGTGGTAACGGTCAATGATCGACGCTCGAAACGACCAAATAAGATGTACTTTTCGCGTACCTAATACGAAAAACAACGCATATTTGGCATCACGTACTTGTGAAATTATCGACGACTTGGCGAATTAAAGAACAAGGATGAGCGGAAGGAAGAAAAAACTCGGCTGTAAAATCGATTTAAATATACGACTATAGGCGAATTGCGATTGAATTGTTTCTGCCATCAGTTATTAACCTTTTGTACGATGGTACGACGATCTAGGAATGAGGAAGAAACAACCGATGATATTTTGTGAAGAGCAGGAGATTCTACTGTGCTTAATTCAAAAGTGTCGCCAAACGATTATCCATCTCCAAACTCGATTTTGAATAGCCTTAATAGCTGTTCCAGGTGTTTAGTGGTTGGTTAAATGATAACACGGTAGTGTGAGAAGATTACGTTTATTAATTGCCAAGTATGAAGTCCAGCGGGCATCCGCAGCGTCTGATACTCATCATGTAGCGTTTACTTGAAAAAAAAAAACATATGGGCCGTGTGTGTGTTGACTACCAAACAGCCAAAACCTTATATAATACTTCGCACACCAGTTTATCTGCGAGAAGCAGTTGGAAAGCGAAGCACTACATAGCTCCTCATCACCCAATCTAACAACACTGCACAAATTAAAATTTTATGCACTTTTGTACACGAAATATGGTCTAAACGTAACTCCAAAGTTATATAAAATACCAAGTTACTGCACTTCTATGAGCGCAATGTAGTCAGGGGCGTACCGAAGACCTTCTTCAGGGGGCGGGGGGAGAAAACCAAAAATTGCCAACTAATACCATGAAATTTTACCAACTGTTGACCTTTTTTTTTTTTTTTTTTTTTTTGCTTTACGGAAAAATATGATGCACAGTTAAAATTTAAATACTGCACAAGTGGTCAAATTTACCAACTTTACGCTAAAACTCCAAATTTGCCAACTTTTTACGCTCAAACTTCAAATTTACCAACTTTCCAAACGCCAAGGGGGGGGGAAGCTCCCCCCTCCCCCCTTTCGGTACGTCCCTGAATGTAGTCAGTTCAGAAATGATCGCTAGGTTCGCGACGATCCACGAGACACATCTCTGATTAGTGGCTGAAATAATAACCAATGATTAGTTCAGCCATATCTCGCGTGGAATTCAAAGCAACCAATCAGAGTTGAGATTTGCGTGTAGTAGATCATAGCACTCGTATAGTAAGCAAATGACCCTACACCGATTTTCTGTTGATTTTTCAGAGTGCAGTAATTTGGTATTCTACATATGTAACTTTGCCCAACTCAATGAGTCAATCACAACATCATTGGTCTCCACCAATAGAGTAATTATAGTAATTGCTCCGATTTCTGATTGGTTGTTCATCACGTATGTCACACCCAATCAACAAGTCGAAGAGTGGAAAATTACCAGGGCCGTCTCAAAATTAAGTTCCACCATTTTTTTTTCTCGACAACTTCTGAACAGAAATGGCTAAAAATTTAGAAAAAGTTTATTTTTGAGTTTTATTCGGGGAGTTGGAGCAGGCTAATTTTGGAAGTCGCTCAGCTCCACGTTCCGCTCTGGTAAACTCCGAGCTCTGGAGTATTTGTATAACAAACAGTTCAAAAATTGAAAAATAAAGTAAAATAAAATAAAAGAATAAGAAAAACTCAAAAAAGAAACATTCATTTCTTGAACAAGAAACTAAAAGGTAAAGTAAGTAAGTAATAAATGTTTTAAAAATGAAAACAGATTAAATAATTTTTTTTGTTTTTTCTTTTTTGAACATATGGTCAGAATATTACATTATAATAATTTTCGGAGTATTTCTGATACAAATTCTCTGAACTTGGAGCGCTTGAGGGTTCCAGTGCTATAGGATTTTTCAAGGCTCTTAGCTCCGCTCTGCGCTCCGGCATTGAGCTACGCTTCGAGTCCCCAGTTTTATTACTTCTCAACATAATCATCGTTGAAGTCTAAACACTTGTTACAACGATATGGTAATTCATGTAAAACATCGTAGTAGAAAGCGACTATTCCAAATTTCAATTCTTCGTTGTTCTCAAATCTCCGTTCTCCTAAGCTGATACGTGAGCTGGGAATAAGCAATAATCGCTCGGAGCGAGGTTGAGCGAATATTGAGGATGATTACATAGACCATCTAACCAAATGACTGAAGAAGGGTTTGCATTTGGTTAATCGAATACGCAATTCTGTATCGCAAAACACGTTCGTAGCTGTTTCCATAATTGGCATACTAATGCTTCCTTTCGGGCGATCGTTTGGACTCCAAAAAATTTCAGTATCACCAAAGTCTCAATACTGATCTCCCATTAAATTTTTAGCCGGCTCCGTTCATTACTTGTTGAGAAAAAAAATAGTGGAACTTACTTTTGAGACAACCATCGCGACTTCTCTTAAAACAAATATATGAATCATCTGATGATTCAAATCACAAACGAATTTCAGTCGTTTACTGAAAACTGAACAATATTATTTAGGAAGGTGAAAAATGAAATTACCTAGATTTTATCACATTCTAGCCTTATGATTGGACGTTACACGTGTGACGTTTAACCAATCAGAAAGCAAGCCAGTTACTATAATAACCCTCTAATAAGGAGGTTTAGATTCGCCTGTTTCAGTGGTTCATCCCTCGAACGGGTCTGTTAAGCGAAGAAAGAATAATTATTAGAAAGAAAAGTTGGTTAAAGCGAGAAAGATAGAGATATCATATATGATAGAAAGTAAATATTCGAAATATGCCTACCACAGACAAATAGTTTTCTTGAAAGCATGTTTTGAGCTGATTTAACATAGTGTTTCCTTTAGAAACACTATTCATCCCTAGCCAGTGTGACCAACTGAAAAAAATGTACTTATTCCAACTCTACCAAAAAATGATGCTAAATTATTCCAAAAGCCCAAAAAAATTATGCTAGAATCGTTATGCTAAAATTTTTATCCAATATTTACCAGTCTATTGTAATGCGTAAACCATCGGTTAAATTCCGATTGTTATTTTTGTTTGTTTCCTTACATAAACAAACCAAAAACAAAAACAAAAATAAAAAAATTGATACAACCGCTTCACGCGTCCACTCTTGTTCAGCCGCAGCTCTGGAGACACCACTTGGTCGTGTTAAAAAAAACAATAAAAAATTTTATAAAAGTAAAATGACAGACACCAAAAAAAAAAATAAAAAAAATAAAATAAAAAAAAGGAAAATTACACATAAAAAACTAAAAAAAAAAATAATTGAATGTTTTTACGTTCAAAACACGAAAATAGCAAAAGTACGAAAAAGATGTAAAGCCAAGAGAGTAGTAAATAAGACTGAACTCTACTTCCATACGACCAAGTCAGGTAGTATGGCTCGTCCTTTATCATTTTAAGAACAGGATTAATCGTGATTTTACGCACTTCACTATGTTCAATTTAAACGTTTTGCAAGCAAGGGGCAAATTTTTACCGCCGATTTTAAAGACTTAAAATTATGTCAAATTATTTCAACTTTGAAAACCTTGAGTGCTAAAAAATTATGCTGAAAATTGTTCCTTAATTTTTTGTGATATATCGATATCAACACATGGTTGTTGGTTGTTGCTAACTTGCTAGTTATAGTATACTCAAGTAACAAGTTGTTTGTTGTTTTCGAAGGAATTTACAAAATCAGCATGTGGTTCACAATCACAGATAAAAATGATATGTATAATATAGATATAAACCTAGACTAGACAGCCACAGGACAACACCACAATGTTTCAAGGTTCTTTATTTCATAGTGTGGGGGGCTGATTACAATTTGCAAATCAGTATTCACATATTTGAAAAAAAATGCTAAATTATAGATATTTATGCTAAAATTTGGAACAAATTATGCTAAAAATGATGCGAGGCTAAATCCAAAAATTTTGATGCTAAATCGACTTTTAATTATGCTAAATTTGGCATAATTATGCTAAATGGGTCGCACTGTCCCTAGCATTAATTCAGTCATTAAGACATTAGTATCATGCTCAAATTGTACAACTTTTGTAACAATATTTCAGGATAATTCATTTCCACATAAAATGAAAAGAATTTCCATACATTCTATCATGGACAAAATTAATAAGAGTAAACCGTCATCACAGCAGAAATAAATTCAAGTACTCCATTACATCTGCTATGTAACATCTCAACTTACCTGTAGCAAAAGAAATGCAGCCGAACTAAAAATATTCAACCTGCAACAAAGAAAAAAAAGGAAAAAAATTACACTCATTATCACCGTATATATTCAAGCTACGCGTAAAAGAGCGCGCTCAGCGCTCCAATTTCATCGCCTATCAAGGCTGTGGAAGTAGCACCGAGCGTAAAAAATCACAATATGCGTACTCTTTGCCTATTAATTACTTAACCATGGGAAAGAATCTACTTTCATCCTTATTATCCGACATCATTTATATTTGTCGCAGATTTGTAACGAATACGTGATTACCAGTCGTCGGCTTCGCGAATTTTTGGAAACACCGCGCTTGTTTATTCGTGTAATCGTGTTTGAATGGAAAACGCGAAATCACGATTTGATAAATTCTTCTGGCTGAATAGAAGGCATACCTCAGGAGGCTAGATTCATCTGTCGCTGTCTTATTAAATAATCGTAAAGCCCAGTTTAATACGGTAATCGGCTTCCGCGTATGATTTTGCGCTAAATATGCCAAAAAATGACTTATTTTTATGACTTTTTAATAGCTCGTTAAAAGACCGCTACGCTCTTTTAATATGGTCGTGAGCAACGGGACAGGATCCATCGTTGAAAATACGAGATATGACTCAGCTCGATCACGCCACAAATACTGTAACTGAGTTTCCAGTTTGGGGTATGTGATAAGGAGCGAAGATGAGACAAATTTTCATCGATAGTTCAAGATCATTCATCTCAACCACGGTGAGATGAAGAAATGGTTCGATACCGTCGCTACAGTGATGGAGTCGTCGACTGCTCTCGTTATTTATTTCCGTGATGTTGGCAGCTTAAAAAATTAATCTTCGTCGCTTTTGTCAACGAATTCACACTCCAATGGATTACCATCGACTAAGCGATAATACATGGAGATAATATCAAGCGACAAAAATCAGCCTGGTCGTTCGACAAATCACTGTGAACTCTCGGGTCGGTCAAAACAATTAAAAATTAATCAAAATGAAGATAGGTAAAATAATAACGTGAGTTCATCCGAAGGTATTTACGCATAAGACAAATTTGATTTTGGAAGGTTTTTGTACGATGTTCTCTCTTTCTTGAATAAACACTTTTGTTTTTTTAGTTGTGTTTTTAATACAAACGATAGCTACTAAAGACTACCTAATTTGAGAAGAGGGATAGGAAGAGAGTAGGGTCTTCAAATCTTCGCGTTTTAGACCATTTGTAAAAAACAACAACAACAACAACGACGAGTCCAAGACTATATTTTGAAATTTGACGAACGTATTGCTTTGTTATATTCCAAATGGGCAGGTACGCATTCAAGAAATATGTTCCAAATTTGGTGAGAGACTTTTCTTGAAAATAGGAAAAAGATATTTTTTCGTTTTTTCGATACACATCAAAATGACGATTCCTTTAAATATTGAGGGTGCCTGGAGACGGGGCTAATAGCTGGAATTCTTTGTTTTTGATTTCATACCACATGACCTCTTAAATTTGGGTCAAAATAGATCCAAAATGAAGGATCGTAAAACCTTGAGAATAATTTGAGGAACCTCAAGTAGCTGTAATTTGAAAAATATCTGTTCGTATGATTATTGCAAAGCAAGAAAATATACTGCATTTATTCTAAATTTAACTTCTTCGGTAGTTTTGCAACTTTTGGAAGGGATAGGGTAGGGGTTTTATCGATCAAAAATGGAATATGACTAAAATTTGAGGTAAACTTCAAAACTCTCAAACGACTAAAACTTGAAAAGGATACAGTCAGTGGAGTTGAGAAGTATACTTAATAATACCATTTCTAAATGTATACAAGCACTTTACCTCCATTTCTTTACATTCAGAAGGGGATTCGTCATAACATTCAGAGATTAAATTGTTTCCTGATTAAAAAAAATATTCCTATTTACGTTAGGTAGTTCTTCATTGAATAAATCGATTTCCTGAAAAACGTATTTTGTTACATAGAAATTTAAATAGATTTTGTGAACGATTCATAACATCACATGAAATGTAGGAAACCTTCTCCAAATAATATTATAGTCTTCGATTTTCCTTCGTTTCTTTTCACGAATACACACTTCTTGCAGCTCTTCTAGAAGATTGAAAATATTACAAAGTTCACTATGTTCGAAACTCAAGGTGCAAGAAATGAAAAATAAACACCTAGCTATTACACAGCACTGGAATATTTAAAAGTTTTATTCTTCATTTTTAATACAATATTAATCTGAACAAGCATTCTGCGGTTTTCATAAACGGTAATAGAAGATTTTTAATTACTTTCTTTTTGCATAAATAAGGAGAAAAATACGTAAGTTATGTCATTTTTCAAAGTCGTTAAACTAAAAAATTTTCGCTCACCCAATACAGCATTAATTTAAATAGCATGTGTTCGGATCCATTTCTAATAGAATATTAATCAAAACTAGTATTCTGAAGTTTTCATAAACAGCGATAAACGATGTTCAAGGTAAGTCATTATTTTAAGAAGACTAAATTGAAAATTTCTCACTTAACCTCGACTAAGCTACATAATCATAATAATTTCAAGAATACCAAATAAATATGGGTTTTCTGATATTACAACAATCATTCTTCGAAAACATAGAAAGTCGTTATTGCGTGTATTATTCAATTTCAACATTTTACTAGAAACGCCATTTCACCAGCTAAGAAAATTAGTTACTCAAAAATGAACATAATACGAGATATGGAGAAAATGGTGAAACAGATACAAGGCAAAGAGAATATATTCAAATACCAGAGCACCCAAATCAATCAACTCTACCTCATGTATACAGTCACGTATAAAATATACACTGGGGTTCACTTCCACTGGCAAACTAGATACTATTGGATAACTAGCAACATTTTAGGAACAATAATGGCATATGTAGTGAGTATATTATGCCTAATGTATGGCGACATACGTGATCTACTTTTCTTATTATATGTTAGCTTCATAGTGAGTTTGGTTACTTGTATTTGTTTGTTAATACCATTTGGTATGCACTGGTATTCGAGTACAATTGAAAAAATGTTCAATTTCATGGATGCAATTATAGTGAAAAGAGCCCTTAAACAGAGTCAACAAAATCACACTTCTCGAAACAGAAAAAATATAGCAACAGAAAAAATCTTGCCACTTATCATTTCATATTCTCTATTTTGTTTTATTTGCTTTTTCGATGTGTTAATTTTTTTCGAACAACGAAAAGTTGAAAATTACATGTATTATTTGGTTCCACTTCCGTATCTCGATAAGTATGCATCCAAGATGATATACTTTTCAACAAATATTTTCATACTTTTCACAACTACCCTAATCAGCCTTGGCACCATTGCGGAAATCAAATTTTTTGATATGTGGGCTACGATATGTCACGACGAAGCGTTGTGCATTTGTGAAGATATTGCCATTGCGTCCAAATGCTTTGAAGAAGAATACAGCAACGAAGAAATCACTATTTCTACACCTGAAAAGATGTCTATAGATTGGAGATTCATCAAAGAAGTCATAGCTAATTTTAGAGCTTTAAATCATATAAAATCGTAAGTTATAAATTTTGATTACAGTTAAATAACCTAATATACAGGCTTCAAAAAGATTCTACTAAAAGATTTCTAGTTTTAAAAACAACATATAACTGACGGTACACAATATTTCATAGAGATAATGAAAATATCAAGTAATTCCTATTTATTACATTTTAGTATCATTGATTGTCAAACGCAACACTTTGAAATATTAGGTAGCGTAATGGTCGTTACATTTTTCATTTGTCAGCTCGTTCACTCATACGTCATACTAGTGGTGAGTTTTAACATATATTCACTTAATCAAATGCCATTCGTTATCATTTATTATTCATGTCGTGATTAGACAGATCTAGATCCCGCTATAAAGTGTAAAGAAGTCAGTCTTTATGTTGGTACAGCTATCTTGACATTTCTAGTGTGCAACGTAGGGGAGACATTGTATAATATAGTAATATTCCTTCGTGATTCCATCTCACTTTAATACTTTAGGTATAGATAATTTCACGTTTGCTTTATATTTCTTAGAGCGCTAATACATCTGTAGCCATCTACAACACACCATGGTACTTGGTGGCGCCACAATACCGTAAGGATATACTACAAATGTTATGTCAAACTCAAGCAACTATCTGTGTGAAATTATCGTCCGTATATCCTCTCAATATGAACTACTACATTCGTTGGATTAATCTTATTTATTCCTCAACCAATCTTTTAGCTAGTATTGTCAAAAAATAATTTTATTTATAGTGTAAAACATGAATGAATATTTTTACGAACTTGTATTTTATTCTAAATTCTACACAAACATTTTTTCAAGCTTACACGCTCTCCTACAGTTTTTACATTTATTCACCATCATGTTATAGGTTCTTGTTTGTAAGAGTTTTATTTGTTATTTTTACCTAACTTTTCATTTAAAAACTACGCGAATAACTATAACCTACCTGATTTAGAAAAGAGAAGTTGGAAAAGAAAAAAGTCTTCAAATTTTGCACGCTCATGTATAGTATATAAAGATCTAGAAAATGAAAACGTTGAGAGATTTTTCTTGAAAATAGGAAAAAGATATTTTTTTGTTTTTTCGATACACATCAAAATGACGATTCCTTCAAATATTGAGTGGGCCTGGAAACGGGACTAATTGCTGGAATTTTTTTGTTTTTGATTTCATATGTTAGAATGAGTCACGAATCTTCTACATCTTCTCACCAAATCGACCTAGAAAAGTCAAACTTTGAATACAGGGTTACTTGATGACCACCGCATGACCTCTTAAATTTGGGTCAGAATAGATGCAAAATGAAGGATCGTAAAAACTTAAGGATAATTTGAGGAACCTCAAGTAGCTGTAATTTGAAAAATATGTGTTCGTATGATTATTGCAAAGTAAGAAAATATATTGCATTTATTCTAAATTTAACTTCTTCGGTAGTTTTGCAACTTTCGGAAGGGATAGGGTAGGGGTTTTATCGATCAAAAATGGAATATGATTAAAATTTGAGGTAAAGTTAAATAGATTTGTATACGATTTATAACATCACATGAAATGTAAGAAACCTTCTCCAAATACTATTATAGTCTTCGATTTCCCTTCGTTTCTTCTCACGAATACACACTTCTTGCAGCTCTTCTAGGAGATTGGAAATATCATAAAGTTCACTATGTTCAAAACTCAAGGTTCCAAGAAATAAAAAATTAAACACCTAGCTATTACACAGCATTGGAACATTTAAAAGTTTTAATTTTAATACATCATTACTCTGAACAAGCTTTCTAAGGTTTTCATAAACGGTAATAGAAGATTTTTAATTACGTTTTCTTTGCATAAATAAGGAGATAAATACAGTCACAAGGTAAGTCATTATTTTAAGATGGTCAAGTGAAAATTTAACCACGACTAACCTACATAATTATAATACTCTTACGAATACCATAAAAAATGCGTCGTTCTGATATCAATGTAAACAACTTTGATTTAAAAACATTGAAGTCTCATTTTTCTAATAATGATATTAATGTTGATATTACAAAGATTAAGCCTTGTGAACCGTGCATATATGGTAAACAATGCAGAGGACCATTTTCAGGTATCAGTCGTCCTACTACTAGAATCTTAGAAAAATTTCATTCTGATCTTCGCGGTCCATTTAATTTTGAGTCATTTAACAATAAAAAATATTTCGTAACATTTATGGACGATTTTTCTCGTTTTGTTCAAGATCCTGTGAATGTTTAGAAACAATCGAAATTTTTGAAGACAACTTTAGTTGTATAAAAATTCTTAAAAGAGGACCAAGTAATAAACGAATAAAACATATTGATGTAAAATATTTCTACATAAAAGACTTAATTGAAAAAGATGTGATTAAAATATCTTACATAGGTACTAAATCACAAATCGCTGATATATGTACTAAAAGTTTAGAAAATGTTAATTTTAAAAAGTTTGTAAATCGATTATCTATTTATTAACGCGTCGTGTAACGTGTGTAATTCGTCAATTTATTAACGCATCATATAACGCGTGTAATTCGCAATCGTGAAATTTTAATTTGTATAATTTTTCGCAATTTTGTGTATTATTTCTAATCGAAAATTATTCATTATTCCGTTTGTGTATCTCTTGTCAGCAATACAAGTTACTGACAATTTCTTCGTCTTATTTAATATAATGTTGGTACACGTTTTCTAGTTAATTTAATACTACTAGTATTCAGAGGTTATTATACACTATAATAAATGATGTATAAAATGTTCTTTTACATAAATGAAGAGACAAATACGTAAGGTATATAGACTATAATTATTACTTAAAGGCGATGGAATTGTAAACCAAGAAATAAAAAATTAAACACCTAGCTATTACACAGCACTGGAATATTTAAAAGTTTTATTCTTCATTTTTAATACAATATTAATCTGAACAAGCATTCTGCGGTTTTCATAAACGGTAATAGAAGATTTTTAATTACTTTCTTTTTGCATAAATAAGGAGAAAAATACGTAAGTTATGTCATTTTTCAAAGTCGTTAAACTAAAAAATTTTCGCTCACCCAATACAGCATTAATTTAAATAACATGTGTTCTGATCCATTTCTAATAGAATATTAATCAAAACTAGTATTCTGAAGTTTTCATAAACAGCGATAAACGATGTTCAAGGTAAGTCATTATTTTAAAAAGACTAAATTGAAAATTTCTCACTTAACCTCGACCAAGCTATATAATCATAATAACTATACGAATTACAAACAAATGCGACAGTTTTCATATAACAACAAACATTCTTCGAAAACATATAAAGTCAGTATCGCGTATAATAGTCAATTTCTGCATTCTATCAGTAGTGCCATTAATTAGTTATTCAAAAATGAACATAATACGAGATGTAGTGAGAATTGTGAAACAGATACAAGGCAAAGAGAATATATTCAAATACCAGAGCACCCAAGTCAATCAACTTTACCTCATGTATGTAGCCACATATAAAATATACACCGGGGTTCACTTCTATTGGCAAACTAGATACTACTGGATAACTAGCAATATTTTAGGAACAATACTTGTATATATAGTAAGTACATTATGCCTGATGTATGGTGACACAAGCGATCTACTTTTCTTACTTTATATTAGCTTCATATCAAGTTTAGCTACTTGTACTAGTTTCTTACTACCATTTGGTATGCACTGGTATTCGAGTACAATTGAGAGAATGTTTGATCTCATGGATATAATTATGGTGAAAAGAGCCCTTAAACGGAGTCAACAAAATCACAATTCTGAAAACAAAAGAAATATAGCAACGGAAAGAACATTGCTATGTTGCGTAGCATATTTTGTATTTTGTTTAATTTGCACTTTTGATGTGTTAATTTTTTTCGAACAACGAAAAGTTGAAAATTACATGTATTATATGTTTCCACTACCGTTTCTCGATAAGTATGGGTCCAGGAAGTTATTCTTTTTAACAAATGTTCTCATATTTTCCACAACTACCCTAATCACTGTAGGCTGCATTGCGGAAATGAAATTTTTTGATATGTGGGCTACGATATGTCACGACGAAGCGTTGTACATTGGTGAAGATATTATCGCTGCATCGAAATCCTTTGAGGAAGAATACAATAACGAAGAAATCGCCATTTCTACAACTGAAAAGATGGCTATAGATCACATGTTTATCACAGAACTCAAAGCTAGTCTTAAAGCTTTAAATCATATAAAAACGTAAGTTATTAATTTTATTATGTTTAAATCTATATCTATATTTATAAAAGTAAGAAATTGTTTGTTCGCTGTGGAATAGGTTTTAAAATCGTCGTTTCGAGTTTAATCCCCAAGTGGGGGGAGGGGGCACAAAATTTCATTTCCGGAACCCCGTCTCGAAATTTTTTTTTTATTTTTCCGTCCAACATATTCTACAGCGCAAGTACTTTATTTTTTGTAATAACTCTCGACGAGCCCCGAAGCACCCTTCACCCTTTAATCGGAACCGAAATCGACGAAATTAAATTTTTTTCGAATTTATCCTAAACATCTCACGTAAGGGGATGTCACAATGATTCGTGTTCATTTTCAACTTCTTAGCCCCAATTGGGGGAGAGGGACCGAGAGAAAACCAAAATTTTCGTATTTTCGCTTCCGTTCGACCGCTTTTAATTTTTTTCAATTCTACGTCTTAGGATCCACAATACGAACGATATTTCAAAAATTCGAGAAAATCGATTGGTAAATGATTCCGCAACTGAAGACGAATGTGCGGGAGAATTCCTATGTTTTTGCGACGTTGGTCGCGTTCGTTGCTTCGGCTGTAGGGACCAGACAGAAACGAAACCGTCTGACCTTGAGCGTCACGAATTTCAACGTTTGAAAACGCTACTCTTGAAATACGTAAACGGGGCTTGAGGGAGGGTGTAAAGAAAAACCAAAATTTCTGTATTTTTGCTTCCTTTCAATTTTTGAATTTTTTTTTTTAATCAACGCGTTGAAAATAACAATAAGAATGTATAAGAATTCCCGAAAGAATGGACTCAAAATAAGGCTCAATAAGAATATATAAAAATGTCAAAAAGAATGGATTGAAAATAAGGCTTTAACCGCGAATTACAAATTCGAAAATGTTTAACGTTAAAAAGCGTTGTAGAACATTTTAGTTGTGCTCGCGTTTCGTTAAGGCAGCTACACACAAGCGAGATACACGAGGCAAACATGTTCGACTTTGAATACTCGCGTCGATATGATAGTAATGTTCAAATACGCGATTCTTTTTTATATACACCGTATTTTTCCTTTATGAATTTTAATTTTAAAAAAATCGAAATAAAAGCCACTATTTAACGGTTTTTCAAGAAATGGCAAACTTTTTAAGTAAGGAACCGAAAAAAAAGTACATAGGTTTTTGTAGTTTACAACAAGAAAAAAATTGATATTATTTTTCATATGAGCAATTGTGATGAGTTTTAGAGTCGAAAATTGGAACCTCGGTGCACGTTTCTGCAAAGCGTAGGTGCGGGTATTATCACAACTCGCACACCCACTGCAACAACACCACATCTCAAAAAACGTCAAATAACCGAAACTCAACAAAATTGCTTTTTATTTGCTTTGGAAATAACGAAATACGAATTCAAATTCATTTTTCTTTCATTGATCCTTACTGATTTTTCACGTTCTTTCTAATGGTAAAGGCAGATTTTCGCAACGCAAATTATTTTTGGTAGTTTTTTGAGATGTGGTGTTTTTGCAGTCAAGGTTTTTTTTTGAGATGCGGTGTTGTTGCTGTAGGGGTACGTACTGTCAGCCAAATTTTAATGGTTTTTTAACTAATGACTTCAGAATTTTTCCTCTACGCGCCAGTTGATTGTCATCGTAACCACCTATAGCTTTTTTAATTTGATTGAAATACTCTACTTATAAAGAGGCTAATTACCTATGAAAATGATGCTTGATACTAATCAAATTTTTTCCATATCATTTCTGTACATCCCATCAAAAAAAAAAAAATTAATTCAGAGGTGAAAAGGCTTATAAATCTGTATCATAACCAATTTAATATGCTTATTTCATGAAATCACTAGTTGTTATATAAAACTGAAAGGAATTGATGCGAAGCGAGCGAGTAATAAGGAAATTAAAGAATGCGAGCGAGCGCTGCTAGTCTAATATATAGGCTCCAAAAATACTCCATTAAACGACCTCTTATTATAAAAACAAAATATGCAGGTTTAATAATTTCACTGAAAAAATAAAATCTCAAGTAATTTGTGTTTTCTGTTTTAGCATCATCGACTGTCAAATTCAACACTTCGAAATATTAGGCAGTGCAATTGTAGTAACAATGTTCATTTGCGCGCTCGTTCACTCTTACGTTGTATTATTGGTAATTTTTTACATCTTCTCAAAGGTTATGTATTTTTAATTATATGATATTAATTATTATTTTTTCATTAGACTGATCTAGATCCCGCTATAAAGTGTAAAGAAGTCAGTATTTACGTGACAACAATAATAATAACATATTTTGTGTGCTATGTGGGAGAGACTTTGAATAATATAGTAATATTTCTTCACGACTATGCTAGTTTCTTACCTTAGATATAGGTGATTTCATATTTGTTCTAAATTTTTTAGAGTCGTCATACATCTTTCGCCATCTATAACACACCATGGCACTTGATGGCGCCACAATACCGTAAGGATATACTACAAATGTTATGTCAAACTCAAGAAACTATCTGTGTGAAATTATCGTCCATATATCCTCTCAATATGAATTACTACATTCGTTGGATTAATCTTATTTATTCCTCAACCAATCTTTTAGCTAATACTGATAATAACTAATTTTATTATTTGCGTAAAAAATATTATTGAATATTTTCATAAGTTTGTATTTCGTTCTAAATTTAGCTTTACATTTCTCAAAGTATGCACCACTACCACAGTTATTACATTTATTCATCACCATGTTGTAGCTATTTGGTATTTATGAATACGTACTAATTTCATATAAAATGCGAAAGTGTTGAATAAAACGACAAAGTTTGATCCTAATTCGAAAAAATTAATTATGGTAGGTTATGCTCCAGGTGGATATAGGTTATTAAATATTGATGAAAATAAAATTGAATTATCTAGGGACGTTATTTTTGATGAGAAAGTTTTTCCATGTAAAAATAAAGTGATAAATATCAAAAATATTGAAAATGTTATAATTAATAATTCTGATTTTGAGAGAGTTGAGAACGATGATTTTTCTATAAATGTTGAAATCGAAAAATTTTCTGTTTTTAATGTTGAAGGTTTCTTGAACAAAGATCCTGTGAATGTTTATTAAGCAAAACTAAGAGATGATTGGCCAAAATGGGAAGAGGCGATGGAGAAAGAGTTGAAAGCCATGGATGTAAATGAGGTATGGGATCTCGTAAAAAGGCCTAAAAATGCTGAAATTCTATCTACTAAATGGGTATTTAAAAGGAAAGAATGTGGGTTATATGAGGCTCGTCTCGTAGCAAGGGGGGGCGAGTCAAAAAGAGAGTTTAATTGTGACGAGATTTATTCGCCGCAGGCAAAAATGGAAACTGTGAGAATGCTATTATCGGTTAGTTGTGAGCAGAGGTTGTCGATTCGTCAACTAGACATTAATAATGCCTTTCTGTAGTTAGTTGTATAAAAATGTTTAAAAGAGGACCAAGTAATAAACGAACAAAACATATTGACGTAAAATATTTCTACATAAAAGACTTAATTGAAAAAGATGTGATTAAAATATCTTACATAGATACTAAATCACAAATCGCTGATATATTTATTAAAAGTTTAGAAAAAGTTAATTTTAAAAAGTTCGTAAACCGATTATCTATTTATTAACGCGTCGTGTAACGTATGTAATTCGTCTATTTATTAACGCATCGTATAACGCGTGTAATTCGCAATCGTCAAATTTTAATTTGTATAATTTTTCGTAATTTCGTGTATTATTTCTAATCGAAAATTAATGTTAATCGTACTCGTATGAATCGTTATCGTTTATCATACTTTGAATTTTCATTACTTATTTATTTACTTTGGTGTTCTAGTATTCTGAGGGAAGGTGTTAATTTATTGACTTTATACACGTCCTCGAACGCTAGAACTATTCGGCTGGTTTTACAAGATTACAGCACTTATACTCCGCTTTCTAACGTTAATATGTACATAACATTGTCGTTCTTGTTTCCATTAGATTATTCGTTATTCCGTTTGTGTATCTCTTGTCAGCAATATAAGTTACTGACAATTTCGTCGTCTTATTTAATATAATGTTGGTACACGTTTTCTAGTTAATTTAATACTACTAGTATTCAGAGGTTATTATACACTATAATAAATGATGTATAAAATGTTCTTTTGCATGAATGAAGAGACAAATACGTAAGGTATATAGACTATAATTATTATTTAAAGGCGATGGAATTGTAAACCTCTCACATAACCTCAACTAAGCTATATAATCATAATAACTATACGAATTACAAACAAATGCGACAGTTTTCATATAACAACAAACATTCTTTGAAAACATACAAAGTCAGTATCGCGTATAATAGTCGATTTCTGCATTCTATCAGTAGTGCCATTAATTAGTTATTCAAAAATGAACATAATACGAGATGTAGTGGGAATTGTGAAACAGATACAAGGCAAAGAGAATATATTCAAATACCAGAGCACCCAAGTCAATCAACTTTACCTCATGTATGTAGCCACATATAAAATATACACCGGGGTTCACTTCCATTGGCAAACTAGATACTACTGGATAACTAGCAATATTTTAGGAACAATACTTGTATATATAGTAAGTACATTATGCCTGATGTATGGTGACACAAGCGATCTACTTTTCTTACTTTATATTAGCTTCATATCAAGTTTAGCTACTTGTACTAGTCTCTTACTACCATTTGGTATGCACTGGTATTCGAGTACAATTGAGAGAATGTTTGATCTCATGGATATAATTATGGTGAAAAGAGCCCTTAAACGGAGTCAACAAAATCACAATTCTGAAAACAAAAGAAATATAGCAACGGAAAGAACATTGCTATGTTGCGTAGCATATTTTGTATTTTGTTTTATTTGCACTTTTGATGTGTTAATTTTTTTCGAACAACGAAAAGTTGAAAATTACATGTATTATATGTTTCCACTACCGTTTCTCGATAAGTATGGGTCCAGGAAGTTATTCTTTTTAACAAATGTTCTCATATTTTCCACAACTACCCTAATCACTCTGGGCTGCATTGCGGAAATGAAATTTTTTGATATGTGGGCTACGATATGTCACGACGAAGCGTTGTACATTGGTGAAGATATTATCGCTGCATCGAAATCCTTTGAGGAAGAATACAATAACGAAGAAATCGCCATTTCTACAACTGAAAAGATGGCTATAGATCACATGTTTATCACAGAACTCAAAGCTAGTCTTAAAGCTTTAAATCATATAAAAACGTAAGTTATAAATTTTATTATGTTTAAATCTATATCTATATTTATAAAAGTAAGAAATTGTTTGTTCGCTGTGGAATAGGTTTTAAAATCGTCGTTTCGAGTTTAATCCCCAAGTGGGGGGAGGGGACACAAAATTTCATTTCCGGAACCCCGTCTCGAAATTTTTTTTTTTTTTTCCGTCCAACTTATTCTACAGCGCAAATACTTTATTTTTTGTAATAACTCTCGACGAGCCCCGAAGCACCCTTCACCCTTTAATCGGAACCGAAATCGACGAAATTAAATTTTTTTCGAATTTATCCTAAACATCTCACGTAAGGGGATGTCCCAATGATTCGTGCTCATTTTCAACTTTTTAGCCCCAATTGGGGGAGAGGGACCGAGAGAAAACCAAAATTTTCGTATTTTCGTTTCCGTTCGACCGCTTTTAATTTTTTTCAATTCTACGTCTTGGGATCCACAATAGGAACGATATTTCAAAAATTCGAGAAAATCGATTGGTAAATGATTCCGCAACTGAAGACAAATGTGCGGGAGAATTCCTATGTTTTTGCGACGTTGGTCGCGTTCGTTGCTTCGGCTGTAGGGACCAGACAGAAACGAAACCGTCTGACCTTGAGCGTCACGAATTTCAACGTTTGAAAACGCTACTCTTGAAATATGTAAACGGGGCTTGAGGGAGGGTGTAAAGAAAAACCAAAATTTCTGTATTTTTGCTTCCTTTCAATTTTTGATTTTTTTTTTTTAATCAACGCGTTGAAAATAACAATAAGAATGTATAAGAATTCCCGAAAGAATGGACTCAAAATAAGGCTCAATAAGAATATATAAAAATGTCAAAAAGAATGGATTGAAAATAAGGCTTTAACCGCGAGTTACAAATTCGAAAATTTTTAACGTTAAAAAGCGTTGTAGAACATTTTAGTTGCGCTCGCGTTTCGTTAAGGCAGCTACACATAGAGGTCTGCGCCGCCGAAAAAATACGCCGCCGCCGCCAATATTTTCGGCGTTTCACGCGCCGCCGCCGCCGATGAAATTTACTGGCTTCGCCGCCGCCGCCAATTTTTTCCTGGCGGCGTAGATGGCGCAATACAAAAAAAAGGCCAATAGATTACATTTTTAGATTAGCGAAATGGAAACACTGATGGACGATTTGTGTTTTCAAGTTTTCGTTGCTTTCATGCTTTTTCAGTGTTCTATTCTATGTTATAAATATTTTTTGTTTGTTTTTTCTTGGGGATTGCAATACCTATTAATAAAATTCTTGTTTGTTTATAGGTATTTTTTTCAATTTTTTTCAATTTTTTGTTCGCCGCCGACCACGCCGCCGCCGTAAAAAAAAAAAAATACGCCGCCGCCGCCGATTTTTACCCCGGCGCAGACCTCTAGCTACACACAAGCGAGATACACGAGGCAAACATGTTCGACTTTGAATACTCGCGTCGATATGATAGCAATGTTCAAATACGCGATTCTTTTTTATATACACCGTATTTTTCCTTTATGAATTTTAATTTTAAAAAAATCGAAATAAAAGCCACTTTTTAACGGTTTTTCAAGAAATGGCAAACTTTTTAAGTAAGGAACCGAAAAAAAAGTACATAGGTTTTTGTAGTTTACAACAAGAAAAAAATTGATATTATTTTTCATATGAGCAATTGTGATGAGTTTTAGAGTCGAAAATTGGAACCTCGGTGCACGTTTCTGCAAAGCGTAGGTGCGGGTATTATCACAACTCGCACACCCACTGCAACAACACCACATCTCAAAAAACGTCAAATAACCGAAACTCAACAAAATTGTTTTTTATTTGCTTTGGAAATAACGACCGAGGACATTCTTCAGGGGGGGGGGAGAAAACCAAATTGCCAACTTATACCATGAAATTTTACCAACTGTTGACTTTTTTTTTTTTTTCTCTCCCCGCGAAAATAAGATGTTAAATAAGATGTCACAGTCCACAGTCTTCTTGTTAGTGTTCAAAAAATGTAAAAATAGCTGTAATAATACTGCGCAAGTGGTAAAATTTACCAACTTTACGCTAAAACTCCAAATTTACCAACTTTCCAAAAGCCAAGGGGGAAGCTCCCCCCTCCCCCCTTTCGGTACGTCACTGTTTTTCTTTCATTGATCCTTACTAATTTTTCACATTCTTTCCAATGGTGAAGGCAGCTTTTTGCAACGCAAATTATTTTTGGTAGTTTTTTGAGATGTGGTGTTTTTGCAGTCAAGGTTTTTTTTTTGAGATGCGGTGTTGTTGCTGTAGGGGTACGTACTGTCAGCCAAATTTTAATGGTTTTTTAACTAATGACTTCAGAATTTTTCCTCTACGCGCCAGTTGATTGTCATCGTAACCACCTATAGCTTTTTTAATTTGATTGAAATACTCTACTTATAAAGAGGCTAATTACCTATGAAAATGATGCTTGATACTAATCAAATTTTTTCCATATAATTTCTGTACATCCCATCAAAAAAAAAAAAGAAATTAATTCAGAGGTGAAAAGGCTTATAAATCTGTATCATAACCAATTTAATATGCTTATTTCATGGAATCACTAGTTGTTATACAAAACTGAAAGGAATTGATGCGAAGCGAGCGAGTAATAAGGAAATTAAAGAATGCGAGCGAGCGCTGCTAGTCTAATATTAGGCTCCAAAAATACTCCATTAAACGACCTCTGATTATAAAAACAAAATATGCAGGTTTAATAATTTCACTGAAAAAATAAAATCTCAAGTAATTTGTGTTTTCTGTTTTAGCATCATCGACTGTCAAATTCAACACTTCGAAATATTAGGCAGTGCAATTGTAGTAACAATGTTCATTTGCGCGCTCGTTCACTCTTACGTTGTATTATTGGTAATTTTTTACATCTTCTCAAAGGTTATGTATTTTTAATTATATGATATTAATTATCATCAATTTTTCATTAGACCGATCTAGATCCCGCTATAAAGTGTAAAGAAGTCAGTATTTACGTGACAACAATAATAATAACATATTTTGTGTGCTATGTGGGAGAGACTTTGAATAATATAGTAATATTTCTTCACGACTATGCTAGTTTCTTACCTTAGATATAGGTGATTTCATATTTGTTCTAAATTTTTTAGAGTCGTCATACATCTTTCGCCATCTATAACACACCATGGCACTTGATGGCGCCACAATACCGTAAGGATATACTACAAATGTTATGTCAAACTCAAGAAACTATCTGTGTGAAATTATCGTCCATATATCCTCTCAATATGAATTACTACATTCGTTGGATTAATCTTATTTATTCCTCAACCAATCTTTTAGCTAATACTGATAATAACTAATTTTATTATTTGCGTAAAAAATATTATTGAATATTTTCATAAGTTTGTATTTCGTTCTAAATTTAGCTTTACATTTCTCAAAGTATGCACCACTACCACAGTTATTACATTTATTCATCACCATGTTGTAGCTATTTGGTATTTATGAATACGTACTAATTTCATATAAAACTAGTACCTCCTCGCCCCTTCGGGGCTCGCAATAAAAATTAAATGAAGAAAAAAAAGTTATTTTATCAGACAAGTATTGCTACATTCATTTTAAATTTTATTACTGAAGAACAATAAACTAAATGCAGGTAGGCTTTCACCGCAAGGGTCGTAAAATTTTCTAAGGGCAAGGGTCATTAAATTTTATCACCTCGGTCCTTTTCCCAGCCTATTCACACAGCAGGGGTCCTTTGTGTTGTGAAGGTACTATAGCCTGATCCAAGACCCAGGTAATAAACAGAGAAACAATAACTCTGGCATTTCACTTTTTTGGTAAAATTTCAATTTTAATATCATAGAGTGATATTTGCTTCATCATATACGCTTGTGCGTCCATGAAAGTTCCTTTCTTCTTTACCTGATTTTTCCGTTAAAGACCAATATTTATTACAATCTAGCTGATGTAGTAAAGAGAAGTAAGATATAAGGGGTTTCAAACTATTAGCGCTTATACAGCTAATATACAACTTATGGGTTTATTTTTTTTCCTTTTCTAGCATTGTTATGGAATAAGGCTGGAGACTCGAGAAAAGAAACAAAATTACTTTTTGGGATTTTCAACTCGTTACGAAATGGGAATGTATTCAAATTTTGAGAATGGTAGTAGGAGAAGGAGAACATATAACTCATAATTTTCATTTATCGTATTATAAAACAGAATGTAACAAGGACACCAATGTATCGATATTTCAGCTTCCTGTAAGTGAATGGAACGACTTTTTCAATTATGCGAAATTTCATTTATCAACTTCAAAAACTTTGAATTTTTTAGCTGAGTTTTTAACCTAAAAACAACAGCTATCACAGCCTATCTGATTTGTGAAGGAGTGGTCAAGGGAGGGTGGGGTCTTCAAATCTTTGCGTTTCAGACCATTTTTAATCATCTAGCAAATGTCAAACTTTTTGATATATATATATATATATAGATTTATCTATGGATAAAGTGGCATCTTTTTTCGTCGTCTACAGGTAAAGTGGCATCTTTTTTACAAAGTGGCATCTTTTTTTTGATGCCACTTTACCATCACATTGCTCATCGATTCAGCTATGTGTCATGACGTCACTGGTGTGGTTATTTGGGTGATGCCACTTTACCACTAATATTCTATTTTTCATACAAAAAAATTTTTTTCGGTCTACGGTCGTAGTAGCCTCATTTTTTTGATGTTTACAGGTAAAGTGGCATCATTTTAAAAATTTGTTTCCAAGAAAACCTATGAAATTATACATTCCGTTCGCCACTGTGGTGTCGTTAACGTGACATTAGATGCACTTTTGAGGAATGTGCAAAGTGATGCCATTTTGACCATAGATCACTATATATATACATATATAAGTTACAGACAATTTCGTCGTCTTATTTAATATAATGTTGGTACACGTTTATAGGTTATGGGCCCAGGTGGCTCTCACCTGGTAATTTTTATTTAATTGGTATTCTAAATAATTGAAATTTCATAGCGTCCTCAACGAGAAGTAAAAAGAATGGTCAAACTCAAAATGGCTCTAATTTGGTACCAAACGAAAGTGATTCGGTTTCAGATGATGAATTTCATGAGTCGATATCGGACTCGTCAAATGGTTTTGGTTTGGACAAAAAATTTGGATTTGCAAAAACACCAGTCTTTGACGGTAAATACTATGATATTTGGAAGGAGCGGCTCATGGTTGAATTGGAGGCGCTGCGGTTGGACGGGATAATTAAAAACGAGGTACCGACAAAACCGACGGAGGAATGGGTAACAAATAACTCAAACTGTAAATCTGTATTATATCGTGCACTCAGTGATGGTCAGCAATTGGTCTACGCGCGGGGTTTTGCTTATTGCCGTGATATTTTGAAAAATTTGGATACGGTTTACCAAAAAGAAGGAATTGGTTCGGGGTTATTTATTAAAAAGAAATTGATGGAGTTGAAAATTAAAACTGGAGGAAACTTGACAAAAAATATTACTATTTTTGATGATATTGTTCGGAATTTTGAATCAGCAAATGGAATTTTATCAAATGAGGAGGAGTTAATGTATCTGTTGATGTCATTGCCTGAAGAATATAGCTTGCAGGTGGAGTTGATTGAAGCAACAGAGGGTGTAACATTGGAATTAGGGAAGAAAAAACTCTTATAATTTTACGAAAAATTACACGAAAAGAAATCTGAACCGGTTCGTAAAATGGAAACGTTGGTTGAAACAAATCAAATAATGTATAACTTTTATCATTGGATTTTTTACATTTAATTTTTTTTTTTAAACCAATCTTTATTGTTGAAGGCATTGGAAATTCTATTCCCATTATTTGTATTTCGACACGTTTTTTCATAGTTTTTAGCTGAGTTTTTAACAAAACGATAGCTATTACAGCCTACCTGATTTGGGAAGGGAAGGTCGGGGGAGGGTGGGGTCTTCAAATCTTTGCGTTTCAGACCATTTGTAATCATCTGGCAAATGTCCAACTTTTTGGTATATATATATATATATATATAGATTTATCTATGGATAAAGTGGCATCTTTTTTCGTCGTCTACAGGTAAAGTGGCATCTTTTTTACAAAGTGGCATCTTTTTTTTGATGCCACTTTACCATCACATTGCTCATCGATTCAGCTTTGTGTCATGACGTCACTGGTGTGGTTATTTGGGTGATGCCACTTTACCACTAATATTCTATTTTTCATACAAAAAATTTTTTTCGGTCTACGGTCGTAGTAGCCTCATTTTTTTGATGTTTACAGGTAAAGTGGCATCATTTTAAAAATTTGTTTCTAAGAAAACCTATGATATTATACATTCCGTTCGCCATTGCGGTGTCGTTAATGTGACATTAGATGCACTTCTGAGGAATGTGCAAACTGATGCCACTTTGACCATAGATCACTATATATATATATTTTTTTTTCCCCACGCGTAGCGCCGGCGAGTATTCATAAAATTCGCTCAAAATTTGGTGAGAGACTCTTCTTGAAAATGCGCAAAAATAGTTTTTTTGTTTTTTCGATAAATTTCAAAATGGCGGATCACTCAAATTTTGAGGGGGGCTGGAGAAGGGGCAAATAGCTCAAATTTTTCGTTTTTGATTTCATATGAAAGAGTGAGTCACGGATACTAACATATCCAAATTTCAGCTTCTTGGGTGCATATTGAGAGGAGTTAGATCAAAAAACGGCTTTTTGGGAAGTTGTGAGTCATGAAATTTCTTGAATCTTCCATATCTCCCACCAAATCAAGTTAAAGTGGTCAAATTTTGTGTGTGAGGTTAGTTGGTGACCACAATATGACCTCTTGAATTTGGATCAAAATGGATTCAAAATGGCGGATTATCAAAATTTTGAGTAGAGCTTGAGGAGCCTCAAGTTGGTAAAAATGTAATTAATATGAATTCATATGGTTATTGGGGATAAGTTGTATACTATATCCCGAATTCACTTCCATACATGATGTTGGAGGGGGGAAGGCGGGGTTACCAACCTAAAATAGTGGTGGGGGTACAGGAGGGGTCGAAAATTTTTATTGCTGTGTCATATGATAAAATGAGCCCAAGTGACAAACGTATTTTGATTTTAGCTTCCTCAGTGATTTTGGAGGGGAGTTAGAGCAAAAAACGGCTTTTGGAGGGGAAATTGCTGCAGGAAATTTCATGAATCTTCCATATCTCATCACCAAATCGGCCTAGAATGGTCAAACTTTGTGTGTAGGATTAGTTTGTGACCAGAATATAACCACTTAAATTTGAGTCAAAATGGATCCAAAATGGCGGATTTACAAAATTTGAAGATAATTTGAGGACCCTCAAATAGTTATAATTTGAGAAATATGTGTTCGCATGATTATTTCATGGTAAGAAATACTACATTTGTGCCAAATTGAACTTCTTAAGTGTTTTTGGAAAGGATGGTAGGGGTTTTCAGACTTGGTATTGGGTGTGGCCTGTAGTGATGAACGGTTAAGCAAGGTTATTACTAAATCAAAACAAGCCCCAGTTAAAAACTCAGCTCCAGTAATGCGGCATGGCTGCTTACGTTTTTTTTTTTTTTTTACGTTCCATGAATCGCTACAAAGTCACAGGCGCGGAATTGGTGAAGAATATAAATTCTAAAGTAAATGAGTTTCAAATTATTCTCGACTATATGTATATCTTACGCTTTATTTTCCTAGGAAATATTCAACAGAATAGAGAATTTCAAAATCAATATGTTGGGAATAAAAATGATTTGTAACTGACTAAATTAAAGAATAAGTCAAAAATGACGAAAAAGTTTTACTGACTAAAAATTATAAGAGTGACTAAAAAAATTTGAAAGCAATAACAGAAAAAGAATAGTGACGAAAAATACTGAGTTGATATTGTTGATTGGTAACCAATATTATGGCCACAGAGTAACAAATAAAAAAAAGTAAAAAACAAAAAATGACGTTACAAAAAAATATCAAGTACATGCTCTTTACTAAAAAGTAACTTAAAAAAATAACAGAATACAAAAAGTGACAAGAAAAATTAATAAAGACAAAAAGAAAACCAAACAAGAAATATTCTTATTTGAGAAATTACCATAAAATTCAAATACAGAACAAATTTATAAAAAGCTCAAAAAAATCCAAAGGTAGTCAGTGAATGAAATGATATACCGTTGACTAGAAAGTTATAAAAAATAAAAAATAACGGAAACATTAAATGAAGACTAAAAAAGCATCCATTCCTGCATCAGACTACAAAATTTCATAAAATATTCAAAAAATCTAAAATTAGCTAACGAGTAAAATGGTGATAAATAAATGTTTTCAATTAAAATGTGACTAAAAAATTCATATTTACAAATAAAAAACAACTTGAAATTACGAAATATTCATCAAAAGTCCACAAAATTAGAACATCGTAAATGAACTGCTGACAAAAAAAAAATCAAAAAATACACTCTTTGAACTTATAAGTGATCAAAAAATTCAAATAACTGAGAATTTGTGAAAATTACAAAGGAATACAAAAAACAGTGACTAAAAAATTCTAGTCAGTAAATGATAATTGAAAGTGGCCAGAAATTCGTAAAAAGTCCACAAAATTTAAAAGTAATGCCAGGGTAAAATTATGACAAAAAAAAGTCATATAAATATTTTCGAATTACAAAATGACGAAAAAATTCAAAAAGTAACTAAAAATTCGTAAAAATTACAAAAAAATCGAAAAATGACCTTTGAAAACTAATTTAAAAAATGTCTAAAGATGTTCTTAATTAAATGACCAAAAATTCATAACAATGCTCCGAAATCTCAAGACGATACGCAAATGAAATGACGAATAATTATAAACAATAATAATGTCTTTGACAAAAAAACAAAAAACAAAACAAAAAATCGAAATGACAAAAAAAATGGGTAAAAATGGCTTAAAAAATCGAAAAATACTACAAACCGCCATATAGTGACTAAAAAATTATCAACAAAAAATTTTAATGACCAAAAACTCATAAACTATTCAAAAACTTCTAAGATCGTCAGCAAGTAAAATAACATAAGAAGCTTTAAAAATAAAAAATAAAAAAATGGATGCAGAAAATTAACTAAATCCGTATTTGAAAATATCGTCAAGAAAAATAACCAAAAAATTCAAATAAATAAAAATTTCATGAAGATGTCAGTAATCCCAAGATAACTTGTGAATAACAAAAAAAAAAAAAAAAAAAAAAAAGGAAAATAAAATGTCCATTGATGGAAAATGACTAAAAATCAGTATAAATTGCTAAAAATTTCTAAATGACCTAAGGCAATCAGGAAGTAAAACATTATCTACTAGAAGTGATATAAATAACCTCAACTAAGAATGACTAAAAAATCCAAATCACTAAGAATCTATAAAAATTGAAAAAAATCAAAAATTCCGCAGAACAAATGATAAGTAACTAATGAACACAAAATTCAAATAAATAAAAAACAAAGGATGAAAACTAAAAATTCATAAAAATGGCATAAGAATGAAATAAAGACAAAAAAAATCGAAAAATAAATGTTCTTCGACCAAAAATTACTAAAAAAAATT
Organism: Phenacoccus solenopsis; assembly: GCA_009761765.1. Taxonomy (NCBI): domain Eukaryota; kingdom Metazoa; phylum Arthropoda; class Insecta; order Hemiptera; family Pseudococcidae; genus Phenacoccus; species Phenacoccus solenopsis. The sequence continues at coordinate 9,635,602 of CM019756.1, forward strand.
AATTTATTAAAAATCAGAAAAATTACCAAAAAATCGAAAAAAAAATTTCGAAGTAATACTTTGAAATAATGACAAAAAAAACCTTCCACCTACCATACAATCCCTACTTAGTAATAACCAAACCACAATTACAAATCTCTTAAATTTTCTAAAATCTAGCAAACTCCTTTCCGAAATCTAAAAATTATCCATCCGTGCCTCTGGCCTCTGTTGCAGTATAAGGCACGTAAATGGATAAAAGTAAAGTAAAGTAAAAACTGAAAAATATTCAAATGACTGAAAATCAGTAAAAATATCCAAAAAATTCAAAAATCACCCGATAATGACTAGAAATAATATTTAAAAATATTTTTGATTAAAATGACTAAAAAAAAAAATGGAAAAACTGAATTTAAAAAAGCGTTTAAAAAATGTTAAAGGCAGTCAGCAAATGAATATGTAATATTTAAAAAATGCTCACGACTAAAAATCTATGGAAATACTAAAAAACCAAAGAATAACGTAAAAGGCTGAAAAGTAACTAAAAAAAAAGATTCAGAATGACTAAAAATTCATTCAAAATATCAAAAGTCCTAAATCTCGTTGACTCATACAACGACTAAAAATCTATTTGAAAAATAGGAACGAACTAAATCCGGAGAGAGAAAGAAAAATGATCCAATCCCATTGAAACAGTTGGAAAAAGCAGAGCTCCCACGTCCAATAAATCTCTACGAACACACTCGTCGCTTTATTTGGGCGATTGATAAACAAAATAGCGGAATCGCCTATGACCACAGTTACGTCGAACCGTCAAAACCCAACTCGAATTTTCTCCAACCTTGAATCGTGGCCACACGCCACATTATAACGTCACGAGTTCAACACTCTTGACTTTGTCGCCAACGAAACCGTATCAATCGAAATCAACGAGAACTCGAAAGCATACCGAATGACAAAAAAAAAACCAAGACATCGACTCCTTTTCCTCGAGACAAAACGACGCGTCAAGTTCAAGAACCCATCGAGGCGCAATAATTCACACATGGAAGTCGCTACACCGATACTTTGTTGTCCCAAACAAACCGTATACCAGAGACTCCGTTAAAATAGCGACCAAATTAAACGGTTTTATGATTTTATTAAGAAGTTACGCATGGTATCGAGATACACGGTATTTCGGATAAACCGCCGGACCGTGAAATAGTTCGATATTAATGGAAAAAAAGAAATCAATTCCATTGTTTAAAGATATCAAAACACCCGCCGATTCGTACTGTCATTCCGAGCGTATTTTCACCTTTGAGTAAATTTTTAATTTTCAAACATAACGACATCCAAAGCGCAAAGATCGAGATAACGAAATGCCCATACTTCCTACATGCGGTGTTTCCATCGAACACGACTTCCACGTTCTAGCCACGTTTCTAATGAACACAAAAAATTCAAAAAACAAAGGATGAAAACTAAAAATTCATAAAAATGGCATAAGAATGAAATAAAGACAAAAAAAATCGAAAAATAAATGTTCTTCGACCAAAAATTACTAAAAAAATTAATTTATTAAAAATCAGAAAAATTACCAAAAAATCGAAAAAAAAATTTCGAAGTAATACTTTGAAATAATGACAAAAAAAACCTTCCACCTACCATACAATCCCTACTTAGTAATAACCAAACCACAATTACAAATCTCTTAAATTTTCTAAAATCTAGCAAACTCCTTTCCGAAATCTAAAAATTATCCATCCGTGCCTCTGGCCTCTGTTGCAGTATAAGGCACGTAAATGGATAAAAGTAAAGTAAAGTAAAAACTGAAAAATATTCAAATGACTGAAAATCAGTAAAAATATCCAAAAAATTCAAAAATCACCCGATAATGACTAGAAATAATATTTAAAAATATTTTTGATTAAAATGACTAAAAAAAAAATGGAAAAACTGAATTTAAAAAAGCGTTTAAAAAATGTTAAAGGCAGTCAGCAAATGAATATGTAATATTTAAAAAATGCTCACGACTAAAAATCTATGGAAATACTAAAAAACCAAAGAATAACGTAAAAGGCTGAAAAGTAACTAAAAAAAAAGATTCAGAATGACTAAAAATTCATTCAAAATATCAAAAGTCCTAAATCTCGTTGACTCATACAACGACTAAAAATCTATTTGAAAAATAGGAACGAACTAAATCCGGAGAGAGAAAGAAAAATGATCCAATCCCATTGAAACAGTTGGAAAAAGCAGAGCTCCCACGTCCAATAAATCTCTACGAACACACTCGTCGCTTTATTTGGGCGATTGATAAACAAAATAGCGGAATCGCCTATGACCACAGTTACGTCGAACCGTCAAAACCCAACTCGAATTTTCTCCAACCTTGAATCGTGGCCACACGCCACATTATAACGTCACGAGTTCAACACTCTTGACTTTGTCGCCAACGAAACCGTATCAATCGAAATCAACGAGAACTCGAAAGCATACCGAATGACAAAAAAAAAACCAAGACATCGACTCCTTTTCCTCGAGACAAAACGACGCGTCAAGTTCAAGAACCCATCGAGGCGCAATAATTCACACATGGAAGTCGCTACACCGATACTTTGTTGTCCCAAACAAACCGTATACCAGAGACTCCGTTAAAATAGCGACCAAATTAAACGGTTTTATGATTTTATTAAGAAGTTACGCATGGTATCGAGATACACGGTATTTCGGATAAACCGCCGGACCGTGAAATAGTTCGATATTAATGGAAAAAAAGAAATCAATTCCATTGTTTAAAGATATCAAAACACCCGCCGATTCGTACTGTCATTCCGAGCGTATTTTCACCTTTGAGTAAATTTTTAATTTTCAAACATAACGACATCCAAAGCGCAAAGATCGAGATAACGAAATGCCCATACTTCCTACATGCGGTGTTTCCATCGAACACGACTTCCACGTTCTAGCCACGTTTCTTATCATCACCGCACGCAAAAAATTCTAAAAAGTATCGCTCTGTTTGTAAGCGCGAGCCGCGTACTACTAATTATGGTTTTCGTTCGGGCAAAAAAAACGCGCCCAATTGAAGAAAAAAGCTTAACACGTAGTAAGACCATCATTAAGTCTAGGTCGAGAACGCGCGGTTCCACTTAACTAGAACGAGACATTCACCTAAATTCGTCGTCGTCCAGAAAATGATGTGGTTTTCGAGAATGTCGTGTGTGACTGCTCGTAGACCCTTTTTTTCTCATCTTTTTTTTTTCCTTACATTATTTGTTTCTTTTGTCATCGTCAACCTTCGCTCTTCTTTAATTTCGCGAATTATGTTTACTTTCTTCACCTTGTATCGTAAACCTATAAACCTATAATACCTGAATGAAGATTCCATGTCAATACTAATTGACGAGCTAAAATAGATTTTTTCATAAGTAGACTTCTACTTCGATAAATTCATTTTCTAATAGAAAAACCTCACTTCAGCTTATACATGTGCTCCTCGTGAAAAAAGATTATCACAGAGCAACAAGTAGGCATCTATAAAATCCATTTCATCAGCCTCACCAAAGAGCTAATGGTTTATTATCTTTCTCCACCAACATTTACTACTCATATAACGTTTGAGAAGAAAAAGAGGAATAATTTCGAGACTAAAAATCTTACAACTCCAAGAAATCTCTATGATTTGATAATAATTAAAGAAAAAGTTCACTTAGGCTTCTTTATTTTTTTTCTAAAAAAAAGTATCCACTGCGGCATTCTACTAAGGGGTTGCCGACGAATTTCCACTGCATCAGTGGTCAGTCTGTATCCGCGAAAACCACATACGACAAATTATAGCTCACCAATCATCAACTCAAATCTTTATGTTAATAATTGGTATCACTATAAAAATTGATCAAACATGAATAAAATGTAATTTTAATTTAAATATATAAATAAAAATTAGATAAAATGAATCAATATACAAGTTTCGACCACCAATAAAATTGAAAATGAAAGAAAGAAATTTTACAGAAACTTATTCGAGAATTTTCTCGCCATTTTCGATTCAGCCTTTCTTAGGTATGCTCTAGCTCCTACAATGTTGATGATATGCAACGTTCATAGTTACAAATAAGATTTTAATTTCTTAGTTTTTTTCAAAAATGCCAACTGAGCTCCTTCAATGTTGGGATTAGGCAATATTTTATTTCATAATTTCCTCAAAACTTGAACCAACTTCGTGATTACTACAAAGCACATAATTACACGTAAACTAGGACATGTTAATTTTCGTTTTTTTTTTTTTTTTTTTTTTTTTCAAATACCAAGATCATGTTAATTGTAAAATGACTTTAAAAAGAAGCCAAACAATTTTCAGCTCCTAAATTACTGGAAAAATGGCTATAACATTTTGAAATTTCGTTGAAAAATTCAAAAAAAAATTTAATTTTTAGAGATTTTAATTTTTTGGGTGATTATTCACTTGCGTCAAGGTAAAAAAAATTATGAAATTTTTACAACTTTCAAAGGTTTAATTTTAATTTTTTTTTTTGGCTTTTGTATGTTTTTACTTATTCTTTGATTTTTTAGGTTTCGATTGAGATTTATGTGATAATTTGAAATTCAGGATTGACATACAAGATATTTCAACTCTGTGGAAACCAAACAAAAATAACCTCTAATCTTCATCTTTGAAGGGTATTCCAAAATATCACACAGGTGAAAGAAAAGCGTTAAAAAATAATTAAGTCAGTACATAAATCCAAAAACAATTGATAAAATTTAAATTATTTCAACACGAATAGTATCCCGTAATATTGATAAAAATTTGTTTTTTACATTAAATTGTACGCATTTCCACCAAATTTTCAGCCAAAAAATTGAAAAGCCCTTGAAAAATGGAAAATTTCAAGGTGAATCTCATTAGAAAAAAAAAAAGAATCAAAACTAAAAAATTTTAAAACTTTAACATTTTGGAGACTGAAACTTTTTCGTCTTTTTTCAAGGTCATTTCACAGCAATTTTCGGTACAACCGCTACACTAGGGATAAAAAATGAAAATTGGCTCATTTTAAATACCCATCTCCAAAATCCTCTCACGCATTACTTCTAAAAATATCAAGTTACTGATTCAGCTTTAAATATTTTCAATGTAAAAGAAATAACAAAAACCAGTTTTTCATGCCTTAAAAATAGAGAAAAAAAGTTTTTGAAAAAAAAATCAAAATAATAAATTTATTTTTAAAATTAAAATTTTTTTCATTATTATTTCTATTTTAGAAGGTAAAGTTGTGGAATATCCTTGTATAGATAAATATTAACTCTTGATTATTTTATTTTTTTATCAGTTTTGTTATTAATTTTAAAATTTATTTTCAGCATTAAATTTTTTTTATTACTTATATTTTTTAAGCTAAAATTGTAGAATATCCTTATATAAATGTTGATTTTTGATTAATTTCATTTTTTTTATTAGTAATTTTTCATCAAAATATGCTCTAAATTCTCAAATATGCCTAAATGCGTCGTTCAAAAGATCTAACTTAATCATTAAGCGATTAAGTTCCTTGTAATTAATCTCAAACGTCCACGATGCCGATTGAAACTAAATAAAATGACTGAAAAAGAAACATACAATAATAAGTGTATCAAAACGTGCGATATTTTAAGCTGATTCACATTCAGAGACTGATATAAATCCGATTTGCAGAAGCAGAAAATATTCTATGAAAAACTGTTGTTGTTGATTTTCACTGTCAACAAATAAAAAACAAAAATAAACCCTATAAGACCGAACTGGATGAAATATTCTCAAACATGAGGCGATAATCGTGAAAATATGCATTTTTAAGCTTCTAAGGTCAAATATGTCTAATTACTAGCCATTTTATGAATTATATAGATATAGTGGGCATTCTCTGGAGGAGGGGTGCTTTCGATTTAATGATAACGAAATGGTTGTGCGCGCAGCATGGGCTTAATTTAAGCTATTTCATGTTCAACGAGGAAAATATACTCGATTTTCAGCTCGCAAAGCTTCTTAAAATATCACATATTTACTTTAAAATAACTTCACATAGATTTTTTAGCTTCAAAAACTCAAATTTTAGCAACATCTCAAACATCTGTGGAACAAAAAAAATCGAGCATATGTTGCCTTCTGAGGGAGAAAAAGCTTAAACTAACCATTGTCGTTCATTTTTTAAAATAACTAAAATCGGTGCTTTTTGAAAAAAAAAATTTATAAATGTTAGAGAAAAATTGGGCGTCTAAAATTTTTTTCAGTCTGAAGACAACAAAATACCACTTTGTAAGATGAAAAAACTTTAATTGCTTGAAAATTCGTTATTATGAAAATTTCACAATTAAAAACCTTTAATTTCATTTCAGGATGGATAGGTTTGAAAGTTGAGTTAACGAGCTAAAACATTCATGAGTTTAGTTTGAGGTAATTTAACAACTATTGTGACTATTCTCCTTCATTTTTTGAAAAAAAAAAATTACTTTATATCCTAATATTCCTAATAGGGACTAACAGAAAAAATTTTAAAAACATAAAAAAATGTCCTATTAAAATGGAAATGTCTATTTTTATTTTTATTTATATATTAATCAACTTTTTCATTATTAATATTATACACGAAATTAATTTAATTTTTTTAAATCAATTAATATTTATAAACTAATTAAATAAATTAACTTGATATTTATTATAATAAATTTTATTATTAGTTTTCCTCCTTGTATTTTATTTATTTGTATTACAGTTACGTTACTTATTTTAATGAAGAATAATATACTTAAAAAAAAAACATACACATTATTCATTATTTAATCAATAAAAAAAATAAATAATAATTCAATTTTTAAGAAAATAATACGAGTAGCTTAGTTTTTTTTCTATATTTTTTTTCATTTTTTTTTTTTTTTTTTTTTTTTTATTAAAAATTCAGTTAAAAGTCATAAAGATAAAAAATAGCATTCAAGAGGAATAATATGCAAAAAATTAATATTTTTATGTTTTATTTAATTTCAGATGACTATCGTCGTCACTCAATCAAATCACCGAGTCATAACTAATAGTCTAAATTTCCTTACAATTAAATTCATCACCTCTTCCACATTTTTAGAACTCCTGAAGGCTTAGAAAAATACGTCAAAAAACCCACTCGAAAATGCACACAATAAGAATACAATTAAAATCACACTCCACTCATTCGTATGATCGAAAACTCCATTCATTACAAATGGAGAAACCAGTCAATAAAGATGACGAAATTATTGCATATCGTTTCGCCGCAAATACGACACACATGTACTGCTAATAACGTTGTAATACGTTACACCGCGCCATTACCTTCCTATGTCGCAGATTTTCGCGAATTCTTCTCATCATGTTTTCAACGTATTGGAAAACAAGGTAATAATAATTTAATTCGAAAGTTCTGATTTTTCACTCATCCTGATAAAACTCTGTGTCACCGAGAATTAAAGGAATTACCACAGCCGCAGCTCTGCTAAGTACTAAATCGGCGAAGGAGAAAAAAAATCGATCTCGATAATTCCTGTACTCTTTTTAAACATCGATAATCATCGACGTCTTCATCTCTGACATCAATGCGAACGCATCCCGTTATACCGTTTAGAAAGGGATTAATGGCGAATCGCGACCGTGTTCTCGTTTCCGCGCGGATTTTCCTCCATCTACGCTCCTCTTGCCTAGTTCCTAAATATCGAGTATCTCGTAACAACTAATCGTATTATAGGTAAAATGGACTTACCTTAATTTACTTATTCTGAAATGCATTTTTATCAGATACTCCGGTAGGTGGTGAAATGTAAACGATAGATAGGCGAAAAACGCGAATACAAGTCCAACTATCAAAGTCCAGCGAACACGATGGCTAACATTAATTCACAACTCATTCGTAACTAATAATCGCGAAAATAAAAGACAGATTATGGTGCGAAAAAGCCAACGAACGGATAAAACGATTAACGATGTCACGAGTTCATCTGTTACGAAATAAAAAATTGAGGAAAATTGAAAAATTAATCGGCACCGATGGTGGTGAAAAATTCGAATCGCGACGACCTATATTTCGCAGAGAGAGAAAAAAATCACTTAAACGCGATCAAACGTATACGTCGAATCGTACATCACTTTGAGAAGAGAGCAAAATGGAAATACACACTGGTCGGACGGAAACGTAAGAAAAACGCCAACAACCGATAGAGTTTCCCGAGACGGCGATACCGAGGAACTTGTTGCGAACAAACGACACGTTTTTCTTCGATACCGGATCGCTGGACGAAGATGGAAGAGAGTTGGAAGAAAGGAAGAAACGCGCGATAGTCGTAAGAGGACTAGGTAAAATGCGCGAAGCGTCGTCGAATCTGCCAACAGTATTTTCCCGAGACGCGCGGTAAACCCGTAAACTCGACGCTTCCAACACCCGCGCACCGTGCCGCCGAAACTATACGCACGCACACTAGCTCACGGAGAGAACGGAGCCGCGTAACCGAAAAAGTAGGAAAAAGACGCGTTCGCAGAAGACGCTAAAACCATGACCATGACGATTACGTCAACAATAGAACAGCTCGTTCTTTTGTTCGCCGCATAAACCGGGTACGGTAGGTTCGCCAATCGTATAATTCGGCTGGTAATCGAAAGCCAATCAGATACTGGGGAAATTGTTTCCCGCGCGCCAATACTTGGCAGATCTTCTCGGACGTGGCGCAGCAACATCTTTCTCCGCTTCGATGGCCAAGGAGAGCATCGCGTCGCACCACCGTGCAGTATTCGCTATATACCCCGGCCCCGCGGTTAACGCGATCGTACGGTCGTAGCCAGATGCTGAGTCGCCGTTCGAGCTGATCGGTCGAGTCACGACGGATCCCTTATGTTTGTCGTACCGAGTACGTGAAATTTACTCGTCATACGTGTAAGATAAATAGCCGACGAGGTATTCACGTACATGTGGCGTAGCGGTGCACGTTCCGAGTCTACGTATGTTTCGTAATGGCATTCTATTCGAGTGCGCATTCTTCGTAATATTACATTTTGTTGACTTCTTGTTTCGCGAATAGAGATGTAATATCGATGGTTAGTTATTGTTTGTCTGGACGAAGCGAAATTATCTCGTACATATGTCTCCTCACTTCAATACCTATTCAGTTTTTCACCTCTCAGTTCACTTAATAGTCAAACACATCGAGTACCGAGTCTGCAACCCTTACCCCCCACTTATCCCTTCCAGCACAACCTAACATGAAGTTATAAGATTAATGCGGTACTTCTCGACCACAACAACCACATGATCCCAATATTTATCAAATTTCAACTATTTGAGACTGCTCAAGCCTACTATAAATTTTGACTATGCGCCATTTTGGATCCAAAATGACCTAAATTCAAGAGGTCATATTCGGGCCAAAAACTTACCCCATATACGAGGTTCGACTTCCCTAGGTCAATGAAAAGATATTTATATGATTCATGAATTTTCTTGACCAGATTTCTACTCTAGAAGTCGTTTTTAGATGAGTTTTTAACCTAAGATCGACAGCTATTACAGGCTACTTGATTAAGGAAGGGAGAGTAGGAGGGGGTGCAGTCTTAAAATCTATGCGTTTCAAACCATTTGTAATCATCTAACAAATGTCCAACTTTTTGGTATACCGAACGACCGACTGAACCTCATACAAGCAAAGCGCTGAATTCCCTGCACTAAAATATGAGCAGTGATGTAAGACGATTGATCTTTAAAAAGGGTATAATTTTTTCTTATTCACTCGATTATGTGCAAAATGAATGATTGAAATTTTTTACTGTTAGAAATATTACAAAATGAAGAAATGAAAATTTTAATCATAATTCCTATTGGTCATGGGAACTTTTTTTTTCAAAAAAGGGAATTTGGCGCTTCGCATGTATAAGGTTTGATAGGACGCACGGTATATATCTACATAATTTTCCCAAGCGTAACGAGGCGGGTATTTATGAAATTCATTCGAAACTTGGTGAAAGATTCTTCTTGAAAATGCGAAAAATAAGCTTTTTTGTTTTTTCGATATATCTCAAAATGGCGGATCACTCAAATTTCGAGCGGATCTGAAAAAGAGGCTAATAGCTCAAATTTCAGGTTTTTAATTTCATATGATAGAGTGAGTCATGGATACCAATATATCCAAATATTAGCTTCTTAAACGCATTTGGAGGGGAGTTAGAGCAAGAATAGCTTTTTGAGGAAGTTTCAAGTCACTAAATTTCTCGAATATTCCATATCTCGTCACCAAATCAACCTAAAAAGGTTAAACTTCGTATGCAAGGTTAGTTGGTGACCAGAATACGATCTTTTGAATTCAGGTCAAAATGGATCCAAAATGGCGGATTATAAAAATTTGAGTAGAGCTTGGAAAGGCTCAAATTGATAAAAATGTAATTAATATGAGCTCATATGTATATTGGGCATAAGAAGTATATTATATTCCGAATTCACTTTCATCCATAATATTGGAAAGGAAAAGGAGGGGGTTATTGATTTCAAAATGAGGTGGTGGTAGAGGAAAGGTAGAAGATTATTTACCGAGGTGTCATATGATACAATGAGCTCAAGTGACAAACCTATTCTGATTTTTCTTCCCAAATGAATTTTGAGAGGAGTTACAGCGAAAGAGGTTTTGGAGGGGAAATCGTCACAGGAAATTTCATAAATCTTCCATATCTCCTCACCAAACTAACCTAGAAAGGTCAAATTTTTTATTTAGGGCCAGTTGATGACAAGAATATGGTCTCTTAAATTTGGATCAAAATGGATTCAAAATAACGGGTCGTAAAAATTTGGCTGAACAAGCCCCAGTTAAGAACTTAGCTCCAGTAATGCGTCATGGTAGCTTACGTTTTTTGCTTTAAATTCAGACCGAATTCACTTGAGAAGCTAAATTTCGAATATTTAGTAGTTTTGGCCTAATTTGTCCATCAATTCAAGCGTTTATATTCAAGTCCACAAAATAAAATAGCTGAGATGTTCAGGCAATCAGCCTCTTCGATGCGAGTACTTAGACTTATCTATCATAATGCTTCGATTTATGCGGCTAAAATATGCTCCATCGGTGGTCTACACAGTTCGTGAATTCATTGTACAATGAGAAAGAAGTTTTGTTTCAGGAACTGAATTATACCACCATCGAAGCATACTGTCTTGGCATAATGAACTATAAAAAAAAATTGTTCTCTCCTTTCATACTCCGTGAAATACAAACATATGCAACCATTATAACGTATGCAGGTGCCTTCCTTTCAAATACGTTAAGCGTTGGATTATTAAACGCTATATAATGCGGCACGTTCTAAGTTTATTTGGAGAGGAGTTGGACCAAAATGCAGATTTTTGAAGAAATTTTGAGTCATGAAATTTCCTGAATTCTCCATATCTCCTCACCAAATCAACATAGGAAGGTCAAATTTTGTATGTGAGGTTAGCATGGAGACTAGAATTGAAACACTTGAATTCAAGTCAAAATTGATTCAAAATGGCGAAACTTGAAAATTTGAGTAAGGCTTGAGGAGCCTCAAATAGTTTCAATTTAATAAATTTGGATGCGTATGAATTGTGGAATGCCAAATACATCTTCATACATGAATTTTGGGAGGGAGGGAGGTAGATTATTATGTTCAAAAGAAGCGAGGGTGAACAAAGAGTCGAAAATTTCTGACTGTAGTATCATATGATGAAATAAGCACAAGTAACTAATTCACTTTTCAGGCCGATAACCCCCATCATCCCCGTGAAGGTGAATTTGAAATATAGTACACTTTTTATCTTCAATATTTGTATTAGTTCACATTCATTACATTTTCACTCATTTGAGGCTCCTTAAGCTCTATTCAAATTTTGATAATCCGCCATTTTGGATCCATTTTGACTCAAATTCGAAAGGTCATATTCTGGTCACCAACTAACGATACATACATAGTTTTATCTTTCTAGGTTAATTTGGTTACGAGATATTGAATATTCAAGAAATTTAACTACTCAAAACTTCCTCAAAAAGCTTTTTCTTGCTTTAACTCCTCTTTAAATGCACTTAGAAAGCTAAAATTTGGATACGTTGGTATCCGTGACTTACTCTATCATATGAAATCAAAAACCAAAAATTTGAGCAATTTGCTTCTTCTTCAGCCCCCCTCTAAATTTGAGTGATCCGCCATTTTGAAATTTATCGAAAAAACAAAAAAAGCTTCCGTGCGCATTTTTAAGAAGAGTCTCTCACCAAATTCTGAGCGAATTTTATGAATACCCGTCGGCGCTGCGCATGGGGCACAATAAACAAAATTTCCTCAAAAACCGGTTTTTGCTCTAACACCCTTCAAAATGCACTTAGGAAGCTGAAATTTAGATATGTTGGTGTCCATGACTTACTTTCTCACATAAGATCAAAAACCAACAATTTAAGCTTATTTGTCTCTTCTCCAGCCATCCTCAAAATTTGAGTGATCCGCCATTTTGAGTACATTTACAATAACAAATAAATAACTTTACCGCATTTCAAGAAGAGTATCTCACCAAATTTTGAGCGAATTTCATCAATACTTCTGAAAAATAGAAATGTCAAAATTTAGACATTTGTCAGATGATTACAAATGGTCTGAAATGCAAAGATTTGAAGACCCCACTCTTCTCCGACCTTCTATTCCCAACTCAGGTAATCTGTAATAGCTACACTGAAAAAAATTAGAAAAATTGTACAGTACTGAATACCTTCAGTTCAGGAGTGAAATAGGTGGAACGTAATTACTATGCCGAAATGTATGTATTTCCAAAATTTCAGGACTCAATAAATCACCTGCGTTTTTCATTCCTGACTTATGTATTAATAATCCCATTGAGTTCGGGACTCAGTGCATCATATTAAGTACTGATTCATGATTAATATGCTGATCTCTTGTTAATTCAAAAATGAATCAATTTCTGTACAGCATGTCACAAAATTACTGTATTTTTACAGGATTCATTACCGTATTATTTTCTATTTGTTACAGAGAAGTACAGTAATGAATGCTATTTATGAAGATTCAAGTACATTATTTATTAATCAGTACTATGTATAAAGTACTCACGTCAGTACTGAAAAGTTCAGAATTTCATACACTTCTGCACAGTATTAGATTCGACATTAATCATTACCTCAAATTCACAGTATTAAGTACTTCATTCCTTTTTTCATTTGTCTCAGTGTATCCTTTTCAAATTAAAAACTCAACTAAAAATTCAGCTCTAGTAATGTGGCATAGTTGCTTACTTTTTTCAATGTACACTTACACCCACATATATAGGTAGTAAATGGAGAAACGACTCAGAGTTCAAATTGTCTCTTTCGCTTGGACCTCTCCTACCGCACTCCTCCCCGATCGAGAAATTCTTCCTAAATTTCAATCGTAATTCAACACCTAAAAAAAAAAAACACAAATCGATAGCAACAAATAACGATTCGATGACGTCACGATTTAAATTCTTTCAATTAAAATTCTATCTTATCGGATCGGCCCAGATTCATAATAACACCACAACTCATCGACGCACTACGATAAATATTTAAAAAGTTTCTTTGATTCGCTTCCTCTTCGCTATCAAGGTACAACAGAGGTTTAGTCATAACTAGAGAACACGTTTGCTCGCAGTTCATCAGCAATACCGATAGGAGATAGAATATACCTCGCAAATTGTAACTTCATTCATATCATTAAAGATGTAACCAAAATACCTTTGCGTTCTACCTACTATCACATGAAATATGAAATCTTACGCGAATTTATTCGGTATCATTTTATTCATATTGTTGAATAAGGTAATATTATTCTCGCGTACAATCTCGTTAAGTACATGTGGCTTAATTAACCATTGGTTTTTTCAGGCACAAAACTATTACATTATATACGATGGCGAACCCGTTTTACCAAGTCTTGATTGCCAAGACTTCGAACAGCTATTACTCACCAGCACAGTATTCGTCGACAAAACTTTACTAATAGAAGAATTCCTAAATAGCACAAACTGCACGCAAACGCAGATCATAGTACGTCCACCAGGATGGGGTAAGACGTTGAACATGGACATGATGAGGAGATACTTCGAAATACAACTCGACCACAATGGATACCCTCGACCACACGTTAATCCAAACAAGAAGCTATTTTTCGGAGGTAAAGTAGAGTACGAAGGACGTCGCAAGAGATTCAACGTCCTCAAAATATCCGCCAATAAAAAGCTCGCCCAACAATACCTAGGTAAGCATCCAGTTATCGTACTTAAGCTTGGAAAGGTACATGGTCAAACATATCGGGACATGTTTGACGACTGGTTCGCGCCAAAAATACGACATCTTTTTCACAACGAATATGGGTTTTTACGAAAATATACTGAAGACGATAATCCTTTTGTTTCGGTATCGTTAAAGGAACGTTTGAAAAGATATTACGCTGAGGAGCCACTCGACATTGATGATTTAGAAATGAGCTTGAACACGTTGGTACGTGCATTATACCATCATCTCAATGGTACCACCGTATTCGTATTCATAGACCAATTCGATGATCCATTTGTCTACAGTTACGAGCATTTCGAGTTGGAAGAGCACTACAAGTTTTACGCCATAATAATGAACTTCTTTTGGAACACCTTCGAGCTTATCGAGTCTCGAAGCTGCATAGAGAAGGGATTACTGACCGGAGTATTTCCCATGATTTTGAACACAAACGACACGGATCTAGACGACCCTAGCATTTACACCATCATGAACGTGGATGTGCACTCGATGATGGAGAAACCTGAGAAGTACTCTCCGTACTATGGATTTTACGAAAACGAGGTTAAACTAATGATGCGCAAAACCCAAAGCACAGTACCTCATCATTTATTGAAAAAATGGTACAACGGTTTCAACTACACCAAACACTACGTCTACAATCCCATATCCACCAACGAATGCTTACGTAGAAACAAACTGGATATATACTGGTACAATTTCACCAGACTAAGCGTCGTCACCAAAACCGCCAACGCCTTCACCATACAACTAATGCTGCTAATGATAGTTCAAGGGAAATTCACGACCAGCGTCTACACCTTCCTCAATTACGACGATTTTAGTCGCGAGCATGGTAAAGTGAGCACCATGCTGCACGCCGGGTTATTCAGCGTTGTCGAAAATGAACGTCTAGAGTTCGCTGATTGCGGCACCGAGACCCTAATGCTACCAAACATCGAGACACAGCTTATCCTGCAACGTTACACGGTCACCTGGACTTGTATGATGTATAAACTAGACGAATCGTTGTTATATTCATTGCTAAAAAAATTTCGTCAACCTTTCACCGAAGCTATGTTGCACTTTCAAGAAAACGAATTCATTAGACTGGTGCAAGATTTCCTCGAATCTTTTCCAGTATCATTTACGCACAGGAAAGAAGCGCAGCAATTTTACATTTGGGTATTACTGTACTTGTTCGTCTGCGACGATCGATCCGGTCACATGATCAAACGTTATAAGTACGATTTCGACTACGCCGCTGGTCCCAAAGCGTCTGAAACGGCTATCGTGCAAGCTCCCCTTAGACTGAATAAATCGGCAATATTGTTGGTACGAACTGAAGACTATTGGCACCCTTATGAGCTCATTATAGAGCTTAAGTTTTTGTTCAATTATATTAAAACGCTGGCCGTATACGAAATAGTATTTTATGGCAAAAATAAGGCGAAAGTTATGTGCCATTTGGAGCAACAGAGAAGACGTAATGATGGTAAAATGAGATGGTCAAATCTCACCTTACTGAGCACTACTAATCTTACGATAGTTCGAACGAGAGTATCGGCCACTGCTCGAACCGTCACTGTTCCTACATCGAAGCCAAGTACGGAGTCAACAATAACCGAGGAGTTGAGAACAACGATCGAAGATTCGAGTAACATGGGTAAGTGCGAAAGTTGACTTGGAAATATTATTTTACAAGATGAGAGGAAAAAAGGGGGCAGATTACTGCAGGCTCAGTTTTTCGTCATACACAGAAGAGTAAGAATTATAAAATTTTTATTTAAAATATTTTTAGAACAAAAAACCTCAAAATAACAACTTAAGTGTAGAAATATGGAAAAAACAAATAAAAAAGGGGAAAATGAATCGAGCATGTGCATATCTAAGCATTAAGAAAAAACACGATCGTTCAGATGAGTGAGTTGTGAGCATGAATTTTTTTCTACGTCTTCAACAAAAAAATTTTTCTAACAAAATTTTTGTTTTTTTTTCAACTTCGGGGATTTTTTTTTTTGAAAATTATTTTTTAATCAATTTACTCATTTTTTAATACCATTTAATTTGGGATTTTTTTTAACAATTTTTCATTGCATATTTTTTTTTCATTTTTGAACTCATAATTCTATTTTTCAACAATTCTTGATTTTCAGATTAATTATTTTTTTCTACGTTCTTACATCTTTTGAGACTTCCTCAATTTCTGGGAAGATTTAATTTTTAAATAATTTTCTATCAAACAGTTTCATTTTTAATTTTTTTGTAATTTTTTGTAATTTTTTTTTTACAGAAAATATTTTTTAAAAAAAACAACTAGCTGAATTCAATAAACGCACACAAAATATGTAAACACACAAAAAAGATTTATTGAAAAAAATTGTTTGCACGATAAAATAGAAGTAAGACAACGAGTTTGAGAAATAATCACGTTTCGAAAAATGAACACACACTCCATAAACAACACGTGATGACAGTCAGACAAAGATTACTCCAACAGCTCCATACTTTGATCTCAGATAACTTGGCTTAGCCATCTCCCCACACAATGAGAAGTCACTGGTCAAGCCTCGCTCCACAGATTCAAAAAGATGGAACCTTCGCTTCTTTTTTTAGCCATTTATATTTTAAATTTTGGAAATTTTTAGCTGAGTTTTCAACATTAAAAACGGCTATTGCAGCCTCTTTGATTTAGAAGGGGGGAGGGGGAAGTCTTCAAATCTTTGCGTTTCTAGCATTCGTAATAATTTGAAAATGTACAACTTTTTGGTGTGAACATATATTTTTCCCCCATGCGTAGCGACGACGCGTATTCATGAACTTTGCTTCAAACTATGTGAGACACTCTACTTAAAAATGTAAAAAAATGAATTTTTCGAAATATTTCGATACACTTCAAAATGGCGGATCACTCTAATTTCAAGCGAGGCTGGAGGAGGAGGAAATAGCTCAAATTTTTTGTTTTTGATCTCATATGAAAGAGCGAATCACTGATACTAACATATCAAAATTTCAGCTTCCTAAGTTGATCTGGAGGGGAGTTGGAGCAAAAACAGTTTTTGAGAGACTTTTGGGTCATGGAATTTTTTGAATCCTCCATATCTGCACAACAAATCAAACTAGAAAGGTCAAACTTTGTGTGTGGAGTTAGTTGGTGACCAGAATATAACTTCTTGAATTTAGGTCAAAATGGATCTAAACTGGTGAATTATCAAAATTTGAGTAAAGCTTGAGGAGCCTCAAATTGGTAAAAGTGTAAATAATATGAACTCATACAAATATTGGGAATAAGAAACATACCATATCCCGAATTCATCATCACGCATGACAATGGAGCGGAGAAGAAGGGGATAAGGAGGGGATTTTGACCTCAAAATGTGATGGGAGGCTGCTTACTTTTTTTTATTACTTTTATTTGGACTATTCAAAAAATTTTTGAATAATTTTTTCATCACACATATCATTCAATTTTGTTGTTTTTTTTTTCAATTTTTCATTCGTTGCTTCTTCACTTGAAAAAACAAACATTATTCAATTTTCGAGTTCACTATTTTTTTTTTTTTTTTTTTTTTGATTTTTTCCCGATCTTTTTCTTTAATTGTCTAATTTTCCTTCAGTTTTGTATTATTTGCCATTGAATAATTTTTCATTTCTATTTTTTTTTTTTTTTTTTATACATATATAATTTTAATGACTTTTCAATAATTTTCGCATTTTTGGATATTATTACTCAATTTTCAAAATTTTCAATTTTTTTTTCAAACTGTATTTTAATGTACTTTTTTTTTGAAAATTTGTCAATTTTTGAATCATTTTTTATGCTTTGTTGTCTTTTTTTTTTTAATATTTTTTCATTTTTTAAATTCGTCTTCTTCTAGTAATTATTCATTTCCATATTAGAATTTTCAACTTTCTTTCACTTGAGATCATTATTTTATTGTATATTTCTTCATTTTGAGATTTTTCATTTTTCAACAATTTTCAATTTTAGTTTATTTTTTTTGACATTTTTTTGATCATTGAAAATCCTCCACTCGACCGCCTTATACCCACTCCTGTAACTCTACTTAAGCACGCCTCTAGCCCGGTGCCGTACATTGCGTCAATTGATAAGGGAGAAAAAATTCTTTTTCAATTTTGGATTTTTTTCTTTACTTTTAAATAATTTTAAATTTAATAATTTTTTTATTCATAAAGAAATATTAATTTATTTTTTCACTTTTTCCTCGAGGATTCTTGTCGTTACTTTTTATTTGAAAAACCAATCGATTCTTCAAGAGAAGAAATGCAGGATAGCACAAAAGTCTGAATCAAATTCCGCTCCAATGAGAAATCTTGCAAAGCTTATGGAGCAATGGTGCGAATTTTTAGTTTTCTTAGCGAGCATAACATGCCTATAGCTAAAACAAATAGTCCAAAGATTTCGTCATTCAACATCCAAACAACCAACATACCGGACAACCCAGACGAATTAAAAAAAAACCTACCCTTCATACACAAAATAAAATATAAAAACCAAATATAAATTAAACTCTCTACACTGGGCGTAACAATCCTGGCAATTATACACACCCAGTATAATAAAAAGGAAAAAAAAAGAGCCCAAAAAAGGCGAAATTCCGATAAATAGAGCTCAGACTTTATAGCAAAGCAGGCAGGAAGCAAAGAGCCAATTTATGAACCTTTCAAAAGCCACGAATAAAATAAGGGTAAAACTAATCAAGATTCTTTTTTAGGCCACGTAACAGGTCTTGTTTAAACTAAAAACTCGACTAAAAATATTTATTTCAACATAAATAAAATTAAGGTCATCGTAAAGCTAATATAAACTATACAATAATCTTAGCACGGTACCTTATATGTACAGTTGTACACAATATTTTTTATTTTGTAGACGACTACACTACTCCATTCACAGTGACTAATAATGATAAGAAAGATATCGTCGATGTAAAAGAAGACGAACCTGTGAAGAAAACAAGAACTGTTTTCAAATGGTATCAATTACGAATGTTGGAACAGGCTTACAATTTAACCCAACATCCCAATAAATACGTCGTGAAGGATTTAAGCAATAAATTAAATATCACGGAGAAAGTAATCAAGGTAGGTATCAATACAGAGTTAACAATACTTACTAAAATGAAAAAAGGTGAGAGCTGGTTAATATCTGAAACTGGTGCTGGAACCTTACTATAGGCTTCATGTATAACAACTTTTTGGCAAGGAAGTTTGCAAGTAGGTAGACCCATAAAAGGTGTATTATTATACTACTAGGTTGAAGCTTCTCAACCCCACGAGTCAAATGAAAAGACTGCATGACATTTAAAATGTTATTTTTGTTATAGACATGGTTCTATCATGAGAGAAAAAGAAGAAAACAACCATAATGAAAACATGGAAAACAAATGGCTAAAAGTAACGATAAGTTGACCATATAGAATACATTCAAGAACCATCTGCTGGCCCTCCGATGTTTTTCCTTACGGAGGAAAATTTTCCAAACCTAAAATAAGGTCGACCATTCGATGGAATTGGCGAAGATGAAACTCGTTCGAAAAAATCCATCTTCGCCATAGCTCTTCACATGGAACCACTCGTATCAAAATACAATACCGCTATTCGTACATACCTACGAGATTATATCAATAATAGTGCATCGAAAGGTTGCGCCGGGAAAAAAAATTGTATTATAACCGAATCGCACGAATAACTATGTTCTTTTTTGTATATTTTTTGTTCGCCTCGGTATACGCAGCTGGCGAAGAATCACGGCGATATGCAAATCCCCCTGCATCTGGAATACGTCAATGACACAAACGCGTACAGAAATTATTCTTTCCGAATGACTCAGCGTAAAATGAGCGATTCGATCTCGCAACACCCATGGCGACGCCATGGTCCGCGCGTTTCAAAACGTAAACAGTTAATGTAAAGTTTCAAAAGGCCATTACTCCGCAAAAAATTAACATTTTTTAAAAAACGAAATGTTTTCTTATAATCGGCGTGAAAACACGTTTAAATTGATACCTACGCGACATTGTACTCGATGTTTTTTTTCTCCACTATTCCCATTTCCTCTTAGTCGTTCTGCGACTTCCTCTTTCCAATTTGATCGTTTGGCATTTCGTTTCGATTGAAAAGTAACATCGACGAGATGAAAGTGGACACGCGGCGACCTATACGTGTTCGTGCGTTACGTCCGATTTTGGCTCGTCGCGCCATCGTATTCGAAATAAGGTCTCTAACCCGATCCTCGATCATCTGTGTACTATGCATATGTGCACATGGTTACGCTATTTCGTTCGAAACATTGAATTAGGTTACTCTGTGGTACATCTCGTATGTCGGAAATTAACCTATCTAGTATGCGCACACAGGTACACGCTTATCGACCGTTAGAAGATAATTTTTATTTAATATATTTAGGTTGATGTTGACATGTGTACTATACTCGCCAAAACGGGAAACCGTTGTATTCGTGATCTGATTCGATTACCATCGCATACGGTACGACAATTAGTCAACTCGACGACATCGTCGCCATCGCAGACTACCCAGTACGTTTTCAAAATTACAACGAAATTAGAACGAAGGCCTAACGGGTCCGATGGATGACTGAATAACTCGGTAAAATGGATAATACCTTAATACGATATTTTATCTGATTTCCAAAAATACCAAGTTCAGCATTGTCAGAGGTCAGAGCAAGGAGATGAATATACACGTAAATAGTAAAGGATACCTATCACCGAAATGTAATCGAATATTGTAATTACATTGATATCTTTTAGGAAAATTATATTTTTAAATTATTAAATAATAATAAAAATAATTTATAGGTATATTAAATAATAAAATATTGAAATAATTCGTTCGCAGATTTTTTTTCAAAATCATACAAAATTTTTTTGAATTTTACAAATTTTTAAAGTCCTCTAGCTTAAATTTCAATTACATAGGTAGTGAGAATATTCGAGTTTCATGACCTCAACATGACAAAATATGATTATCAAAGCACTCCTGTGATTCCAAGAGTATGCCACCAATAAGACATTGAAGTAGATAAGATAACAATAGATGAAAAAGCATAGGTGAATAAGGAAGAGGAATGTTCCTCAGAACAATTTCGTGCTAATATTAGGTTACACGGAAATGCCGAAATCACGCATTTTCATACAGAAACTTTGTATTGAGATGATTGAGAATAATAATTTTTATATGAACATTTTTTTAAATTTTCAATACCAAACATTGAATTTAAAATTTATCAAAAATTCAAAAAAATTTGAATTTCAAAAAAAAAAAAAAAAAAAATAGAAAAAAAAGATACTCGAAGATTTTTTCAAATTATAAAAAAATTTGACTTTTTTCAACTTTAATCTAACAAAACTATGTTTATATTTGAAAACTGTATTTCTTTACTTTACTTTTTTCCATTAACGTGTCATATGCTGCAACATAGGCCAGAGGCACGGACGGAAGGGGGGGGGATTAAATTTGGTGTAGAAGGTCTGTAGATTGCAGGAATTTGAATAGATTAGCTATTGTGGAAGGATTATTGCTTAGAAGAATGTTTAATGATGGGGGGAGATCATAGGTGATGCGATGTTGTTGGAATTTTGGACAATCTATGAGAATATGTTTAATGGTGTTGGGGCTGGAACAAACGAGACAGGAAGGTTGTGGTGTTTTGTTTAGAAGGTAGGAGTGAGTGAGTTTAGTATAGCCTATGCGCAAGCGGCACAGTGCAATTTCTTCTCGTCTGTTGGAGCGGAATGCGGTGGAAGAGGGTTCTGTGGTTGGCTTAATTGATTTGAGTTTATTTTCGGTTGATGTTTTTACCCATATGTGGGAGCATTGAAAATTGAGAAGATGTTTAAAGAACGTTTTGAAATCAGCAGAGGAGGCAGATTCGTTTGGAGTAGGTAGTAAAGTTGCGGCTGGTTTAGAAACGAGGTCAGCTTTTTCGTTACTAGCGATACCTTTGTGACTGGGGATCCAAGCAAAGACTACTTGCAGAGGAGGGAAGGTAACAAGAAGGGAAATTATTTCCTTAGCTAGTGGATGCTGTCCGTGATCAAGGGTTTAAGTAAGAAATTGAGGGCACACAGCGAGTCAGAGAGGATGATTGCTCTACTCTTCAGATCGGGAACTTGTATACCTAATTTCATAGCATACAGTTCGGCTGAGAGGATGGGATATGAATTTGGTAGCGAGTAACGTATGCCATTGAATCTGTTGCAAACGACAGTGCAGCCAACATATGAATCAAATTTTGAGCCGTCTGTGAATATGTTAACGTAGTCCTGGTATTTTGATGTCATTTCAAGAAAAGCTCCCCGAAATATTTCATCCGTGGCGAATTTTCCGGTCTGAAGGATAGAGAGATCTACTTCAGCTTCAAACTCAGACCAGGGTGGAAGAACCGAGGGTGACCATTTAAATAAAGGTGGTAGGTAGTTGCTCATCGATTGTAGTGTCGTCGTTGCATAGTGGAGAAAATGGAATTTCTTCACGTGACTAGGCTCGTGGAAAAGTAGAGTATAGGCTGGTGTGTTTGGTGATGAAGCCAGATGAGTGAGCAGATCACTAATCAGACGTTTTCGGCGTAGATTCAGTGACCACTCGCCGCTTTCATACACTTTACATCTTTACAAAAATTTATTTTTACTTTCAATAAAATTTTGAACATTTTTTTCTCTTTACTGCTATATTTTTCCAAATAAATATATATGAAAATGCAACTCTTCTTCAAAAAGAAAATAATAATTACTATGAAAATAGCATTATTCTTTCAAGTGTTAATACGCATTGAAATAAAAAACGACGTTAAAAAAATTTTCAATTTCGATTAAATAATTTGTTTTCAATTTGAAGAGGACGTCTATATTTATGAATACTGAAAAATTTTTGTTAAAAAAAATCAAGTATATAATAGGTATCTTGAATACATTATTAGAAATTTTCTAAACTTCGGAGTGAAGTGAGTACCTATTATATTTTAGATCTGCATATCATCTGCTGAACAAATTGTGAAATTTTTTTTAAATCAGTTTTATTCTTTCGAACTTCTGCATCAATTTTTTTATTCATTAAATGAACAAATAAATAGAAAACAAAGTGAAAAAGAGATAATTTTGTTTCAAGTAATAATATAATTTCAAATAGTGAATTTATTAAGTACTTTATTCAAAATGAAAACTTAATTTCAATTAAAATAAAAATATATTAAAATGCAAAATAATACATTTACAAAAATTTTTAGGGCCTTCCAATTCCCCCCTCCCTCAAAATTCATTATTTCAGTATTCTGCGATAAAATGCAAATTTCAATGCAAGTTATAAAAGTACACATTTGAATTTTTTTTCTTATTTATAAAATATACTTAATTATTAATACCTATTTCATTATTTTTTTACCAATATAAGATTGCAATACTTATTAATAAATTAATAATGAAAAAAAAAAGGAAGCAGCCACACCTGCATTACTGGAGCTGAGTTTTTAACTGGGGCTTTGTTCAGATTTATAAATAACATTGCTACTAATCTCTTCATGTGTACAGGCCACGCCCAATACCAAGTCTGAAAACTCTCACTTTAGCCCTTTCAAAAAGCACTTAAAAAGTTAAAATTAGAACAAATGTAGTATTTCCTGCAATGCAATAATCATATGAGCCGAATAGTAAATATTCCTCTAATTATGACTATACTTAAGTTTCCTCAAATTATCTTCAAATTGTTAAGATCTGCCATTTTTGATCCATTTTGACCAAAATTGAAGAGGTCATATTCTAGTCATCAACTAACCCTAGACATGAAGTTTAAACTTTCAAGGTCGATTTGGTATTTCCAGCCATAATTTTCCTTATTCCAAAAGCTATTTTTTACTCTAACACATCTCCAAATGAACTTGGGAAGCTAAAACTAGAATAGAATAGTCACTTGAGCTTATTTAATCATATGACACGTCAATAAGAATTTTCGATATCTTGTGTATCCCCACCATATTTTGAGGTCAATAACCCCTCTCCCCCTCATCAATATCATGTATGGAGGTGAATTGGAGATAAAGTATGATTCTTATCACCAATAATCATATGAGCTCATATAATTACATTTTTACTAATTTAGGCTTCTCAAGCTCTACTCAAATTTTCACGATTCCTCATTTTGAAAGCATTTTGACTGAAATTAAGTGGTCCAATTCAGGTCTCCAGCTACTCTCACATAAAAATTCAACTTTTCTAGGATGATTTGGCGAGGAGATATGGAAGATTCAAGAAATTTCATGACTCAAGATGTCCTCAAAAATCTGTTTTTTTGCTCCAATTCCCCTCCAAATCTACTTGGGAAGTTGAAATTTGGATACATACTCTTTCATATGGGACCAATTTGCTGCTTTTCCACCCCTCTTTAAAATTTTGTCAATTCACCATTTTGAGATGTATCGAAAAAACAAAAATTATTTTTTTCGCATTTTCAAGAAGAGTCTCTCACCAAATTTTGAGTGAATTTCATTAATACCTCCTGTCCTACACGTAATGAAGAAAATATTATCCATGCCAAAAAGATGGACATTTTCCAGATGATTACAGCATAAAGATTCCAAGACCCTCCCTTCCCTCACCCTCTTCCCAATTCAGGTAGGCTGTAATAGCAATCGTTTTTATTAAAAATTCCGCTAAAAACTCATTTTTTCAATACCTGCCCTTTTCGAACACCATGATTGTAGAGACCTAAAAGTGATCACTGATTCAGATGAAAATGACATAGACGGATTCAAGGTCTCATTGCATCTTTCGAGTGCTAGTCATTTTTCCCAACCACTTTTTTGGATGGTAAAAAAGCGATTTTCGCAACACTTTGAGAATCCTTAGCTCGCCCAAAATTGTCGTTTGGTGCTGAAAATTTGGTCAGGACTACTTCAGCTCAAAATAAATAACATATTAAAATTTCATGAAAATCGAAGCACATTTTTTTTCACTCCACCTTAATGAACATGTCTTCAATAAATTTTGTACGATTTTTGTGAATACTACTGTGCTTTTGGGGAGCAGTAATGAATCAAATACATACTTATCTATATGGACATTTGTCAATCAGCTACAAATGATTTGGAATGTGAAAATATGATACCCTCTTCTTCCCTGATCCATTTCTCGTAAATCAGCTGTACTGGCATAACTTTTTTAAAACTCATCTAATAAGACTGGAAATTTCTAGATAACAGTAAGTGATTACGCGCAACACATCGTGCTATGGAAATCAAGGTTAGCACATGCAATAGCATAATAATCGTATTCACATCTCACGAGATGCATATGTCAGCAACGAACTGCCGCCAGTTATACAATGATTAGCATATGAAACGATCGCTTCATTTGCAATAAAAACATGTGGTCGTGTGCGCGCGTTCCTCTTTTCTCTCGGTGATTGTTGAAGCAAGCAGACAGTAAAACGAGCAACAATTAAAGACCAATATACGAGCACTAAAATCATTCTCCACTCAGTCCATTCGTATTTGTTAATACAACTCGGTCCGTAAAAAACTTCTCTTTAGATGAACGAGCATGACCAAAAATTTAGAAAAATTATACCCACTTCGCGGTCAGCTGATTTACCTCGTTACCCAAGATATATTTATCCGGACCAAAGTGCGTACACGATAACGCGCCCAGTGGCGAATGATAATCGCCGGTTAATTCATAAATGGTTGCAGTTCGCGCATCAACCATCGAGTGTGGTTTACGCATGAAACGCGCGTACAGTTAACAGTGTCTCCCAATCGTACCAGCCGCCAAAAATTTTCCGGCGAGCGCGCGCAATTTTCCTCCGTCGCCGAGCGGCGTAATAAAAATACGCTGGTCCGAAGCTGATCACCTTCGTTCTAAGGCCATCGACCAGTCGATCGTAAACCGTTCGTGGGTGCCGGCAACGCGGCGACAAATCGTAAAACTGGGAACCACTCGCGTATAAGATCCCACGTCAAACGTCCCACCGATATATGGCTACAGGCTGACGACCACTTGAAATGAATATACTCGAGTTAGTGTGCAAGTACCTGAAAGGCTAAAAAACAGAGTAGGTGATATTGTTCGTGACGTTCGTCGGTAACGTTAGAGACTTCCTGAGGGTCGATTCGTCTCTTCTTTTTACTTTGGCCATTGTGTTACGTTATTCTTATACAACTTTCCTTCGCTAATAATGCGTTTTACGTAACGTTTTTTTTTTTTTTCATCTTTATCGCTCAACGTACGATTTGTCGATTACCAATTACTCGATTTGCGTTCGTCGTCGCGAAAAATGTCGTTCCGCTCGAGTCGTAACGTATTAAAATTTAGATATTTACTATGCCAGTTCTTAGTGCTCGTTGCCGTTCTAGCCCATACCGAAGCCAAAAGTAAGTACATGTTTGAGATAACTACGATACTATTGCGATCCTTAGCTGCGATATGATTGCGTTGACAAACCGTTGGTTAGGCTTCGTTGCGTTAATTACGCGCGTTGAGTCACACTCACGACCACTCGCCCAGAGACCTTTTCCAGACGAGATCTACGATAGTCCATCGCGTTTCCTTACGACTTGCCGCCTCGCGTCGCTTACTATTCGCGTGTCTGTGATCTGAGATTAAAACACGCAATCACAAGTACTCCGCTACTTCGCCATGGATTTTCCGATCGTTCGCGCAAATTGCCTCTTTTTCGACCTTATTCCATCATCTTTCACCCGTATCCTAAACTTACACGTGAGCTGAGCTCAGCACGGTACATTCCGAAGCAGACTAGTCTCATTATAAGATACCTACTTCATATCCCATAATGTTACTCCATATTGTACAGCCATAGTCAATGGAAACTTGAATAATAAATGCGAAAAAATTAATAAATTTTATTTTACGATTGGCTTCGAAGAGAAACTACATCTTCGAAGAACATATTTTTTAAGTAACTTATAACTATTACATAACAGCAGGTGGTGCGTTTACAAATTCCTCCACTGAGTAAAAGACTATCTCCGCAATCATGATTTTAGCTTCTTAGAGAATAGTTCCAGGCTCACGTAGTCTTTCAAAATCGCAAGCAAGTGGTTGTAGAATGTCACTTTCATATTATCGATATTTATCTTAAAAATTGCGAGTCTTACTTCGGTCGGTATCATACGGTATCAGGCTAATAGCCCCTCTTGTATTGTATAGTTGATTATGGGTAGCTGACAATATTGTCCTCTAGTGAACCATGAAGCAGATATGATAAATGTAGAGAGAAAGAAGAGTTGGTAAACTTTCGCTTTTAAACGGTTCTTTCAAACCTTCTTGTCTAGGAATTTTAGATAGTTCTTGAGATTCTCTTTTGTAGAATAAAAACTTGGTCCATAACTTTAGGTTCCTCTCGTCAAAAGACAATGCCATACCATATTGTATATATGAAGAAGCCAAAGCATCCAAGTTTAGAAGTTTCCATAACAACTTTTATGGTAATTTGGTCTGCATGAAAAGGAGCAGAGGTGTCAAGAGTTGCACTCTTATCATCTACATGATTGCAACAAATCTCTTGTAGTTCCATTCACTGCATTACGATCCTTGTATTTGTAATAAAATAGTAATTTCCACATTTAGAAAAAAGACGTTACCAAAGTTCTTCAAGCACACCAATACTTACTGATTTATGAAATTTAATTGTTGTTCATCAGATTATAAAAGTATAGAGAACAGGCTGACCATCATGCTAGTTTTTCGTTAGTTAATAAAAACTAATAAAGATGATAAAAAATCAGCTGGTACAATGTCAAGATAACAACTTTCAAACACAGGCGCAAGAATTTGAAAATATGTACGTAGTTGTGTTTCCATTCGTTTCTTCTGGTTCTGTATGATCTTCGGCCATGTAACCAAAGATGGTGTGATTTACCAATCCCATATATGACAAACTTACAAGTATAGCTGTAGGTATCATACTTTATTTGATGTTTATAGTATGGTTAAATTATCCTACAGCTTTGATATCAAGCCATGTTTTTGCAAAGCACATGATATCAGCATATATTATTTATTTAGTTCTCAAATTTATGTATTCAGTTTCAAGCTTCAATCATATCTACTTATTTTGCCATCTAACAACAGTTTAAAGTATTTCGTACAGTTTACCAAATATTACAAAGTTCAGATATTATATCCTACCTTGTCTGTTGTCGGGAGTACTTTGTCACAAACACCTTTGAATCGCTCGCACTGGAACATTAGGTGTTTAATAGAAAACTTACCATATGTGCAGTAGGGCCAGCTTGAACTATGATTTCTTTGTAACAGGTAATCATGCTTCAGCTTTATATGTTCCATCAACGCCCTTCTTATTGCGAAACTTATTCTTCTTTCTTGATTTAAATTTAATTGTAATGAATTGAAAAGCTCGATCATACTCTACAACTCTATCAAGCTATAAAGGTTTAACACGCTCTTAGTACTTTCATAACCAGGCGGTCTTTCCATTCGCAATTGTATTTCTTCAACCAACAAAATTTGGCGACTATATTATCTTCTCTATACTGATCAGTAATAACTATTACAACATAGCACTATTTCATAAGAATCTAATATTCAGTATTACAACAATGAATACAACACTTAAAACTTTATTATTTTTACAATAAATATAATACCAATTAAATAAAAAATAATTTTATAATAAACCTCATTATGTTCTTCTGAAGTAATAAATTCGAAGAAATTTCAGCTAATAATCTGGTTTTCAAATCGATCATTACAAAGAATCCATTATACCATCTTTAATACGCCTACACTCTAAAATAAGCAAAATATCGAGAGCTCTGAATGCTAGTAAACGTGATTCAGGTTACACCTTCACAAAATTTAGCATTCCAAATGTGATGCATCAAGATTGGTATGTCTGCGTGAATAATTGTCTATTTCACAACATGGCGGGTCAGACAGCGACTTCTTGAATGTCATTTCGTATGATTTCGAGCACCGAGAAGCATCTGACAAGTGATGGATTTTTTTCGCACTGTAATGCATTAATTTGAAGTACACTTCTAATACGAATTACCAAATAAACTGGTAAATATGTAGCAAAAGAATCGGAGGTTTCGAGGTGTTAAACCACGAAACTGAAGAACTGCGCTCGTAATAATGAATACATTTATTTCTCAAGTAAAAACCTAGCATGTAACAAACTTTGATGTCCATGGAACTGCTGTGGAACTCAAACTGTTTCGAAAGTTCTGATCGTTTCTTTGACTTCTTTTTGTTTGGGTTTCATAAGGACTATTGCTTTTGGTCCAACTTTTGTGAAAGACAACTTCTGGAATATGAAGAACATACCCTAAGGCTAACTTATCTTCGATTCACGTGCTGTGGTAGAGCAATGTTGGACTTTTATTTCAGATATCTCTGCTGTGTTGAATCAATCGATCTAGTAATTTTTATGACATTTCCTCTATTATACTCCTTCACCATCTTGACATTTAATTTATTCATTTATCGTTACTTTGTTGGAGAATTTATGTTTTTTCTTCAATTTTTGTGAAAACCCATTATCATAAAGTTTGTGAGAATTCTTGAATATTATTCGTTTTGTAACTGTTCGCCAGCACTGCTTTATAATGGTTTCACAGTGCAGAGGGATAGCATGGAGGTACAAACTTTTGCCGATTTCTGGCTGAACAGCCGATATTATAATATTTCTGAAGTAGTCTAAGTAAGCAAACATACTATAGTGTCTTCTAAAGCCTCACCCTTCAACATTCTACTGGGGAACATTTACTCAAAACAATGACTCAGAATTAATGTCGAAAGATCATTGAGTGAGAAAAATTAACCATAGATTATCTTCATCCGTAAGCTTTCCTGACCATTGTTGGTCAAGTCTTCAGATTATAAGAAAAACGTAAACAGTTACATCACATTAACGGAGCTGATTTTTTAATGGGAACTTGTTCAAATTTTCAGATAATGTTGTTAATTTTTCAATGCCCACTAATTATACGTCGTGCTAAATATGAGCCCCCCACAAATCCCTTTGGAAAACACACAATAAATTTAATTCGCAATATGTAGTAATTCCTGCCCAAAAGAATCACATAAGCCTGTATTTATCAAATTTCAACCATTTGAGGCTCCTCAAATTTTGACAATTTGCCATTTTGAATACATTTTGAGCAATTCAAGGGATCATATTCTGGCTCCCAATCAATTCTATATATGAAGTTTCAACATTCCAAGCACATGTGGTGAGAAGATAAATATAATTCATAAAATTTTATGATTTAATTTCACCTCTAAAAACCATTTTCTTCTTCTAAATCCGTTCCAAAGGCATTTAGGAAGTCAAAATTTGAGTTCACTGGTCATTTGACTTCATTGTATCATACGAAGTCATAACGGAAAATTCTTGGTTTTTCGTCCAATCATATTTTGAGGACCAAACTCCTCTTTCTCCCCTCCAACATCACCTGTGATGATGAATTCGACATATAGTTGTACTTCTCATTCCCAGTAATCATAGTTTGCGTATTTATTATTTGGGACGCATTTTAACTTCAAATGAAACCTCAGAATCTGATTCCCAGTCAATCTTACGTATCAAGTTTAAGAGTTCTAGGTCGATTTTGCGAGAAGATATGGAAGATTGGAGATTAGAAATTTCATGACTCAAAACCTTCTTCAAAAATGCGATTAACTTACCTTCAATTCAATTTAGGTAACTGAAGTTTGGATATGTTGGTGACCCTAACTCACTCGTTTATATGGAATCAGAATGAAAATTTTGAAGCTTTGTGAATCTTTCCAGCCAAGCGGAAAAGGGGAGAAGATATACATGCACAGTGCACACTCCTATCCATATCAAAAAGTTGAACACTTGCCATATGATTATAAATGGATTGAAACATGGAACTCTTTTTGAAATCATTAGGCTGTGATAACTTTATTAAAAAACAACAACAACAACAACAACAGAACAAAAATAAAATACACACTTCAAGTTTCAGCAGCCGCTTCTTCGAAATATCAGGGTAACTTCTCACTGAAATCCTGAAATTAAAACTTTGAAGAAATCTAACGTCATTCCATACATTTAAACAACTCATTAACACACTGACAATAAATTCTCTTTTTTGTTATTCTCTATGAACCTTATATGAGGCGAAAATTAATCACATTTACTTTCAAATAGGTTTCACCATTGCTACGTAAATATGTATGTAAAAAATATTCCATGTTTGAAAAAGAAAAAATACGTCATCAAAAATAAGAAAAACATAAAATCATTTCTGCTTCCATTCTAATTACAGTTCTCGACAACCCTGCCTTTTGTCACAATCATTTGAAAAGAAAAGTTATGAATTGACCACTTTCACTTGAAAGACCTCCTGCTACACGTGCTAAACATCCTAATACAACCCTCGACGCAACAGGTTCTGGATACACCCTTTATTTACTTCCTTCTATTTACACAAAGTCCTCGACACACATTCAGCCTTGTTGGGTGGTCTGTATGAAACATGAAATGCGAATAACTTGAATAGAATCAGATATCATAGCATCGTTGGATAACGATTACTTTATTTTTGTGAACACCTTGACCACTAAATGAAGTAATTACACAAAAAAAGAATTAATGATACTACTAACCAAATAGACACGCTGGCATAGTACCTTCCTGACATATTTACCTAAGAAGGCGCGGTGTGAAGTATATAAATACGACGAGTTATTAAACCGAACGGTGTATGGTGACACAATGTCATTGCCATTACAAGAGGCGAATTTTTCCGCCCCAAATTCTACGTTATTATGAACAACGGTAACATACTGTATCTGTACGAATACTATATGGCGTAAGTAATTATCCCTAAATTAACTCCTATTATGGTAACGAAAGACGAACACAATATTATAAACAGTTCCAGCACGCTGGAAGCGGAAACGCATTAAAAATACAACGTGAACTTGTAACACGATGAGTGATTAAAATACGTCATTTCCTCGGTACACCAGATTAAAAATTCTTGTTTGACAAAATGCTTATTAAGGCGAACATTTCGATAAGGTTTGCTGGTTTATCCATTTCATCGTTTAATGTAATTACCAAATAAATTGACATCTGCTAAATTTTTCCCCTCATTCTATAACCCTTTTGTCATGGTATAGTTACATCGATAAATGACCCTGAACGAGATAATTAGCCGAACTAAATTCAAGGTTGTTTAACCGCGGCATTTGATGAGATACCTACCTGTAATTTCTTCCAAACGAAAGAATGAAAATTCAACGTGCCAATATTCATGGTACGAGGTGTGTAGGTGTTGGTAGTAAACGAATGCAATTTTTTCAAGGTAATTCTCATCCAGACGTCCAGTTGAAAACAAGAGATGTTCGCGGAATGGGAATGATTCATCGGGACTTTTATTTCATTTCGACAACTGATTTGAATTTATTTTTCTAGCTAAATATAAAGTAACATGTACCGAAGAAAATATGATAGTCGAGCTAGAGAAGCCAGATTACGACTCGGAGGTGTACTTAGATAATCTAAAGTTTTATCCGGGTAAGGTATTCTCAGTGAAATGAAAATAAGGTATTACATCAACTTGAAAAAACTCGATGATCATTTTATGTATTCTGGTCACAGGCATTGGCTGCCATCCCAAACCAATCGATCATTCGGGCGCCATGTTCAACCTATCGCTCAGTAATTTTTACCAATGTGGGATTACACGCATCACTAATCAAATTACTGTAAGCGTTATTTCATCATCGGTTCGCGTTACCGCATAAACTCTAGGATTAATAACTGCGATACTTTCAGGGTATTCAAAGTTTTTACCATAAGATAATCATCGAAGAAAAAAATCAACCAGATAATAAAGAAGTGATCGGCGTAAAATGTTTATTACATTCAAAAAAGCATAACATCACCAGACGAAACGTTCTTCCTGCAGGATTCAAAGAGCAAGAGTAAGTAAATGTCATCTAAAATCCAAAACTTGATAAATTCATTGCAGTAATTCGCCGATAGTATTTCTCGAAAGGGTAATACAGTACAGCATAATTAAACCGGTTATTACACGGTACACGTTGGTCATCATCACCAGTCAATATGGTGGTACCCGTGACGTTTTATTGCATACAACTCTTTACCTTTTATAACGTGAGATGCGTCATAATTAACACCATATTGTCATAACTTACGAGCATAAATTGAGCATATGACAAAAATTAGAATACAGAATGGATGAGGATTTATTATAACTTTATGGGCAATACCACATCTTTTTTTCCATAGAGACATTGAAATAACAACCACGCTCGAAACAAATGCACCCGAGCCAATTTTAAAAGTAGGAGTTAAACAAGGAAATTCGTTGGTTAACGGTGAACTGAACGTGAAACCTGGTACACCGCTTACAATGGAAATCTACTTGGATAAAGAGAGTGCACCGATTTACGGACTGTTGGTAAGCTTCATGCGTGTTTCTGATACCAAATCTCAAGATGAAACCATCATCTTCAACGGGTGAGGAATTTATTGAGTATTAAGTTAAATCTAATAACCATATTATGTGATTAAAAGAACTTACCGTTGGTTTCCATTCACAGATGTTCTGTCGATCCATACCTATTCGAGAATTTCAACACAGTTGATGGCGATTACTTGAGTGCCAAGTTCAGAGCATTCAAATTCCCAGAAACTACATACGTACAGTTCACCGGAACAGTTAATATTTGCTTGGATAAGTGTAGAGGGGTAAGCATGACACGAGTTACTTTTCACGAAAAGGAAAGGGACTAACGTTATTATCGACAGGAACCTTTACTAACACAACCAATAATCACATTGGTTCCGAACAAACACAAGAAAAACATTATACAAATACAACGAGTAATGTCGTAATTTGAATACTTTTGGAAGTGTTTTCCGTCCTGAAATAACCTGAATAGCGGATAGAATTTTTTAATTTTTGGGCTTAACGGATCACGAATTTGAGAAAAAACATGAGCCAATGAAATTTTAGTAAAAACCAATGTTGCCACATTTTCCTGGAAGTCTAACCAGGTTTAACTTTTATAATGCAAAAAAAAAAAGAAATCTATCGAAATGTGACGTAACAAATTATTATTAAAAATTCTTCATCATTCACCAATCACCATTACTATAAAATGTCAAAAATCAAAATTTTATTTCATTTTCAAATAATTAATTATTCCATGAACGAAAAAAATACATAGAGAAGATAATTGAGATACCTAATGACTATACCTACTAAATCTTTCAGCCTTCTAAGAATTAAGGGGTTAGTTTCAATTTCTGATCTCCTTCATTTTGCCTAATGTAGATGCACTCAGGATATAAATTTACATTAAAACTCAGGCTTCTACAGCAATCTTTGTCTTCCACTTACAACATGATAAAATTACATAAAACCTCCACCTTCTCCGATATCTTCTGTAGTTTGCACGCGTTCTTTCAATACGTTAACCAACATACCTTCACTCATGTCTCAAATACCTAATTATGGCAACAGGTCGTCATACCCAAACACAAAACAAACACTTCAATGGAATTTGTAACGTATTATTTCATAATCTGCAGGTTGAATGCAGCAATGGTCAAACTGGTTATGGAAGAAGGAAGCGAGAAATCAGCGGAATTCCATACGATCCGAAAAAAGTATTTGAAGTAACACTTACAACATACTTAAAAGTGGATTACAAAGAAGATTCCTTAAACAAAGGTATCAAAGAAATTGTCTGAAAATTCGACCACCATTTCACAATGGCTCAACTCAAAACGTTTGATCTCACTTTGATCATCGGCCTTAGTATTAAATGTAGCCGTTAACACATCGGTGTTACTTTTTCACCCTCATTTCTACGCGAGGAATGTACATTTACCGATATGCATCAAAACAACGTATCGTTTAAGTTACTATAATTTTTCATTTGTTATAACAATACCAAAATAAATTTTGTTTACAGAAAACCCCGAACAAATTATTAAGGAAAAACGATTTTCCAAAAATTATACAGTTTTAACTTTAAACGATTCGCATGTAATACCGTTAGAAGAGGTTTACGAAACAATTCATATTAAAAGTGAGGACGATCAAACTGGTAAACAAATATTGAGGGTTGAAAACGAAAGTATTCATTCTAACCC
Organism: Phenacoccus solenopsis; assembly: GCA_009761765.1. Taxonomy (NCBI): domain Eukaryota; kingdom Metazoa; phylum Arthropoda; class Insecta; order Hemiptera; family Pseudococcidae; genus Phenacoccus; species Phenacoccus solenopsis. Next base: position 9,671,041 of record CM019756.1, read on the forward strand.
AAATAACTCACCCAGTCATTTAAAACTTTCTTCTTACTCTATTCTGTTAACATTACTATTAGCTTTTTTACTTCGGTAGTTGATAAGTTCCTAGACTGATTAAAATGCATTTAAAAAATGACGTCTTTTCAAGTGAATTAACCAATAGGTATATTTCTTTTTTTACGAGCTAAACAACAAAAAAGTACACATTAACAACTTAACATAAAGCTAATCAAGCCTATAACGGTAAAAGCTGAGCGACTGCGTATCGATATTTTACTGATGACTAACGTATTTTTGTAATTATTAAAATGATCAATAAAATAAATAACATATCAAATTTTTCTATATATGTACATCGTACACCCGAGTGTTTTGTAAAATTACTACGCTCTTCTAATTTATAAAAATAACACCACTCTTTTTCAAACTGTGAAACAAATTGACTTAGAAAATAAAAATTATATACAAAGAAATTGATTATTTTTCGAAATAAATTTGAAAAATTCATACTTGTTCTTTCATTTTTTATGTTTAAGATTCCTTTTAAAAAATATACAATATAGGGTAATTGTTGTTTCTGCAATGTGTATTCACACTGGGAAAAGTATAATACCATTAAACGCGTACATCGTAATTCTACGTTCACAAACGCGCGTTTTGTTCGAAGAATCGTTATTTATGACATGCATTACGTAATGATTACATCGAAGATGAAATTAAGGATTACATTTTATTTTTCCAATGGTGCAGATATCAGATGTGAAGATTACGAATGGAAAATTACGCATTCTTTCAAAAAATAAGTATGAATTTACAAGTTCACAAAAGCATCATCCCGATTACATTAATCTGTTTAAAAAGTACTTGAATTCTGATAAAATTGTCTCCGTTACACTTCATTTGATCAATTCATAGGTCAAGACCGAAAATAACCTATGCTCATAATCGAAAGATTATTCCATGATTTGGCAGACGATGATAAAAAGCACCTTCTTATCTTTAACAAGAATTCATTATCGCCAAATGCGTTTTATTACGAGCATTATTACAAAAATTTTCCATTTATATTGTCCACATCTATGAAATTCTAAAAGTACTACGGAAAATTTTGGCCAAAAAGTCTATGAATTTTAACGTTACATTATAATTACGTGTAAAGGGAAAAATATGTCAATACAAAATTAAGACCGAATAATCGAATAATGTTGAAACTTGACGGCAAAACCTACAGAAAATCCAAACCGTAACTCAAATGTATAGTCTTTACTAAGATAATATAAGAGTAAAAGTGAAGCAAAAAGTCGAAATTTAGAACTTGTAACAAAAAAAAAAAAAAAATCAAAACATAACGCTATTCTTTGGTACGAATATTTTCAAAGAATATAAAAACTCGATCGACATTTTACTCGTAACACTTATGTGATTTAGACGTGGGCCTTAATACTGTAAATAAATTACTCCTCAATCCAAAAAAAAAGTAATAATAAATTATATACTACATGCTAAAAATACGGCAAGATTCAAGTATATAATTCTAAAAATAAGGATTTCAATAAAATGAAAATATAAATTTTAACTTAAATAATACGACTATTAAACTCGGAACTCGTTATCATTTAGTAGCATGATGCATTCTACAAATAGTCACTATCCAAAAAAAAGACATCAAATAAGCCATCAAGTTTCTCACAAGTCATATTCTAATCTTACGCAAATTAAACGATTAAAATTCGCCGACCACGGTAAAATTACACGCATACATCTCACACCACGAATAAGATAACAAAAAAATAAGAAAACTCATAACACCCTATTATTAACAAAATCTCACATCTTCGCGCCACAACCGCTTTTAAAAACTCCACACGACAAATTTTATTTTTAAAACTTCGTCCAAAACTCAAAACTAATACAAACGGCGAGTATCGTTACGAATGATTCGAATGTTGGAAAACGTACAGATAAAACTGCATCGTGAAAGTATGTGAATTCGCAACGAGAAAAAAAAAATTAACATAAATATCTGCGACTAATACAGGAACTAAAAGTTATGAATTTCGATTCGAAATAAACTCGAACATTTCGGATTAAAAATCATAATATGTACAGACGATGGGAAATAAACGGACACATAAATAAGTTAAAAATAAAACAAATAAATAATCTGAACAATTACAAGTACACTCAACTTAATCATACAAATCAGAGTTTTTTTCTGCGAAATTTCTGACCATTACTTTGCGTTTTCGCATCATTTTGGCAATTATTTAACGTTAAATATTGCATTATATTGAGTGACTGGTTCTGAACCTTTGGTACGGCGTTCGCAATACTGAATAGTCTGATATGCAAGAATTGGCATATTTCAACGCATACTCGACAACAGTAGTACAATAGATCGTATAATGCCCACACCTGTAACAAACACCAGCGTTAAGTGAATATTCGTTTTACTTGGAAATTCGAAAAAATATTAATACTCGTAATAATAATGATATTAAGTAGCCGAGCAGTATTACTGGAAGTAAGTCCTAAAAAGAAGCTTGTTCAGATTTACATATAATGATGTTAATCTCTTTACGCACACACACTCAATACTAAGGTTGGAAATCACTACTAATCCCCTTTCAAAGACACCTGAGAAGCTGGATTCAGAACATGTACTTCTTGAGCACAATAATAATAATTATAAGTCTATATTCATTACATTCGAGTTATTCGGGGAAACTTGAGTTTTACTTGAATCTCAATTCATACCTCATTTTAGTAATCAAGAGTGATTCTGTCATATACTATTAGAGCTCTTTTAATGGCTTCCTTAAAGCCATTTTTTGCTCTAAATTTGAAGACCATACTTTCACATTCAGTTCAGGGGCGTAACTAAGGGGAGGGGGGATGGGGGGGAGCTTCCCCCAGGTGTTTTGAAAAGTTGGGAAATTTATAATTGTTCAACGCTGAAATTGGGAACTTGAATTTCTTTTGGGAAAATAAGAACTCGAATAAATTCGAACTGATGCCAACTTATATCATGTATAGCGCACAACCAGGGACGTAGTCCCCTTGGCTTTTGGAAAGTTGGTAAATTTGGAGTTTTAGCGTAAAGTTGGTAAACTTGACCACTTGCGCAATATTATTACAGCTATTTTTAAATTTTTTGAAGACGAAAAAAAAAAAAAAAAAAAGGGTCAACAGTTGATAAAATTTCATGGTATTAGTTGGCAATTTTTGGTTTTCTCCCCCTCCCCCCTGAAGAATGTCCTCGGTACGCCATAATTCAGTTAGGCTATAATAGCTATCGTTTTTACTGAAACCCCACGTAAAAAATGGGAAACTTTGGATGTCTCTACTATTTTTCTTGAAATATGAACGAAACGTCATTTCAAGTCTGATCAAGACCCAGAAGAAATTACCCTTGTATATTAAAATTCGCATAAGTATTCCTTTAAAAAATACTCAGCGATTTCATGGATATCTCGTGCCTCACAATATGTGTAAAAACACTGGATGCTGACCGATCACTTACAAATCGTCTATAACTTCAAGATTAGAAGATTCCCTGTTTCCCAACTCTCTCTCTCAAATTAAATATCCTGTAATAGCTACTCTTGTTGAACAAAAAATACACACGAAATCACAACTTTTTGGCTAACATAGAACGAGCTTATCAGTCATCGACTCATCGTATGATTCATAATGTACTTCAATAACCCGGTTTTATAATCACCCAAAATGATATAACATCGGAGCATCATTTTTGTTTCCTGTAAATGATAACACAGACGGATGTACATAAATTCAACAATATCTATACTTACTAGAGCGAACCACAATACGATATATTCCGATACCACGCAATTAAAATACTGATTTAAAAATAATGCTATCGCTCCCAGCATACTAGAATCGAATAACTCCATCTCACTTTTCGTCATATGCGCCACCTACGAGCAAATGATAAGAATAAAAATCGATAAAAAAAAACTTTAGAATGTTTTCAATTAAATACTTCATCTGTTACAGCTCAGGTAATATTTTATAAATACGCGAAAACATCTATTACAATCATTAGGAAAGTCGTAAATTACGAACACGATTCTACGTCAGTCCCACTGCGACATAAACAAAATGAAAAATTCGGTAATAACTCACCACTAATTTATTAGTGACTTTGGCAGCAACAACACCAAAAGTGACGATAAACAATACCGGGTGATTTTCATACATCATGGTTACACTTTTCTGCGATATTACATAACCTGAGATGATAACACTGACTAATGGTATACCAGGAGAAAGGACGCTGGTTCCCTGAAAAGCAATCACATTTTCGTGTAAAATATACGAACCGGAGAAGTGGTTCAGACGATCTAGCACTTGATCGAGACAAAGCTAAGGTGAAGGTTTCACTTTCGGTAAATGTTCTCAAAATCAGTTTTTCTTATTTCACTCGTAAACTATCCGTGGTAAACGATAAATACTCCAATAATAAAATACTCCTCGTTAAATTTTCCAATAAATAAGATCTCATCTTTTTTTTTTTTTGTAAACCCATTACCAGTGATGAGGGCGAATCTAGAGGTAAGTAGAACTTACTAATCACTTCAAGTTTTGTGAAGGAAAGCCAACACTTTTGATCGAACATTTGTACAAGCCATAATCTATTTTTATAATTTGAATCTTAGAAAATGCATAATTTCCTAACTTTGAAAATTTTTAGCACATACAAAAATTACTATAATGGAATAGGGCTTATTACTTTTGATATATAATTTTATGCTTTATTTAAAGGTGTAATCATCATTTTCATTCGATAAATGTAAATACATTTTCAATAGATACTTGATTTTTTTATCAATAAAAAACTGAAAAAATGGGGCTTATATGCGCATGAATTCTCCTTTAATAGTCATAAATTTATAAAATTTTTTAGCACATAGCTTTTGAGATTCTAATTTTAGTTTTTTAGACGCCATCTCTATCAGAGGAATAGAGGTATTTTTTTCTCATTTTCTGAAAAAGCACAGATCAATCAAAATTTTGTCCCCCCCCTTACCCCGGAAACGACGCTTTGACCATGGAAGCCTGATATTTTAATACTACATCACATCATATCATAAAAAAAATTTTCAGACACAAGGTATAGCCTGTAAATTATCCATTTATTATATATTCAAAAAAGCACGATTTTTTTTTCAAGAAAATCTAAAATTTTTTTAAAATTGGTAGCTAACTACATTTTTAGCTTTTATAAGAAAAAACTGAAGTACCAAGCCTAAAAGAAGTTTAAATTGTACAAAAATAATTTTTTTTAGTTTTTAAATTTATAAAAATGTATTTCCAGTTTATGGGCAAGGTCCTGACAATTTTTTAAATTTTTTTGAATTGTGCTATTTACTGCAACTTAGGTCAAAGATACATTTGCTGGAGGAAAACCAATATTAATTAGTTATGTAATAAAATAATAAAAATAAATACATCCTTGATGGGTTGAAATTATTAATTTTTGTAAAATTGATGGTGGGGGTAACCATATTTCGTGTTTTCACTTTCCATCGAATCACAGTAACGAACTCCACCCAATGTTCGAAATAATAAAAGAATGGTAATGTGCAGAAAATAACAGGATGCGTTCGTGTATATGGGGGGGGGGTAATGTACAAGGAAAATTACTGAAAGGAGAAGGGGGTGATATGTAAACACATAATTTATGCAAGTTCTCAAAAACTGAGGGCTACTTTGTTTTACAACACTTTTTCCCGTTACCCCCTCCCCCACCACCTCACCTAATGGATTAACGAAAAAAAATGATAAACCCTCCTTAATAAAAAATTTAACGAGAAGTATTTTATTACTGCATCATTTACGAGAAAAATGAGAAAAACTGATTGCGGGGGGGACTTGGCTCCGCAATAGAGAAAACAGGGTACAAGAGATTGATGAGGACTTTCAATATATTATTCATTGAGACTATCTAAATATGTTTCAAAATAAGAAAATCTTTGCGGCACACTTTGTCACAATTCTTAGATCGCCTCAATTACAGAACAAACAACATTTATACTCACTGCAACTGTGGATCCATTTTTTCCACTACCTCCCGATAGAATAATACAGAAAACGTTATACATCATTACAAGACATGCTATAATAGCACCAATGCAAACCATCATACGAAGTTCCATTAGATCAAATATCTGGAAAAAAATCCACCGAATTGTATACAAATGTGGAGGGGTGTGGGCACTTATTACACACGGGATGATGTGAAGTTACCCTTTTGTGCCAAATCTGTTCACCACATATTGAAGTCATAATGTGAGCAAATATAATAGTGACTTGAGCTTCTGTAACGTCAACTTTACCGAATCTAAATGTACCTGAAATAGAAAAAATATTAATTGAATGACGTCGATATTTTTCTATACATCATTCATAAATTTACGAGTTCATTCACTCGATAAAAAAACACCCGTACACCCCGACCTTTCTTATATATTGCCAAGTTTAACGGTTAGATAAATAACACAAGGTCTGCCAAATTCTATCGAACAATAAAGCGACAGAATTTGCGGTAAAATTTGCAAAGTCGTCATCAATGTCACGTCTTCTATGACAACCGACTATACAACGATGAAAGTAAAAACGTATTCAAGTTTGGAAATCATTTAATACTCAAGTTATGCGATGAAATGCGACAAAACGAAGAAAATACGAAAGTATGTCCTTGAATATTCGATCATATTAATAAGGATAACACCGTTGAAAAGCTTATTTTCACGTTTAACGGAGCTGATTTAAATTATACTTATTTGAAGGCACGTTTGGTAATAAATAAGTACAGTGTTTATTAAATGTTGTTTTATACTCAGCATTTACTTACCCGAGACATAGGTTTGCCAGTGGGAGCAATAAAATGCGGTGATTCCGCAGAAATAAAAAAAGAACATAAATCTAGGGTAATCTCCTAATTTCAAAGTTATGCAGACAGACATTACGACGAAAACTGAAACAATAAAATACACGTTATTAAATTAAATTAATCAACATGTATGGAAAACTCGACCTATGGCATATAATTAGCATAACAATTACATTACGTAATCTCAGAATATTTCTAAATTCTTATCGTTAAATTACAAAGCTCACTATGAAATCATATCGAACGTAACAGCTTCTGAATTGACTTTTTTTTTTCAAAGAAATATTTCATTCCATTTTTTGTACATTTATAAGAGAATAATGTTCATTCTTTAGATACATTTTCATTTACCAGCCAATTCGGTTTTAGGAAATTTCGAATAATTTCTCAAAAAATTCCCAACTTACTCGAAGATAAAGAATCACAGCCATGATCAAATAATTCTCCGAGAGGAGAGGATGTACCAGTCCGACGAGCTTGTTTGCCATCAATAGCGTCAAGGGTTTGGTAAATGAATAATCCCAAAGCACAAAACATATGAGACCAAGCAGGTACCTATAATCGAATAAATAGGATATAACGGTATACTTGAATTAAAAAAAAATTTCATCACACTGGAACACTGAAAAACTCTCAAATAGGTTCTAATTGTTATAATAATGCAGACACTTCGAAACACACGTATGAAATCCATAGAGCGTAAATTACTCGAAGAAAAGTGATGATTATCATGTCATTTCAAATAACACACTTTAATGCAAGTGGGTTGATAAGAACGACAACCAGAATTATGAAAACAATATCAATAGATGGAATGGGCGCACATCAAATTAATACACGAGGAACATTGAAAGTTGGTTATTAACGAGGGTGCATTAATATTTGTTAAATGAATCGAATTTACCTCCGATATACAATCCGGACTGTACCACATCACAAATAAAGTTGTCACGATGTTAACAATTAGACCGGCTAATGTTATTAAATTGGGAGCTATCCACATAGGTATTAATTTAACGACAAAATTCCAGTACGGTTGAAGATACGGATCTAGGAGACTGGAATCGACTGCATAATACTTGTGGTCACCCAGCATCTTCAGCTGGCGGTGATTTAAAAGTTTCTTTCTAATGATAGACATTTTGAGATAAATGAGATTTATACGATAATAAAATTTAGATTTAAATTACGAATCTTCGCGAATAATCATTTTTTTCTTTTGAAAAAATTTACAAACTATGAAAATGAAAAACCAAAGCACACTTCGGACTTTACATCGATACGAGAGGAAAATCGTACGATTTCATTCCACTAATTGCTTCCAAGTTCCAACTGATCCAATGTGATGTTTTCACCTTTATCGATTCATCAGGTATGGTAAAAAAAAGTATTTTTTAGATTTACGTTTCGGTATAGTTAAGCAGTATAAAGTAGGTATGTTATGTGACGTCATAATATACTGAACCAATGAGCAACGAGTACAGTAAATCTTTATTAATATTGAATAAAAAATAAATGCATAAAGTGATAAACAGCGTTATAAAACAGGGATATAAGTGAAGATAACAGGAATATCATTAATTATGTTATAGAAAAGAACAGCTATCGAAAATAATTGCATTTAAAAACTGTAAGTTGGTGATTTGGGATTATTGAGCTTCCAAGTTGAATAAATTTCCCTATTTCAACATTATTTTCCAGATTTCAAATACTTTTACAGTTAATTCTCTTCAGGCAAGCTTTTCCCAATTTCTACGTTAACATTGTTAACAATCTTATTTTCATGTTGAATAGAAGTTATAATTTTTAAGAAATGCTGTTGAATTTTCAATTTGAATCAATGATATTTGCTTATGATTTCGAAGACAACAGTAACCTAAAACAGCATCGAATCTTGAACGAAAACCCGAAAATATGAAAAATAACATCCAAAGAAATAAAACAGAGGAACTAAATTTAACAACCTATTCATAAAAAGGAGACATAGAGCTTAAAATTGTCGATGAAAACTTTCACAAGCCCGGCTTCAAAGTTTCACGAACTTTTTTGGTTTTCATTAACCACACTCGAAGCGCTCAACGTTATGATGAAACTTCAACAGTTTCCATGCTTTTTAAGAATTGAATATTTAATTATACTGAAACGAGAACAAACGTTAAATTCACTCCATTTCCTTTTTTTGATGTCTGTAGTAATTAACTAACTGCAATTGGTTTTATATAATTTGTAATACATGGTAATAATTGAAATAACGACGACGTCACGTGCACTCAATCGATATTTGTTTCCTAGAGATTAGGCTGTACAACTTGGCGCTTCAGTTCACACTTGTCATCGCTGAAAAGTGCTGCGTTTTCAGTGTTCCATTGCTAATATGAATATTGTGATGTATATTCTGCGTGTAAACTGTAATAGTAACCATGTTGGGTTAAAAAGCTATTAATTTATGCAAGAATAATTTGAATTTACTTTTAAACGAAGGTAAGTTCGGAAATTAGAATACCTATCAATATAGGACTGTATTCAAGGCTATATAGATTTTCTTGTAAATATTCAAATAACTATACGTTCATTTTATAGTCGACTATGGAATCAATATTAATTTTCATAAGCTCAGCGCTATTCACTCAGCACATTTTTCAAAAATGAAAATTTTGAATTTTTCCAAATTATTTCTAAAATATTTGGGCACACAATTATGTGATTTACCCTTTATGAAGCTAGCTAATGAAATTTGTGGTAATTTGCACCATAAGCAAAATATTTACACAATGCCAAAAACTTTTTTTTTTTCACCTCTTTACCTATCCGATACATAAGTACAAAGATTACAAACAGTGGAATCTTGAGGGAAAAGAAGTAATGTAAAAATTTGCGTTCCTTCACCCAGATAGAAACAGATAAAGCAATGACAATATTGACATTATGAACATAGAACATTATAGGCACCATATATCGCTACAAAAACAACTCGTTTCATTGTCATCGTGAAGTGGCGGATTCATATCCCAGCTCATTAGCGCAGACAGGTGTAAAATCTACAACCCATCGTCATTGCCATACAAAAGGATAGGCAAATTAATAATTTCATGATTTCTTCGTTTATTGCACAACATCTCATCAACTTTTTGATTAGCATTTCAAAATGCCAATAGCAATGGAAATTTTACGATGAAATACGCCAAATCGCTTAAGCTCTCCCCTCCTGCCGAGTTGTTGAGAAATTCATGAATACCCCCGTGCGCAAGAAATCTCCCTCGGTTCACACCCTGTCGTTTATTTTCGACGTTAGGCGTGACCTAATTCCGGTAAACATCATTTTTTGCGTTGGAAAACTCGAGCGTAAAATCAATAAAAGCTCTAACAGGACGTTCGCGGAGTTTTCCCTCTAAGATTATCAAGGTCTCGGCCAGTACAGACGATACGCCCTACGTTTGCTCTTGTGTACACATTCGCGCATAAAAATTCACCCATGTTCATTATTTCTACTACGTGAGTCGATGAGTGTCTGTAAAAACGTGTCTTTAATGCTGCAGAGAGGTAAGCGTAATTTATTTCTCTGTTCCATAACCAGTTTAGAGTATTTAAACCCTATTCGTGACAACATCAGCCAATGAGATGGTGTGAATTAAATCAACCATAAAGGGATAATTTTTATGGGATTGGCTAAGCAATAAAATAGATAGTGGTGTATTTTTATGACCCTCATCTTCACTTCCTTTTTTTTTCAAACTTTTCGAAGGAAAAAGTATCTTTAAACTTATTCGAGTTGAATGCCAGTATTTGTCGACGCGGAAAATTCAATTATCCCTAGACGGATAAAAAAATTCTTCTCCTTGAACGAATTTCTTTTTTACTTCATCAAATTTTTCATTCAGGGACCGCGGAAGTAGAGGTGGAGTGGGCCTCGAGGTACCTTTGGTAAACGCTTGATGAGCCTCTAAGGATCTCAAAAGTGGAGGTAGTATTAGGAGGGACCTTCGATTTTTTTCTGTACTTTTTTTTTTTAATTTTATTATGATAAAGATGACTGGTTATACTATCCGTGGAAAGAACCTTATCCTAACTCAACTTCGTATATTTTGATTTAAGATAAAATTTCGATAAAAACTCTATAATGATATTCTCTTATTACATACAAATATAATAATAAATGTTAATTAATTATGTATTTTAATAAAATTTTATATTTTTATTCGTGTTCTAATTACACTTATTTCATCTGTTATAACTTATAACTACAATACAATTTCTTTTAGATACCGAAGCACCTCAGAAGTGGACCTCTTGGGAATCCCTTGTAGGGGATTCTTTTGAGGGCACCTCTGGAGAGGAGCTATGGGGGTGGAAATGCTTTTATATAATTGGAGGTGGAGTTACCTCCTACATTCAGCTCCAAGTTGTGGAGAGAAACTCAACTCCCCTCCTCGTGCGGTCCCTGTCTTCGCCAAATGCTACCATTCCATTCGTATCTCAAAACCTATAATAGAAAAAGTGATGGAATTTCAAAAGTTTTCTTTAGGAGAAGGAAGAGAAAAAGCTCGCATCTAATTTAATTCAATTTCTCTCGCACAAACTTAGCTCAACCATCGATGTTATGAAAAAAGTTTATACTTTTTTTTTTACTTACCTATAATACAGATACATATATACCTAATTAGATACCCTCTTGACAAAATGTACCTGCCACAAATTACGATATTATGCGATGTTCAAAATGTTTCTTGTTAATGTCATTATGACATCATCATAATATCACCATGATATCAGATTCTTCATATATCATGATTACAATATCATACCTGGTTGACAATTTATGTCTTATCTATATCATAATTATCGATGTCATAAGGGTGTACAGTTTCATCTTTTTTCCATTACCACTATTAATGGCCATTATAAACCAAGCTTAAATGTCCTGAAGACTTATGATATCGATTTAGATTGTCAAGAAGGTATAATGACAATAGTGTGACAAATTTTGTCAAAAGGGTAAATAACAAATAGAACAATCAAATGATAATCAGCACACTCAAGTTTATGTATTCCTTTGATTTGTTCATGTTACAGAATTCAAGCTACATCCCGAAATAAAATCTAAGCAATGTTTTCCTGCCATTTTTCATAAAATTAGTATACTCATAGAGCGTAATTTAATGTAAACATTAGTCTTCTATTCCTCAATGTTATTTACGAATTCCAATCATCCTTGTTTTCTATTAGGCGTTGTTTCCTCTTCATTAATTTCCAACCATATCTCCGATTCTTCCATAAAAACGAGAATCCTTTTTTTAAAGAATGGTTAATGATTTACAAGAGAAATTCTTTTGCCCTCGTTTGATAGATTATATCGTCATCGTCGGTAGTTACTCTCCCTTATCCAAACACTCGTCTGCTCCTCCATCTTCAGAATCGCGTAGTAAAAGCAACAATCCGCATATAAATGCGCCGAAAGAAGAGAACACCACACCGTTGAATCGTAGCTCGTCGGTAGCTTGTTCAAAACCTAGACAAAATAGATCGAGCAGAAGTAGCAGAAAAGCTTCTTTGTACTCAGTGGGAAGAGCTTTAACATGTTCTTCTTTCGGAACGGCAAATAGTTGTATTTCACACATACAAGTAAGCGAAATTGAAGATACAGTATAATAGATTCCTCTTGGTAAAGTATGTTGTAAAATTGTAGGTAAATCATGATGTCATGGCGATGTTAAAAGTTTCCGATTTTTGATATCATCATGACATTTTGATATGACATTGAACATTATTATGACATCCTCATAATATCATATTTCTCATATTATGACTATAATATCCTGAGGATATGGTTATAACAAACTTTGTCAAGAAAGATGATTAAGTAAAAGGAAATACGCATAAAGGTTATTTGAATTTACAGAGCCCAGATCTATTACGTCGGTTTCCCGAAGAAGATCACAAAGATTTCGCTTTGCCTAAAGATGTAGTGTGTTTTTGTCAACCAGAGGGATGTATTACGACCTCTGGTCGTCTTTCAGAGTACAATAAAGTATCATCGTTTGTGTTCACTATTAGCGATAAGGATACAGGTAGGTAATTCGAGCCAACTGTAGGGTATCAATTTCGTCGGTAAATTTCCCTTATTAAAGTACCAATACACGTAAACATTACGACCCGTACAATGTACATGATTCCTCCTTTTATAACCGTAAAAATAGAACATTCGATGTTCTTCCAACCTAATCACATTTAAAGTGCCGGTTGAAGGACGCTATTTGAATTTCATATCAGGTAAAAAAGCAGGTGCGCTAAATCGATGTTCACATTAAAAGTATCGATCGGCCAATATAAAAATAATAAGTTATCTAGTCGATTCGAAAACGCATAAAATATTATTTCACTCATTAAATACGCTGTGTGGCGAGGCTGGTATAACGTTTGATGTTTCCTTTTGACAGTAAGAACAAGATATGGCGTTTGCGTAAACTTCTATCGACCTGTCAAACAGAAATTGAGACATTTTCGATCTAGAACAATGGAAAGTATCGATTACTCCTCCAGCTCCGAATCATCATCGGATAAAGAATCGACTAAGCAACCAGCCACTTAGTACGTACGACTGCGATGTCCAAAATGCCGTCATTACTAACGGCGTTTGTTTATGCTTTTTTATTAACGTCTTTTAAGCGTTACAACATAATGTGAAATTCCCAACGGGGTTTAGCTGGTAAAATATATTTACAGAGGTTTCGCTCTGGTGAAATTCTTTTTTTTTCTATTTACTCATTTCACAATAGCATGCTTGTGAGAATTGAAACAAATGCGTTTGAAAATTTAGAAGAAAGGATTTAGCTTCGGGCACCCGGAGAGTTTATTTTCTTTGCGGTATTTATCCTTGAACTTTACATCATGAAAGCCTTTCTCATATTTCAGCGAATACGCCACCAACGAATTTTATGAACAGTATCCACAAGATAAGCAAGGCCAACAAACTCCCAGAGGGTCTTGGACTGGTCAATCTTCAACTACCCATCATTCTGGTGGAAGGTCGAGAAACGTGAGTTCATTATTTTTCTTCAGGCTTTTTTGGCATTTCAGTCTCTTGAATAGAAAAGAAAAAGTATGAGTAATTAAAAACACTTGAAAAATTAATACAATAACGTATAAGAATTACATACATAATCCATTATATGTGTAACAGAGTGATGTTGTAATTTGGCAATAACATTAAATGGCCATTTTCGTAATGATATTTAATCACTTTTTATTGATTTTTCGCAGAAAACACGATATAACACTTTAACCTCGCTGTGCCTCATTTCTCATCACCCGTTTTTTATGGCCTTTCGAGAGTGTTTATTTTACTTAAAAAGTTTAATCGACGTTTGTAACGATTCGGTAACTAAAGGACCTGGAAGACATAGAAGAAGGTATACAAAATTTCGCTCCCTTTTATACTCGTAGAAGTAAATTATTATGTCCTTAATGGCTTGAAATGTTTTTATTATAGGGCAAGTATATGGGATGTCATTATACAAAAATCGAATTCTGAAACACCACTTATTCGACATTATATAAAAGAAATAGAAAAGTGGATACTTCGTTTGTTAAGCGCCCCTGTACCAGTACCTGGTAAAACAAGAGTTGAAGTAAGGACTAAATTTTTAAAATAATTTATACTTTTTAGAGCCGCTGTGACAGCAATGATTGGGTGCAGGAAAAAATTATTTTGGGTCCTTTCAATGAAATACAATATTTGAATCGGGTGTTTTGGGACATGAAAAGAAAAAGATTTGTGAGACAATTTTTTTCAAAATTTTTAATGTTTTACATTTGTTCATTTTCGATTTATTTTTTTTTCTGGAATTTTTCTTTAGCTACTCATTTCAATTTTCTTAATCATTATTATCATATTGTAGAATATTTTTCTAATAAATTACTTGTTTTTGGACTTCTCGACTTCTCATATTTTCATTTTTTATATATTTATTTCTTTAATTTGTCGCATTTTTACATTATTTTTTTTTATTTTCATCATTTTTTATTTGTATCATGTTTTTTTATTTCTGTATTCAATTTTTTAATATTGATCAGAATGATAACAAAATTTAAAAGGCATTCATTTTTGTTTTTTTCGTCATTGAAAAAAATATATACGTATATATACTGTGTATTCAATTGATTAGTTAACATCTAGCAACTAATCTCTCTTTTTTACGGAACTTATATAGCTTGTTATGCGGCTGCACTGATTCCGCATACAAAAAATTACCTACTAAATGTAGCCAAATTATTCTTTTCGGCAGTATCAAGATTTTTGAACTGGCTGTCAACGAATCAATTGGATGCACAGTGTATATTATATATCTGCACACGAATATACTTGGAATAATTATAAAAAATCTTCTTTTATTGAACGTTTTTGGACTAAAATTCAGCATCTTTGGGTCATGTTGAGCTGTTTTAAAATGTGCAAACTTATAGTAACGTTTGCCCACACCATTTCCCTGCGGCGGCTCTAAAGCTTTGCCATTTAATTCTTCCCACTAAAAAATGCGCATTTTCTGAATAATTAATTCTTAGGTGGAATTATTCGCTCCAGAAGAGAATAGACCTCCTTTACTATTCGCATTACCAGACCATACTCGTTTTACATTGTTAGATTTTCCTATCCATTTACCATTGGAGTTGTTAGGTGTTGAAAGCTGTATTCAAGTGTTATGTTTAATTTTATTAGAATATAAAGTAAGTAATGATCACTTTTTGAAATACTTTATAGGTTGAACTGAGAAGAATTTGGATAACGCTTTTTGATTTTTCAGGTGGTGTTCCAGTCTCGTGATTACAACGCATTATCTATGTCTGTGATGGCCTTTATTGCGCTAATATATCCTTTAGATTATATGTTCCCAGTTATACCTTTGTTACCAATTAGTATGGATCTTTCAGAATGCGTATGTATTCGTTTACATCTCAACTTACTGCATGATTGTTGCCAAATAATATTCTTCAAGATGTATTATGCAATTTTCTTTTCAGTTATTAGACAATCCTACACCTTATGTAGTCGGTGTTCCAGTGAATTTTTTCTTACTCAAGAAACATTTCACGTTAGTATGGTGTTTTATAGATGATTAATTTGCATTTAATGTATACGTATTAAGTGGATATTAATGATCACTTTATCGAATACATAGGTTACCTGATGACATATGGTTAATAGATTTAGATTCTAACAAAATCATATCACCAGACAAAGCTAGAGTTATTCCACCATTACCTCAACCCGATGGAACGATACTGAAGAACCATTTACGACAGGTTGAATCTTTTGATTATAATAATTAAGCGTATCGATAATAAATAAATTATAAATACTACAAATTTATTCATGTTGAACCACAGGCCATCAGTAGTTTATCATCATCTTTACCTATCTTTTCGCAATCTCCAAGTTCAGTACATCGTGAATCAGATCCACGAACGGAAAGTAGTAGCAGCGGAGGTCCAGCTTCTAGTATGAATGAAATTTTAGAACGAGCTAGTAGAGAAAGTTGTGAATCCATCACCAAATGGATTGCAGAACAACAACAAGCTGGCATCAAGTAAATATCTTTCGTTTACAACTTCAGGAGGTGCACCCTACTTGGACGTTATAGTATAGTTCTTAAAAACTAGTGGCACTATTTGAAGATGATTAGAGTGTTCTTTGTGTCCTTACTACATCTTCCCGAAAAAATGATTGTAGTGGTACATGAATCCAATTCAGTTTTGCTCTTTTAGAACTTTAATTTAGACATTCATTTTTTTCTGGTGTCTATATATGCTTGAAATGCAGATCAGTACCTACTGATTTTCTTTGTTCATGCCTACACACCACGGTTTTTTCGGGTCAGTATTCATATACTTGGCCATAGGAGATGAGGTGAACACCTCAAAACTATGTTTGCTGGTACCTGAGTGCTTGTTTTCTCACCATCGATCAATCACTTCCTCTATGGTCATCTCTACCGATGTCACCTTCTCATGACCTTACACTTAGGTACGCGCAGGGGTACGAATAATAATTAAACATCTTACATTTTTATGTTCAGTAACGAAATGCAAGAGCTTCAAAGAAGAGAATCGCAAACAGCACAGTCAAATACACCGAATCTGTTCGTATATGGGAATGATGTAGATTCTGTTGATATTGCCGTCAGAGTGGCAATGGTAAGTTATGTAGATATTTTTAAATAAGATACCTTTCTTTTCTTTTCTTTTTGTTCCTCTGTACTTTTATACTCAATCAAAATGTACTTTTAGGTAAGATTTTTCAACAGTAACAATATGTTAGCAAATTTAGTAGAACATACGAGAACCATAAGATTATTCCCTAGGCCTGTGGTTGCCTTACAAATTAAGTCATTTCTTCAGTCACGTCAAAAAGTCACCCCTTTTATAGAAGAGTTTTGTAAAACTCAGGTGATTTTTAAATAAATAAATATTTTTAAATTTTTAAAATCTTTTAATCTATAAGATTCTTTTATCTAGGCTGTGGAGTATTTTGCTGAATGGTCGCTCACTCCTACCAACGTAGTGTTCCAGCGTATTCAAACTGGTGTTTTTGACCCTGCACTAATAGGCGACAAAGCCAAATGGTTTGCCCATAATTTGGAACCAGTTACATTTTCTGTATGGAACAAATCTGGTTCACTAGAAAATATTTTGAAGCATGTGAACAATGAGCAAGAAGAAGTAACAGGTATTTACTTTAAAAAGTTGAAGGTTTTATGATATCTATTTGAAATAACATTGTTTTCATAAAAGTGATTTGATAATTTCTAGATGAAAGTGGGGCAGATTCTGATGTGGAAGATGATAACGTTTCGCCAGCTTCTTCTATTAATGATAAACGGTCTGTTAGTTCTCCAGAACCAGAGGCTGAAGGGCTAGGTATGAAACAACATTCCTTTAATCAATGTAATTTTATTTCTTTTAATCATTTTTTGACAATTCCCATATATTTTTGGCACATTAGCGGAGGAAGCTACAGAATCAGTATATGATCCTCCATTAGAGCTTCAGATTCCGTCTGCAATGGAGTCATCGGACAGTCCATTACCATCACCCGCATCATCACCTTCAACAGAAAGTGATCTTAATTCACCTGAATTTCAACCTTCATCGATAGTAAGTATCATCTATGTATGAAGTATTGCTTGAAACTAGACTCATACATACCTATTTGTAAAAATTACGAAATTTATCATATTCTCATGGAAATGTATGAACTTTTAATTACTGCCACTTTCACATTACTGTAAAACTTCTTTATGCACATGAAACCCCATTGAGTAGGTTATACATGTAGAACTGCACGAGTGGAATGACAGCGTAAACACCAATAAGGCGCTTTAGTAGACATTTATTGTTTTGTCTATAGCCAAAACTAAACCCATATGTTGTCCACTGCGCGAAATTATTTGAAAATTGGCGGGGAAATTGTTCTAAAATGAATTCGTTTCTGCCGGGTGCGCAACTTACCCTGGTCCTTTACTTCCAGTGTCCAATATCAGTTGCTCCATTGGCGGGCAGTCCTAAGAAACGTACCAGTTTTGAAAGCTGTAAAACTGACAGCATATGTTCGAACACGTCGTTAAGTCGACAGTCTAGTAGAGGAAGTGGACAAGACATGTGGGTCGGCTTAAGTAGAGAATTAAGTTACCAAAATTCTCAAGAAAGAGAATCTGCTATGTCTCCGTGTAGAAAAAATAGTCAGGACGGATTTTTAGCTCAAATGGATAAAGTAAGCTGGCTTTTCAAACCTTGTATCATGTACCAGTACCAAGGTACTAACCTGCTGCATCTCCTTATTGTAGATCACAATCCATGCTAAACGAGCTGCAGGTGAGGCTTCTAAATCAGTACAAGAGGTCAGTAGAAGCGCTTTAGAAGCGAGTAAAACCGCAGCTGGAGTTAGTAAAAGTACCTTAGAGGATTTGACTTATGTTGGCAAGAACACTTTGGGTGACTTGACAAAAAGTGCAAAACAAGTCGCCTCTAAAACTGGATTCTTAAAGGTAAGTACTTCAAGCATCATTTGACAAGAGTGGTCTGCGTATTTTTTAATTCTTCGAAGCTGTTAAAAACATTATGCACGCTTTCCAAATATAGGAACCTATTAAAAAGAGAAACTCCATAACAGAATGGTTCCATAATATTAAAGTTTATTCGGTGAGACATTATATGTTGAATGTGGTGTGGGAAATAATTTTCTTGTTTCAAGTCAATATATGGCTCTAGGTTTTATTCATATGACCTCTAAACAAAGCTGGGGAAATATAATACTTATATCTCACTCAATACGTTTTATGTTATGCTATGTTTTTCTTCTTGGGTCTTAGAAATTTTTATGCGACGCATAAATTTATATAGATAATGATGGTATTTTATTGATTTCTCTTCAAAGGCAAGTCTATTATCCGAACTATCTTCTGGAAATAAGCAATCTGCTCAGTCAAGTTCGCAAAATGTTTCGTCTTCCGTTATTCAATCTGATATTAATCGTTTATCCGGCAAAGAATTCTTATCAAATATTAGTCAAGATATAAATGGTATTGCAGCTCAAACTTCTAACATGTTTAATGATTTCTTCGGTACGTCTAATTTTTCACAATTAAACAATTTATCAGTTTCGTCTATTTATGCGTATTTTCCCTTCACAGGCAGTAAAAATGCAAAAAGCAATGAAAGTGCTTCACCAACTAGAAGTAAATCTACTAGAGGCTCGGTTTCCAGAAGTCCTATAAAAGGTGGATATTAACTATAAAATGTCCTCTCTAACTCTCCTTTACAAGTGAATTCTAATCTCGATGGTGGAATGATTAATAGGCCAAAAAGTGTTAGCGGAGAAATCACCACTGATTCGCCATTCGAGTCCTAAAAGACCAGATGACATGCCGAAGCAACAAGGCGCTGATAAAGCATTAAATAGCGCTGAAAATCAAGCTTTCTTGAGAGATGTAAGAAGACAAATGCGCAACTCATTTCATCCATGAGTTTTAACCAATTCATATGTAAATCTAATAAACATTTGTTACCATTTAGCTCGTTCACCAAATTTTAGAAGGCGAAAGTGTAGGCTGGTTGAAAATCAATCGTTGCAAAAAGTTATTGGAAGATGAAGGAAATAGATGTTTACTTTTGAATAAGTTGAATCGCACCTTAGATTGCAAAATTAATCCTTCAGATCATGTAGAAGATGTGGTAGGTACCTCAACACAACTTCATTATTACTTTGTTATCCACGATTTAACTCTTCATTCATTTCAAAATATAGTATGTGAGTCGAACCACTTGGAAATCCATGCTTAAAGTTTTGCAAGCTTGTATTCATGGGTTAGAAGTGAGCTTTGCTAATTCTGGCTCCGGAGGGCTGGCATCTGTATTCTATTTATTAGAAATAGCTCATACCCATTATTGGAGTAAAGATGGATGCGACTCTTCAACATCTGGGATTGATTCACAAGTAAAACATGCTTTATCATCTTCATTTTAACCATAAATGTTAGAAATTTGGAATATCAAGAAGGTTTCTTTCAGATGTCAAGTCCATTTGGTAGTCATGAAAATTTACGCACGCCAACATCTCCGAGCGATTCTTCGTCTCATTTTCCAGATTCGAGAAAATCATCAGAAGCCAGTACCTTTGGTAAGACGAAACTATCTATTGAAGATCACGTTATTTTTAACAAAATTTTCATCACTGTAAGATAATGATGTATTACAGGTGAATGCAGTTCTACTATAAAGTTAACCACAAGCTCAGTTACAGGAGATGAAGAGAGTACCACGCCAATCAGTGATGTTTCTAATACATCAGCGAGTGATGTTTTGAAGGATTTGTTTAATCAGAAAAAGCAAGCATTTATTACGAAGCTGTCATCAATTGATACAGAAGTTTGTATTTTAATATTACAGCCTCCAGCAATTCCCACTAATAAAATCAGATATACCTATTACTTATGGAAATTTAATGTATAGGGTTTGACCGAAGGATTTCTACGTATGTCTCCGGAATCTGGAAATGTATCTGAAACTGGAAGCATGGTTACAAATCCTACATACACTTTACAACGAATGCATAAAAATAATGCCTCTTTCAGAAGCACAGTTTCTGATAGTGAAATTGAACAAAACTCGGTATGCATATTATTGTCTTTCTGTTTGGTTACAACCGTGATATCTATGAGCATCAATTTGTTTCATCTTTCATTCAACAGCTTTCTCGATACTCAAGGCATCGCATTCCTAGTGCATGGTCTAGTAAATCTTCACTGAGTGCTGGATTCCGCTATCATGCGGGTACTATTCATAATACTTTAGGTTTCAATAGCCCGGAAAGCAATCGAACTTACTTATTCGAAGGTAGGTGTAATACAACCTTCAATGATATTAAGATAAGATTTGATTTATTCCTAAATAAAACATAATTTTTTCAGGTCTGTTAGGCAAAGAAAGATGTTCTCTCTGGGATAAAATGCAATTTTGGGAAGACGCTTTTATAGATGCTGTAAGCCACGAAAGAGATATAGTTGGAATGGATCAAGGTCCAGGTGAAATGATGGACAGGTGAGGTTTTTCAAAATGCTTCTTATGCTGAATTTTTAATTAAAAATGATATCAATTACAGCCAAGTTGATTCGGGGAAAAATGAGAGGGGGTCTTCATATATTTGCTTTTCACGCCATTCGTACGATTGGCAAATGTACAACTTTCTGTATACTTATATATTTTAAAGATCACTTCTCATATAATATTTCAGATACAAACATTTAAGTGAAAACGAACAAAGGCGGTTAGCTCACGACGAAGATAGACTGTTGTCAACCATGCTCTACAACCTAACAGCATTCATGTTAATGATGAATGTGAAGAAGAGCTCGATCAATTCTAAAGTACGAAGTATGCTAGGTAAATGTCGTATTGCCATTTGTTATGCAGAAGAAATAACATCCTTGTTATATCGTTTGAATAATCTGGTAAGTCTTTCATCCACAATGAAGTACTTAAAATTCCACAATTATGTTATGATTTCCATCATCACCAAAGAGGTTGATGGTTTTTCAGCACGGCAACGACGTCGATTTGAAATGCGTTGCTTCGCGACTTGGTCATGGCCAAAGTTTCGCCGTTCATGTTGGCACAGATTCTTCCGGACCTTTGTTATTTGTTGAGGTACGCGATGACGGTTTAGTAATGCGTTCAATGAACGGAGTAATCTCAGAAAGATGGTGGTACGAACGGGTCATCAATATGACATATAGTCCGAAAAATAAAGTTCTATGCCTGTGGAAAAAAGTCGGAGGGCAGACTAGTTTACATAAGTACTACACCAAGAAGGTAAGTTCACCAAGTATGCTGGCACTTACACGTATTATTATTATAGATTTATTGTAAAAATAATATTACAAAATTGAAGATTCTGTGTGCGTAAATTTAAAATACTCACAAAAAAGTTTAGAGAATCTGAGTAGAGCTTTTGTACGATTACGTTAAAATAATGTTACACATCGTCATAGTATATAAAAGCTTTCCGCTTGTAGCTTTCTAATAATTTTGCAGCGTACACATATAAAGTTCTTCGGTAGTAATTTTAGTATTCTCAGGATTCACGGTTCTCACTTTTGAGAACCACTCACTCACAATTATATTCTTATGTAACATAGAGCAAACAATTATATTATTGCATCAAATCTGCAATGGAACGAGCCGTAGCCCAAGGCCAACATCTAGGTCAGACTGTTGAATTAGGAGGCGAATTTCCAGTCAAAGATATAAATACTGGAGAAGGTGGCTTACTTCAAGTTTGCATGGAAGGAGTTGGTTTATTATTCTCTGGTAGTAAGGTGCGTATTTAAGTTTACCTATTCGAATTTTATTTCATTTGTTTTCCCTCGAAATTCCTCCCTTTTCTCCTTCAATTTTTATGTTAGCAGGAAATAAATATAATGATGTGTATCGCAGAGCATATTTTGTTTTCGTGTACTTTCTCGTTTTACGGCTCATAGACAAAATTCGGTTAATGTGGATGTCGTACTAATGCTATCATTATATGTCGCTCTACTAACAACATTCACGAATCATGAAAGTCTAGAAATCGATTTTGAAACAAGAGTATATAAAGGTAGAAGATGGAAAAATTGCTTAATTTTGTTAGGAGGGGAGAAAGTTGGGTTACGAGTAAAGCTGTGATGTATCAATATAGAAACAAAATTTTTAGTACTTATCAATCCTCATTATAAAAGTCATTTTTGAAAACATGAAATTTTCATCTTATCATAATTTTCTTATACTCATTCCTAAACTTGATACTTATTTTTGAATACCTGCTTTTGGCTGCATACTTGGCTTTTCCAACAAGAATATCTTTAAAATGTAATAATAAATTAATAATAATTCTGTGTATTACTTTTATGAACACACAAAATTTAATGTACACGACAGTTTACATTATCCGTATGAATAAAAGCCGTACTTCGCTAACACACGTGAAAACTATCAAAAGCTCTCTCATTACAATGATTACACAATGAAAATTTTACATACACACTACCATTGATTTATCTACCTATTTATACCTATCATAATTGGTAATATAATTTTTACAAATTCAAGGACCTCTCAAAACTTTCGATTTAAGCGTTTGAAAATTTTTAATCCTTTATGTAGAAATAAATTAGTGAAATATTTTTAAAATAATCACAAATACTAATGTAAAAATTTATAAAATAATGATTAAATTATGAATTGTTAATTTACTTTTTTTTTTTATTTATTTCATTAGAAAACTATGCACTGCGCTTAATTTTTTACTTGATTCCATGTTTATTTTAATTTATACAGCAATTTGCGCGAATTTTTCTCTTATGTACTTATTACGCATGCTGTTTCTAAAATTTTTCCTTTATTTTTATTCATTTTACTATACTTACATCTTTACGTTGTTAGTGTAATGAAAATTCACTCGTAATGTATAATTTGGTTTTATTTGTGAGTTCTGTTTTCATAGTATTTTGACTACATAAATTCACCATACTAGAGCGATTTTAAACCCGTAATATTTTTCTGCCTGTTTTCCTAATTTCATTTACTTTTGTTTTTCTTTCTTCGTGTGATAAGGGTGTTTTGTAACTTCTATGCGAAGTTTATAGCTGGTTTAGAGAATCACGAAAATAGTAGGGAAAGTTATTTAGCATGTTTAGTTTTCTAATGATACCCACGTGGGCAGGGATTGGATGCGTGTTCAAGTATCATTGATAATTGAAGTTTACAGTACATTTTTGCATAAATTTTCAGTTTTCTGTTAAGGTGAAATAATCCAACATTCTATTGCTGAAGGGAGTCAACAGAGTATTCTAACTTAATTATAGTTTACTTTACATCTACCGATATTATACTGAATTGTTGAGCTTACCACTTCTTCTAAATTCTTATCAATAAAAAAAGCAACGTCGAGTTGATGTAAGACATAGTTTTATTTTCTATGTTAAACTAAAAACGCAGAAAATAACATCTTTAAAGCGGAACACTATTTTAAAAGTTTAACAAAACAATCTCATTAATTCATTATATTATGCGCCTAGCGTTGGCGCTAAGCCTCTAAACATTGCTAAACAATTTTTTTGTCTTATAATTTTTCATTTTTAACACACATCATTTCTTTTTTGTCTTGCAAGGTCTTCCCTGTTTTGCGTTATCAGTTATCACTTATTACGCGTTATCAATTTTTTTGTTTATCATTTTCTTTCACAATTTTCCAACCTGCATGGACATGTATATAGCCAGTACAACAAAAAGTTCAACATATTTTCATCGGAATCCTTAGTTTTTTAGAATGACGAAGTAATGCGATGCAGGCAGATGAAGTAAAAATTCATTTTAAAAACATTTAGGGATGATTTTTACAGTTATTTGTTTGGTTAATCATTAGGTATACCTAATTTTTTCACCATTCAAGCCTATAACATTATTTGGCTTGAAAGTTGAAATACATCGCAAATTTTTCAATCTTAAAAAAATGTTGAAAGCGAAATTTTAGAGCTCACACTCTACGATAGTTTCAATACTAAAATGATACTTGCTGATTTTAGTTTTATTTGAATAATCAGATTGCAGGGTTTAGTGCTGATTGAATATCTACATTTACTTTTTTACCAATTACTGACAGTAGGAGCCTTTAAGTAGGCAATACATCTTTAGATAACCGATAAACTTGCATTAAAATGTTCAGGTGGATTCATGGTAAGCTGTTCACCAGAATGATACTAAAGATAGGTGCCTACATAATTTCTTGAAAAGATGCGCCAGCTTTTTGAATTTATTCATATTTATTTTATTATTACTGATAATCACAGAAAAGTTATGTGCGTCATTATGCATACATGTTTTCAAGTACATTTATACATGCTGATGAATTCCAACTGCGATGAAGAACTTACATCTAGAATATATATAGTGACTCTGTGTATTAAAGCTACTTAACATCTATTTAACTGAGTAAATTAATCATTAACATTATAAGTAACTAGCGCCTTTGACTGTCGTACCCATTTCCTGCAACTTATACCTAGCATATATTTTATTTTTGCATGCAAAAAGGCCGATTTACTTCTAAAAAGCGCTAATTAAATATATCGTACGACAGTGATAGGACGCATTTTTTATGCTAAATAACTTTCTTAATTCACCTATAAATATACCTTGTTAGTTGTATCGAATTTGAGTGAAAGAATGAAGCATCTGGCCTAGAATCTCAGTAAAGAGTTACGAAACATACCTATACTGTTGTTTGATTGCAAATTTTCTACACTTTTTTTTCTTTTGTTGGATTTATATTCTTGCTCCTTCGCAAAGGTTTACTTTCCAGTGTATGTAGTTGCAAAAATATATCTAAACAAAAGTTTAAGAAACTTTTGAGATGGTCCTTGGTGTAAAAAAATTTTTACCATTTATTTTGTAAGTACAGTATAATAATAAAAATAAAAATATGGAACATGTTTTAATCATTTCGTTATATGTTGTTCTCTAACCATTTCTTTTTGGCGGTGGAATGTGTTCACTTTGCTGCAATCCAGGAATTTGAGGTATCATTATTTTTTTTAATAATAAAACGAAGCATAATAACTTTTCTGTTCGCTTTACACTCGTTGATTGTAAAGCATTATTTTGTGTTGATTTGTTATTATTTGCACCATTGTGTAGTGACCTGTGTACATGTCCGGTGTTAATTTTAGCGGTATAGTTTTCGAGGTTTTTTTTTAATTTTTTTTTATCATTTTTTTAATTTATTTATTTAAATTAAAGCATCAAATAGCTGATTCTATAAGTCGCATATTCGTTTGTCATTTTAATTTTAATAACTTTTCAAATATTATTAGGTATTCGTATGACAATAATGTACTGTATTTACGCTCGTGTTCGCTTTATCACTATTCATTACCTAACTTCTTAATTGTAATTAATAACGTTTAGTGTTTAGTTTACCCTTGCCTGGCCATCTCATTAGTATCTTAAGCTTCAGTATGTTGCGCTTTCATTTCTTTGAGACAAACGAGTACGTCTCACGTTTTAAATTATATGTAACGTTCGATCTAAACGTTCGTGATAGAGTATATTTTGTATTTAATTTAAATGGAATATGTAATAAGGTTGTATTTTTGCTGAAGCAATAGTGGTAGTGGCATGGCTTGGCTCAAATGCTTTTTTCACTTTGTATCGCCGTGGTAGCTAAACGCACTATAGACAGATTCAATCGGTGTACTCAAGTAGCTTGGGAATAGCGGTTTTCTTTTTGTTGGTTGATTAAATATTTGGCTATAATATTTTATCGTTGGAAATCTTTTGCAAGTCTCTTCTCTATATTTTAGGAGTTTGCGTAGACAAAGTTAACGTATTTTTGTTGAATTAAAATCTAATACCTGTTTATTCTTAGGTATTAAACCGATTTAAAAAAAAAAAAGTCCATATCAAAATTCAATCATGTTTTGTATTTTAAATGGGTGAAATTTATTGATTTACTTTCTCATTTAAATTTATAAATTTAGAATTTTCCAAAGCTAAATTCAATCTATACATCAGTATATATTTCTATTTTTTATATAAAACAAAAAAGTACAAAATTGGCAGATATTTCAAAATACTCATTAAAGTTTTAATTAAATTAAATTAATTATGAAAGTACCCATTAAAATTAATTTGATCATTTCATATGTGCGTTTCATTAACTTTTTATTCTTGACTTTGCATGGCTTGAGATTAGCTTCAAATTCCAAATTTTATTTTTGACAATTTTTTTTTTTGTTTCAAAGATCTAGGTACATACAATAAAAAAAAATTCATAATAAAATGTTTACCTAAATAAAACAGAATTTAAAAAGAGTATAATTAATAAAATCGTATTTACAATCTGTAGGCTTTATGGTGTTTTATATTTAGGTATAGATTTAGTATACAAGTAATGTAGATACCTTTTGTTCACGTACTGTCTATTAATTAGTTTTCTCGTACAGACTCTTAACTGAATATTATTGAAAATTTTGTTCTAGTTTTTTGTGAAATTAAAAAGTATACGAAAATGTTTCACGGTCAAAGGACGATATTTTGTTCTCGAAGAATATAGTAAGTGTCCAATTTTTGTAGGCTTAATCACACTTGGAGAATTTTTTTTCTCTCAAATCAGTGATGAGGAAAGAAATAATGAAGTGAGCTCAATATTTGGCTTAAATATTTTCAACCCTTCAAATAGGTAAATATTTACCTTCTCCATATTGAGAATGAAATTGAGATTCGTAGTTAGATATTTATATACTTGCTTGGTCATATTTTGTGAATGTAAATTATATTTCCATCTTTGACTGACACAATATGAGTCTTTAATGCAAAAAAAGTAATAAATAAAAAAATTGAATTTTTTTAATTAATAAAAAAAAAAAAAATGAAAATTTTCAACTTTTAATCTAATCTATGAAAAGTATAAATCATATTTATCTATCTGAAGGACTGAAATTTTTCTGTCATACAACTGGGATATCACACATTTTTTTACCTATTCACTAATCATAGATTTTTGAAAAATATTCGACAGTCGATCTACCCTATAATGTATTTTGATATTAAAAAAATACATATCAGCGTATAGTTTTTTTAGTAACTGAATAAATACATTTTTTCCCATTTAGATCCCAAAACAAGAATGGTGATTCAACGGAAATACGAATCTTCTTTGGTTAGTTTGTGATATGTATAATTGTATATAAAAATTTTAATTCAAAGACTTGGCTTTCAACTTGCATGTTTTTGTTTCAAGTAAAATATAACTGTTTGTTATGGTATTAAAAATTTTTTCATTTCCTTTCAGGCGGGACAAATTTGTTACTCGGTATTATGCGTGTTCTCCTACACAGCTGCAGTGCAACATCATAAAAGGAAGAGTCAAAGCACATCGGAAAATCCATTAGATTTTAAATTACCGCCTAGAAATTCAGTCATGTAAAAATTCATCTGTTTTCTGTTCTTATTTTGTAATTTTTTTTAGCTTCGTCTTTTATTACCTATGTGAATTTAAGTTAGAGATTTTATGTACCTATTTTTATTGTATATCTATACCTGCGGTAAAGAATTTATGGATACATTTTTGTATTTATCAAAAGTTTATTTATTTGTTTAGTGATTCCTTATTTAAAAACTCGAATATAAATATATTTAAAATTTCTAATTGCGCTTTTTTTTCTATACTTAGTTAATTAAATCGAATAATCTTGAAAATATAAATCTATCATAAAATCCAAGAGAAAAAAAAAGGTACAGCAACTGTGTGGTCTTACTGGAACTTAGTTTCTAGTCAGGGTTTGTTCAGCGCTTCAGCCTTGAACATAATGTAGTTAATCTCTTTATATCCATACGCAGGTAATACGTACTTGAGCTCGAAAGCAACATCAATTCACTCGAACAACACTTGAGAGGATCTTCTAGCATTTCTCACAGAATGACTTTTCGCCATTTTTAATCAATTTTGATAAAATCAAGAGTATTTTAGTCCCTAGCTAATTGAGAGTAATAGAAAATTCAAAAAATTATATAACTCACGTTTTCCTCACAAAAACTGTTTTTTGCTCAAACTCACCTCTGAATATACTTAGGAAGCTGAAATTTGAATATGTTAGTAACTTGGCTCATTAATCCAAGTATAATATGTATGTATTAGGGTAACACTTATGTTTCAAAATTAGATTTTTGATGATGCTTTGCTTAAAAATGTTCCTTTGGGTCCCAAATGAAGCACTGGAAGAATTCAATTAAAAAAAATAATTTTAAGTTGTGGCGACTTGAACAAAAATTTTCAAAAAAATTCGGTATCAATAATTTTTCTACAAACTTTTTTCTGTTGTAATGTTAATATTTTGTGTCTTAATATTTAGACGTTAAACAAAAAGTTATAGGGTACTTAATTTCAAATAAAAAAATGGTGATTAAAATGTTTTCATTTTATTGAGAACTATCCTCACTTTCCTCAAGACAGCAAAATTACTTAGACAAATCTGAAAAGAAACTGGCGTGATAGTCTTGGAAATTAGAGACCCCAGTATAAATAAATAAATGAAAATGCTATACACAAGTACTCTTACCTATTATTTTTAGAAATAAATGACAAATTAAGAAGTTGAAAAATATAATTAACCAGCAAGATGAAAAGAAATAATGAAAATAATTTTTTCAAAGATGTTACTAAAACTGATATTGAAAGGCGATATGCATTTCAAAAAAATTATTTTTATGACTTCTGGTAACTTTGTTAGTCAATTACATAATAGGTAACAATGAAAAATGCAAGTACATTGAGACTCTTAAAAAATAAAAATAGGCTAAAAATCCTTCCAAGTCCCATGATAGTGAAATAAAACTTTATCTGATATTTATTTCTTAATGGCACGTTAATAAAAAAAAAAAAAAAAGTAAGTAAATTCCAATATTCCTGATTGGTCGATTATTCATAAAAATATTAACAATATGACGTAAAAAAAATAAAAAATCAATCACTATGGAAAAATAGACCGATAAATTTTAAAGCCTTTAAGACCCAAAATGTAACATTCAAGAAGAAGAATATTTACAGAAAAATAATTGTTTGGATTTTTTTTGAAAATCTCAAATTTTTAGAAACTAGCTAAAGTCGTCACAGGTTAAAATTATTTTTTCAAAATAAAATTTTTCAGTGATTAATTTAGAATTCAAAGGAACTTTTTTTTGGCAGGGAGGGGGGAGGGGGACCATAAGAATGCACGTACTTGGACCTTAGATCTTCACCTACATACTCACATACCACTCGTGTACCCTTCCTTCTCAAATTGAGTAAACCATAATAACATATTTCTTTATTAAAAACTCAGATAAAAAATTATTTTTCAAAAAAAAAAAATATTACTTGACCAATTTGTATATTTCAATAAATATCGTACAAATCAATCATATAAATATACACCAACAAAAAATAAAATAAAAATGGAGCTATACAACCAAATTTGCGAAATTTGTTCTAAATCAGATCGGCTGTATATATGAAACACCAATACGCAAAATTCGTAAAATAAATACGTCTAAAATTCAAATAAATAACTTGATATTTCACCATTCATCGAATGGCAAACCATAATTGCTAAAACGTTCAGAAACGCATTTACCGATAAATACCCTGTTACAATTTAGTATTTAGAGCTCAAAAACGAAACGAAAAAAAAAAAAAATACCAGTAAAAACTAGATTTCGAAAATCGCAAAAGCTCGCAACACCTGACTAGGTTAGTTTTTAAAATTTCGCAATCCATTAGATGACATTTATGGTTACACGGAGCATCTGTATTCTATAATATGATTTGTTTGATAAGACGTTATTTCCGATACCAGATACTCCTAACTGAACAATCTCGCGTGGTAAATCCGTTTCCATTCACTGGCCAATGCTCGTACAAAAAATACATCACAACACGCATTCGAGACAAATAAATACAAAAATACAAATAAATTAAAATATCTAATTTAAAACTCAGTTCGTGAAAAAACGAGTAAGTCGAAATTAGTCACTGACTAGGTTCGCAGAAAGTACTTGATAGATTATTTCGAGTATTTTCAAATCAGTGATTAATTTTTAAGGTAACTGCAATTCCCAACGATGCGTTATTGCGAAATTTGGCATAAAAATTTGGTAGAATTGTACTAACACGATATGGCTACAAGTTCGAGTTCGACAATAAGTTAAGAATGTATTTTCGAATGATAACTTCGATTACCGCTCCAATCACCGGTCGGTATAATTGTGCGATAATAACGTGTCGAATTCTTGTTGTAAATTGGCAGCAGTTCATTTGCTTCGTTCGATAGAGCCTGCGAAAATAACAAATCGAGTGTGGCTGTTATAACGATTTTACTATCGATATGAGAATTCTATATGTTGATTTATTCAATTAAAATTCCAGTTAAACAATTATTGATCTTGGAAAATTCATCTCAATCATTATTGTAATAATAATGATTAAAAAATAAAAATAAAAAAATAAAATTGTAATTTTCAAGTATTACTCACTTTCAAATAAATTATTGCATCTGTGCCCAGTCCATCACAAGATAACAGCATCAAATCGCCATGAAAGTATCTTGCGTATAAACGTGATATAGGTAATCCATATCCGTAACCTAAAAAGTCAGCAAAAAGTCAGCATTTTTGTTAGATGAGTCGATGATGCAGCTACGTAAGACCGAACTTTCTCTTTTCCTCGTTATGTCTCTTTTCATTTGATAAGATCGATAAATTTATCATACAAACGAGCTTATGACATGCATACAATGACACTACAAATACCGTCTGAGGTGTTTTCTTTTATACCGTATGTCACCTTGTCAAAATAGAAGACAGAAGACAGAAACTAAACACTTCATTAATTATGCGACGTAAAGTAAAATTTATCAAAATTGAACCCTCTATGCATATTTTATGGTAATTCATTAATTCCGCCCTTCGAACAGTAATAGACTAATGGACTGCGGAAAATTTGTATGCTATTCAAATTCTATCTATAGAATTCTTTTATCATATGAAATATACGTTAGCGATTTTGTATAGACGAAGATGCAAGATTAGCGACCTCTAGTACTTAAGGAGTTCTTAAAACTCTTCATTTTATTTGATCCTGATAATCACCGTAGATTTGAGGAAAAGAGTCAACTAATCGGAGTACTTTTGCTTGGATCACTTTTCATAAATCAACTATCGATTTCCATGAAGATTTTTTCGCAGAGTGGGGGGGGGGGAAATTGGAAAATTTTTCATATACGTATATCACACGCTGGAAGGGCCTGCTTTTTGATTTTTTGTAATGTGGAGAGGAGTGAAGAATTATGGGTGAAGATCACATCGAAGACTCATAAAATAATACAGCTAAATGACAACAATGTTCGAATAAATTTAATTCACAGAGGAATAGTTTAAAGTGTATAGTTGGACGTACAAAAAATTCATTTTTACTCCTCAATGGTTTTTCGAAAATATTTCGCTTATTTTTGAATTTCAATTAAAATTAGCTCAGTAATGAATTGTAGTACTGTAAATTTTGTACAAAAAAGATTCTTATAATTTTTTTCATAGAGTCGAAGTAAACGCTGTAAAACTTAGTTACAATTAATCCACGCCTTTATATTGCCACTTTGTTTCATTATTTTCGAAATAATTTCTCAAACATTTTGTTTTAGGTTTTTTGATTTTTTTAATTAAGAGCAAAAGTGCATAATATTTAGGTTTTAGCCTCGAACTGAAGGCGAAAGAAAGTTTTCCTAATTTTTGGAGCAAAAAAGTTGTGAGAACTCAAAATTAAAACAAAAAACTTATATTAAGAAGAAGACATGGTCCACCTGGCACTTTCGGTAAGCCACTGAAATAGACCCCTTGAAATCTAATACAAGGAACGACAACATTCAAATGCTATAAACTTTTCACTCTCAAATAGGTATAATAAAATGAAGCAACAAAATCCAATAAAATAGTTCAACTACATTTTACAGCGTTCACATCGACTTCGCAAAAAAATTGTAGAGAATTTTTTTGTCGAGAATTTACAGTTTTTCAATTCATTACTGAGCTATTTTGCAACTATCAAAACGTTGAATGGAAACGATTTTTGAAAAAAAAAAACAAACAAACAAAAACAAAATAAAATTCATTCCACCTTATCGCATTTTCCTCTTTGTTTGAAAATTTTGATACCTGGTTATAAACTCAATTATGAAGTAAGGGTCTTAAATGTTTCATATAGACTTGAAAATCCAAAAAAAAAACGAGAGATGCAGGCGGGGGTTGGAAACAAGTTGCCACATTATCGCGAGAACTTTCAAAGAATAATAGTTCTCAAATTTTTTTTTGTAATAAATGTAGATTTTCAGAAATTCAAAAAAATTATCTGTTTCAAAAAAAATGGAGCTTTTGAATTTTTTTTTGGTTTGAAAAAATTCAGTGGTAATTTTTTTCTGAATTTCTAGAGTAAAAATATTTTTCCAATTTGCATGAAAATTCAAAATGAGAGGAAAATTATTTCTACTAGAAACATAAATTTTAATTTAAACATGTATGGACAAAAAACCAAAAAAAAAAGGGTTTATTGTTTTTGAGTCAATAACATTCATCAGATGCTCCTTTGAATAATTATACTCCTAATCTCTTTTTCATTTTTATTTTTTATTTTACGTGCTGTGTACAGCCACAGGGGCTGATTTGATGTACTTTAAGAAAAATTCATGTTTTTTGTATAAATAATTTCTATTCCATTAAACATAATACACATCAAAGCCAATTATATTACTTTAATAAACTGTTTGAAAACACTGGAATTAGGCACTATTATTTTTTCCAAATATTTAATAAATAAATTACGAGTAAATTTTCAAAATTCCATGAAAATTGATTTATGAGCGATTTGATTTTTTTGTTGTCACGAAAGTAATATTTTGTAATTTATAAATCGGAAAGAAATTAATTAGAAATTTTCTTTTTAAATTCAGTGGATTCAAATATTTTTTTAAAAAATAAATTTTTCCATTATACGTGAAAACAATCAATAAACGAATAATTCATACGTCCAATGAATAGTATAGGCTTGACTTCAGTCCTCGACTTGAGAGACAATTTATACGTAATTTTTACTTTTCAGGAATTTTTAAAATATCAAAAATTCCTAAAAAGTGAAAATTAAGCGTAGTTTGTTTGAAGAGTCCCAAAAAGCTGAATTCAAGCGTATGCCATACATGCGACCGTAGCATTACCCATTTATTGATAATGTAAAAAAAAGAGAGATACGACATTTCTTGAAGCATTTAGAACTTTTGTTCCGTAAATTGTGAATTAAAAAAAAAAAATTTTAGACAACAAAATATATTATTCCTAAATACAAAAATAAAACTGTCAGACAACTCAATTTAAAATTTTTAAACCTTTAGACCTATTTTGGCAGATTCCCATCGAGTAGAGATCAAGGCTGAAATTGTTTTGACGTGTTATCGAGCTCATTTGGCAACTAGGTATTTTTCACGTATTTTCCGCAAACAATAAAAAATTAAAAACACCCAATCCACAGTAATGGAAAGCATTTAAGCGTGATATTAGCAAAATGAGTGCTTCCGATGGCTCCCTTAACCCAAACTTACGGCGATTTTATAAGAATAAAATCGAAGTATGAATTCGTTAACGCATTTCACAGCTAACTCGGCATTTAAGTACTCCTTTGGTAGGTACATATTTGTAAATCTAAGCTACGTGTACGTACATGT
This sequence comes from Phenacoccus solenopsis, assembly GCA_009761765.1. Classification (NCBI taxonomy): domain Eukaryota; kingdom Metazoa; phylum Arthropoda; class Insecta; order Hemiptera; family Pseudococcidae; genus Phenacoccus; species Phenacoccus solenopsis. The sequence goes on from CM019756.1 coordinate 9,705,769, forward strand.
CTTCTGCATATACCCGGCTAAAAATTACACGGAATTTCGTTTTAACAGCGTAAAATTGAGTCATTTAAAATGAAGTAAAAAAATGATAACGCGTTCGAGTGAAAGTAAACAAAGCGATGGTAAATATTTAATTTTATTAACGCTAATCAAATATCACGTTCAGTAGGTAAATACCTGCTAATGGCACGGTGTTTATATCCGAGGCAGCGGGTTTCGGAGCTGTCGAGTACATGTATGTGAACAACCGATCGGTTAAACTTCTAGGAATACCTCCTCCACGATCTGAGATCTGAAATATACTAATTGATGAAATAACAATTGGAGGTTTCGCAAAACATGCTACAAGAGTCATGGAATGTAGAAATGAATGTGGCAAAAATCTGTAGCTCGTATGTGTGAAACAAAAGCACCAATGAAATGAATAATGCTTTTCACAAGGAGCAAAAAAGTGGGCTACAAAAATTTTCCATTTCTTTGTGAGAAGGAGCTAAGCAATTTGATAACTTTGGATATTTCCAAATTTCATGGATGAAGGATTTTTGCACATTACTTTTTGTGTTATATTTTTCAACTACGATGTATTTCATATACCAGATATTCAAAAAAAAAAAAAAAATTGGAAAAACATGGAAAACAAAGCAAAAGGTCGCAGGAAAATTTTATTCTCTATCTTGAAATTCTTTCTTTGAATTGACAGTACTCAAAAAGTAAAATAAAAAAGATAATTTACAATTACTGTCTATTCCTAAAATTGAAGGAGATATGATAGGTTAAAAATTTCGATGAGCTGATAAAAACTTCAATGAGCTGTAGCCCCTTCAATTTTGAAACTAGATAAAAATTATACATATCTTTTTTTGTTGTATTTTTTGAGATTTATCGATTCCAAAAAAAAAAAAGCTTAAAGAAAGAAAATTGTTTTTCTGTGACGTCATCACCTCAGGAATTTCAATCAAGTTTTTCTAAAAATACTTTTTTCAAACAACTGATGTATGAAACTGATGGTGCTTAAAGCGCACAATAAAAAAGGTCATTTATAATTTTTGCCTACTTGCGAAATTGAAGGAGATACGATTGATTGAACGTTTGAATCCGCTGTAGCCCCTTCAATTTAGAAAATAGGCAAAAATTATAAATAACCTTTTTTCTTCCACTCTTTGAATACTATCAGTTTCATATATCATTTATTCAAAAAAAATATTTTCGGAAATACTTGATGGAAAGTCTCAAGGTGATGACGTCACAGGAAAAAAATTCGCATTTTTAGAACATTTTTTTCTTCCAAATCGTTAGTACCCAAAAAGTACAACAAAAAAGGTTATACATGATTTTTGCCTATTTTCAAAATTCAAAGGATTACAACACATTAAACTTTTCAATCCATTATAACTCCTTCAATTTTAGAAATAGGCAATAATTATATATGATCTTTTTTGTTGTGTTTTTTGAATACTAATGATGTCAAGAAAAAAATTTTCAAATGATACAAATTTTTTTGTTATGACGTCATCGCTTGATACCTTTTTATCGGGTTTTTTCGAAAATACTTTTTTCGAACAACTGATACGTAAAATGGATCATAGTTGAAAAATGCGACAAAAATGGTCGTGTGCAAAATTACATTATCTGTGAAATTTAAAGATGTCCAAATTTTTGGAAGCTCTTAGCTCCCTCACATAAAAAAAAAAAAAAATTTATACACTACTATTTCTGTTGCTTTTAAAAAGTACTATCCATTTCATGCGAAAAATTTTCAATTTCATTAATCTTTTGATTTTCGCAATCTTCCAATGACATCATCACACATACAGCGCTATCTACGGAGAAAAGTGGAGCTTAGAATGTGCGCTTCTTTACATCTGCGCGAACTACGAATTAATAGTACACTTATTCTGAATTCCATGAATCCTATGGCAGAACAAGTAAATCTTCCCTGAGGCATTTTAAAATTTATTATTACGACTATTCATAAATTCAATGTACGTATTATTGCAACAACGCAGCAAGCCTTCGAGTTCGATTCGTCAACTCGACAATTGCTGATCCATCATTCAACACGTGTCAATCACTCGACGACTGACGTGATACTCGAAATGGTAACTAAAACAGCGAACGTATTTCCTTACCTTAATGCAAATATCTTCTTTACCGCATACAACATATACGTTTATTTCCGGAAGCTCGTCGGCTTCTTCGTGATGTTCGACGACAGCTCTCATAGAGTTTTTCATCAACTCGAATATCATATGATACAAATGAGACGGAACGTAAACTACTTTAATAGGAACATTTGGTTGCAAAGCTGCAAAAAACAAAGCCCTATCTTAGCTCTCGAGTTCAACGAAGCCACTTTCATGCACTCCAATGGCACGTAGCTGACATGCACTTACCGTTGACTTCTTTAACCGTTAATTCGGGAGACCTCAAGTAATACTGATCACATAACAGACGTGCGTTATCATAGGCGTCTTTAACGACGGCCACGATATCGCATTGAGGATCGATACATCCTATGTGTCTGGTTTGCGAATCGCTAAGTATTTCGTTGCCGAAGAGTAGTGCTGAAATGAAACAGTACACCGAATATGTCATCAAAACTATAACTTGACCAAATAAAGCGATGTGGTATTACGTAAATTAAATAAAAATCATTAATACATGGGTTGAGTCATACTGAGTCAGATATTTATTTCCAATTCCAATTAATACCCATTACGTCAAGCTTCAATTGTGTTTATCTTTCCCTCTCCCCAACCAAATTCGACAGTAATGTAGGTAATAAAGATAGAAATTTACACGGTAACAGAAATTATTTCTGCCAACGCAAGGAAAATAGGGTGAGAGAATATAAAAATTTGAAACCACTATACTTGCAAACTTTTCGTTGATAACTCTCGTAATGTATGCTGAAGCCATCAGATTATAGCCCAAATTTGTACCAGAGAATAGAGGCCTAAGTTACAGAAATCATGTTATAATGAACCTTTTGTTATATGACCTTCCTTCTTCAGTTACAGGCAGGGGCGTGCTCACCGTGTAACGACTCAGGATAATATCCTGGGGCCCCGAGGAGTGGGCCCCTTTGGAGTGGGGCCTCTTTTAGCGTGACAAGAAGTGTAATTAAGTCGTATAATTCGGTAGAAATAAAGGTTATACTCGTAAAATTGTAAAAAAACTTCATCAAATTTATCTTAATGCACTTAATAAATTCAGTTCAACTCAACTGCTTAAGTATACTTAACATTGGTAGCAGGTACCCAATTATCGGGAAATTTTTACTTGTACTAAAAGCAGTGATGAAACTAGCAAAACTAGCGAAAATAAGGTGTTTATGGCTTTACAAATTTTTAATATGATGACCACATATGATTAGAAATCACATTTTGCAAAAACTTTTTAAATTTACAAGGCCGTATGCAATGCATATTACCGATTTCCTCAGCCTCCACAGGGGTTTGAACCCTTATAAACAGCTGAAAGAAAATGATTAAACATTCTTATAGGAATTTAGGGTAAATCAATTTGCTATAGGATTTATTTACTTGTGTCAGTTATTGTAAGCGAGCAAAGTTCAAAAAACTGAGTTAGGGGGTTCAAAGCCTCGTAGGGGGCTACGCATCACGGCTACATATGGGGAGTTTTAGTATTTTGTTCACTCTTTGCTCGATAACCGCTAATATAAGTTTCTGAATAATCTTACACTTCAGTTTTTGAAGACAGGAAAAAAACCACCAAACTTTCTTGAAGAAAATTTAATATAGATAATTTTTTTATTAGCCATTTTTTCGTATCTCTCCTTACGAGGAAGAAAAACACAAAAATCTATGCTCAAAAAATGATAAATCATTATACTGCTTAATGCGTCTTCTTCAAGATCTCTTCACTAACTTATGATGAATTGTAGAAAAAATGTAATGCAATATTTTTACGAGAAATTTGGTGTAGAATAATTTTGTGTGGTAAGAATTTTTTCGTATTTGGCACTGTAACCAAGAAAAATGCAAAAACTCACTAATGTACAAAATTTAGTCATTTTACCTAATGGGCCATCTTCAAAGTCATTTTGTTGTCGAACGGTGAATGATATAGAGAAAAATGCGTTAGGCATAATTTGTAGGTAATTTGATGTAGATTAATTAATTATATATCTAATTTACTTGTATCAGTCATTGTGAGTGAAAAAATTCAAAAACTAGCTTTTGGGGGGTTCTAACTCCCATAGGGAGCCACACGTCACCGCTACATGAGGGGAGTTTGAGTGTGTTGTTTATGGTATTACTCCTGACAACTATACCAAAAATTGGCGTAATAACAATTATTGCCCAAAACGACCCAAATGCAGGAACGTACTGAAAAGAGGGATGTGGGAGGGGATGAACTCCTCCTTGGCTTCTGAAAGGTTGATAAATTTGGAGTTTTAGCGTAAAGTTGGTGAACTTGACCACTAGCACTAATAAGTACCTAGTATCAAAAATAAGACAGATAAATATTTTCTTAAACAAAGTATTGCAGTTATTGAAATTGCCAGCTTTTGGAATTTACCAACTTGCCAATTTTTATATGAAAGTGGAAAAAATTTCTTTCGCGCATTGTATTTCTTACGATTTTAAAAAAATTTGAAGGGGGTAAAAATTACAAAATAGCTTAAAATACTAAAATTTAACAATATTAACCATGTGTGGAAGATAATTTATCAACTTGTATAAAAGATGAAAAAATTTCTTTCGCGCTTCGCACAATGTTTTTGTTACGATTTTAAAACATTATTTTTAATTTTTAATGCGTTGTATTTATTTTTACCCATCATACCAGTAGGATGATGTTCTCAATAGAGTAATGTGAAGAATGACATTTCGATTGTTTTTTCTTTTAGGCGTTGTACGAGCATCATAAGAAATATCATTCAGGACTACACCTATCGTTGAAATTTACCAAGATGATACATTTTTTTAAATACTAATTTCGTATTATCGATGAAAAATTGCCAATTTGCTGAAATCAAAACATTCTAACGTCAGAGCAAAAAAAAAAATTAAAAGTTGGCAACTTCTTGTTTTCTTCCCACCCCCTCCCCCCCTGAAGAATGTCCTTAGTACGCCGCTGCTTGAATGTTGACTAACAAAAACAAAAAATTCCAAAAACAATTATTGTTTAATGAAATAGTTTAATGTGAAGTAAAAGTCGATGTTATACCTATCAAAATTTTAAAAATTTTAATTCTCCATATTGAAATTTTTTGCTTCTTCGGTTAACTTTCCAATTCACTCAAAAAAAGTTGAAAAATTTTAACGGGGGGGGGGGGGCCCACGGACTCTTGGGGCCTCTTCAAAATATTTATCCTGGGGCCCCCAAATGGCTGAGCACGCCCCTGGTTACAGGCTTAAAACTCAAATTTGTGAGCTGTATAAGAAATTGTTGAATATTTGGTGCGAAACTTCACGGAGATACGTATAACTATTTTTCTTAAATTTTCCATTCGATTCAAATCGGGGTTCACGGAAATTTTGAGATGAGCGTGGGGTGAAAGGAGGGGAAAATATCTTAAACATTTCTTTTTTGGTCTCATATGAAAGAGTAAATCAAGGACACCAATATAGCAATATTTCAGCCTCTTAAAAGTATTTTGAGTGAAATTACACCAAAAAATGTTTTTTGAGTCAAGAATTTTTTTTAATCTTCCATATCTCCTCATCAAGTCACTCTAGCGGAGTCAAACATTGAATATAGGCTTAGTGCATTTGGATCAAGAATGTTTAGGGCGGTTCGTCAAAATCAGAGGAAGGCTTGAAGAACCACAAATAGATAGACTCATATGATTTCTGGAGATGAAAATTATACAATGTCAAATCTACCTTCGTACATAATGTTTGAAGGGGAGAGGGAAGGTGATTGTTCTCAAAATGTGGTAGGGTAAAAAAAAAGGTGAAATTCTTGACTATGGAGTCATATTTCAATTTCAGTCTCCTAAGTAAATTTGGAGGAGAATTAGAGCAAAAGCTTTCTGAGAGGAAATCATGACAGGTAATTTCATGAATCTTCCATATTTCCTCACCAAATTGATCTAGGAAGGTCAAACATTGTATGTAAGAGTACTTTGTGACCAGATTATGACACCTTGAATTTGAGCTAAAATTGAGCATAAATGGTGAATCAATGAAATTTGAGGAAGGCTTGAGGAGCCTTAAACAGCTAAAATTTGAAAGATATGGGCTCAAAAGAAAATTCAGCTTCAGCATTGCGGCATGGCTGCTCACGTTTTATCTTGCTTTCGTAACAAAAAACCTAATAAATGAACTTTTGAACTTTCTCAATGTAAGGGAAGGTAGTATAACAACATTTACCACCCTCCAGCCCAAGTCCTACTACGTAATCAATGATATTTTACCGAATAAACACATTTCCTATCCTCCTTAGAAGATAACTTATAGCATTAGAAAGGCATACAAAATTTCAAATAATATTAATTATTAATTTTCATATGGTGAAGATCCCCTCGCCCCCTCCCCTCAAAAGAGCAAAAATGGAAAATAAATTTTCATTTCAATTTAGAATCAGGATTCATCAAAATCTGTTGTAGAAATAATAAGACAAAATTATGAGCAACCATATTTTTTGTAAGCCGAGGTTTTGCCCCCCCCCTTCCCGAAGGATGTATGAATGAAATAAAAAGTTTTACCGTAATTTAGGATTAATAGTCATGAAAACATAGGGACAGGGAAAAGAAAAAGAAGAGTAATTGGTACTTCCCATTTCCAAGGAATAACTTACGCTTTGATGTATCATCCATCCCCACCCCCTTCAACAATGAAAATATCTTGAAAAATTGACATTTACTTCAGATGAAATTCATTCTTCATAACGGACCAACATATCACACCTACTTCGCTTCCTACGTTCAACATCCCTTTACCCACTTATTTAAAAAATACAATAACATAAAAAAAACGTAAGCAGCCATGCCGCATTACTGGAGCTGAGTTTTTAACTGGGGCTTGTTTTGATTTAGTAATAACCATGCTCAACCGTTCATCACTACAGGCCACACCCAATACCAAGTCTGAAAACCCCTACCCTATCCTTACCAAAAACACTTAAGAAGTTCAATTTGGCACAAATGTAGTATTTCTTGCCATGAAATAATCATGCGAACACATATTTCTCAAATTATAACTATTTGAGGGTCCTCAAATTATCTTCAAATTTTGTAAATCCGCCATTTTGAATCCATTTTGACTCAAATTTAAGTGGTTATATTCTGGTCACAAACCAATCCTACACACAAAGTTTGACCATTCTAGGCTGATTTGGTGATGAGATATGGAAGATTCATGAAATTTCCTGCAGCAATTTCCCCTCCAAAAGCCGTTTTTTGCTCTAACTCCCCTCCAAAATCACTGAGGAAGCTAAAATCAAAATACGTTTGTCACTTGGGCTCATTTTATCATATGACACAGCAATAAAAAATTTTCGACCCCTCCTGTACCCCCACCACTATTTTAGGTTGGTAACCCCGCCTTCCCCCTCCAACATCATGTATGGAAGTGAATTCGGGATATAGTATACAACTTATCCCCAATAACCATATGAATTCATATTAATTACATTTTTACCAACTTGAGGCTCCTCAAGCTCTACTCAAAATTTTGATAATCCGCCATTTTGAATCCATTTTGATCCAAATTCAAGAGGTCATATTGTGGTCACCAACTAACCTCACACACAAAATTTGACCTCTTTAACTTGATTTGGTGGGGAGATATGGAAGATTCAAGAAATTTCATGACTCAAAACTTCCTCAAAAAGCCGTTTTTTGATCTAACTCCTCTCAATATGCACTCAAGAAGCTGAAATTTGGATATGTTAGTATCCGTGACTCACTCTTTCATATGAAATCAAAAACGAAAAATTTGAGCTATTTGCCCCTTCTCCAGCCCCCTCAAAATTTGAGTGATCCGCCATTTTGAAATTTATCGAAAAAACAAAAAAACTATTTTTGCGTATTTGCAAGAAGAGTTCCTCACCGAATTTTGAGCGAATTTTATCCACACCCGCCTGCGCAAAGTGAGTGACACAAAAAACGCAATTTTCTCAAAAACAGGTTTTTGCTAACTCGCCTCAAAATGCACTTAGGAAGCTGAAATTTAAATATGTTGGTGTCCGTGACTCACTCTTTCATATGAGATCAAAAACGAAAAATTTGAGCTATTTGCCTCTTCTCCAGCCCCCCTCAAAATTTGAGTGATCCGCCATTTTGAAAGTTTTCGAAAAAACAAAAAAAATACTTCTGCGCATTTTCAAGAAGAGTTCCTCACCAAATTTTGAGCGAATTTTATGAATACTCGCCGGCGCCACGCGTGGGGGAAAAAGAATATACATATATATATATATATACCAAAAAGTTGGACATTTGCCAGATGATTACAAATGGTCTGAAACGCAAAGATTTGAAGACCCCACCCTCCCCCCTGACCTTTCCTTCCCAAATCAGGTAGGCTGTAATAGCTATCGTTTTGTTAAAAACTCAGCTAAAAATAACAATAATAAAATAAAATAAATTCTTCTGTAGCCTAGAGCTGTACACAGCGTATGATAAAAAAAAAAAACTCATAAAAAAAAGGAAATGGGAACTTTTTCCGGAATTAGGGCAAGAAATAAGAGAAAAAATAAAAAACATAATCTTGATGACTCAGTGCTCACTCTAGCTACTAATGAGGCCCAAAAAATTTGCGATTAGTCTCAAAAAAATTATCTTGATATGCCTTTTCACACGACTTACCAACTAAGTTTCTAGAGCGAGCAGTTGAGAAATTAATTTCACTTCGGTTCTTTTTCGAGGATTTCTCAAGTTTTGAGTAAATTTCTGAGTGATATGAGCATTCTTAAAAAAAAATTAAGAGAACCTTTATTGTAGAAAATTTTAAGGAGATTGATTTCGTATAGCACTATTTTTTCAGTGTGATTTATCGTTGAGGAGATAAGCACACGGGAACCCATTTTCATAGATATTTTCCAACTCGCTATGGAGGGAAAAATTTAATTACGATTTTCATGTTTTTTTCTTAGATTCATTAACATAATACAGATAACAAAATAAAATCATTTTGACAGTCAATCCACGACTTTTATTGCAGGTTATTAAGCCTACGTAATGGAATATTTTTCACATAAAATGATGAAAATTTTTGAACCTTTAAATATTGAAAATACTGATGACTAAAAATTGTTTCTACTTTTGGATAATTAAATAGGAACTATCCTACAAAAAATAAATAATAATAAAAAAATGATAAAAAATTTTGAATAAGTAAATAAATAAAAATAAAAGTCACTAAATTTCAAATTATTGAAATTTCTCAAAACCCTCCCAAAATAATGAAAATTTAGAATCCAAATGTCACTCGTCATGTCACAAAACAAGACCTTAATTCCTTCCCGAAGGTCGAGGTTCGCTTTTTCGCTCGTACTAATGAAAAAATCAAATATCCTCACACCACATGCATGCACCGACACAATTCCGAACACACCTCCGTGAAAAGTGCTAGGTTAAAACCTCTTTGGCCCGACACCAAAACAACCAATCAGCTGCAAACCTACATAGATAATTTTCGCGAATGTGCAATCCCCTGCATAACCTTGATAACGAGTTTACGACGAGAACAAAGATACCGATAAAACGTTAATGGTGTTTATGTTTACTATTTACTCATACGGTGGTACATAAAGGTACGTCATATTTCCTGCGAATAATGTAATTCTAGAAGCTGGTGAAAGTCAACGAGAACTTGTTTTTCTTCGGCTGATAAAAAACAGAGACGTTGATTTATTGACGCGTCTACAAAGTACGAGTTCATTTCCCTCCCATGTAATGTAGGTTTACCGGTATGACTTATGGGCTAATTTTATGACGATGTGAGATCGAAGTTCGATTTTCTTTACGAGCGTACGCGTTACGATGCGATAATGAAACTGAAATTTAAGTACATCGTATCAGTTTATGAGGTGGTTTATAAAATTTCCGATTATTCGTTTAATAAAATGGAACGACCGATGACTTTCATTAAATTGCGTCAGTTTCGTTTTTCATAGGCTAATATAATACTATTACGATTTTTTTTTTAAATTGGAATTTCAGTCGTACTGATTTTTTTTCAAATTGGAAACACGATCGTTTCACTACTGATATAAAAGAAACGATACGTGATCTATTTGAAAAATCGGAAACTCATATAACCCGTTGACATACCCACTCGATACGACAGACATGAAAGACGTGTAATTGCAAAACGAGCCCTCTATACATATGAAGAGATATTAATTAATGCTTTGTAGTGTTTTTTTTTGCAGAGTTTTCAAAAAAAAAACATAGCTATTACAACCTACCTGATTGGGTAAGGAGAGGTCGGGGGAGGACGTGAATTTTGATATCTTTGTGTTCCGAACAATTTACAATCATAAGACAAATGCACAGCTTTTTCGGTGTATACGTAGACACATTAGCCTCCCCCCACCCCGTGCGTAACACGAATAGATATAAACGAAAAATCTCAATCAGATAATGTTCATGTGATATCTAAGTAACTTTTCTGGATTTTCAATTCCATTCGATGTGGCCATTCGCTCCAATTCCGAGAGAGGTTGAGGGTGGAGGGGGAGGGGGTAAATGACATGGAATTTTCATGCATATTTTCATACGAAAAAGTGATTAGAGAATATTAGCATACCTCAATTTCGGCTCCCCAAGTACATTTGCAGGGGAGTTATAAGGGGAAAGTTCTTTCGGAAGGAAAATCCTCCTAAGAAGTTTTTCGAATCATCTATATCTCCTCAACAAATAGCCTTGAATTTGGATTAAAATGGATCAAAAATAGCGGATTGCCAGAATTGGAGGAAAGCTAGAAGAGCCTCAAAAATCTCAAATTTGAAAAATACGACCTCATGTACACTAGATCTCAAACCTGTTTTTATAGAATTGTGGGGGAGGGGGTAGATAGATCACAAAATGTAGTGTGTTAAAGAAAGCTGCAAACAACTTTTGATTATGGTTTCATTCGACAACGTGAATTTAAATTACCAACACATTCGAATGATTCCACCCTCATATGTGTATTGATGGGGAGAGGGGAAAGAGGGATAATTGCTCTCAAAATGAAGTGGAAGTGAGATAAAAGATGAAAATGTTCGATAATAATATCAAATGACAGAGTGAACCCAAATGACTAACATATTGAACTTGAATCTTTCAAAGTGGGTTTGGAGGGGAGCTTAAGAAAATTGCTTTTGGAGGGGAAATTAAGTCAGAAAATTTCATGAATCTTCTTAATTTCTTCACTAAATGTATTCGGAGAATTGAAACATCGCATGTGAGGTATGATTTTCAGTCCAAATGGATCCAAAATGGCGGATAATCGAAATTTGACGAAGGTTTCAGAAGTTTCAGATAGCTCAAATTTGATAGACGTGGGCTCATATGATTATTTAGTACAAAAAAAAATACTACATCCAAGTCCATCTTCACAGGTGATGTTGAAGGGGAGCTGGGGGAAGTAATGGTTAACAGAGTAGTCATAGTAACTGGTCCGTTTTTTGATTGGTCATACGTCACATCCGTAACGACCAATCATAAGGTTAGAATGTGATGAAATCTAGGTAATTTCATTTCTACCTTTTTAATAATATCGTTAAGTTTTCAATGAGCAACTGAAATTCATTTGTGATTTGTATCATCAGCTGATTCATGTGGGTTATTTAAAAGAAAAAATTATAATTTATTCCAAGTCCATCTTCACCGATAATGTTGGAGGGTGGAGGAGGGGTTACCGTATGCGAAATTTGGTAGAAGGATGGAGGTAGTTAAGTAAAAGCTAGATACTTTTCAAGTGGGTTGAGGATTTTCAGTCTCAGTACTCGTTGAGGGTGTGAAGAGATTACCACATAATCCGCAAACCTGAACAAGCCTCCATTAAAAACTCAGCCCCGGTAATGTAGTTTGGTTGCTTACATTTTTTTTAATGATCAAAAACGAGACGAACGAAATAAACAACATATAATTTGAGTCAGGGTCACCCATACGTATAGGAAATTACGGGTTTGAACGAGAATAATTAACGAGACCGATGAATAAACATTACATGTTCTTTGAAACACCGATCTCGTCAATTTTTTTATCTCGAAAAAATTTCCCTTTTCTCATAGTCGTTCGCGTTTGAACGTGAACAGAAAATTACCAAGTTTCGATGATAATTATGCAAAAATAGTGCAGAACAGTTGCCAACTTTTTTCCACTAGAAGGGAATTTTTTTCCACGGAATTTCAAACAAAGATAAAATATAATATGGATAGGGACAACGATAATGACGTAATAGGTTGAGCATGCAATAAATCCTTACAATGCAGAAACATAATCGCGTCAATTTACCGCTACAGCTGTGCAACAGTTCAGCCATTTCCTGTATTAAATTACAAAAACTTATTATCATTAAAAATTATTTACTTTACGTACTATGCTGGTTTATCAGCATACGAATGCTAATACGAGACATGTAAAATCGATCCAAAAAGTACTGTATACTATGTTCCGTTTGACTATCTATTTCGTTTGATTCTTTTAATTCGAGCACACCGTGAGCCATGGTTTGGACTACATCTGCATGACGATTACGTATTTTCACCAGCGATTCGCAGAATCTATAATTTCGGGGTTTCAACGTATTAAAAATATTCGGCTTACACAGCTGCGACAGCCATGATCGCTATTACTCACGAATGACGTAAATTACATTTACGTTATTGGCATATATCCTATTTTTCAAATTTAAAAAAAATTAGTGCTGAAAGGAAGGAACTATTGCATCCATTAATATAATACAAAGTACAAGGTCAACGAACTGGAAATTTAAGCAGCAACATGTGTTTATCTTTGATTCAACTAGAACACCAGAAGCATAGGCTGGTCGTTCGCATGATATTACGTGCGTCATTAAACGCGTTCATTCATAAATGATGAAAAACGCTCATTTCCGCTTTATCAGTAAAATACATTCTAAAATTCGTTATTTTTCATCACACTGCTGAAAATGTGTCAAATGAATTTTTTCAAAACGCAAAACATATTTTAATGAATAACGAGATATCGTATATATTAAATTTCAACCCATCATTGATAACGGTTCGAAGTTCATCATCAATTTTATATGCAATTAAGATAGAATTTCTGAGCTAAAATATTACTCTTTATACAATTTATTACTTTAATTTTAATTATGCCAAGATAAAGGATGTTTTTAAATACATTCGACTTGTAATATGTACTTAGCGATCCATACAAAAATAATTAAACCAACTAACCTGTCGAGTGTTTCTATATTATCAGCGTCTGCTTTTTCGAATTGCAAAATCTCCTTGAAAGACTGAGCGTACCAATCATTCAGTCGCCTCACCGAAGGGGTTCTTAACAAATTCTCTGGCAGTAGATGAATCTCTTTCATAATATTAGCCAAACGGACTGGCAACTCTTTTCGTAAAAAAAGAAATGACTTTCGTTCGCACGCATTTAATCCTGCGATAAGGAGATAAATTTGTTTAAAAATTAATCATCGAACAATAAAATTAAACACGAGATATGTATGGGAATTATTTACCGAAATCTATGAACTGCTTGATCGATAGGGACGAGGGACTGAACTGCGAGTAGAAGTCGATCATTTTGGAAATGGAAGAGACACTTCTTAAGGTATACGTAAACCTCATACTGATTGAAAAATTTCACTAGGATCACGAGAAAATTGATTTTTTTTCGTTAGATACAACAAATACTAAAAACACATTTTCATGTTTTAGGTCGCGAATATTTTGATTATAATGAATTAGGATGGTGAAGGAATCACAAATACTATGGGTTTATTCACAATAAATAACGAACTTAATAAATAAGCGAAAAATTAACCGATCGGCAGTTCTAGCGAAGTAAATTTAATTCTTCAACCGTTCTGTACTGATAATCGATTCGTAATCAAGTTCACAGAAGATAAAGGAAAGGTGAAAAGAGAATGAGTCGTATGCGCATGCGTTGTAAATTACATTCCTAGATGGCGCTTGACAATAACGCGAGAATGGGCCAATAGAATTTCTAGTTTTTGGCTGTAATATGGAAAATTCAAATATTGTATTATTGTATTATTAATTGAGAATATAATTCCCGAGCTTTATGAAAAAAATTATGATGGTAATATGAAATTTATAATTGTAGATTGGAATGCTGAAATTTTCATTTTTTATGCTGCATTATCCATGAAAGCATGATCCATATGTACTGTAATAGCCAATAGGATACCTACTCATCAGTTATAACTACCTACAATGGCCTACATATTTTTGGATATTGGAGTTCACTTTGAAATTCCTCATTACTCAGCAAATTTACAGAAAAAGCTGAGTTTCAACTAAAAAAACTAGAAGGTAAAAAGATTCGCAACCTGAGAATGGATGTATAAGAGTGACTTTTCTCATTAAACTTGAATAGAATGGAGAATAATATTTCATTTTCACTTAATATGGAATGTTCGGAAACAAAAAACATGCGGGAAAATGTACAAGTAGACAAGTTGATGACATTACTTCGATAGCAATTTTGTTGAAAATGAATAACACTGTTTCGTAATAAATGAGAATTAGATTTATGGTCTTTTGAAATATAATAAAACGCTTTTGCCGATCATAATAATTTGTTCACGATATCTAAAGCGTTTCTTACACTGTTTCTTAGCAACCGTGAAATAGCATATCAAACTTACAACTGCATTAGTCAATTATTTGCTGCCTGAGATCTACACAATCATTCCATTCCCATGCTATGGAGCTTTCAAAAACAAGATATACTTTGACATTAGCCATTCAAACTAGCTTAATTTTCTGTGATCTTTTATTCAATACATTTTCCAATCATTTTTCATACAATAATGGCCTACTTTTGTTGATATTTTTGTAAGTTTCTTATGTTTAAATTGAAATAATAATTCATTTCCATCGACATCAAACTTTTTTTTTGTCTGACAGGTTGCAAGACTTCATTCAATTATTCACCTTTGTATTAATGTTAATAACTTTTTTCCAAACCAATGTATTCCAGGTGAGAATCTTACTCTTAACCCAGCACCATAAATTTTTCAAAGCACAAATGAAACTTATACTTTTTCACAGGCAGGTTTCATGGCAATACTATGCGAAAAATTTTGGATAGTTTTGACCACATCGTTATCTTACGTAATTCTAAGTATCATATTACACGCTTGGACGTTAATAATTCGTTGGAATAGCGACTCTATAATACATTCTTGGCCTTTTGGTTTTTATTGCTGTTTCACCATACATAGACTGAGTAAGACAAATGTAATTTTTCCACACCATCGGCTACCTATACATATATGTAGTTTTAACAATGTGATATTTCTAGTAAGCGTCGTCCACTATTACGTTTACAAACGAACAGCTCTTCGAATCAGCGACCAACGTTTATATGAAGACGAGTGGATTAACCACATTGTCCATCATCGGAATTTATGACCTAGCGATTAGTCACAGTGTATATTGCATCCATCATTCCGAGTATAATAAAATAAATCGAAATATCTTGTAAAGATACTTTAATTTTGTAATATAGGTATACATAAGGTAATACTTCACGAGCGTAACACAATATATAGGTATATATCATGAAAAATATAACGAAAAAGAAAAAAACAGCATCATTCAGGAAACACTGGAAGATAAAAAATTGTTAAATAATACAGCAGATAATAATACCTTATCTAATAGAAATAGAAACTTTACCAATATTAAAATTAAAATAATAAATAAACAACATTGGTTCTTAAATGGTAAAAATACCGATAGTTTTACAAGCTTTTTTTTCTTCTTTCCCCTTGAATTTCCTATATAGGTAAATGAAAGACAAAAATAATAAAGAAATATTCATAGATAAATACGAATTCATGGTACAATATTTAACAAAATAATTACAACAAAAGTATATGAATAAAACTAATACGTGTTCAAACAACAAATGAACTGCGGATATGTTCAAATTAAAATTCAATTAAACTAGATTGTCGCCTAATTACTCGATTAAAATTAATAAATAACATGATTTGATATTCTACTTTACGTATTGTCGAAATACAAAATGAAATTAAAATACACGATTAAGTTATGGTATGTCTCAAAATACTAATCAAATATTCTCAAAGAATGGCTAAAGAAGGAAAAAGTTATGATCATACTGTTTACTATAAGAAAATGCGATATTTAATTCTATATTAAAATATAAAAATTAAACAATAAAGGAAAATGAATATGTAAAACAATAAATAATCATGGTATTTAAAAAATAAAAACTGCGAGGTTACTTGCACCTAGTAGCCCACTGTCTTTCGTCACGAATTCTTTGAAAGCAATCACTCAAAAATGAAAACTAAAACAGAATTTTACGTTATCGATAGAAAACGTAATAAAAATTCAATTTTCGCACAAATATACTTACATAAGGCGTATAGAATTTAATCGATAAGAGATTATCGTTCCTTTCGTATTGGAAACTAAATGTACCCCCTTCATCATCTACTTCCCAGCTCTTAATAACTAACCAGGTAAATTCGACGGTTTGATTCTAAAAAGAGAACTCTCATTAATACATAAATAATGACGCCAATTTTCGTGTTATTTCAAGTGTGAAATATTCGACGAAACATTTATGTCAATAATATTTTGTTTAACAGGAATTGTATGGCTTCTATTTAACTAATAAAAACTATCGTTACCTGAAGTACGCCATCTTCAGTACACGCATGCAATTTTAATCCAGCTTCACCCACTGAAAGTATAACACGTCCGTATTTTCTAGAATCACAAGCGCAATGAGGAAACACAACTTCCCCATATCCTGGAAGAGTTCTTGCCATTGCCAAATACTATAAAAAATATAGATATTTTATCGTACGAAATTATGAGCTCGTTCGAGCAATTAAATAACTATTAACTACCTCGAGTTTTTTTCCGGATTCTTGTAAGGCTTTCAACTGATATAATTTGTCACTGGCATGTATGTGATTACGTTCTACAGCTTCGACAGTACTCCAAAATATATAGGATTTGGCTAAATCGTCATTTTCGATGAGTTCTTTTTCTATCGATAAGGAAAACAACCATCTTTGTAAACTGAGACAAGTAGCTGTGGCCGTCGTGTAATTCTGAATGTATAACGGATGAGGGAATTCTTGTGGGTGGAGCTTACGTTCTGTGAAACGAATATATACCAAATTAAAGTTTCGAAAAGAACGTAAGAATAAGCGGTTGATCGATTTTATGGAAGGAATTTCAACCAACCGAAATTATACTCAGCAATCTCAAACAAATAAAAATACTCTGCGGAAGATTTTGGTAATTTAATTTTTTCTATTAATTTACTATAAACTTCATCGGCGGTGGAACTCTTACGAATAGATAAGGCAACGATTTGTTTATCTGGTAGCAAGATTTTCACTTCAACTGGAGTAGCATTCTTCTGAGAAAAAAAATTACGATATGTATTTATTTATTTATGTTAATTTGGTACAAGATGAATATAAAATATACTCTACAATTGTACCTGCTGTTCGTCCGAATCAGCGAAAAATTCTTGCATGACATCACTCTCAGCGATTACTCGGACTGCGCATACAATCTCCAAATACTGTTCTAAACCACGTCTACGTGAATCTAATTGCTGCTCATTTAACCTGTAGGAAAACAGAAATAATTACGAGTAATTAGTTGTTCTGCGTGATAAACACGTCGTCGTCAGTCACATTCATTAAGGATACTCACATGAACGGCCATTTTCCGGGAAATTTTGGAAAATTAAAATCGAAAAATTCTCGTCTTAAATTCGCATGTAAGTCTGAAAATTCTCTATACCTTCTAGAACATAAATGTCTTCCAGCCATATAGATATTGTATACCTACAAAGCGAAGAAAGTTATTAGCAAATGTTTGAAATATTTTGAATGAGACAAAAGACGATACTTACAACAAAACGTTCACCATTGCGCTCAACGTAATGGTAATCAGGTATGGAAACTGGTAATGATCGTTTTTCCGAATAATCTATGTACGGATATGTAGGGTGAATATCGGGTTCTAATTTCTCTGCTTCCTACACAATGAAATGAGGTAAAAAAATATTCAAAAGCTTAATTTCGAGATTCAAACACACTAACGTACCTGAGACGTTACCGATAGTACAACCAATTTAAGAACATCTCCACCAGATTTAATTAAATCCACTACCTGTTTATGGGTCGATCCTTCGACATTATGTCCATTACTGAAATATGTCAATGTATGATTAAAAAATTCAACTGAGAAGGATTTTATTAAAGAATTTCATGTTGGAGTTCTTACACTTCTAAAATACGATCTCCTTTTCGAATACCAGCTTTATGGGCAGCACCGCCTTCTAAAACAGCACTAACATGTTGCAAAGGGGCGTATAATTCTCCGTTGATACTTTTCAATTGTCCTCCTTCGCTGATTTGACCACGAACATTGAATCCGAAACCAGATTCACTTTTGTGAATGACTACAACCCTAGGCCCAGATGGCACATCAGAATGCTCGTTAAAATTCATTTTGAAACACACAACCTAACATCACACATTTTTCAAAAAAGAGTAAACGGAAGTACTATGGCTTATTATTTTACACAGTTCACAAGACTCGACAAGAAATACGTTACATCGTTACATAAATGTGATGCTGATGATGATTACATTGACTAGCAATTTCGAAATTTTGACGGATATATCATAAAAGAAATCGCATAAATCATCATGAAAAATCTTATTATACTAAAAGAATTCTGTGAAATTTTATTCCTATGGGGACTCGCTGAGATGGGGTTTCTAATGTTATAAAGAAAACTAGGGCAGCATCGACCTTTGGCGTCGCGAGTTTAGCCAGCGTTAGTCTTCCTATCATTATTTTTTTTTTACCTACTTAGTACTTACGTTTGAAGCGATTTTTAATTGGTTGATTCTCTACGTATGTCGGTGTGGCGTGCGTACAGCGCGCGTATGTGCGCATCATAGCACGGTTCAGTGACTTTGGCGCGCTTTTTGTTTTTCGTGTTTTATTTTCGTTATTCTGTATTTTTTTTTCTTTTCGAGAATTAAAATTTTTTGAATTCTTCTAGCCATTAATTTTCTTGATAGAATGATCAATAAAAATCAGGTAATAATATTGGGTCGTGAGCTCGTGACTTCGCGTCCAACGCAAGTTAAATGAAGAGTAAATCTAAAATTTTCGTTTTTTTAGCATTAACATTTTAAGTTTTGGTCAACTACCTATTATTATTCTACGAGATTTTCTAAGGGTTTGCTTTATTTTTCTCACCATTCTACATGATATTTTAGCGAAGGGATTGTTATTTTTAATATACGTTTGACGGATTAGTGAATTTCAAGTTTGATATCCCTGATATTTCTTTCTTTCTGTTCTTTTCTTTTTTTATAAGCTTTATCATTGCTTTAAACTAGAACTCAAGGGGTTAACGCTTTTTCAAATGTTGATTAAATTTTTCTCATCGTATTATTATAGTATACATACATAGCGAAGAGAGGATTCTTTGAAACATTATATTATACCGTGCGTCCAAGTGATTCGTTGATAACATAATGAAATTAAACTATAATTTTTAAATTAGAAATCATTTTTAAAATTATTTCAGTGAATTTTAAGGCTGATAAATTCATTTCAACAGCATTACAATTTCTTTGCATTTGAAAAAATCAATTTTAAGTAATTGGAAAAAGATTTTTTCGCTGATTGTATACGAATCACTTGGACGCACGGTATGACAGCTTGCGGAATTTAATACTTCATATTTATACTAAATACCTACCTAATTTGTTTTAAAACAAAGCAAGGTTAGATCTTTCAAATGAGTTGAATTCTTAGCCAAGTGTTCTATTTGCTGTTACTTACATTTTTTAAATTTCTTTTTTTTTTTTTTGTATAATTATTGTAATTATTTTCCAACGCTGGCAATATTCTAAATAATATCCAATATCAGTTTCCATTTCAGCGATTTTTTTTTTAAACAGATTTCTTAATACCTACACTTTTCAGCAGCATAATCATTTTTTGTTTTTTACTTTTTTTGTGTGATAAAGAAATATGTATTAAAAAAGGTTTCAAAACATATAAAATGTTTTATCAGATTTTCAAAAACTTGATCTTATGTTTCAAACTAAATAAAATTTTTTACATGAATTTTATTAGAGGCTTTTAAGGTGGGATCCTCATTTTGTTGCTTTAAGAGATAGAGCGTTGGTTAGCGTCGATTTCCAATTTCCGAAAGTAACAAAATTTTGAATCATGAAAACTAATAGGTGTCCATTTCATAATTTTTCCATCTCTTCGCCTTTTATTTTGATGATATTATTTAAAGTTTGCAGACCTAAGAAATATGAATTTTGGGGTTTCCTTTTCATTATGTATGAATTTTGAGTGCGAACAGAGTCCTATATGAGATTCTGAAATTTTGAATTTTTCTATATTTATTTTAGGTTTTCTTCATCAAAATATATGTTGAAAAACTATTTTTCAGAAAAACTTTTTTTTTTTTATTGCGGATATTAGAAAAATGGGTTCTACAACGAACAACGGGTAAAGCTCTTTCTATGATCTTCTTAATAGGTACTCATTTCAGCATGATTCAAACTAAATTCTTTTTTGAAAAAAATACTTTTTGAAATAATTTTTTTTTTGGAAAAAGAGTAAAAAAACACAGAGCTTGGTACCTCGGTGTTCTTTTTGGTCGGTATAGCATCAGTATTATATTTCAATTTCCAAAGGGGTCGGAATGGTACTGATATTGTGTCCTATCAAGTATTGCGGAGGTGGAGGTGCAGGCAGAGGTAGGAGGACGCCTGGACGTATCCATTTTACCGGAGATGGAGGTACTCAGAAGTTGAGTTACATGAAATTTTTTGTAGGTAAGAGGCGGAGGGGGGTCACTTTGACTAAGGTCTTCTGAGGTGCCTCGAGGGTACCTCAAGGGGTACCTCTATGGTGCCTCCAAGGTACCTCCTGTAGCTAGGAGGTACTTCTGAAAAGCAAAAAGTACCTACAATAATTATAGAAAGTATTGAAACTGAAAGGTAATGTTATTGTATTACCTTTCAATACTTTCTAAGTTTCTATAATAGTATTGAAGGTACTTTTTACTTTCTGGAGGTACCTCTCAACTCCAGAAAGTACCGCAGAGGTATCTCGGAGGTACATCCAGGAGGTACTACATTTTTTGGAGGTAGGAGGCGGAGGTGGAGGTACTTGACCATCTCCCCTTCGCAGTCCCTGGACTATTGGTATTTCTACTTTTAACGCAGTTGGTATGGTACTGGTATTCGGTATCCTACATTAATTGGTACAGTGCTGGTATTGGTATTTCAACTTTCAACGCAATTGGTATGGTATTGATAATTATTTAATATCCTACCTTCCAAAGCAGTTAGTACAATACTGGTAATACCACATACAGCGTCTGCATTTATCGCTAAATCTGCAATAATTCCAATACCTCAGTATTTGTTCCAGTATGGCATTGGTATTGGTATTTCAACTTTCAATGCTGGTGATACGATTGTTGCGACTACATTGCAACCAAGGCTCAAAATTCGATTGAATTTTGGATACGGTTTCGGATTTGGATATGGATTCAAATTTGAATCGGATTCGAATTTCAATTTTTTTGGATTCAGATTTCCATTTTGGATTCGGATTCAAAATTGGATTAGTATCGGATTTGGATTTTTTTCAATTTTTTAAATTTTAACTGGGACAGAAAATTAAATTTGACAATTTTGTACCATGCAGAGCTAAAAAGTTTCAATTATTATAAAATATTAGCAATATAAGAAAAAAAACGCGAAAATTGGTAACAAATTTGCCCTCTAAAACGTTTTTAAAAAAAGCCTGAAAAGAGCACAACTTCGATCCAAAATGAAACGGATTTTCCATTCGGATACGGATTTGGATTCCGTTTCTGATTTTCAATCATTTCTGATTTAGATTCAGTTTCGGATTTCAATCTTTCAGATTTTCGCATTAAGGATTTTGAGCCCTGGCCGCAACGGGGAAACTTACCCAAAGTTATGCTGTCATTGAGGCAGTGCTTAGGAAAATAAGTAGGTAAATGCGAAAAAGTTGATATAAAAAAAAAGAAATGAAAAATAAGCGCCCTCAAACAAAGACTTTAAAAATGTTTAATTTCAAATCATTTCGTTGCCTTATTCTTCAGAAAAATGCTACCCAGGGCTGTAATAACGGTAATGGAACGTAACAGAATAACAGAACGTAACGGGCAATTTATTAATTTCAGTAACGGAATGGAATGGAACATAACAAAACGAAATTTTTGAGAACTGAACGTAAGGGAACGTAACGGATCAATTTTGTTAGTGGTCCGTTATTTTACACTGTTTTCATTTTTTGAAATTTGAATGTTGGCAAAATTGTTCCTAATACCGTACAAGTCCAGTGCAATGTGAATTTTTTGATGTGAAATTGAAATTTGATTGTTTGTCTATCATCGATAAAAAAATAATAATAATAATAAGACGAAACTTAAACTCATAACTTTATCAACTCGAACTGAAAAGGAGGTAAAGAACAGAATAAAATGTAAGGAAACGGAACCTTCAAAGTTGGAACGTAATGGAATGACCCAGGAATGGATACCAGATCGAGAACGGAACGTTAAACGATCCGTTATTACAGACCTGATGCTACCAATGAAAATTATATTTTCATTAGTAGTATTTTTCTCAAAATGTTACATGATAATTCCACTTCACTTTTATTGTTTGGACTTTGGACTGGCCTTCATGTGTGAATGCTCGAAGTACTGTAGCGACAATGTCGCAACTGGACCATTTTATTCGCTTTAATTATACATATTTTACTTTTTACTGAATTTTTTTTATGCTTTACCACTTCAACGATTCTATCAGGATTCTAAATATGAACACTAGGTATTATTTATTGATTTTATACACATAATGGAATTGTAAAAATTGTTGTGCTTTTTACTCAACTTTGCGATATTGAAAAGTCTCAAGCTATATCAGAAAGACAGTATTCTAATATTCACATGAGAACATTGGTTCTTACTTCATTCCTTCATAACTTTACAATATTATCTTGCGACAATGTCGCAACGGGCCTACTAGTTCATAATCAAACATCATAATCGCACAAGCACAGGTGGGAGGTGCTATCAGTTGGTATCTATTGCTATCATGAATAGAGAGCGCTTTTTCATCTGAATTATCAACCAATCAGTGGCGAATGTTCAAGCCGTTTTAGAGGCATATAATCATACACCATATTGAATCCGTTATCTAACATACAACATACCAAATGAAAAATACCAAAAAATAGCAAAAAGTGAACATTTTTACGGTTATCTCTTCGTTCTTACTTATGCAGTAAATGAAAATTTGCTCATTTCCTAATGACTGATTAGGCACGCCGATTGGTGGAATCTTGATCACGGTTGAAATTGCATAGTTCAATGATGAATTCAAAATGGCGTATGACTATTTTGGCTTCACCTAGTATTTCTACATTATTCCCAATTCCCATCTACCTTACATTCAAGCGAATTTGACCAAACGAAAAAGTAAATAAATTGTGCTAATTCTCTTTTTCTACGTTATTAGATTTTTTGTAATAATTTCGTTATTATTTTGTTAAATTTTCATAGTTTTGAAAAAATTGATTATGCCATCTAATACATATAAATACTTCATAGATTCGTATTATAAACTAAATTCATTCCAAATACTCGTCGAAATAAGCTAAAATTTCACGGTTCATCACGACTCTGTCCATGGTTAGTATATTAAATTTCGTCGATTCACGTCCCATAAATTCGTAAATTTTGATAAGTAAAATTGCTTACCTTGAAAATTATGCTATATATCAATCACTCGCCCTATTGTCTGTTTATCTATTTGCTAAAGAGAACTTTACTTTTCAGTAGCTTGTGTAGAAACATATCCATCACACGGAACTATAAACAGTCCCTTAAGTATTATCAATCATGAAGCCTTCTCAACTTGTAAGTAATTGGTGAATTTAGAAAGTGCATATTTATGTATTTCTTGTTAACCGAATTTTTCGTCCGCAGCTTGATAACCTATTCAGTAGGCCGAAGAAAAATGGCCCAGGTCCGAGGTGTTCCAGTGGTACACTTTCGCACCCAAAATCTGAATCCGATTTAACCGAAATCGAAGCGGTCGAATTGAAAATTAAAAACTTAGGCGATGCAGAGATCAATATGGAGTTTGAAAAAATGCTGGTAAGTTTATACGTGTGATCGAATTATATCTGAAGTATTTAGTTTTACATTTGATGCGTTTTATAGGAGGATATGAATTTATCGGAAGAAAAACAGAAACCACTGCGTGATCAGAGAATAGAAAATAAAAGGAATTTATTGATAATGCATCACAAAGGAATTATTCAGGTAGAATCGCAGCATCGTGTCAGTTGGTGAAATTTGTGCATCTAAATTTACGACGTAATAATGATTTCAGGAAAATCGCAATAAATTTGACAAACCCAGCGAATATATTAATTACCTCAGTGAAGGGAATTTGAGTGTAAATAAAATCTACACTTGTGTTGAATCTTTAAGAATAGCTCTGACGAATAACCCATTGAGTTGGGTTCATGATTTTGGTACCAATGGATTAAAGCAATTGCTATCTATTCTCAACGAATGTTACCGCAAGTACGTTACCGAAATGTATATGAATCTTGTAATATTTTCCTATCTAATAATTCTTTCCATTGTGTAGTCGAGATCCACGATATGAAAGAATCCAATACGAATGCATCAGATGTTTGAAAGCCATAATGAATAACACCGTCGGCTTAACTCAAATTTTCGCCCAAAAAGAAGCCTTACCCATAATAGCTCGATCTCTTGATCCTTCCAAACCCACCGTTATGTTGGAAACTGTTAAAGTTTTAGCTGCTGTTTGTTTGATACCACCGAACGGTCACGAAAAAGCTCTCGAAGCCATAACTTTGAGTGCTGAGTGCAATAACACCGAGAGATTCGGACCTATTTTACAAGGACTTCGTATTACATCTAATGAAACGCTAAGGGTGTGCAATTTAATAATACCATATTCATTGATCACGTACATCTAACTCGTCGACTTGATAATATCATTTTTCTCTCCATCGCAGACTGCTTGTCTTCAATTGATCAATGCAATAGTAGAAACTCCCGAAGATTTGGACTTCAGGCTGCATTTACGTAACGAAATAATGAGAACAGGATTATGCGATCTTTTAGACGTGAGTATTTTGGCGCCAATACAACCCAACCAATTACTCGCCAATTTTAACCTCATATTTTGTAAAATGAACTTCGTAGACTCTGGAAAAAGATGCCAACGAAGATTTAATGGTGCAATTGAAAGTCTTCCTAGACCACAAAGACGAAGATTTTTTCGAATTTATGCAGAAATTTGATAATATTCGTTTAGAATTCGACGATTTATCTGATTGTTTCGAAGTTGTGAAAAATTTAGTCAGTGATACGCCAGCCGAGCCATATCTATTGTCATTATTACAACATTTGTTATTTATAAGAGATGATGCTCTCATAAGGTATGTGTGCAATGGTGAATGTATGAATTCGTTTTATTTCATCATCCGACACTAACGTGGAATTGCGTAGGCCTGCTTATTATAAATTGATAGAAGAATGCGTTTCACAAATTGTTCTGCATCGAAATGGTTGTGATCCCGATTTCCACGTTGCCAGAAGGTTTAATATAGACGTTCAGCCCTTGATAGACGCATTAGTGGGTATGTGTGGAGATACACAACTAATATAATACGATTTTATCGACACGTGTTTTCTGGAGTGCGTCTTTTTCGATTTTTTTTTCTCGAGAAATAGAAATAGTGAGGTGCGTGGTGAACGAGAATAAACGTAATGAAAATTTCAGCTCGAAAACTTAATTCTTACATTCTTCTACCAAAATGATAAAAATTTCGTAAATATTAAAAATTGCAAGGAAAAAATATTTTTTCAGAAATTTGCACTTTTTTGCTTAATTTAAGTGAAAAGACTGAAACAGCAGTGAATACATTAATTTTTTCAAAATTAATATGTTGTAGCTATGTTTTTTTTTTTTTTTTTTTTTTTTTTGAAAAATTTCATATTTCTTATATTGGGAAAAATGAATGATAAATTATCAGTTCATTAGTCAGCGCTTGATATGAATTTGATTTACGTTTATTATTCGAGGCCAGTGAGATGAATCATCCTCAATTTTCCCATTTCAGGGTTGCTTAAAAATGATAATTTTATTTGTAAAGTATTCAACATTTGTTTTTTAAAATTAGAATTTTAGATGCTTGGAAAATTCCTAGAAAATGAAAAGTGGGGTATTTTTTTTCATCATTGTGAAGGCTTGAAATTAAGCCCACAATTCCTCAATTCCAACTCATTAAAATTTAAATAAAATAGTTTAAAAAATTTTCAATCGTGATTTTTTTTTTAAATACATAAATTATGATTCCAAGAAAAACACAAATAAATCCAATTTTTAAATTTTTTTTTAACAATTAATTATTCACTAACTTCCCATCTTTGAAGATCCCCCTTCTTCCTCCAGGGAATCAATTTTTACAAATTCAATAGTTACGTAAAAGTACCTTCTGTATCGATTAATAAATATAAGAATTTAATTCGCTAGCTGAAATTTCTTCAACGTTTATTTGAAATCATTTCGCACTTATCGTATCCTTTCTTCTCTAATTTTCAAAAAAAAAAAAAAAAAAAAAATTGGCTCACCCTATCTACTCTCGACAATAACTTCCAACTCGTCACTGCTTTTTAGAAAAATCTCGGCAAGAAGACGACAAAAGAGTAGAAGAATTATCGGCCAAGCTGGAGCAAGCGATTGCAGCTCGCCAAGAAATCGAAGCCGAACTCAACCTAGCTCGTAAAACTATCCAAGAGCTTCAAAATCCTCAATCAGGGGTGGGTAAATTGCCGTCGAATTTTTCACGATTAATGAGGGGAAAAAATTCATATTTAAATGCTAATTTATATTCCAGCCCTTCAGTCCGGGAAGGCAAAAACTCATGCAAGGAGGACCCGGTGCTCCTCCACCCCCACCGATGCCACCTCCTTTACCGAACCCAGGAGGTGGACCGGCGAAATCTGGTGGACCACCGCCTCCTCCACCACCACCACCGCCACCCGGTGGAATGGGTGGCCCGCCGCCTCCACCACCTCCTCCAATACCGGGTTTCAAAGCTCCACCGCCGCCTCCAATGGGAGGTTTCGCTCCACCTAAACCTCCGGATTTACTTCCATACGGATTGAAACCGAAAAAGAAATGGGAAGTTGAGGGAACCAAAAGACTGAATTGGAAGACTGTGAGTAAATGGGTAAATAGATGGTACCGTTGGTATCGAGTGATAGCTAATGGTGACTTTTTTCTGTTAGATCGTGCCGCAAAAACTATCGGAAAAATCGTTTTGGGTTAAAGTGGACGAAGAGAAGTTGGCTTCGCCGGATATATTAAATGGATTGGCGCAACGATTTTCTTCGAAACCGGCTCATAAAAGACCAAACGATGTTATTGATAAGTGAGTATCTCGAAGGTAACGTTTAGACTTCCATTAAGCATTTATATTCATCTGTGCCTTCCTCAGAAGCGGAACGTTGAAAAAAGTGAAGTCGTTGAAAGTAATAGATTCGAAAGTGGCGCAGAATTTATCCATATTACTCGGAGGCCCGTTGAAGCATTTGAAATACGAGGACGTAAAAAGAAGCATATTGAGGTGCGACACCAGCATACTATCGGCGAATATTTTGGAGCAGTTGATTCTCTACCTACCCCCACCGGATCAGTTGAAACGTCTGGAGCAGTTCAAATCCGATTACGATGATTTAACTGAAGCAGAACAGTTTGCTGTGACGGTTCGTAAATGATCTCCTTACTACAGTCACCTTGAAAACATTCTAACGTTGATTTGTACACAGATTTCAGAAGTTAAAAGACTGCTACCTCGATTAAAGTCAATTAGTTTTAAGCAACGATTTCCCGAAATGGTTCAAGATATCAAACCGGTACGTGGATACGTGACAAATTTCATATTTTGCTCGTGAAACGTCGATAATACAAGCACCACCGTTTGTTTTAGGATATCGTTACCGGAGCCGAAGCCTGTAAAGAAGTCAAACAGAGTAAAAAATTCAGTAAAATTTTAGAACTTATTTTATTAATCGGAAATTATATGAATAGCGGATCGAAAAACGAGCAAGCGTTTGCATTCGAAATTAGTTTCTTACCAAAGGTAAAAAGCTAACCAAATCCCCCTTCGATACTTTATGTTTCGGCGGTAACTAAAATTTTTTTATTTTTCAGCTTTCGTCCACTAAAGACGTAGAAAATAAATTCACGATGTTGCATTATTTAGTGGATATTATAGAAAAGAAGTTCCCCGATATGCTTAACTTCAGCGACGAATTACCGCACGTCGATAAGGCGGCTAAAATTTCCACCGAAACTATACAAAAGACTCTCTACCAAATGGAAGTGAACGTTAAAAATCTGATAACCGATCTTAGCAACAGCCGTTTACCGCAGTGCGAAGATGATAAATTTGAAGAAGTTATGAGTGTATCCTTTTTAAACGAATTTTTAATAAAGACGATAGTTGCTGCAACCTGCCTGATTTGTAGTATAGTCGAATTACTACAAAAAAAGGCTTCCTCCAGCATCAATTATGAAAAGCAATTTGAACACTAATTTTTAATCTAAAATGTATTTAGACAAAAATGAGCTTCGGTGCCATTTCTCCTATCCCCTCCTCCTCCAAAGATACACTCCCCTTTGTTAAAAATGCATGTATCTCCCTTCCTATTGGTTCTACGAAAAAAATTTTTAAATAAAAGTTTTTTCTCGAAGACTTCTCTACATTTTTGGTCATCATAAAAATTTCATTTGGAGCAACCCTCGCGCCCCAAATTTCAAAAATGTGCTTACAGAAATACTCAAAATTGAGTTATTCTCATTTATTATGAAAAATATCAGTGATAACGCAAAATGTGTAGTAACAGAAAGTATTAAGAATGAAATTTTATATCTGAAAAGTCCATCGCAATATCCCATCCTTCACCCCCTGGGGATCCACACTTTTCCCAAATTCGACTACTCGCTTCCAACATCAATTGTAGAGATGAATTTCAGATGTAGTTTTTTTTTTCGTAGTAAATAATGATATCATCGTATATTTATCAAATTTGAGCCGTTTGAGGCTCCCCAAGCCTTCCTGAAATTTCCATCATCCGCCATTTTGGATCCATTTCGAGTCGAATTCAAGGAGCCATATTCTAGACCAACTTGAATCGCACATATAAAGTTTCAGTTTTCTAACATACATGTGTGATGAGAGGATTAGAACGAATCATGAAATTTCATGACTTGGCTTCCCCTCAAAAACAGTTTCGTTTCTTAGTCACTTCTAAACCTACTTGAATGGGTGGAATTTGAATGAACATTCTCGAATGAAACGTAATCAAATACTTTTCCACCTTTCCTTTACTCTATTACATTTAGTGTACGATTACCCCCCGCCCCGCCCCAACCTCCCGTGATGATGGACTTGGGATAATATTTCTCCTGTATCAAACAAACATATGAGTCTATATCTGTCAAATTTTAGCCATTTGAGGCTCCTTAAGCCTTCATCAATATTTTGAATGCATTTTGAGCCAAATTTAAAGGCTTGTAATGAAATACAAACGTCACGTACGAAGTTACAATTTTTCCAGCACATTTGATGAGGAGAAGAAGCATTCATGAAGTTTACCAACTTGATTTCTACAAAAGCAATTTTATGTTTGAGGAAGTGAAATTTTAATGCGTTGGTAATGTGGTCTCATTTTATGAAATTAAACCATAATCAAAATTTTTTCCACCTTTCCTCCTCTTCAGCACATTTTGAGAACATTAACCTCTCTTCCTCTCCTTCAACATCATCAATAAATTGGGATTTGAGGTATAGTATTTTTTTATGCTATAAATTATGAGCCTATATGTATAAAATTTGAGCTATTTGGGGCTCCTCAAGCCTTCCTCAAATCTTGATCATTCGCTTCATTTTGTATCCAAACTAATCTTACGAACAAATTTATTTATTACTTTTTGAAAAATATAGTCAACTCCGCCCCTTCCCTCTCCATCCAAAAAAAATGCAATAATACAGTATATTATCAACTTTAAATTTGAAGAAATATACGATGATGTTCTTTAATTTTTTTATAATTGGAGAAAAAAATCTCCATTTTTGATTCGAAATCATCACTCTTTCACACACTTTCTCTCTAAAAATAAATTTCATCATTTCATTAGTTTCATTGAGTGATTCGCCATCATGACTCGATTCAAAAATTTAAGAAAAATACTTTTATACTGGGCGTTTCAGCTCAGTGTAACCTCCTTCATATAACATGTAGGACAATTCCTGTGACACTCGTGTATGATGGTTTGTCTACCATACTACTTGAAGGGGGTACGATATGAAGTTTCAATTTTTTTTTTTTCAACTTGGTAATGTTCATATTTGAAGAATTTTTTTCATTGTACAAGTTTAATGAAAGTATGCTGGTATAATCAAAACGTAGAGTATGCAATGTAGCATAACTGATGAAAAATTTGTATCTGTAGAGCGTCTAGGTATGGGAAAATGATGAAAAAAGTATGAAAAGTGATGGAAAAAATTACTAATTTTTTATGACTTTTGCTGATAACTCCATGTTTTTTTTTTTTTTTTTTTTTTTGTCGATCCACTCCTCACCATATAGTGAAGGTAAATGTATTTGAATAGCTCCAAGTATGGAGAAAAAAATTCATTTTCCTTCGTAAACATTTTTATTTTTATTTGAAATTTTTCATCTCAAAATACAGTTTATGCAGAAATGTACAGTTTGCTGTAGTTGATATAAAAATTGTGTTAATGGAGAAGGTCGGTGTGAAGAAATGCAACATGTGTACATAGATAGTTACAAAAAAAAATATATTTTTTTTTTCATGTTATTTTGTTGGCGATAACTTTGAAAAATATTTAATTAAATCAATTTTGCGCCCTTCTACTCCATCCCTATTCGCATATTTCTGAAAAAAATGCTATAAAAAAATGTAATTTAAATATTTAAAAATTATTATAATTCATAAAAAATAGTAAATAAAGAAAAGGAAAGCTATAAAAAAAATTAATTCTTATAAAATAAAAATTATTGAGAAAAACATTTTGGGGGTAGCAATAAGCTTTTCAGAGAATAAAAAATTATAATTTTAACCACCTGATAAATGACTTGGATTTTTTACAATCCTTCTGTGTAGTGGTTAACAGCTTCATCAGCAATTTGAGCATCTCTTCATTAAAAATTCAACTCTAGTGAAGCGGGTTGTCTGCTTAATTGGAAAATAATTATTAAGAATACCAGTCTTCATTTTATTTCTCGGTTATTTACTATTATAAAAGCATCTGAAATAAGTGTTAATTTTCCTTGACCAACTAGCTCAGGATTTCGCTAAAGAAGCCCAACAACAGTGTTCACTGCTGCAAAATATGTTTAAAAATATGGAAACTCTGTATCAAAATTTAGCCGAGTATTACGCATTCGATAAGAATAAATACACGTGCGAGGAATTCTTCGGCGATTTGAAAACCTTCAAGGATGCATTCATAGTAAGTTGACAATTGGCGAAAAGAAATCACATTTTAAGTACGCGTCTAATAACACTGGAATAATGGAAATGTTTAATTAGGATGGTACTTATGATAATGAGGGAGAGGCAATAAGAGTTTCGCGAATAAAAACTCTTATTAAAGATCATATTTATAATGACAGGTAGTACAAATGAGACAGTCTCAGCACCGCTTCTATGTAGATATTACATGATGTTAATTTTTTTTTTCTTTAATTTCATCCCCATTATTGTAATTTTATTTCGTTTTATTCGTTTAATGTAATGCCACGCTTCAAGTTTTTATAATTTTCCGTAGTCCCTCATTATTAAATAAATGTTTATCTGTGTTCGAAATACGGTAGTTCAGATGCATGGATTCTGTGTAAAAACATAAAGTCATTTCGAAAGCACGTTTTTAACCACATTTCTGTTGGTAACTTTTTCCCCCCATTCAAGATCGATTTTTCATAGAATTATGTTCATTGCTATCTAGGACGCTTACAAAGAGAACGTTAAAATTCGAGAAACCGAAGAGAAGAACCGGCGTATGAAAGAAGCCCGCGAGAAAGCCGAAAGAGAGAAAGCCGAACGCGCTAATCGGAAGCAAAAGTTCTTCGATATTACCGATGAAACTCAAGAGGGTGTTTTGGATAGCATCCTTCAAGCAATGCAAACGGGTTCCGCATTCAGTAGGAAACAAAGGAGTAAAAAGCCAGCACCCGCTGGTTCATCAGGAGGTTAATTTCGCATTCTTTACGAATTAAATTATACTCATACACGTGTCTATAATCTTTAATTTATATTTTGCAGAAAGAAGAGTACCTCGTTATTCAAATAAGTCACACATTGGCTTTTCATCTAGAGAATTAACAAAGTAAACTAGCCTTTTATTTCAAACAGTATGCGGAAATTTAATAAAAACTTGCTCATTCGTGATGTTTTATGTTACAGTGAATCGTTCGTGAACTCGTAGTATACGGTAGTCTGAGCCTTGATTATAATTAATTTATTTTTAATGGCTGTTAAATGGTGTAGTTGGCGGTCACGTCTTGAGTAAAATGGTCGCACAATATCATCGAATGATAGAATCAAATAACATTTATTTTTTTGTCGTTTTGATAACACCGATGAGGGAACGAGCTGCAAAATAATACGAAGAACTAGAATCAGTTCCAATTTTTAAATTAATTAATATTTTTCCCCTGTTTTATTATATTGGGTTGTACTTAACTATAATCATAAGTATCGTACAAATTGCTCAAAGTATTTTAAGCTGCGATACTCAAATATGGAATTAATTTCAATTATTATGTTGTTGAAAATGCTTCGGTTCCACCGATCGTGTAAAAACAACATGAATTTTCGCCATTTTTTGTGTATTGTTTACATGTCCATGTAATGTATGGAATGAAACTTATGCAACGAGATTATTATCAAAAAGATATTATTCCCACCTCGTATATTTTATAGTTTATATAGGTATTAAGACCGTGAGAATTATATATGAGAGCATTTATAACCTTTTTACTCGTACTAATCGCTTTCAATGACATATCATATCCATAACAGCATTTACTTTTGTCAAATTCAGTATTTATATTTTTTTCTGCGGTGTTTTGTATTCATAAGCTGTTATGTTAATTGCATTTATTAACTCATTTGAATTTTTTTCGCCAAAGTATTCATCACAATGTTTTTTTTATTGATTCATTTTTCAAGTGCTCATTTCATCTTGAAGTTGTAGCGATATTTGCGGTAAGTGTGTGAATCAACGAGTTAACGTTATGTTACCATTTTTTTAATATTCAGTTTCAATTTAAAGAAACGTGTTGTAAGATGTTTTCAAAATTTTAGACGGCTATTTTTTTGCGCTAGCCTTCTATGAGAGTACAAACACCAGTGAAAATATTTGAATTTATTTTTAATTTTTTTATTATTATTTGATACCAAATAAAGTTATATCGGAATTTTTAAGTTATTTATTTGTCTATTGTAATAATTTATATATTAAAAACTGACAACATCAATGAGGTAATTTATTGATGTTGGTATTGGTTGTTGAGTATTTACGTATCGTTACCCGCGTTCTGTTTAAATGTAGTTATTTTTTTAATTTACGTGAACCGTTCTGTTTTTAAAATACTTTTTGATGTAATTGGTATTCGCTAATTTTATATTATATTTTATAACGAATATAAAATTGTTATTGAATGAATGGTGGCGATGAATCCGAATTTAATTAATGTTGTACCTACGTTAGTGTTACCATGTACTAAAAGAACATCGTTATATCCCCTACACCAAACACCTCTCCCAAAAACTTGATCAGATATAACATTTTTCTAACTATATAATATTTTCAAAATTTACGATTTTATCTGTTGCAATTATTTTGAACATGAAAGGACTGAGATGATGGAACAAATTAATTTATCAAGTTTGAAATAATCTTAATCGCGTAAAACTCCGAGATTTTGTTCGAGGGACTGAAGAAAAATGAAGCGATTTTCTTAATTTTAAGCTTTAAATTTTTTATAATTTCATTTGGATTTCTTTATTTGGGCCTTATTAATTTTTTCTCAAATTTTTAATAGATTTGAAAAAAAAAATGAAAAAATTGGCACGAAATTTTTTTTTGTTTCGGGACCAATTTTAGCTCTTCTCGGTACTGCCCAGCCATACATCTAAATTACTCAATCTCTGAACCTTGAGGATACCAAAAAATCGAAACAGTTCAGCCCCAAGCAGATTTAGACAGGAATTCTTAGCAGAATGATGAAAATATTTGTTTTGAGGAGATTTTAAATGAACAGCCAGTTCAATTCATGTTTACTAATGAAGTTGGATTTGATTTTTTTTATAAATTGAATGAGTTTGTGATCTTTTAAATTCTTGAAGAATGACGCATTTGTTTGTTTCTTGAAAAAAAGAAGTACCAGACTCTTATTTTAATCTAAAACGTACATGTCTAGCTAAAAATGAACAGTAAGTTTTAAGTTTTAACTAGTATATTATGTGAAAGAGTTTTGACATTTTAGAGTTTAAATATTTTATTTTCTTCTGGCATTATTCAAGCGCAACAATAGTGATATTCTCCATGTGTAAACATCAAACGTGTATTACATATATTTGAAAAGGTATAAATTAAAGAAATCGGAATTTGGAGGTGAATCTACAGCCTTGGAAGTGTCGAATTGGTGAGGAAGGAAACCGAAGCAGATGTGTCGAAAAATTCAATAATTAACTCCTGATATTCTATTAACATTTCGAAGCAAGGAATGTTCTCAATAGAATGAAAAAATACATCGCCTGGAAAACCAAAATAATGAAAATTTCATCAGCATCGTTCAAAATCACCATTTTAGTCGAATAAATGGTCAGTTTCGATTCGAAACTTGCGCGTACTTGCGCGTTACGCCGGAAATCACAGAACAAAAGATACGACGAAGAAACGCCAATGACGTCATAATCACATACGAGTGGGTAAACAAAATAGGTAATTATCAACCCACAAAGCCAATGGACGACCCGAGTAATTTGGAAGATTTCTCATTGATCACACAGACAGAGAGACGAAAAATGTAAAATCAAAGTAATCAATTCGCGATTTAGTGCTCAAGTTATGAAATTTTTAACCTTTTTTACGTTAATTTTAACCATTATATAGTAGTGATACGTGCCAGTGCGAGCTAAAAGTGTTTCCAACATGTCGAACGTCACACCATCCGATATGAATAGTTTTTTAGAACTAATAACAAATACAACCGATACGAAAATGAAACTGTTCATATGCTCGAAACTGTTAACATTTATAGCCGACTCGAGTAATTCCATAGCGTGCACAGATATCGGCTTATTCATCGATACGTTGGTTAGTTGGCTACAAAGCAGTAATTTCAAATTGGTGCAGATCGACTTAGACATACTGACGGAATTGGTGAACCGTATGAGAACCGACTTCCAACCTTACTTGACTACGTTAGTACCACCTTTGGTCGATAAATTAGGCGATAGTAAAGATACGATACGCGAAAAAGCGCTCAATTTGTTCCGTAAATTGGTCGAATGTGATGTAGTAACGTTGCAAAATCTATTCGATAAGATAGCCTTAACGTGTTTTTCGCATAAAAACAGCAACGTACGGGAGCAAATAATGCATCTGTTGATGATCGTATTGGACGAATATGGCTCGTCGTGTTTATGTATTTCCAAATTGGTACCCCATATAGTGAAATTATTGAGCGATCCGAACGCAGCTGTTCGTGCTACCGCTTTCGATACGTTGTGTCATATTTACAAATACGTCGGCGAACGTTTACGAGTAGATTTACAAAAAAAGTACTCCATTCCGCATAACAAACTTCCAGCGTTGATGAGTAAGTTTGACGAAATCAAAGCATCTGCCGATGATAGTTTTTCATCTATGTTTCAAAGTTTCAAAATCGAAGACGAAACCGATCAGTGTGATAGAAGCTCTGTGAAATCGTTCAACTCTATATCGGCCAGCCGACCTCCGATCACGCCTTCTAGCTTGAGTCTATCGACTAGAAGTAAATTGTCTTCTATTAAAAAACCAAATAGTACGAATAGTCAAGCTGGTGCTATAGACGAAGATACCTTTATCGCTAGTTTCGAAGATGTACCAGTCGTACAGATATTCAGTAGTAGAGATTTAGAAGATAATTTGAAAAAGTATCACAATATTATAGAAAACGTCAACGAAGACTGGAGTAAACGAGTAGATTGTTTGAAAAAAATACGCTCTTTAATCGTAGCTGGGGCGTTGAAATACGAAGAGTTTTATTTCCATTTGAACCAATTGTTACCACCCTTCCAAGCCTCGTTGAAGGATCTACGATCTCAAGTGGTTCGTGAAGCTTGTATTACGGTAGCCTATTTGTCGAAATGCCTTTGTAATAAATTCGACCATTTTGCTGAATCAGTATTAAGTAATTTAATTAATTTAATTCAAAATTCGGCCAAAGTAATCGCCTCTTCGGGTCAAATATGTATTCGTTTTATCCTGCAGTATACTCACAGTCCGCGTCTAATCCCCATCATCGCCAATAGCATGGGCTCCAAGTCCAAAGAAATTAGAAAAGCTTGTTGCGAATTCATAAATCTAATCTTACAAACCTGGCAAACGCATTCGATCGAGAAACACGCCTCTACCATTCAAGAATCGATCAAAAAAGGCATCGCCGATGCGGACGCCGATGCTCGAGCTCAATCTAGAAACGCATACAGAGAGTTCTCCAATCACTTCCCAGACATGGCTGAGAGTCTGAAAAATTCCCTAGATTACCCCTACAGGAAGTTACTAAATTCGAATTCGAACAGCGGCTCGAATACGTCACTGAGTCGAATCCCAGCCGCGTCAAATATATCTGTACGATCGAACAGCGCGATCGATTTGCAAGCTGCAAAGAGAGCTAAAACTAGGGCCCATTACGCTGCCTTGGCACGTCAGAAATTCGGCACCGGAGCACCGGCAACCAGAACGAAGAACTTGACCACTCCGTCGCCCTGTGAGCCGCGCACCAGTCGCACCAAAAGTCGTATTTCAGTGTCGCAACCAACTAGTCGGTCAGGTTCGCCATCGTCCAGATTGAGTTACACCAATTATTTGTGTACCAGCGGAAGTATTTCGAGGTAATGAATTCGGTGTAATTCGATGAGCTTTTGCAATTGATTTAGCTTACGTGTAAATATTATTCTTCGTCTTTGTAAATATTTTCAAGTAACACGTACGAAATGCTCGAACTAGACGTTTAATTGGTAATTTAAAACCTGTAGGAGTTAATTAACGCTAATTAAAGGTTTAATTAATGGCACCGGTTGCGATGAAAAACTGGACTTTAGCTATTCCAGAAAGTATGTGCCGAAAATTGCTACCCCCTGGTCCCCGCAAGGTTTTCGTGTCATTTTAAAGTGCATTCGATGTTGCGAAAATTCACTCGATAATTGCTTCTCGCACAATCCGCGGAAGTTGTAAATTGTATTGTTTCCCCGTACCCCGCGTTCTTACCGGTAGTTGTGTCTTGACGTGTGTAGGTTAAACGAAGACGGTTTTCCGCCTCGTTTCCACTCCTCTTTGGCTCGATACAAAAATTTGTTTCGCTTCGGTTCCTTCAATGGTACTCGTTTCGATTCGCTTATGCGGTAGTTTTTCGCAATTTTTAAATCAATAGCATTATGTTCGGGTAATTAGTCGTGGAATGGGTTGGGCCGGAGAGGGTGAGGAGATGAACGAGTCGAAAATAAAACGTATGGATGTGAATTATGGGGGAGTATTTTTAGCTGAGTTTGTGATGAAGCCGATAGCTATTATTGTCTATCCGATTTAGAAAGGGGAAGGGACATTTTCAAATCTTTTAGTAGAGTAGAATTATGCTTTCAAATCAAACTAATTGGTACAGAACGGTTTTTTGGATTTATTTTGTAGAAGGTCTACTGCACACTTCCAAAAGAAATTATTAATCAATGGTTGAGTGAGGAGAAAGGGGAGAGTTTGCCATGGGTAATTCTGATTGTAGGTGTAAGTGTAATATACCCGTGTATGTTATTGAACGTATGATAGATGTCCCTTGAAATAGTCGTAGAACACCAAATACACGTTTCCTCGAGGTCTCATCTTCAAAGCCCCTTTACTCCACACCCATGTGACTTACCAAGAAAATGAATATAACCTTTTTTGTCGGAAATTTTACGTAGTACAACTTCTATAGAGGTGGTTTTCTCAATAAAGTTGAACCCTGACCCACAAAAAGCAAAAAACTGATTTTTTGGGACGCAAATGCCTTGAAAAAGTGACTTGGGCGGAAGCTCGAGGAGGCTTTTCGATATATGATAGAGTAAATTCTCTTGTACAAAGTAAATTAAAAAAAAACCTTATGTAACAATTAGTTTGAGGTCAGAGCCTTTTTAGTCCTATTTGGACTACAGTATTTGCGTTTCCGACCATTTTTTGGTAATCATCTGAAAAATGTTTACTTTTTGGTATAGAAAATCTTTTTCACCGACGCGTAGTTCCGGTAAGTATTAATGAAAATCTTTGAAAATCTGGTGAAAGACTGTACTTAAAATGTGAAAAAGTTACTTTTTTGGTTTTTAGATACAGCTTAAAATGGCGGATCATTGAAAATTGGGGGGGGCTGAAGAAGAGGGCAAATAGTTCAAGATTTTTGTTTTTGATCTCATGTGAAAGAGTAATTCACGCACACACACGTATCTAAATATCAGCTTCCCAAGTGCATTCGTAGAAGAAATGCAATAAAAAACGGTTTTTGAGGAAGTTTTGAGTCATGAAATTTCTTGAAATTTTCATATCTTTTCTGCAAATCAATCTGGAAAGTTCGAAGTTCATGTGTGAGGTTAGTTTAGGATCAGAATATAAACCCATGATTTTGGGCCAATATGGATCCAGAATGGCAGATCATAAAATCTGAGTAGAGCTTGAGAAGCCTCAAATTATTAAAAATGTAATTGGTGATAAAGAGTAATATTATATAATAAGTTGAGTTGTTCAAATAAAATGGATACAGTATCTGAGTCCCCTCCCCCCTCCTTCGTACATGATGTTGAAGATAAGGAGGATGGGTTATCGACCTCAAAATGTGGTGGTGTGCACGAGAAGTCAAAAAATTTTCATTATGATCTCATATGGTAAAAATAAATGTTATAAGTTGGATGAAGGAGGGGGGAAGGGGAAGGGAAAGCATTGACACAGCACTAACGTTGGGCATGATTTCATCCCTCAACTCCACATTTGGTGGGTGTGGTATTTCCCTGCCCCCAGTTCCATATCTTCCTTCAGGGTTGAGCATTAACGATGACACGATTTCAACTCTCAACTCCAAACTTTGAAGCTGGCGTTTCCCTGGTTCCACATTCCATATCTCCCCTCAGGGGTGAGCGTTAACCAAAATGATGCCAGCACTAACGAAGCACTCACGATGGGTACGATTTCATTCCTCAGCATCAAACTTAAGGGGCAAGATTTTCCTGGACCCCCATTCTGTATCTCACCTCAAGGGTGAGCAGCTGAGCACTTAACGAAAATAATACGAGCGCTAACAAAGCATTGCAAGCGAATTTGAACGGAAGTTAGGTTAAAAAATTGCTTTTAGAGAGGAAATTACATACAGGAAATTTTATGAATCTGTCGTATCTACTCACCACATTGACCAGGTAAGGTCAAAGTTTGTATGTAGTTTCAGTTAATAAGCAAAGTATAGCCTCTTTGGTTCAGATTTTTAACAACTGTTGTAAATTCAAAATGAAGGATCAATGATTAAAGTTTTTAGAATTCATATTTTTTCCTTTTTTTTTCCTTCTAAAATCACAGCAAATTAAAGAAATATCTTTTACATTTTTGGAACTCCTGAAAAGTAAAAACAAAAAAAAAGAAACTCTGAAGAATACGAGCGAGATTTTTTTCAGATTCTTGCAAGTCTTAAACATTTTTAAAAATAGCAATGCATTGAAGAAGTTATTTTTCGAATTTTTAGAGCTCCCTAACTCCTATTACTTTTGAAACCCACAAAGATTGAAGAATGTGTGTTTTTTTTTTTAATTTTTATAATCTCTTCACATTTTTCTTTGAAGTTCGAAATATTGTTCGAATTGATGTGGAATGACCATAGTGGGGGAAGAAGGAATGAGTACACTAATCTAAGATTTCAGGACTTGTCAGCCACCCATGCTCCAACTTTCCTCTACGCCTCTCCTGTCCATCTTACCCATCCATTGCCTATAGCTTATCCTTTTTTGCCATTTAGCGCGAAAAATATGTATTATGAGTAACGCACCTGCCTTCGTTTCCAGTCTCTCCTCCCCCCCCCCCCCCCCATTAACCTATTAAAATTGTTCATCGCCCAGTTAACTGCAACTAGTTTAAATTGTAACGATACAAGACCCATCCCTTTTCCCCTACCCCTTCTTCTTTACTCAAATACTTTGTAATAGGTAGTTAGTTATTATTAAAAACTCCGCTCAAAATGCGAAAATATTTTTGTACCAAACAAACGTTTCCTAAGCAATGGAAAAGAATGTAATGACGTCATCGAATAATATACTAAACTACATGGACTTGAATTGGAAAACAATAATCGCTCGTTAGCTCCTATTTTCTTGCAAGTATTTTCATCGGTACTGCTGAGAATAAATTTTTAAAAAGTAAGCAGCCATGCTGCATTAAGGGAGGCGAGTTTTTCATTGGAGCTTGTTCAGGTTTGCAAATAACATTGCGAACTTCTTCATGTCTACAGGCTACATCCAATACCAAGTCTGATAACCTCCACCATATCCCTTCCAAAACCATTTGTGAAGTTGAATTCAGCAACAAAAAAATGTAGAATTTTTTGCCATGCGATTATCAAATGAACACATATTTCTCAAATTATAGCTACTCGAGGCTCCTCAGATTATGGTCAAATTGTTACGATCGCCCATTTTGGACCCATTTTGGCCCAAATTCAGGACCATATTATGGTCACTAATTAACCCCACACACGATGTTTGACTTTTCTAAGTCGATTTGATAAGGAGATACGGAAAATTCTGAAATTTCCTGTAGTAATTTCCCCTCCAAAAGCGATTTTTCACCTCAACTCATCTCCAAATTCACTTGAGAAGCTCAAATCACAATAGGTTAGTGACTTATCATGCAATATTAGAATGAAAAATTTTGGAATTCTCATATATACCCCCCCCCCCCCCCCAACATTATGATGTCGATAACCCCTCCTTTTCTCTTCCAGTATCATGTATAGAGGTGAATTGGGATATAGTATGATTTTTATCCTCTAACTACATTTTTACTAATTTGAGGCCTCTCAAGCTCCACTCAAATTTTGATAATCCTTCATTTTGTATTCATTTTGACTCAAATTCAAGATGTCATATTCTGGTCACCGAGTAAGCACACACACAAAGGTTCAACTTTTTAAGTTGATTTGGTGAGGAAATAATTGTGGAAGATACAAGAAATTTCCTGTTGTAATTTTCCCACTAGAGGCTATTTTTCACTCCAACCTCTCTTCAAATTCATTTGCGAAGTTAAAATATGAATAGGCAAGTCACTTAGGATCATTTAATCATATGACATCACCATGAAAATTTTTCGACATCTCGTGCACCCCAATCACATTTTGAGATCTATAATCCTTCCTCCTCCTCAGGGTCCAAAAAAAAAAAATGAATCGAATCCGAATCCGGATCCAGTACAATAATCTTCGAATCAATTTCCGAATCACGAATCCCGGCTAAAATGAACGTAAAAAATGAATCGAATCGGAATCACGAATCCACCCATCGGATTCGTGGATTCGAATCCAGTTTTAGAATCACGAATCCTTCGCAAATCCAACTTTTTCTTTTGTTTATCTGTTACCCACAGTAAAAAGCACGCCTCACCAATGAGAAGGAATAAAAAACGTAGAAAACTCTTCGACTAAAAAAGCACTTCATTAGAAAAATTTTTTTGAAAAATGAAAAAATAGGAATAGGAATAGGATACGCGTTCGAAGAAAATCCAGTAACTGGTGACGTTTTCTCCAACGTTAACCGGCAAGCGCTTCTTTTTTTTTTGGATTCGTGATTCCTCGGAAGTGAATCGAATGATTTCACGAATCTTTAATGGATTCGATTCCTTATTTCTCGAACATGGGCGTACCGAGGACATTCTTCAGGGCGGGGGGGGGGGAGAAAACCAAAAATTGTCAACTAATTTTACCAACTAACTGTTGACTTTTTTTTTTTTGCTCCACGAAAATAATATGTTAAATACGATGTATGTCACAGTCTTGTTAGTCTTCAAAACATTTTAAAATAGCTGCGGTCAAGTTTACCAACTTTACGCTAAAACTCCAAATTTACCAACTTTCCAAAAGCCAAGGGTGGGAAGCTCCCCCCTCCCCCTTTCAGTACGTCCCTGTTCTCGAATCCTCAAATCTACTTTAAAAAAAGGAATCGAATACGAATGACGAATCAAAAATTTCAGATTCGAATCCTGCCCAACCCTGTTCCTTCTATTCAACATCATGTGTGAAGATGAATTTGGAATATATTGTACTTCTTATCCTCCATAATCATATGAGTTCATAATTACATTTTTAATAATTCAAGGCTCCTTGAGCTCTACTCAAATTTCGATAATCCGCCATTTTGGATCCATATTGACCCAAACTCGTGGAATTATATTATGGCCTTGAACTAACCTCGCACGCGAAGATTCGACTTTTCTAGATTGAATTGGTGGGGAGTTACGGAAGATTCAAGAAATTTCATGGCTTAAAACTCCCTTCAAAATCGTTTTTCGCTCCAATTCCTCTTCATATGCACTTGGGAAGCTGAAATTTGGATATATTGGTGTCCGTGACTCGTTCTTTCATATGAGATCAACAACGAAAATATTGAGCCATTCCTCCCCTCTCCAGCTACCCTCAAAGTTTGAGTGATTCGCCATTTTGAGGTGTATTGAAAAACAAAATAGTACTTCAAGAAGAATCTCTTCAAAATGTTGAGCGAATTTCACGAATATTTTCCCGCGCTCGATTAAGGT
The DNA here is from genome assembly GCA_009761765.1 of Phenacoccus solenopsis. NCBI lineage: Eukaryota > Metazoa > Arthropoda > Insecta > Hemiptera > Pseudococcidae > Phenacoccus > Phenacoccus solenopsis. The sequence continues at coordinate 9,749,161 of CM019756.1, forward strand.
GGGGGGGGTATATATAAGGTATACCGTGTGTTCGATTAATTCGGATACAATCAGCGCAAAAATCTCAGTTTGTTGATAACATAGTAAGAATTAAACTACGATTTCTAAATCAGAAATTATTTTTAAAATTACTTTAATGAATTTTTAGGCTAATAAATTCAGTTCAACTGCGTTATAATTTCTTTGTATTTGAAAAAAATCAGGTTTAAAAAATTTGAAAAGAGATTTTTTTCGCTGATTGTACCCGAATCACTCGGACGGATGGTATATGTACCAAAAAGTTGAATACTTGCCCGAGTATTCTGGATGGTTTGAAACGCAACGATTTGAAAACTCCTCCCTTCTGCGACCCCCTGTTCAAATTATGTAGGCTGTAATAGCTATGGTTTTTATTAAAAACTCAACTGACAACGGGTTAACAATCAATACGTAAACGCTTCCGCGCCGGAAATGCCTGTACGCACATACTCGATAATTAATCTGTGGTAATAATCGCCTTACACGGCCATAATTAACGTTTATTTTTCGTGTTCTGTTGGCACAGATCGAAACGTAACTGTAAACCGGTATCAGCGCAGAAAATCCTGCAACAGAGTCGCGAAGCGGAAACCGAGCTAGCGGACGCGCTAGGTAACTGCGACACGTCTCCTTACACCTTCAGACCGTCTTCGCGAAACCTCTATCGCAGCCTGGAGGATCACAGCGACGAAAGCGAAACGTCCAGTATATGCTCGGAGCATTCGTTCGACTCCTATAGACGTCCCTCGGAGACGATGTCGTGGAACGGTTCGCAACATCGTTTGTATCGCGATAGCCGCGAAACCGCTAGCAAAGATATACACGAGATAATCGCGAATTGCGAAAACGCTCATTGGAACGAGAGGCGCGAAGGTCTGCAGAGTTTGCAGTACTACGTGCAGGACGGTAATAAATTAGAGTTGTCCGAGTTACGACGCATCATGGACGTGTTCACCAAGATCTTCAACGATCCTCATATAAAAGTATTCAGCTTATTTTTAGACTCGTTGAACGAAGTGATACGCAGCCATAGCGAAGATTTGTGTTTTTGTTTGCATTTACTGTTAACCCGTTTGTTTAATAAATTAGGCACCGATTTGTTGAATTCCGTTCATTCGAAGATCATGAAAACGCTGGATATAGTGTTCGAATCGTTTCCGGCCGATTTGCAGCTGCAATCGGTGTTCAGATTTTTGGTGGATCCGACGCAGACGCCGAATTCGCGCGTTAAATTGGCCGCTTTGAATTATATAATTAAATTATGCTCGGTCGTGGATCCCAGCAGCGCGTTCAGCTCCAGCGTCATAGACACTAGTAAAGACTACCCGGCTCTAGCATTGGCCAAAATGGTCAGCTGGACTATGACCGATAATCTAAAGGTGGGTCCCGAGCTACGTAGGGTGGCTCGCGAAACGGTACTGGCGTTATTTAGCTTGAACCCGTCTCAGGTGACTAGGCGTTTCGCGGCGATGCCCAAAGAGCTTCAGGAGGCCGCTGCGACCGTCTGCAAGAATCGTACGTCGTTGAATTCGAGCGATAACGATACAAGCTTCAAAACGAGCACTCCTTGCGATTACACCGATATACAGTTAACCTCTAGTATATGCAAGAACAAATATTCCGCCGAAAAAGACCCTATATCGTACGACAGCGGTATAGGTGACAAAGAGGACATGAAGACGAGCTCGTCGTGCGATTTCACCGATTTCCACATTAAAGATAACGACGCGTTGAAAACGTACATCGAAGAGCTCTCGCAAAGCGCCCCCGATAACGTTCAACAGCGCAAAGAACTACTTACCAAGATCACCGCGTTAGTCCAAGATAGTCCGTCGGACGTCATCATCACCCATTTCAAACTACTGCTCGGCAACATGGTGAATCTGTTGCGCGACACCGAGCCATCGTCGGTGAAAGAAATGACCCTGAATTTACTCCAACTGATCGCGAAACGTAAAACCGTAACATTCCTGTTGAAAAACTACAGCGACCTGGTGATCACGAAAACCATAGCCGCGTGCAGCGATCCCTCCAAAGATGTGGTTAAAGCGGCCGAAAACTGTGCCATAACCCTCAGCACCCATTTACCCGCGGATTTAGTCATCCGCGTCATCGTACCCCTAATCACCTCGGAACCAGCACCCGCCAAATTGGTAGCCATTAAAATGCTCACAAGGTTGATCGAATGTAGCGATAGTTCGCTGGCTATGGCTGAAATCGATAAAATCATGAACGTGTTGTTGGTAGCCTACGACGACTCCGAATCGTCGGTACGTAAAGCCGCCGTGTTTTGTATGGTAGCTTTGCACAAGCAATCCGAAGAAATGAAAGCCTGTTTAGAACCTTACATTAATACCCTTAAGGGAGCTAAGTTGAAATTGCTGCAATTATATATACGTAGAGCGGAACAAGGCTCGTCGATGCCGACGTCGCCGAAAAATTCGTAATTAGTATTTTATACGTGTAACTAACATAATTTGTATTGTAATTTTTTTTTTTCATCATCTTTCTCTCCCCCTCTTTCTGTATTTATTATCGATTAATTCACTAATTTTCATTTTAAGCACTAGTCAGATGTGTAATTTTTTTTATCGATATTTTTCTAGCTTAAAGATGAATTGTTTCCTTTAAATCGTATTTATAATCTAATGCCCTTGGGAATGTAATAAGACGAGGTGGAATTTTAAAATTTACAATTTTAAGTAACGCTTAATTTTTATGTAACTTTTGATTTTTTTTTTTTTTTTGATTATTTCCTTATACAGGTACGATGGCGATGTATATTTTATCATTTTTATTGTTTATTTACTTATTTTCTCGTATAAACTTTTGTATGCATTTAAAGTAATTTTTGTTGAGATAATTATTGTTAATGACGGAATAAATTTACTGGACATTTTATTCGGAAATGTGATTTTTTTTACTGTGGATGGAATATGGATGGTGGACAGATGTGGGCCTGGTGTGCTAACTTGACCAAGGGCCAGTGATGGAAAAATACGCGAATAATTTTTTAGCGAGAATATTCTACAGCATAACCTCAACATTCATCACAAGACAAATTTGCGTCAACTGCATAATTTTTTTATTATTATTAATTTTACGTGCCGTGTACAGCTACTTCTTCTAATACTAAACTTATAAAAAAAAAATCTACAAAAAGGGAAATCCCAAAGTTGTACTCGATGATTTTTAAGTAGTATTTTTACTATGATCTACTCATTCTTACGAGTATTCTGATATGCAACACGCCATGAGAATATAAAAGAATATTCTCTAAAATGCGGGAATATTCTTTTTTTGAGAATATTTTGGACTCATCACCACCAAGGGTCCATATCAACGCCACCTAGCTATAGTAAAAAGCCTCGGTGCTTGGGGCCGAATTTTTTCGTACTCTTCATATGCTTTACATATATGGTAGCATCAAAAGTGCATTTAAATGGAAATTTAAATTTTCAGCTACAACTTGAGCTTTCATAAATTATGTCTTGGAAAAAATTTGAAGAGCTGTCTAATCATATATAAATCTTTTTATGCGAATATTTTCAACATAAATGTCGATTAAAGCTGAAAAACTTGAATCAGTTCAACTCAAAACTTTCTTTTGTAACATAGGATTATGAAAATATAATCTTATAGAAATTTCACGAGCTTCACAAAGGTATTGAAAAAATACTGTAAAAAAAAGGTCCCATGGTTATGACCTTTTTATTATATAATAGTCATCACTGCTAGACAAGTTTGGAAAAAAAATTATTCTTCTTATTCCACCGTGAAACTCTTGAACTTTCGTACAAGAGTAAAACAAAAAACTTTATTTCAATAGTATAAGTAAGAAAGGTATAAAATTAATATTTTTCAATTATTATACTAAAACATTACATATATGTGATTTTAATTTGAATGAATTTGATTTGTTTTTGGTTTTCTGAAAAGAAATTCATAATGAGAAATTGTTGATGCAAATCTTTCTTTCAAGTGGAAGCTTCATTGTGAATTTAATACAAAAAATTTTACAATAAAAAAGGTTCTTTTCGAACGTCGTTCAGATGCGTCATTCTCAGTGAAAATATGATATGAGGTATTCCAGTAGTTGGTTTTATTTTATATATTAGTGCTAATAAAGGAGCAATTGCGTTGAGAAATTTTGAAATATTTTTTTTCGTATTTGTATTTAAGAAGAAGTGAGCGGGCGAGATTTGGACAAATTCTGAACGTCAATTAGATATATCCTTTCGAAAATAGTTTATCGAAAATCCGTCACATCCGCATCTTTCCCTCATTTAAAAAAAAAAAAAAAAAAAGGAATTAGAAAAAGAAATGAAATTTCACCCAGAAAAAAACAGATCTAAAATTAGATTTTTTTATAAAAATTGGTTAAATCATTCGTTAATTCTTACGCTTTGTGAATTCAGGTCTTGAACCATTGATGAAATCTTCTAAAAACTCGGAGAGAGACTCTTTAAAAATTCAAAAAATGTGATGTTTTGAAATTAATGCTCCATACGAGTAATCTGGTTACCCGGAGGAGGGGACAAAGCATTGCTACAAAAAAAAAAACATTTTCATTAATTACGAGACACAGCTGTGTTTATTCTTCTTAGAGCATCTAATTATATAGTTTTCCCCACTTATTACCCACTTGTTACGTATCATATAAAATTTTCCAAATGTTCCCACCTAGAAATGGAAATATAGGCCCATGGTACAATCGCACAACAGCTAGTTCGCCACTGGATGAAAGGTGTTTTGATTAATGCTTTCATCTTAGTGTTTCAATCAACATGCTTAAAATAATTGCGGACAATGATGAACTGCCGAAAAATAGAAGTCAACTCCTACTCACATTTGTTTTGCTAATTTTGGTGTCAACTATGGTCACTACTCCTACTCCTTTTTCAAAAGAAAGAGTTGTCGTCTTCGCCTTTCTCATTCCTGCAAAGTTTTCAATTCATCGGACTTCTTTTTTATAAAAATTATTTCAAATTGAGGGTTAAAAGGTTTCAATTGTAAGTTATAATAATGAGTCATATTTATTAACATTAATAACTGAACTTCACCTATGAAACGTAAAAACCTATAATTTTGCAATCTGTTGACGATATAGGTCTAAATTATCAAATTATACTCCTACATATGATTGAAAAGTACTTCATTTAAAAATAGGTTCTTTTCCTGAATACAATCTATAATTATTTGAAAATTTTCACGAATTCTTCTCATTTAAATTTTTTTTATTAAGTAAAACCGCGCGGTTACTCGTACACAATTATTTCATTGGCTGTTCTGTTATCGCGTGCAGCACAAAGTGAACCAATCAAAATGAAAAGTATTAAAACCCACAATGTAGACGCAAACTATATCACATAGGTGAAAAAGTAGGTATTTTAGTAATTCGCTTGTAAATTCCAGTAAATTCTCTGGGTAAAACTGATTTTTCCTTGAACTCGCCTCATGACGTGTAATGTGGGTAAAATTTTCATCCAGTTGAAATTGAAATGGATCCGTTAATCGCCGTGTTGGTCAAAGTGGTTTATTTACATTTCGTTTGATATTCTGAGTGAAGATTGTGATTTTTTCATGAGTTACTTGGAGAATTCAAGGTCCTATACATTGTATGATACTCTATAGAAATCAATTTACTCAGTGATCTAAATATAAAAAATTTAAAACGATGTGTGTTTCATGATGTGCTAAAATCCAATATCAAATTATGGTAAGAATGACTCGATTTATTAGAAACGTGTAATATATCGCCGATAACGTTGTAAAATCAATCGGGCGATGATTCATTAACTAACAACATTCTTCGATCGTATGACTTAGTGGGTTTTCCTAGTCCAATGTTCATCCGCTACTAATGTGTTTGAATTTTACTACCGAATTTGACGAGATCACTTCGCTTATCTTATCTGCTCGATGGAACGTATTGTTGGTTTCGAATCATATATTACGGTTGATCTATCTTTGGGGAAATTAGGTACCAAAAATATCCTTTATTTTTCTCTATAAATGCTTTTCGTCGAGATTGTGTTTGAAGTTAGTGTTTGGTGTGTCGAGGTGCGCGAACGAGTGTAATTAATTCCACAAGTTTTCTGGCTTACTTGCAATCTATTGGCTAACTCGGTTTATTACTTTGCGCGCTACAGACGATAAATAAATTTTTAATGTAGCCACCGTTTAAATTTTAACGTGTTGGTTTTAGAACTTAATCGATTGTAAAATATTGAGAGCAAAAAAAAATAGCTATTCAAGGTATACGTAGTAGGTGTGATATTGCAATCGAAATGATGCGAAACATGCGCCTACTCGCGAAATACGTTCGGAGAAGAATAATAAAAACCCTTTCTCAACTTTATAGCGAAGTTTTTATTTCATAGTCGATCAAGTTGTACGTAGTAACGACATCGGTTATTTTTTGCCTCTTTACAGATGTTGGGAAATGGCGAACAAATTGTCTGCAAGTGGAGATTTATTACAGTCATCGAAATCTTCTGCTGGATCCGAAAAGTGTTCAGTTTATCTTTTTCCAATGGCAAACAAAGAATTGCCAGTTCGGAAACTCGAATTAAATAAAGGGCATTCGCGTAGCGCCAGCCACAGCGGCGTAGAGAGCACCATATCGCCGTCGTTTACGGGCCGCCCGTCGGCGTTGAAAAAAGGCCACCAGAGGGCTTTCTCGCAAGGCCAGATAATCGATTCGAACGAGCTTCTGTTGAGCAATTACCATACGCGGGCGCCTTCCAAAACCGATTTCATCTTACCAGCCGGACATCGCGATGCGGATTCCGATTACAATTTGTTCGACAGGCACAAAGGCCATTCTCGCCAAGCCTCGCGATCTGAGTCCGTGTATACGCTCAGGCATACGACACCACCTTCCACCTGGAAGCAATATCTGTGTTTCTTTTCGCGCCAAAATCAAACGTTCGCCGATGACTCGAGAAGTCGTACCATCGTGCCTAATCATCTATCCACCGTGAATAATAATAATCAAAAAAATGGCCCGTGTCAGAACAATCGTATTTGCACAACTAAATATACTTTTTTATCTTTTTTACCGAAAAATTTGCTAGAACAGTTTCATCGTGTAGCTAACTTGTATTTTATATTTATCGTATTATTAAATTGGTTCCCAACTATAAATGCATTTGGCAAAGAAGTGGCCATGATTCCGGTATTATTTGTATTAGGCGTAACAGCTCTCAAAGATTTGTTCGAAGATCGCCGAAGACACGCCAGTGATAAGCGTATCAATAACTCCACTTGTCACGTTTACATCGGGTAAGTACCATTGTGAATTAATCACTCATTGTCCGTGTAATTCAGATCCTAAAAAGGCATAAAATAGAAAATTTTGCCAACAAGCTGGAAATGGTGTTGAAATGTTGAGAGTGATTCACTAACCCTTGATAAAAAAGTCATCAAGATTTCGCTACGTATTTCTTTTTTTTGTGGTGGGGGGAGGGAGAGTGAAGAGGAAATCTCCAAAAAGGGTGATTTTTGCCAATATCTCGGGAACATGGGCTCTCGCACTATATATAATGAACTACAAAAATATTCTACTCTAAATTACCTCCAAGTTCGCTCATTATACTTTTTTTTCTCACAGATGATAAAAAGCTCGAAAAAATTGTTTCAAGTTCTCCTCTCCTCTTCTATTTGGATTTTTTAATAATCATGGAATTACACGCACTCATTCGATCATTTCACTCGACTCCTGTAGGCTTTTCAGGAAAAATACGTTGTTACTTTTTTCCAGATAATTCCAAATGCTGTATATTTTGTTCGAGCCCCCCCCCCCCGTAACCCATAAAGTAGAAAGAACGTGAGTGGCGATTGTATTAGTGAAGCTGAGTTGCTTTAGAATTAACGACCGATTTGACTAATTTTTACAAAAAAAAATCTAATTTTAGATCTGTTTATTGCGGGTGAAACTTCAATTCTTTTTCTAATTCCTCTTTTTTTTTTTAATGAGGGAACGATGCGAATGTGACAGATTTTCGATAAACTATTTTCGAAAGGATATACCTAATAACTGACGTTCAAAATTATGGATTTGATCAGTAATCATGTAAATTCGCAACTATCAAATTTGAGCTATTTGAAGCAGACTTTTATGATCCGCCATTTTGAATTTAATTTGTACCAAATCCAAGAGATCATATTCTGGTTTGCCACTAACCCCACTTACAAAGTTTCAGCTTTCTAAGTTCATTTTACAAAATTTTCTATCATTACTTCACCTCTAAAAGCCCATTTTTCTCTCTTACTTCTCCTCGAACTTCCTTCATAAGCTGAAATTGGAATGTGTTAATCACTTGGATTCATTTTATCATGTAACACCGTAACTGAGAATTTTCCACTTTTACTGTCTGTCAAAAATAACTTGACACTTTTTAGCAGGACAAGGATAGGCAACAATTCGTGCATGGTTACTCAAAATGTGGATTGTATTACAAAGTAGGTTAATGTTTTATTACCTATCAGTTCATCGAATTTAACTGGAAACGTATTCACCGTGCTTGTTTGTGCTTTACTATTTCGACTATTTGGCCAGCATTTTCAATTTGAAAACATTTTGGGAAGTAATGAAATCGTGAAAATTGTCGCGCTTTTTGCCTATCCTTGTCCTGCTAAAAAGTGTCAAGTTATTTTTGACAGACAGTAATTTATCTTGGTATTTTTTGGAAGACAACAACCCTCTCCTCCCCCTCCCCACTCCTTACAACACCCGTGAAGGTACATTCGAGTAATACCGAATATAATTCTTATTCGCCGTAATCATAATGAATTCGTAATTATCAAATTTGAGCCATTTGAGGCACTTTAAGCTTTCCTCAAATTTTTACTATTCGCCATTTTGAAACCATCTCAGCCAAAATTCAAATGGTTATATTTTGGTTTCCAACTAATTCTTAATACGAAATTGGGAACTTCCTAGGTCGATTTGGTGAGGAGATATGAAAGATTCGAGAAATTTCATGACTCAAGAATTCCTCAAAATATCATTTTTCGCTTCGAATCTTCTTCATATTAATTTAGGAAGCTGATTTAGTCATAAATTTTGAGATATTTGCTCTCCCTCCACCTCCTCTGAAAACTTAAGTGAACTCCCATTCCGAGACCAATCAAAAAAAAAAAACTTCACGTATTCATACGGACAATCTCTTACTAAATTCGAGCGATTTTCATCTATACCCGGGGGTGCTAGGAGAGAAGTAGGGGAGGGGACACATAAATATAAACCAAAATACCGGACATTTACCATACGTAATGAAGGCCCCGCTCCACGACATCTCCATCATGAATTAAGTAGACTGTAATAGCTAACGTTTTAATTGAAAACTCAACTAAAAATAAGGAGATTTATATTTAAAAAAATACGGTTTTTGCTACCTCCTATATTATAAGGATGAATATTTACATAAATTAGTTTTCGTGGCTTCCACCCTTACCTTTATTCTTAAGACTGTAAATAAGAACCTTCAATGGTATATCGTACCATCTTTTCCAAATTCATGGTTCATATAAAATTTACATTCCATAGCAACATTTTTGTTTACACTTGCTCGTGAAAAATGTCACAAAATATTGACGAAAGAAATTGAGTTTTCATGCCAATTAACCCATACTTTGAACTTTTACCTTATGTCAGCATTTCCCAAAGTTTTCGATGGTAATGCACATTTATTCAATACAACGAGCTTATCTATGATGCCATTTCTTTACACTTAATACGCGAGAAAGCTATCATTTTAATATTCTTGATAGCGAACAAGTGGAACTTTCGAAATTTTCGGAGTTCCTTGAATTTTTTTCAAACCATGAAATGCATTGTAACGAATTGTTATGCATATTGATTTGCATTACAAATCATAATTGACGAAAAAAAAAATAAGGACCACTGAAAGATTCAAAAGGTCAAATTTGCATCGGCTGCTTTCCCATAAATGATCGTATTCGATGCGAATTTCAATAATATATATTCAACACCTTACTTATCATGGTTTTAAAGAAAGTTAGGAATCCCTGGAAAATTTAAAAGCTCGATTTGTTCTCTAGAAGATATATTATAATCTTGTTTTCCTTATCACAACCAAAAAATTGCATCGTAGCGCTTGTAGTTGTGTTGAAAACATTTTCATGGTAGTGAAAAAGTTTGGGAAACACTGAAGAAAGATGAAAGTTTAAAGTACGATTGATATGGGAACACCAGTTTTTTCCCTCATTATTTCGTGCTTTTTTCTGTAAGTGTATGCGAAAATTTCGCACCAAATGCAAGTTTTTGCGAACTGCTGAATTCGAGGAAAGAGTAGGGTGTCGTGGAAGTTCAAAATTTCAATTGTAGGAATGAAGATGAGAGACGAACCCATGAAAGGTCATTCATAATAATATGTTCTTGCGATGTGCTAACTTAAAAATTACTTGTTTTTAAGTTGAAAAACCCACTTTTTCTACTTTCAAAAGCATTTGTATCGGTTGGAGGGGGGACAAAACCAAGTAAATGTTGGAATTTCCCCAAGAAGCCCTTGTAGAGATTTTTTTTCCAAAAAAACCCATGAGAGAGAAGTGAAATGACCTTGGAGTTTATTTTATTTAATTAAAAAATCAAAATTTCAATTTGTATCTTTTCCAAAAAGCGGAAGAAGCTTGTAGAAAAATTTTATTCGTTTAAATTGAAGACCAATTTTTTAGAATTCTTCGGGTGTTCGGTTACTGTTATTACTCCGTTAGAATTTCGAAAAACTGTGTGGAAGTAAATAGATTCAATGTACGATAATTTTTTCAGCTGTTTGATGACCTCTGAAGCCCCTTTAGGCTCCCCCGTCCCCTTCAAAAAAGATACTGAGATTGGGAAATTAATCTCGACATTTCAAGACCATCTGTAGTTTGTTGACAAAAATTTATATTTCAATTTCTTATTTGCCTGGACTTCGATGAACAACCGTTTGTAATTTTTTCCTCATTCAAGGGAGGAAGAATGCTACAAAAAAGTCCTCTGGCAAGACGTCCGACCCGGTGATATCGTCCAGTTGCACAACAACGAAGTCATACCGGCCGATATATTGGTGTTGAAATGCAGCGATCCGCATGGTCTTTGTTATATCGATACTTGTAATTTAGACGGCGAATCTAATCTAAAACAAAGACAAGTCGCTTCTTGTTTCATGAACAAGGTAATAAAATTCACCTACTTATCGTTACACCGTGACCGAGCCTAGTGCTTATAGGCGAAATTTGCCGCCACTTTATTTACTAATGTTTGTGTTCACTATGTTTACCCTTTTGAGTGTATATTTTGCTAAACTTCGACATCGGCACTTGACTGCTCAAACGATAACATTATATGTATGTAATTGTCCGCGTATTTACCATACTCGACTTATCTATCGGGTAGCAACGCGTGCGGAATAAATTGATTTTACAATTTCAGATCGGCGTAATTGATTAGATGCGAACGTTAATTATACGATTTAATTGGATTCTTTTTTACATTCGTGTAAATAAATTTGAAAAAGATATGGTAAGAAGGTACTGAAGTACGTTTATAATGAGCATATGAAAGAGTTAGGAACCACTGTTCGAATGCAATCGATTTACTGATTAGTATCGGCGAGCATTTGCAATTATTGAAAAGAATCAGTAATGGAAGATTTCATTCACGAATGATTCTAATAAATGAAACATAAGTTCGAGAGTTTGGATGCAGTTCTAGTTTTTAGATTTAGTACCATAGTTAGAGTTCAGGGTTTTGGTTCTAGTTCCAGTTTTTCAGTTGATGTCGGTTGTTGGAGGTTCTACTAGCGATCCAAGGCTGCAAAACTGGAATCAGAACTCAAAAAACCTAGACCCTTTTTAAGAACTTGAACTAGAGAGAAATGAAAAGCGTAAAAAAAAATATATTGGGAAATAGGTACGTGAAATAAAAAATGAATTTGTCTAAGTAAATTTAGGTGATTGTAGTTTCTCAGATCATTTTGGTGTACAGAAAAAGCATTCATTTCTTCATTTTATACCTAGAGCTAGAACCAGAACTAAAATCCTGAATCTAGAATTAAAATTACACCCAAAACTTTAAACCCAAAACTAGAACTAAAATTGAGCTGGTGTTGTGTACTGTACTGATGTTGACTTCAGCTCTTGCTCTGGTTATAAGTTCAAGAGTTTGATTCTGTTCTGATTCTCAGTTCAAGTCCCATAATTTGGTTCCAGTTCTAGCTAGAAAAACTTGAAAGTTCAAGTTTTTGGTTATACGCGTACTTCCAGCTCTTTGAATGATCTTGGTTGTTATAGGTTCTAGTTGTGATCCAGGACTACAAAACTGGAAGCAGAACTCAAAAAACCTAAAATTCTTTCATGAACTTGAACCAGAAGCATATGAAAGATGAAACGGTTTTGATCTGGGACCAAAAATCCTGAATCTAAAACTAGAACTAAAATTTATTCGGTTTTGTTAATCATATTGATTTCGGTTCCAGTTGTAGTTTTGATTTCAAAGTTTTTGGTTTGGTTCTGGGATTGTAGTTCTAATACCAAGTTCAATAAAAACCTAAAATTCTTTTATGAACTTGAACCAGAACCAAATGAAAGATGAAACGGTTTTGATCTGGGACCAAAAATCCTGAATCTAAAACTAGAACTAAAATTTATTCGGTTTTGTCAATCATATTGATTTTGGTTCCAGTTGCAGTTTTGATTTCAAAGTTTTTGGTTTGGTTCTGGGATTGTAGTTCTAATACTAAGTTCAATGATTTGGCTCTGGTTTCAAAAACTGAAGAATATTGATATGTTTTTTCTTTAATTTGCGCAGCTTCTACGTACAATCGATTATCCTATGAGATAATGTGAAAAAAATCGATTAGGAGCCGTTTCTGTTTCAGATTGTGGGTTCAAGGTGTCGGATTACATTCTGGTTTTGGTTTTAGTTCTGGTTTTGGTTCTAGGTTCTGGTTTTGGTTCTAGGTTCTAGTTTTGATTTTAGGTTACAGTTTTGGTCCCAGGTTCTGTTTTGTTTTTGTTATTCATATTTGTATCATTTGTTGAACTCTAGGTTTCGGTTCTGGATTGATTCTATTTTTGTAACCTTGCACACTAAAGTAGTTTCAGATTTCGTTTGATAATGATTCATTTGAAATTAAATCTTAATTCATAAAGCCTCATAATATTATCAAAACGTGAAAACATTTGATATTCCGGACATTTCATAATTTTTTTACTCTTAGACTTTTTCCAATTTTTTTCTTTGTTCGCGAACGATTCGATCAAAATCATGTTGTTCGCGAATGATTTCATTGAAATTGAGTGGTTTGCGAATGATTTAAGAAAATTATCTTATAATTCTTTCTATGCGAATTATCAGTGATTCTGAACGCAAACGATTCGATTGGAAAAGAGTATGATGGATGATAATTGAGTCTTATCCAAAAAATCGAATTAAAGTGTTTGTGAACGATTGAATCAAATCTTGTTTGAAATCGTTCAAAAATGAAGGACTCAATTCACGAACAGTTTGATTGGAATGAAGCCCTTCAATATTAATAAGACCCAAATGAAACGGTTTGTGAACGATTTAGTCGAAATAAACATAAAATCATAATTTAATCCGTATTCGAACATTTCGTTTGCGAACGATTCGTAGAAAATGTCGAGTCATTTGTATACAGTTCGTACAAAAGAAAGTCGTTTGATGTATTTATGAACGATTCAATTAACTCGGATTTATAGTCGTTCTTAAAATAGTAATTAAGAATTTCGTTCGTGAGCTGTTTGATGAAATGCAGTCGTTCGTAAATGATGCTATTTGTTACAAATTAATGATCACTGAATAAATGATTCATTAGGGACTCGCCGACTGATTAAGTTGGTCAACTTGGTCGAATGAAAATAAGTCATTTGTTTGTGATTTGATGAAAATATTCTTGTAATCAGGGCTGTAATAACGGATCGTGTTTCGTTCCGGTATCCGTTCCTGAGTCATTCCGTTACGTTTCCGTTACGTTACGTTCCATTCCGTTCTTTACCCATTTTTTTTTATTACGAGTTGGAGTCTAGTCTTTTTTTTTTATTTTTTTTTTATTGATGATAGTAATAGTAAAAAATTTAAAATTTAAAAAACATTGAAAATCAAACGATAAACATTTAAACGATGACTCAAAGTTTAAAATAACACAAAATGACTCACATTGTATGAATCAACAATAAAGCACTGAGCAGTTTTGCCTTTTTTTTTTTTTTTTTTGGAGACTGACTGATGATTGATTGAGTTATTGGTTCAAGTCAGTTTGCAAATTTGAAAACGTTTGAGTCATTTCAGGTTGAAGTTTTGAAGTTACTTAGAGCCTTTCAGACACTCCATCAGTTTAGGTTACAGTCAGGGTAAAAATACTAAGTCACTTTGAGGTTAACTGAAGGTAATGGTTAGCGATCGAGTTACCATACCCTGCTTTTTACAAATTCACAATAAAAAATGTACGTTGCATTAGGCTTAGAAGGTAGAAAGCTAGGAACAATTTTGCCAGCATTCAAATTTCAAAAAATGAAAACAATGTAAAATAACGGAACACTAACAAAATTAATCCGTTACGTTCCGTTACGTTCAGTTCCGTTACTAAAATGAAAAAATTGGCCGTTACGTTCTGTTATTCCGTTACGTTCCGTTATCGTTATTACAGCCCTGCTTACAATGGTGTATGAATCATTAATCAAAAATTTCGTTCGCGAACGATTGTATCGAATCGGGTTCATTATTACGCGTATAGATAGGTGATTCCCGATCTTCTTGAGCCCGTAATACTAAAATTTAATACCTTAGTGGTACAAATCCAAAAAGAGAGGGGAGTTTCAGGGGTTCCTAAAATTTGATTTTGAAATACTATCTTCAAGTAATACAAATACTGCGCGACCAACTGGTGTTTGCATCCCTCAGCCTCAAATTCTCTTATTGAAAAAGAGAGAAAAATCAAATAATTTCTTTCGCTTTTTATGTTGGATTAAAAAATAAAAACTAAATTATTTCGTTTCCCAAGCATTGTAAACAAATTTTCATCAAAATTATGTACTTTATTCGACTTTTAATTAATTACTCTAATTTATTCTGCAACACTGATTTTTGATTAAATTTATTTATATCAATTGATGATGAGAATATCAAATTTAAAAAATTTATTATTAAATTTTATGAGCGTTTTTATCATTTAACGATTGTATAAAAAACCAAAATATATGAGAAAATCTACGCTCTGTTTAGAAGTTGGAAATTTCACGCTGAGGGGTGCAAAGATCACTTGCTCGCGCGATATGTTCATGGACGAGAATTTCAATCGTGACCTCAGTTTTGCGTTTCAAATTTTTTTCAGGGGTTCCTAAAAAATTGATTTTTAAAAATACCATATTGGTGTCGATATGAATTTTAAACTTCTCAAAGTTCGTAAATTTTTTCCATGTGAAATATTCTTTTAGATTTTAATAAATTTAATTCAAAATAAATTTCAATGTAATTAAATTAATTTTTTTTTCTAAAATTTTTTAATTTATTATAACACATTAATTTTACTAATTTTGAATTTTTGAATTTTATCAAATTAAATAAATTTAATTTAACAATATGAAGGTTTTCGGAGACGAGGTTCCAATGGTGGAGCCACTTAGCAATATTGAACTTTTTGGAGAAGGGGTTCCCAAAATTTAAGTGTTCAGTGTTCACGTCATTAATCATTATATAGGTTTTGGGCAATTGGGAATCGAATGTTAATGTCGATTTTGAATTTTGAACCTTTTCTGGGGTTCTTATTTTTTTTTTTTTTAATATCATCTCCTCCTTCATGTAAAGGTTTTCGTGAGTGAGGGCTTCGATGATGAAGCTTATTTTGAATTTCGAATTTTCTTTGAATTCAAGGGTTCGTAAAATCTGATTTTTGCAAATTCCACGTTCACGTCAGCATACTTAGAATGTTATCGGGAACGGGAATTTTAATGGTACGAATTGAATTTTTCAGGGGTTCCTAAAATTGAATTTTTTTGAAGTGTCATTTCCGCGTCATTATAATGGTGATATAGATTTTAAATTTTTTAGGAATTTGTTTATGTATTCGGAACCGGTGGAAATGTTCGCAGTCTAAATTAACATCGTCATCGAAATCGCCATCGCCCCGACGCGAAGGTGATAATTTCAGAAATCGAATTTTAGGAACCCTGGAAAAAATTAAAAATTGGCGTCATCGTTAAAACCCCTATATTTACCCAACTCACCCTCCCCCTGCACTAAACGTAGACGTATAATTGAAATCTGAATTTCTCAAATATTTTTTTTACACATTTTTAGTAACGTAGAATAAGCCTTGTTTCGTTTGAGCGTATCGAAATATCCGCGCTGCACCGAGTCTCGTCTTTCGTCGCTCTCGAATGGCACCCCTACTCGGAACTCGTGAACTTGACCTTTCTTCCGCGATTTCAGGCTATTTTGCATCTGCTAGAGGAGTCTACAATGTAACGAATGTATTTTATATTTTTACAGCATCGAACATTTTCGCCGGCTTTATTCCGAAGCGTAGTGGAGGTGGAATCGCCTACTACGAAAATATATCGCTTTCACGGCGCCATCATTCATCCGAGCGGCGAAAAAGTTCCAGTTTGTACGGAAAATTTATTGCTGAGAGAATGCATACTGAAAAATACAGACTACGTGGAAGGCATCGTCGTATATGCGGGTAATTATACGCGCTTATCGTCATCTTGGCCGGTGACAGGCGGGTTGGTTCCATCGACGTGGTTTAATTTTCGAGAATTACATAATGGGTATTGAAGGTTTGTGGAAAGCTGTAAAGGTGGAATTTCGAATGAAAATACGCGTATATTTTTTTTTTATGGATGGAGGAAGTTTTTCGAGTTTTCTATTTAAAAAAAAAAAAATTAAAAAATTTGAAAAACATGCCCCTTCGAAAGTGAAAATAGGCAAACACAACGTATGAACGATACGGTAAACTTATTCGAATTTTATCACCTGCTCACAAGGTCACGAAACGAAAGCGATGTTGAACAACAACGGTCCACGTTACAAACGTTCGTCGCTGGAGAAGCAAATGAACGGCGATATAATGTGGTGTGTGGTTATCCTATTGGTGTTATGTTTCATCGGCTCGATCGGCAGTAGCATGTGGCTTTCATCATTCACCATACCTCACGGTAACATACCATTCCTAACGAACGAAACGCATAGATTCGAAGAGTTGCTGACGTTTTGTACATTTATCATTATTTTACAAGTACGTCGACGACGTTAATTTCTCCGCTTTTTTTTTTGTCGATGAATTTTTTTTTTTTAATGAATAAGTACCCACACGCGACATGAAATCGTGCCAAATCTGTACCGCCGTACATGGCGGTTCGAGCGAATTGATCGATAGTAGACGACGAAACGAGTATACACAGATATCAGCTGCGGCGTATTGTTAACGGTTATAGCCGAATAATAAAATACCCGACTGCGATTCATTAATGTAAGAGGAATATAGAAGAGAGTCCTTCACGGTGATTAATTTTTTTCCACGATAACGCCGCGCTGACACTTTGTATACGTGAAGTAAGGTGTTCCGAAATGTAACGACCACTACAAAAGGAGTTACGATTGGCCTTGATTTCTTTCGCTGTGTCAGGCGTACCGTATTACATGTGTAGCAAAATGTCCCTATGTATGAATATTTTTTTGCGAATTACATCGGTTTTGTACTCCTATCGGCGGAGAATACGCACGATTATTATATTGACCTCAACGTACAATGGGTTTTGCTACATCTGCGTTTATTTGTTTGTTTGTTTTTTTTTCGCAGGTTATGATTCCTCTTTCTTTATATGTTACCATTGAAATGACGAAATTATTGCAAGTTTATCATATCCATAATAATAGTAAGTTATTTGACGCCGAGACAAACAAACGAATCGAATGTCGAGCTTTGAATATTACCGAAGAGTTGGGACAGGTAGAGATAGCGGGATAATTTAATTCATCGCGTAGAAATGAAACGAAAATAATCGATATTACGTGCTGGTGTTTATAGGTGCAATATATATTTTCGGATAAAACTGGCACGTTGACTGAGAATAAAATGCTCTTCCGTAGATGCACCGTTGCCGGAGTGGATTATAATCATCCGGCTCCTGTGTTGGTAAGTGTGGCCACGTAGGCCCCCCTATATGCATCGTTGCCATGTTATTTTATTCACTCTTATCATTTGTCTTGTAGCTGAGTTTTTAATAAAAACGATAGCTATTACAATCCACCTGATTTGTGAAGTGAGGAGGGGGAAGGGGTCTTCAAATGGCAAATGTCCAACTATTTGATGTATATATATACCGTGCGTGCCATTTGATGTTCGACCCTTCCCCCCCTCCTCAGCGTAAAAATCTTTTTTAAATGGCTTTAATGAAGGTATTTTAGATTCGCTGTGAAGTAACAATGACCAAAACGTGAATGTCTTGAGTCAGTGTTACCACGCAACGAATCCAAAATACTCATATTTAAGGTACTCGAGATTTTTGCGTTGAGGAGGGAGGGATTCGAAGATGTGCGGTATCCATATATATAGAGGTGTATTGCAGTAAAATCAGTACCATTGTTGCATATGGTTACATCAATGGGAGACCTGTTTCGGGTCTTGGATTGTTTCACCATGTTAAAGGTTATTTCTTTGCGAGTTGCATATCCAGGAGTTGTTTGGCGAATTTTTGCATAGTCTCGGATTGTTAGTAGCATATCTATATATAGGTAGATAGATGGATGGATATAATTCGTTTGTTGGGTACTCTATAGAGTCGTTACAATGTGTTTAAAAAAATAAAAATAAATAAATGAATAAATAGTTAACCCCTCCATCTCTACTCGAACATCATGCAGTGTTACCAGGTTTATCATGGTTGAAGTCGCAAGTTTCGTCGACCCAACTCGCCCAAATCGCCCAAACTTATAAATAAACCCTGAGCAATTTCTACGATCATCTAAATTTGAATTGAACGATGGGAAATCCAGTTCTTTGGAGTTATTAATAATTGATGATTCATTGATTCGTACAAAACTCACGAAAACAAAAAATGTCTAAAAATGAAACTGGTCAGAAGGGTGATATTGAATGAATTTGTTATATATTTTGGCATAGTAAGAAATCGCCCAATTTGCGAGTAGTCGCCATTCCATATTTTCGATCGCAAAAATCATGTTGGAAGTCGCCCACTTTGGGAAAAATCGCCCAACCTGGCAACACTGACATCATGTACGGAGGGCGATTGGGGATATAGTATATTTCTTATCACCAATAATCATGTGAGTTCATATTAATTACATTTTTTGTAATTTGAGGCTCCTCAAGCTCTACTTGAATTTTGATAATCCGCCATTTTGAATTTATTTTGACCGAAATTCAAGAGGTCATATTCTGGTCACCAAAGTTTGACCTTTGTAGGTCGATTTGGTGAGAAGATATGGAGGATTCGAGAAATGTCCTATAGTAATATTACGCCTCTAGAATACGTTTTTTACTCTGCCTTCTCCCCCTCCCCCCAAGTTCGAAATCAAAATAAGTTGGTTGCTTGGGCTCATTTTTTCATAAGATACCGCAATATAAAATTTTCGAACTCTCGCGTACCCCTACCACATCTCCTTCTCTCCCCCACCAACATCACATGAAGTTAACCTTTCTATGATTTGGTGAAGAGACATGAATAATTCAAGACATTTTATGACTCAAAACTTCCTCAAAAAGCTGTTTTTTGTTCTAACTCCCCTCCAAATGAGCTTACGAAGCTAAAATTTGGATATGCTGGTGTCCGTGACTCACTCTTTCAAATGAGATCGAAAACGAAAAATTCAAGCTATTTGCTTCTTCTCCAGCTTCCTTTTAATAATTTTTTTTTTTTTTTTTTTATTAAAATGATATATTTTTATGGTAATGATTTTTTATAATTTAAGATTTTTTTTTTTTTATCAAAAATTTTATGAATTTATATTTTATTATATGTATATATTTTTTATTATTAGTTATATTAAATTATTTAAATTAATCTAACAAATTAAAATTGAAAAAAAAAAATTTCAATTATTAAAATAATTATAATAAAATTGATAAATGTAACTAAACTATTAAATATAAAAAGAAAAATAATTTTTCATAATATTTCAAACATAATATCAATTCGAAAACGAATTATAAACCCATAAAATTTGAGTGATTCATCATTTTAAGGTGTATCAAAAAAAATGTAAAATCACTTTCATTTACAAGAAGTCTATCTCATTAAATTTTGTGCGAATTTTATGAATACCCACCTGCGCTAAGAGTGGAGGAATATGTATTATATGTACAAGGGGGCAGGGGGTCAAGTCAAACCTCCTCTAATTTTACTTGGGAGAAAGAGAGAGTTTCAGCAATTATCTCTTAATGTTTTTTTCCCCGCAAGGAACAGAGTAGAATTGCGAGAAAATAGTATTAAATTAATGAAAAGATATTTTTTTCTTATTTTGTGATCAGTAAATTATGTTTTGATTCTTTGTGATTCAGTATTTATTCTGGAGTTGTCAATGTTGCCTTGCCCGAAGGGCGGCCAGGTGTGGTTAGTTATGTATATATTTATTGATGCTGCGATCAATCCAAGACCCGCGGTATGATACAGACGACTCAAGACTCACTTTTATTTAATGAGCTAGAGAGGTAGAAGTTAGCATTTTGGAAATCACTAAAATATAACTTTTTTAGGAACCTTGGAGGGGGAAGGAAAACCTTGAACTGAGTTGCACAAAAGGTGTGGAGCAGTAATTCGAGACCCACTTCAGATTTGTGAGACCGAAATCGGGTCTCAGTAGGATATCATCATATACCGGGTCTCAGATCGTTAAAATTTGTATATAAACATATATATATTATCTATCTACCTCAAAATGTAATCGAGCTGCATGATAGGTTGGAAAATTTTTATTGTGGTATCATACGATGAAACGAGCCAAAATGACTAATATATTCTGATTTTAGCTTGCCTATTGAATTTTGAGGGGAGTTTGAATAAAAAATGGCTTCTAGAGGAGAAATAGCTGTAGGAAATTTCTTAAATCTTCCATATCTCCTCATCGAATCTACCTAGAGGGGTGAAACTTTGTATATACTTTTAGTTGATGATCAGAATATGAGCACTCGAATTTGGGTCAAAATAGTCCCAAAATGGCGAATCGTCAAAATTTGAGGATAACTTGAGGAGCATGAAATCACTAAAATTCGAAATATACGGGTCCATATGATTATTGCATGCAAGAAATGCAACATATTTTAAATTTAACTTTTTAATTGGTTTTGGAATGGATAGTAGAGGTTTTCAGACTTAGTACGAATCATAATTGAAAACTCAGCTGCAGTAATGCTTAATTTTTTTTTAATTACCAATTTTTTATTTTATTTATATTTTAGTAATAAAAAAGAAATATATATTCTTTATTGCAAATGTTCACTCAGCAGAATATGCAAGCGAAGACCGAATGCACGCCTCTGACTTTGAACGAAAAACTTCTGGAAGATTTGAATAACGCTGAAACGGCGGAGGAGTACTCGCCCAGCGAAACGGACGTGGCTTTTTTCCCGACCAATCGTAACTACGCGGATAAAGCGAACGTAGTGCATTCGAAACGCGTGCAAGAATTCATGTTGGTATTAGCATTGTGCAATACGGTGGTGATCTCGACGCATTCGCATAAAAACGAAGTTAGCATTTATTTCCTTATAGGCGCGGTTTTAGCCGCTTACGAAACGCTTTACAGTACGTGATTTTGTTGTTTTCTCGTAGCTGGAAATAGAAGAGGAAAAAATGGAAACCAGCGGTCAAGATATGGTCATCGATACGGAACATTCGAGCGTATCGTTTACGTCACCGGCTTCGGCTCCGTATTCGTCATTCCCCTCTATAATGCCGACCGGTAACCAGTCTTCGGGCGGGTTTCATTTTAAAGTTAACCAAAGAAAGTTCAAGAAAAAAGCGAACGCGTTTCGTAACCTCATGATATCGGGAGGCAAGAGTCAAGATTCGCCGGATAACACGGCCATACAGGAGTTCTGTCTGAGCGAAGATCTCGGCTCGAGAATGAACCCGAAATTCTCGAGCGCCGGAGCGGCTACGTCTTCGTCCGAATCGTCACCATCGTCGAGCTCGCTCAGGCAGCGTATCTCGACGCTGGAGAATTTCGGCAGGAACGCGTTGCTGAAGCCGAAACTGTTCAATATGCCGTCGATGCTGAATCGACGATGGGGTGGTAATAAAAATGGTGAGTGTGGGCCAATTCGAACGACCTGGGTGACGTACAGGAGGCTAATTTTTATGCGTTTTTAGGAATTTCAAAAGCTAAAATAAAATCGCCCAATGTCGTCAAACCGATTTTCGAAGCCGAAAGTCCGGATGAACTGGCATTGGTGGAAACTGCCTATCGGTATAACGTGCGATTGATCAAACGATCTCCGCAATTAGCCACTGTTATTATGCCGGGTAAGGGCGTACACTTTATTGCATAGTCGTTCGTTCGAAATGACCGTAATTTAATTGCATTTGAACTCTGGTTCGCAGGAAATACTGTATTAGAATTCGACGTGCTGAACGTTCTACCGTTTGATTCGTCGCGTAAATGTATGTCGATTATTTTAAGGCATCCGGTAACCAAAGAAATAACGGTGTTTTGTAAAGGAGCCGATTCTACAATCATGCCTTTGCTACCTCCGACCAGTAAGTCCTTTAGGGTAATGGAACGATTTATTACCTTGTCAAGGTTATCTGTTCGAACGACTTGTTTTACAGGCAATCCAGAAACGCAGAAAATTATTCATCGCACGCAACAGCACTTGAATACGTACGCTAAACAAGGTTTGCGGGTGCTGGTGATGGCTAAGAGAGTATTATCCGAGAAAGAATACAACGATTGGGCCAAACGTAACCAGGAAGCCGAACTTTCGTTGAACGATCGCGAAAAGAAGTTATTGAAGTCTTATTCCGAAGTAGAAAAGAATTTCACGTTATTAGGTGCGAAAACTATGTAATATTTGGCACAACAATTTCACTCGAATCGTCATCGAACGAGTTTTTGTAATAGTTCTGCAATATAATGTGTGAACGATTACGTATCCAATAGTTTGAGAACGTTTTACACCTAATTGTGTAAAATTTTAGTGCGATTCGTTCGCGAACGATTTTACTAGCGGAGAAAACAATTTCAGTCGCGAATTGTTATCTAGAATATATGATTTGGAAGATTGTCAATATCGTTCGTAAATGAATCATTTTGAATCGTTCGCGAACGATTCGAAAATATTTTGATGACTTTCCGAATTATGAATTCCACTCATGCGCGGTTGCGTTTTATATTTTTTATTTTAATCTTCCAAAGCGAACTACTATTTAGAATTTACGATTAGGAAAATTATCAATTCTTTTTTCGAATCGTTCGCGAACGATTTAAAATTATTTCTTTTATGGACGATATTGACAAACTTTCAGATCATATATTCTAGATGGTAGTTCGCCCCTAAATCACATTTCGGGTAATCAAATCGTTTTATCGTGATTTAGAATCGTTCGCAAACGAATAAGTGTAAGTCTTTTGCGAACGATTCTAGACACAGAGAAAACCATTTTGATTACCTGAAATGTGATTCAGGGGCGAACTACTATCTAGGATTTATGACTTGAAAGGTTGTCAATATCGTTTATAAAGGAATGATTCTGAATCGTTCGCAAACGATTCCAAAAAAATATTGGCTATCCTCCAAATCCTAAATTCTAGATAATAGTTCGATACTAAATCACTATAATCAGGTTATACAATGTTCACAAATGATTTATACTTATTCGTTTGCGAATGATTCTAGACCTGGAAAAAAGGATTCGATTACCTAAAATGTAATTCAATTGCGACTACTATCTAAAATTGATGATTTGTAATGTCGTCAGTTTTGTTCGTAAAAAAATTATTTTAATCGTTCGCGAACGATTCCTAAAAGAATATTCGCCATGTTCCAAATCATAAATTCTTGGACTGAATCGCATTTCATGTAATTAAAATAGTTTAATCATGTTCTAAATTGCTCGCAAACGATTTGTACTTATTCGTTTGCGTATGATTCTAGAACTGGAAAAAAGGATTCGATTACCTAAAATGTAATTCAATTGCGAACTACTATCTAAAATTTATGATTTTTAATGTCAGTTTCGTTTATAAAAAAATGATTTTAATCGTTCGCGAACGATTCCTAAAAGAATATTCGCCATGTTCCAAATCATAAATTCATGGACTGAATCGCATTTCATGTGATTAAAATAGTTTAATCATGTTCTAAAATGTTCGCCAACGATTTATACTTATTCGTTTGTGAACGATTCTAGACCTGGAAAAAGGATTTCGATCACTTGAAATGTGATTCATTCGCGAACTACTATAGGAAATTAGTAATTTTAAAGGTTGTTGATATCGTTTACAAACGATAAGTATGAATCGTTCGTGAACGACTCTGTTCAAATTCGATGAAACTAATAATTTTCAATTTTTTTGTTCGAATCGTTCGTGAATAGTTCGATTAAAATGATATCTGTCATCCAGACTATGAATCGTTCGTGAACGACTTTAGGGACCTTCGATCATTACAAATAAGTATGAATTGTTCGCGAACGATTCGTTAGACGTGACGAGCATTTTTGAACTTTTTGTTCCAATTATTCAAAGAATTTCGCTCGTTTGTGAATGATTTTGCTGAAGCGTGAAAACAGTGTTCCGTTATTTATGCTAGAATCGTTCGTGAACGACTCAGTTCAAATTTGATGGATGGAATTATTTTTCAACTTCTTTATTCGAATCGTTGTTGAATAGCTCGATTAAAATGATATCATTCATTCGGACTGAGTCGTTCGCAAACGACTTTACCAAACTTTGATGAATCGTGTATTTCCAGTATTTTCTTTTAAATCGCTCGCATATAATTCCAAAATGATTCAACTACGAATCGTTCGCGAACGATTTGATTAAATATTCTCTTGCAAAGTATTATTTTAAAATTTAATATTACGATAGTTTGACTTCGATCATCGAGGAGTTTTTCAATTACTTACGTTCGTCGATCATTTTTTGTGATTATAGGCGCAACTGGTATCGAAGACCGTCTCCAAGAAGGCGTACCGGAGACTATACACGCGATGAGATCTGCCGGTATTGTGATCTGGGTGCTGACTGGCGATAAGCCGGAAACCGCCATTAACGTGGCGTATTCGTCGAAGCTGTTCAGCGCTCAAATGGAGATCATCAAGATCACCGCTCGTTCGAAGGACGCCGCTGAGAATATGATATCGTTCTATTTGAAAGAAATCGAAAACTCTTCGATGTTACGGATTCAAGATGAAAGGTGATTTATTACCATCATAGTGTGGTTTAGCGTTAGCTTTACATGGAGCTCTGTAGTTTTAGTAAATTGAGAGAAGGCTTTTCACACCTATAGATTTTATAGAGCGATTATTCAATAGATAATTTCAGGAATCGCAACAGCGATTAATGTACATTGACGAAATTAGCTTTTCTCCGGATATCGGTTATTAATGAATTAGTATTGCTGTTTCTTGATTTTAGTGCTGATAGTGCAATTAGTAGTAAAAGCGATTCTGGATTGTTGTCGTTTGTACCTTTATTAAAAAAATCCAAATCGAAAACGTTACCATTTTTGGATCATTCCTCGTCGAGTCGGATTAATCAAAAACAACGAGCTTTGGTAGTTGACGGTAAAACTTTAACGTAAGTAGAATTAGTAAATCATTTCCGTATTTATATTGTTCCTATTTCTTTGCCAAATATATATTTCGGTATCGTATTCGCTTTTAGAGGATATTAACGAGATTTGTAATTTTCCTCGCAGATTTATTTTAGATAGGCGTTCCAATTTACAAGTTCCTTTCTTGCGTTTAACCAAATATTGTACCTCGGTACTGTGCTGTCGATCGACGCCCTTACAGAAAGCTTACATAGTGAGAGTGGTCAAAGAAAAACTGCATATGCGGACTTTGGCCATTGGTAATTTCAGCGAAAATTTTTCGGTGTATTTTAATTAGCTTAGACGGATAATTTAACTCGTTACGATTTTTTGGACATAGGTGACGGTGCCAACGACGTTTCGATGATTCAAGCAGCGGACGTCGGTATCGGTATTTCGGGCCAAGAAGGAATGCAAGCTGTGATGGCGTCCGATTTCGCGTTATCTAGGTTTAAATTTTTAGAGAGATTTTTATTGGTTCACGGGCACTGGAGTTACGACCGTTTGGCCAATATGGTGCTGTATTTTTTTTATAAAAATGCTGTAAGTACCGCGAACCTATAGGTTGAGATGTGATTAAGTGTCGACTTCGTTGGTAATCATGTTCGTTTTTGTGATTTCAGATTTTCGTATTTTTGATATTTTGGTACCAATTATATTGCGGATTTTCCGGCACTGTGATGATCGATCAAATGTATTTAATGTTATATAATTTATTTTTTACTTCATTTCCGCCACTAGTTATAGGTAAGTTGGAGAACTAAAGGTTTTAGAGAGGATGAAACGTTTTAGTGAGATTTTTTTTTTTTTTTTTTGCAGGAGTTTATGATCAAGATGCACCCGAAGAGCTTCTATTAGCGCAGCCGAATCTTTATAGTAAAGGACGACTGGGATTGGTTTATCAATCTTATTCGTTCTCGTTGACTATTCTGGATGCTGTTTATCAGAGCTTGGTGATATTTTATTTTACATTGTGGGTGAGTACATATGTTTGGTTGAAATTGTTTTATAAATTAACATTTTTTTCTTTTATTAATTATTACTTTGCATGGATTACAATATTGTTTACTTTAGGGAAAATAGAATAGAATAAAATTATACTACCTATAACTCATATTACCTGAATAACTAGAAGTTTTTACTTATTTTAATCGTTATTTCTGAAATCGTATTTTCTTTTTAAATTGAGGAAATAAGTATGAAACAAAAATAATTTATAATTTTCTCATTATACAGATTTTCATTTTTTTTATCTGCGCCATGTACAGCTTAGGGCTAGAGGCGAGTTAAGAGAAATTTATTGGAATTTTTTTTTCTTTCTTTCTTTTCTGCGCCATGTACAGCTCAGGGCTAGAGGCGCGTAAGAGAAAATTTTTAAACTATTTTATATTTAGAGAAGAGGGTAAAGTTTGGACGATTGTTTGAATGCAGATATGATTTTTTTCTCATTTTGAAATTTTTCCAATTTTTTTTTTTAATAAATTTATTTCAAGTCTCTCTTTGTTACATTACTTATGTTTCTTTTTATCTAAAAAAAAATTAATTTTTCAATAGTTTTCGGTATTTTGATTTTTTTTTAATAAAAAAAATTCAAGTATGTTTTTCTTGATTTTCATTTATTTTTTGGTTAGATATTTCGTGTAAATTAACAATTTTCGTTTTCTTTTTCACCACTTTCATTAATTATAATGCTTGGTATTCAATTGGAAAAATCTTCATGTGCTTATGAATCTTCATGATTTATTATTATTTTTTTTTTTTAGATTTTTTTTCTAGTAAAAATAAAGGTATATGATTTATGCTGATTAATTTTTTCTCTCAATAGTTTTCGATCAATTAACATTTTTTATTGAAAAAAAATAATAAAAATAATTTGATTTTTGTTCTATTTTTAAATCGTTGTATTTTGTGTTCTTGTTTTTTTATTTAGTATTTAATTTGAATTGCATTTGTTAGAGAAAAGATTTAATTATGTAGTCCTACTGTTTTTTTTAATATTTTTAGTATTTTTTTGCGTTCTGTTTTTTTCTTTCTTTTTTTTTTTTGGTAATTCAGATGAAATAAAAAACAAACATCATAAAATACTACTCCTATTTGAAATTTTTTTTAATCGAAAAAAATGCAGATAATTTTTGCCGATTTTTTTCCAAATTTTTGTATGAATATTGAAAATTTTTAGTGTTTTTGTTTTTAATATTTCTACAATGCAGATGTGAATCATCTTGATTTTTAATTTTTTTATTTCAATGTTTTTATAGATGTATTTTTTTTTCAACAATAGAGTTCATGGTTCACGCTTATTACATTTTTATTTTCAGTATTTTGTATAAGTTGAAATTTTTTGTTTAAAAAAATGATACGATTTTCATTATTTTTTATTCGTTTCAATATTTTCACATGCATTGTGTTAATTTTTTTTTTTATATATAATAGACAAATCAGTTCTTTCATTATTTTTTGTAATAATTTTCAAGTGTTTTTTTTTTTTTTTTTTTGGTAATTCAGTTGAATCAACAGGTAGTTTGGAACCAGGATTGGAGACTAGTACCAACATATAGCTTAGCTCGCGAGTAGTTACTTGCGCCTAGTCTCAGTCCCCTTACGTGTTCATCGTATGCTACTATTTGTACACGGAAGTACAACATATAATATTTTTTAAAATTTAAATGTAACTACTGATTTTAGTGTCTATGATGATAGAAAAAAAAAAATGCAAAAAAATTTTTGGTGTACAGATTTTGCCTATCTTCATTTTTGAAGGAGCTACGATGATTTAAAATTTTTCCAAAATTCCATTCTTTTAAATTTGATTGAAATCGTTCATTCAAGTAGGTACCTAAGATGGTAGAAAAAATGCATTAACAATTGTAGTTAACACTTTTTGCCTATCTTCATTTTTAAAGGGGCTAACAATAATTTCAAATTTCCCCATGATTTTTTATTATTCATGATTAGATATTTCGAAGAAGGGCTGAAGATTGAACGAGAAATAATAGACAGAATCAAAGCCATTGTAAAACTTACATATAACAGTTTCTTCACGAAAAATTAAAATATAAAGATGGAAAATTAAACTAGTACCGAATCCGTGTAGTGATAGGAATTGCTGAAACACCTTCAATTCTGAAGATAAGCAAAACGTACATATTTGAATTTTAATTTTTTCACGATTTCAGTCACATTAGAAAAAAAAATCATGGGGAAATTTGAAATTATTGTTAGCCCCTTCAAGAATGAAGATAGGCAAAAAGTGTTTACTAAAATTTTTAACGCATTTTTTCTACCATCCTAGGTACCTACTTGAATGAACGATTTCAATCAAATTTTAAAAAATGGAATTTTGGAAAAATTTTAAATCATCGTAGCTCCTTCAAAAATGAAGATAGGCAAAAAGTGTACACAACAAATTTTTTTGCATTTTTTTTCCATCATCATAGATACTTAAATCAGTAGTTACATTTAAATTTAAAAAAATATTATATGTTGTACATTCATGTACAAATAGTTGCATACGATGAACACATAAGGGGACTGAGACTAGACGCAAGTAACTACTCGCGAGCTAAGCTATATGTTGGTACTAGTCTCTAATCCTGGTTTCATACTACCTATGGAGGGTTAATGAAAAAAAAAACTGAAAAAATAAATAAAATAAAATTATATAATTATGTATACATGTCTTAATTTTTTAAATAATTTAAAAATTTTGTATTTCCTTGTCTTTGAATTTTTACTATAATTTTTGTTTGTTTTTTTTTTTTTTTTTTTTAAGAAAATATAGTAATCTTGATATAATTCATTAATTTTTCTTGATTTTTGAAATTTATTTCAATTTTTTAAGAATTGCATTTTTTAATTTTTTAAGAATTGCTTTTTTTAATTTTTTTAAAGTACTTTATATGAATTTGAGTATTTTCATTTAAACGAAAAAAAAAAAAAGGTTTTTTTTTCTAAAATGACAGCAAAAAAATTGAACGAAAGTTTAAAAATCGAGAAGAGTTATATCTGGATTAGGATTTTAAATTCAATTATAAAAAAATTAGAAGATGGCGAATTTATAATGTTTGGGTTTTTTCATCTGAATTATCACAAGTAAAGAAACAAACCCCCCCTCCCGTGAAGATAGCGTAAAACCATGGAAGTTATAGATGCCACTATAAGAAACTAATGAAAATAAAAAAACAATTAAAAATTATCGCAAAATAAAATGATAGCAGGACATACTAAATTCATTCCTTTTCTCTATTTCATGAAAAAAAAAAATCAAAACAATACAAGTAACAATACTAAGAAATGAAAAATAGGAATGAAATGGTGAAAAATCATATTATTTTTGCTATTTATTTTTTTATAAGCGTGTTCCAAAAGGCAGTTTTTATATAATTATGAAAATTTATTTTTTCAAAGAATATAAATGTTTTTTTTTTCTTCTAGTAATTCATATCACAAAAAAATCAAACCACTTAAGAGTTTACAATATTCACTCGGCTTAATTATGCTTATTAATATCAAATTATATTACAATTACAGAGTTACGACAAATCAGACATAGGTATATGGGAGTTCGGTATGACGGTGGTGACCTCCTGTATGTTCACGATGCTTCTGCAGAGCTGCCTGGAAATGAGATCTTGGGTCAGTATCAGTACTACTTAGCAAATTTCGACTCGCTAATCGAAAACCTGCCGGACATTTTTTTAAACATTCGAATTCTACGATTTCAGACCATTATTCATTGGATATCGTTGACAATATCGCTGGGCTCGTTTTACTTATTTACTTTTTTATATAACGTCGTTTGTTTCCAATGCATCGATTTGCCGTCGAATACGTGGGTACTGGAGAATACTCTGTTCACATTTTCGTACTGGTTTCTAATCCTGATATCAACGTTTTTCGCATTATTGCCGCGGTACGTATTCCCCCCTCCCCCTGCGATTTTGTGGATGAAATGTACTAAGCGTGGGTTGCAAAATAATGTTTGTTTTGGGCGCAGATTCGTATTTATTAGTCTGAAAAATTCGGTGATGCCGGACGACGTGACGAAAGCTGTGATCGATAACCGCAGGGCTACTCGCCGTAAAGAGAATTTTTTGGTTTCGTGGTCGAGATCTACCTCAGCCTCATCTATATACAGGTAATTAGGCGAACCGATGTAATGGCGTTGTTTGCCGCTCGATGTATTTCTCTGTTGTCACGTTTTAATGACTTAGCCAACGGGCGAAAATGGAAAAATTTTAGTTTTACTCTGTTATGTATTTACTCTATGATGATGTCGATCTGAATGAACTTTTTTATATATAGAGCTTATAGACGTTTATTCGGAAAAACAAAAGCAGACTTGGTTACCCAATTAGATGGTATGTATCGTCGTGATAAATTTACGCATACAGTTAATTTTTTTCGTAGATGTAGTGATGATATAATTGCGTTTGACGGTAATGGGTTGGCTTTTATACTTACTACTCTGTTGTTCTTGATACATACCTGGTGTGGCTTTTGATGTTGATTCTTACGTAATATTTCGCTAGATAGAATATTTTCGAGGAATTGATAATCTTGTAACATATTGTAACAGCTTGGATTAGCTTTCCTTTTTTTTTTTTTAATTTAGTTTTATTTAAGAATGTTTTTTTCACCGACTATAGTACATTGAGTACGATTAAATAGTATTACCAGACAATTTTCTATTCATGTAGTAGCTCTTCTCTATATTTCGTGCTCCCATCTTATTTTCATACTTGTGTTTTTTTTGCACCGGTGTGCGCTCTACGCCATTGAAATGATTGAGTTTTTTTTTTTTAACGGTCTTCATTCCGGACGTGCTTCTTTTTAGTAATTTAATTTAGATTTTGTTTCGACAAGTCAAATCGTAATGGACAGTGAAGAGCATTGGCCTCGCGTGGTTGCGGTCGTCGAAATAACGAATTAAATATTGAGTAGGCTGTAGGCGAGCGTTTTTCTTCGCCGTCTTATTAAGTAATGCACGATACTTAACGATGAGGTATTTTTAAACGAAGGGTTCATCGGTGATGGTGACTTTGAGTAAGTTTAGGAATTGTTGTTGTTAGAGGTTTTTTTTTTTCAATTGCAAATTGAAAGGTACAAGGTCTGGCAGTGATGTATCGATTGTAGCCATGTTTTTGTTGATTTTTAAGCGCCTGCGTTGGCATTATGCGGAACGAATGTAACGCTTCTTAGACAGCGTTGAGATATGGTTTTGGTTGTAAATGTTGAATGGATTTTGATTGTGGAATTTTAATTACTTATACATGGTCATTTTTTTTAAGGTGCGTCCACACGAGGATGATCAGCCTCTTTCAGCTTAGATGGTCAACCTGAGATGAATGTAGTGTGGACGTTTGGATGATCAGCCTCGTAGAGCTGAACGAAGCTGATCAGCCCGTCATCCTCGATCGACTTGATGTCGGTCTGTTCAAAGGATGATGAATAGTGTGGACGCGATTGCATCATCCACGTTCGCTCATCCAAATATAATTTTTCGCCATTTCACATGCAATTTATTGTTCAATGAAATGAAAGTAATTTTAGCACAAGAAAGCAACTTCTTTTGGCCATCTGATCATTTCTCTGAAATTAAAATATTTACGACAGAAAATTTACTAAAAATTATGCCCTACTATGTTTTATCAGATAAAAAAAAAACGTAAGCAGCCATGCCGCATTACTGGAGCTGAGTTTTTAACTGGAGCTTGTTTTGATTTAGTAATAACCTTGCTTAACCGTTCATCACTACAGGCCACACCCAACACCAAGTCTGAAAACCCCTATCCTATCCTTTCCAAAAACACTTTAGAAGTTGAATTTGGCACAAATGTAGTATTTCTTGCCATGAAATAATCATGTGAACACATATTTCTCAAATTATAACTATTTGAGGGTCCTCAAATTATCTTCAAATCTTGATAATCCGCCATTTTGGATCCATTTTGACTCAAATTTAAGAGGTCATATTCTGGTCACAAACTAATCCTACACACAAAGTTTGACCATTCTAGGCCGATTTGGTGATGAGATATGGAAGATTCATGAAATTTCCTGCAGCAATTTCCCCTCCAAAAGCCGTTTTTTGCTCTAACTCCCCTCCAAAATCACTGAGGAAGCTAAAATCAAAATACGTTTGTCACTTGGGCTCATTTTATCATATGACACAGCAATAAAAAATTTTCGACCCCTCCTGTACCCCACCACTATTTTAGGTTGATAACCCCGCCTTCCCCCTCCAACATCATGTATGGAAGTGAATTCGGGATATAGTATACAACTTATCCCAATAACCATATGAATTCATATTAATTACATTTTTACCAACTTGAGGCTCCTCAAGCTCTACTCAAAATTTTGATAATCCGCCATTTTGTATCCATTTTGATCCAAATTCAAGAGGTCATATTCTGGTCACCAATTAACCTCGCACACAAAATTTGACCTCTTTAACTTGATTTGGTGGGGAGATATGGAAGATTCAAGAAATTTCATGACTCAAAACTTCCTCAAAAAACTGTTTTTTGATCTAACTTCTCTTAATATGCACTTAGGAAGCTGGAATTTGGATATATTAGCGTCCGTGACTCACTCTTTCATATCAGATCAAAAACGAAAAAGTTGAGGTATTCATCCCTTCTCCAGCTTCCTTCAAATTTTGAGTGATCCGCCATTTTGAAATTTATTGAAAAAAAAAAAAGTATTTTTGCGTATTTTCAGGAAGAGTTCCTCACTAAATTTTGAGCGAATTTTATCCACACCCGCCTGCGCAAGGCGACGAAATTTCCTTAAAAACAAGTTTTTGCTTTAACTCTCCTCAAAATGCACTTAGGAAGCTGAAATTTAGATATGTTGGTGTCCGTGACTCACTCTTTCCTATGAGATCAAAAACAAAAAATTTGAGCTATTTGCCCCTTCTCCAGCTTCCTTCAAAATTTGAGTGATCCGCCATTTTGAAATTTTCGAAAAAACAAAAAAGGCTCTTCTACGCATTTTCAAGAAGAGTCTCTCACCAAATTTTGAGCGAATTTTAGGAATACTCGCCGGTGCTACGCGTGAGGAAAAAAATATATATACCAAAAAGTTGGACATTTGCCAGATGATTACAAATGGTCTGAAACGCAAAGATTTGAAGACCCCACCCTCCCCCGACCTTCCCTTCCCAAATCAGGTAGGCTGTAATAGCTGTCGTTTTTTAGCTAAAAACTCAGCTAAAAATTAACATAAGAATAAACTCATCATTATTAATACATTTTTAATATTATTAATTTATTAATAACAATTTTTTTTTCATAAATTTAACACCTAAAAACACTCCAATAATTTTGAATTTTTTTATCAATTTTTCACTATTTCGGTAGTTTATTATTAAATACGTATATAAAATATTAGTTTTGAAATTTATTTTTGATTACAAAATTTATAATAATTTTACTAATAATTTTCACGAAAAGATAAAACTTCAATTTCAACATTTTTCACCGTGAAATTGAAATAAGATACAATTTAGCGAGTGGTTGGTGTTGGGTAGGGTAGAAATTACTCATGCTATCACACTTTTGGCCACTATCGGTTGTCATTTGCCGCGTATGCCTCATAAGGGCAGACTTTATTTGGAAAATATCGAACAAAGACATATCGAAATGTAGTATTTCACTTTCTTCGAAGGCAAAAAGCTGAACAAGTGTGGACGTCGACAGATGATCATCCGAGGCTGTGTGGACGCACCTTTACGAAGGAAATTGTAGTGATGTGCATCTGGATTAACATTTATGTATATTGTATATATGTGACATGCTGTATAAATGTATAGAGTATTTTTGGTTAATTTTGCAATGTAAAAAAAAATTATTGAAAATCATAAAACGCCGTAATCTGAAGCAAAAAAAAGTTTCACCTAAGACGCGTATGCAAAAGAAGATAAGTACTAAGTATTATTTCACCCGGTGGTGTCGAAACTGTGTCAGAAAAATACCTTTTGATTATGGACTGGGGGGAGGGGGGTGGGATGAAAAATCTCATTACTGGTTTTTTTTTTCAATTTTACATTTACTCGGTAATAATAAATTGCATGCATTTTGAAATATGTAACTTCATTATTTTTTAATCATTAATTTATTAATTATTACATTTATGCCATTCGGTGCTTCACTAAACATCGAAATTCATTAAAAATACATTTTCTTCTCCACATTCTTCCATTACTTATTCTCGAAGAATGCTTTGGACATATGGTCAAGCCAGCGAACCAACGGTGACTCATCCTAGCACCCCTTTTATTACGGGGCTGATCATGCTCAGTATCAAAAACATAGTTGTTTAAGAAATGTGTAATAGTTTAATTTTGATTTTTCTTTTTGTAGTCAAGTAGAAAAATTACCAACAAAAAAAAGAAACAAAAAAATTGGCTGTATATTAATTTTTTTTCTAGTGGAATAAAAGAATTATTATCGAAAAAATTGATGAATAGTCAAAAAAAAAAATATATATATATATGAAAATTTCAACAGTTTATTTTTTTTTACTAAGTAGAATAAAAAATTATTGAAAAATTATCTATGAAAAAAAAACAAGCATATAGGTAGTTTATTGAAAATATCGTTAAAGTAGTTATCAAATTACCAAAGTAATCAATTTATTAGTGAATTAATTAATTAATTAAACAATTCAGAATATCAACATTTATTTTTTTTTAAATCAATACCAATTCAATCCTGAGATTGAGTAAAATTTTTACCGAGCACTGATGATTGTTCGAAGTGACTGACTGGTGATGAAATTTTTTCTCGGTGATGAATGTGATGAAAAAATGATGAATTTTTCCAGTTCCCATCATAATTCGTTATTAAATTTTTTTTTTCGAATTTAAAATTTCAATTTTTTTCAATCTATATTCTAACCCGCCATAGGTAGTATGGAACCAGGATTGGAGACTAGTACCAACATATAGCTTAGCTCGCGAGTAGTTACTTGCGCCTAGTCTCAGTCCCCTTATGTGTTCATCGTATGCAACTATTTGTACATGGAAGTATAACATATAATATTTTTTTAAATTTAAATGAAACTACTGATTTAAGTATCTATGATGATTGAAAAAAAAATTGCAAAAAAATTTGTGGTATACACTTTTTGCCTATCTTTATTTTTGAAGGAACTACAATGATTTAAAAATTTTCCAAAATTCCATTTTTTAAAATTTGATTAAAATCGTTCATTCAAGTAGGTACCTAGGATGATAGAAAAAATGCATTAAAAATTATAGTAAACACTTTTTGCCTATCTTCATTTTTGAAGGAACTACAATGATTTAAAAATTTTCCAAAATTCCATTTTTTAAAATTTGATTAAAATCGTTCATTCAAGTAGGTACCTGGGATGATAGAAAAAATGCATTAAAAATTATAGTAAACACTTTTTGCCTATCTTCATTTTTGAAGGGGCTACAGTAATTTCAAATTTCCACATGATTTTTTATTACTCATGATTAGATATTTCGAAGAAGGGCTGAGGATTGAACGAGAAATAATAGACAGGATCAAAGCCATTGTAAAACCTCATATTACAATTTTTTCACGCAAAATTAAAATATAAAGATGGAAAATAAAACTAGTACCGAATCCGTGTAGTGATAG
Source organism: Phenacoccus solenopsis (assembly GCA_009761765.1). Classification (NCBI taxonomy): domain Eukaryota; kingdom Metazoa; phylum Arthropoda; class Insecta; order Hemiptera; family Pseudococcidae; genus Phenacoccus; species Phenacoccus solenopsis. The sequence continues at coordinate 9,785,627 of CM019756.1, forward strand.
AAATTTCTGAAACACCTTCAATTCTGAAGATAAGCATAATGTACATATTTAAATTTAAATTTTTCCTTGATTTCAGTTGCATTAAAAAAAAAATGGGGAAATTTGAAATTATTGTTAGCCCCTTCAAAGATGAAGATAGGCAAAAAGTGTTTACTACAATTTTTAATGGATTTTTTCCACCATCCTAGGTAGTAGGTACCTACTTGAATGAACGATTTTAACCAAATTTTAAAAAATGGAATTTTGGAAAAATTTCAAGTCATTGTAGCTCCTTCAAAAATGAAGATAGGCAAAAAGTGTATACCACAAATTTTTTTGCAATTTTTTTTTCAATCATCATAGGTACTTAAATCAATAGTTTCATTTAAATTTAAAAAAATATTATATGTTATACTTCCATGTACAAATAGTTGCATACGATGAGCACATAAGAGGACTGAGACTAGGCGCAAGTAACTACTCGCGAGCTAAGCTATATGTTGGTACTAGTCTCCAATCCTGGTTCCATACTACCTATGGCGGGCTAAGAATATGATTTGAAAGGTTTTTCATGTCAATTTTTTTTTTTTTTTTGTTAAATGAAAAGTGCCACAAAAATATTTGCTGAAGTTTCAGTTCAATGACATATTTGAAATTAGTACCTGTGACTTCGGTCTAAGCGGCAGTACTAGATACGTTTAAAGAAATAAACAAAAAAAAAATTGAAATTAGTAATTTCAATTCGTGAAAAATTATAATGTCAAGATTTTTGAAAAAAAAAAAAAAAAATACCCATAGTAGATATATAGCATTTAAAAAATACAATTTTCAATTTCATTAAAATTTTTATCACTTTCGAAATAAAAAATGAAAAAAAAATCGGAATATTGCATAAATAATATTTTACATCGAAAAAATTCTATTTACCACTTTTTATGGCCTATTAACAATATTGTCATAATTTAAATTCGTGGAAATTTATATTTTGAAAAAAAAAAAAAAAAAAATTTTAATTGCAATATTCGAATTTTATAATTATTTTTCTAATATGCCGTAATTTTTTTCGTAAAGGAGAAGTGATGCTTTACTATTTTACAAACAATATTTAATGTCGACGAAAAAACGATGAATTTCTATTTTTCGAAATCATTTTACAACCTGTTAAAAAGGAGAAAAAAATCACAGCTTTTCATAACATCGTACTGAGTAGATAAAGTCGTCATAATTCACGATTACTAACTCCCTGTATGCATATACGAAACCTCTCCCCTTCCCCTCTACCAGTAACTCGTTGGATGACTTACTTGGATGATTAATATTTTTCTCTAATTTCTGTTCATACAGAGCGTCTGAGATGATAGGAAAAGAGAAGAAACCCGGTATTCTCACGGCAGTCGGATGAAACGAATTGGCTGTGATTATTTTCGTGGAGGTATCGTTTTATTTGCTTTCTTTTACTCGATAATTATGCGATATGCGGACGCGAGACTTCAATCAAAAAAACTCACCTCCTTTTACTGTTCCCCGTTGTTTTTAATTTACATTTTATTTTACTTGTATATGTTTTATCATCATTTCATTTTGTATAAAGGTACATATGATAACTTATTCGAAGAGATTAATTTTAAAATAAATAAATTTTTTTTATCGATGATATCTGTTATAGTGTACAAGAAATGTGTATTTTCGTAAGTTTATCGTTAATGGAGTTTTTTTTTTGTATTACGAATTTTCATTATTAAGTTTTTACAAATTAGTGATAATATATTCGATGTAATAGAACAACCGAAGAAAAAAAAAATGCTCTAGGGCTGTACTCGTGAGTTCAATGTACACACGAAACGAAACATCGAACGTAAATATTTTATTTCCTACTCTGGTATCGATGGTAATGTAACGGCTCGCGAAGAGACGATTTGGAAAGAGGAAGAAAAAATTGTGAAGAGGGGGGGGGAAGCGTGTATCTGTGAATTCGATTCAGTTACCCGGAGATATTTCGTTAATGTGTTCAATTTTTAAACGTAACGTAACGCGTCGTTTAGGTGAATTTTTTGTTCTTTTTAAATGTTACGTTTTGTTATTATTGTTGAAATTTATCGCCGAAACGATTAGCGACTGGGTGACGACCACGACTCGGATTCGGTGGCACGTTGGTGAATGGAAAATCTCGATGCAGGTCGTCATCTGGTTGATGGATAAAGGGTAAGGGGTACTGTGAACTTATACCGCGCAATTTTAACGAAGCTGTTTGTTTATTATTTTTTGTTTGTTTTTTTTTTTAAATTTTGTTTTTCAAATGGGCCGTAGTTCATTAAATGTACTACAGTTTGTTTTTATTTACCAGTGTTTTAATATACTCCGCCAACTCGGTACAGATGGAACAAATGAAATTATTGTTAACGTTTACGCATTATGTACACCTTGAATGGTACTGTGTAGTTATTGAAGAAATTAGTCTGTACTGGAATATTATAGTGATATCTTTGTGTATTTTATTGTTTAAAAAGTAAATACGTTAACCATAAGTTTTTTCTTTTTTTTGTGTGTGTGTATGTTATAACGGAATGTATGTGATGAGGATTTGAGGTAAGTTTTAGACCAGTAGCTGATTGTGTTGGGTGAATGTACGTTCGATTTTCATTTCTTTTGCGGAGGGTGGAGGGATTAAGCTAGTCTAGGAATACAGCTAAAACAAACGTAGATCTCACGATGAAAAAAATCTCGAATTGTTTCAATCTCAAATTAACCTTCATAGCTGATATCAGTATGATTTTGAAAAGCTGAAATCGTGGATTATTTTGCAAAAGTTCAAATGGAAAAAAAATTTACTGCCATCGCATAGAGATGAATCACGTATTTTTTCTCATTCACGAAATAGAGGTTTTCCCTTAGACCGAGCGGTATGCAAATTTGTTAACAAATTTTCAAAAGTGTTTGAATCCTACTGAATTCGCTAAAATAGGAAACAATGTATTAATTATAGTTGATTCAGAATGCTGATTTGTAATCTGATCTTCGACTAAGTTTTTATCCTCTTCATATTGTAGAGGGCATTAGTAGTATAAAATCACTCCTATCTCGACTTATACGTTCTTTGGAGGGAAACTATCCTCACACATGAATTCATTGGATGCTGAAATTCCATTCTAGACACTTTGCGCGACGAAATATGAGAAAAAATTTTTTTGACCGAAAAACGAAGAAGCCTATAGGTCGTGGATTTTTCGAAATTTCGACAATTCCAAAAAAATTGAGATAAGTGTCGTATTCGACTAATTCGAGGTCGCTGATTCCGAAAATGATGATATTTTTTGGCGCTCCCCTCTCCTTCTTGAAAAAATCGATTTTTTTCAAAAAAATGACGTTTTGGAGGGGATAAAGGGGGGAGCGCCAAAAAATATCATCATTTTCGGAATCAGCGACCTCGAATTAGTCGAAAACGACACTTGACTCGATTTTTTTGGAATAGTCGAAATTTCGAAAAATCCACGACCTATAGGCTTCTTCGTTTTTTGACTAAAAAAATTTTTGGTCAGATTTCGCCGCGCAAAGTGTCTAGATAAGGGGTTTTGGACGCGAGAGTTTCATTTCTGTGGTCATTTTATCCGAATGATGCTTTTCTGCTGAAATAAATTCTATTTTCTCTCAAAAACGTCATTTTGAAAGGTAAGGTGATTGAACTGGTTGAATCTGATAACACATTCGAAATCAGCGTGATCGACTTGATAATTCTTCATTCAAACTTCATCGTAAACACGTTAGCCTGATGGAAATTATTAATTTCATTCAAAATATTCGTGATAAATAACATTCGCCTTATATCGAGTAGTATGCAACTTTACTGACACATCTTGAAATTATCAATATACATTTATAATTGGTTGAAAATTGTTTAGAACGATGAACGAGGAGTCATTTTCCACTAATTGGAGGTCGTTCATTTCAAATATATCATAAGACACAATCAATGACCTTTTTTGAGCCCTCAAAATGGGGTTTTTGATGAAAAATCATGTTTATTTCAACAGGAAAGAATGTTGGAGAAAAATTGACCACAGAAATGAATTCCTCGGATCCGAAAACCCCTATCTAGACACTTTGCGCGACGAAATCCGACAAAAAATTTTTTTGGTCAAAAAACGAAGAAGCCTATAGGTCGTGGATTTTTCGAAATTTCGACGATTCCAAAAAAATCGAGATAAGTGCCGTTTTCGACTAATTCGAGGTTGCTGATTCCGAATATGATGATATTTTTTGACGCTCTTCCCTCCATCCCCTCGAAAACATCATTTTTTTGAAAAAAATTGCGATTTTTCTGAGAAGGAGAGAGGAGCGCCAAAAAATATCATCATTTTCGGAATCAGCGACCTCGAATTAGTTGAAAACGACACTTATCTCGATTTTTTTGGAATCGTCCAAATTTCGAAAAATCCACAACCTATAGGCTTCTTCGTTTTTTGACCAAAAAAATTTTTTGTCGGATTCTCTTGCGCAAATTGTCTAGATAGAAGTATTTGGGTCTGTGGAATTCATTTCTACAATTGCTTTTGCAATTGGATGTCATTCCACTGAGATACATTTAATTTAATGCGTAATTACTCCTCTGAATGGAAAGGCAAGGGGTAGGCAAAAGTTAATGTCAGATTTTATATCAGCGACCTAAAATTAACCGAAATCGACTTTTGGTTCATCCCTCTACCCCTATTCTAATGTTTTTTTATTGATTTCTCGATATTTTCAAAATACGTTATTAAAGTTGCATAACTCTCAATATCAGGCGCTGATTATTTTTCGGGAATTTGGAATAAGCGAATATTGCTTGCTTTTATTGAACTTTTCTGTTACTGTTGCAACTGATATTCACTATATCGAGTATCCTGATTTTAAATAATAATGTGCTTTGATTTAGTCATCAATCTTCCTCCCCCCACCCTCCATTGACATTTTGGAACAAAATTGGAAAAATTACGCATATCTCAGCGCTAATTGATTCCATGTCAAAACGGACCACAGCAGTGATTTCATCAGTTTCAGAAACCCCAATATAGATACTTTGCGCGACAAAATCTGACAAAAAAATTTTTTGGTCGAAAAACGAAGCAGCTTATATAGGTTGTGGATATTTCGAAATTTGGACGATTCCAAAAAATTCGAGATAAGTGTCGTTTTCGAATAATTCGAGGTCGCCAATTCCAAATCTGACTATATTTTTTGGCACTCGCCCTTTCATCCCCTCCAAAACTTTATTTTTTAGAAAAATGTCAATTTTTCGAAAAATGAGGATAGTGTTTGAAAAAAATATCATCAGATTCGGAAAAACTGAATGTGAAAATGAATTCTTTACTTTCTCAGTTGCGACATGAATACACATCAAGTGAATTCAAATATTAAAAAAATTCATAAAATCGAAAAAATCCACGTAGCAGGCACATATTCCTATGTTTACACGAACCATGTCCCCAAACTACACGTCGAAAAAAAATAGAACGCTGGTAACGAAGGGAAAGCCGAGTATCGCGACGAAATCGAAAATCGTTACGAAGTTAACAAAATAAACGACCAGGAGCGAGAAAACCCCACCAAAAAAATCTTACTCGATAAAAAGTACACACAAAATTATAAAAATAGCTCGCAGGTACAATGGAAATTACCAAGTGTTACTAATTTCTCATGCGCTCTAAAAGACGTCGAAATTTTTTCCCGCATTCGTCATATTCGACGAGGTCAAAAAAACCCCACCGACGCGTATTCAAATGATAGAAAGAAAAATATTTCAGTCGCGAGAGAAAAAAAAGTCAGACTGTATAGTAAATAAAGTGTACGCGACGCGCGAGTAAAATTTTCGGTCCTCTAGCGCGACGGTTAAAATTGCCACAACGAAACCTAGAAGAGTGCAAGTAATAGGCAATAAGCACCGCAACTGAAATTATTGGACCCGAGGGATATTTCCCTTAGTCCAATTTCGCAATTTCGGTATTCTTGAACTCTTGTAGGTGCTTTTCGGTCGTAAAACAAAATACGTTGCGAGAAGTCTCGATTGAATGTTTTTTTTTTCGAGCCCGAGTCTTTCTTGCGGATAGAAATAGTCTCGGAAGGAGAGTTTTTCTGGTTTTATGAATTTTTATTTTTACTTTTACTTCGGCTTAACATGACCGAACAGATGAGAATAATTTAACGAAATTATTAACTGTTTTCGATGTTGAGGGTGTTTTTGATTTAAGCGTAGAATTCCATTCATATCTACGCGAAAAAATACACTTAATAACATTAAAAGTCAACTATAATATTGTCAGTAATTCAGGTAAACTTATTTTACCTTTTAATTACCATTTACAAAATATTGTTATTATAAATATGGTTAAACTAGAATAAAGAAGTACATAATAAACTTACAGTAAACTGTCAGCATGTTATAATATAACTGTGAGTCTGTGATGATTACTAGACCCAGGGGTCGGAACAAGAACTCAAAACTCGGAACTGGAACTTAAATTAACTCGAACTTGAACTTTTTTTTGGAACTTTTAGAACAGGAACTTGAATGTTTTAGAAAAATAAGAACTCGAAAGAACCCATTTATTTTATTTAAGTTCCAGTTAAGGATTTAAGTTCTTATTATTTCTTATTATTTCCAAAACCAGATAGCATCATCGAAAACAAATTCATCATAATTATTATGAATGAACAAAACTTATCTTTTTTTTAGAATTATATGAGATTGTGAAATAGATGTGTAAATTTTCAACCTCCTTTCGGAATAAATCACAATTTTTTTCAAAAAATTAAGTTTTGGAGATGATGGAGGGGCAAGCGCCAAAAAATATCATCATATTCGGAATTAGCGACCTCGAATAAGTCAAAAACGACGCTCACCTCGATTTTATTTTAAATCGTCCAAATTTCGAAAAATCCACGACCTAATTTTTTTTTTATTATAAATTTAAAAAATGAAAATTTTTTTTATTTTTTTTATTTTTTTAATAATTTTTAATACATTAGAAATTTATAATTTATTATAATTTTAATTATTTTAATTTTATGTTATTAATAAATTTTATTATATTGAATTTTATAGACTTGATCGTTTTTTGACCAAAAAAATTTTTTGTCAGATTTCATCACCCAAAGTGTTTAGAATGGAATTTCAGCATCCGACAAATTCACATGTTAAGACAGTTTCCCTCTAAAGAATATACAAGTCGAGAAAGGAGTGATTTTATATTAATAATGCCCTTTTCAATATGAAGAGGAGAAAAGCTTAGTCGGGAAATTTTGAAGAAAACATAGAAAATTAATAAAAATTGGATACAAAAGAAAAAAAAAACGTAAGCAGCCATGCCGCATTACTGGAGCTGAGTTTTTAACTGGGGCTTGTTTTGATTTAGTAATAACCATGCTCAACCGTTCTTCACTAAAAGCCACACCCAATACCAAGTCTGAAAACCCCTACCCTATCCTTTCCAAAAACACTTAACAAGTTCAATTTGGCACAAATGTAGTATTTCTTGCCATGAAATAATCATGCGAACACATATTTCTCAAATTAAAACTATTTGAGGCTCCTCAAATTATCTTCAAATTTTGTAAATCCGCCATTTTGGATCCATTTTGACTCAAATTTAAGTGGTTGTATTCTGGTCACAAACTAATCCTACACACAAAGTTTGACCATTCTAGGCCGATTTGGTGATGAGATATGCAAGATTCATGAAATTTCCTGCAGCAATTTCCCCTCCAAAAGCCGTTTTTTGCTTTTAACTCCCCTCCAAAATCACTGAGGAAGCTAAAATTAAAATACATTTGTCACTTGGGCTCATTTTATCATATGAAACAGCAATAAAAATTTTTGGACCCCTCCTGTACCCCACCATTATTTTAGGTTGATAACCCCGCCTTCCCCCCTCCAACATCATTTATGGAAGTGAATTCGGGATATAGTATACAACTTATTCTCAATAACCATATGAATTCATACTAATTACATTTATACCAACTTGAGGCTCCTCAAGCTCTACTCAAATTTTGATAATCCGCCATTTTGGATCCATTTTGATCCAAATTCAAGAGGTTATATTGTGGTCACCAACTAACCTCACACACAAAATTTATCATTACAGTTTTGAAAATTTAGTGAATTTTTGTTTTTCTCGAAAGCTGAAAAAATGCGGGTTGGCGTAAAGAAAAACTAGATGGCGCAGATGAATATAATATATCTATTACTGTCAGTAATTATTTGGTATTAGTTGGTACACAAATATGTCAGTATAATTGAGAAAACAAATAGCGAACCAACTGTCAGTAACTATTTCATTAGCCAGTTGGTAAACAAATATATGTTGGCGGTTCAGCAAACTATCAGTTTTAACTGTCAGTAAGTATTTTGTAAATAATTAAGTTAATGGATGTATGTTGGTGATTCAGTAAACCAATAGTTATAACTGTCAGTTATTATTTTGTAAGCCAGTTGGTAAACAAATATATGCTGGTGATTTAACAAACTTATAGTTTCAACTGTCAGTAAGCACTTTATAAACTGGTGCTTGATTTAGCAAACTAAGAGTTTAAATTGTCTATTTTATAAACTAGTTGGTGAAGTAATATGTGTTGGTGATTCAACAAACCAACAGTTACAACTATTGGTAATTATTTTGTAAACCAGTTGGTAAACTGATAAGTACACTTATATTGTTGATTCAGCAGACTAACACTTTCAACTGTCAGTAACTATTTTGTAAACCAGTTATTAAACTGATATATGTTGGTGATTCGGTAAACTAACATTTTCAAATATCAGCAATTATTCTGCAAGCCAGTAGGTAAACGAATATATGTGGCGATTTGGTAAACTGAGACTTTCAACTCTCAGTAATTATTTTATAAACCAGTTTGTAAACAAAAGTGATTTGCAATTGAGAGTTGCAAACTTCCTTACTTTTGGCAATTTCTTGATAATGTAATAAAACCTAAATTATAAATCTGACCACTCAAACTTTAATCTACATGGACTCAAAATGGAGAATGCCCAAAATTTAAGGAAGGCTTGAGAAGCCTCAAATACCTCAGATTTGATAAATATGAACTTATAAGGTTACTAGTAATGAGAAGCACACTGTATGCCAATTTCAGCTTCATGCATGATTTTGAAGGAGCGGAGGGAGTATTTTCCTCAAAACGTTTTAGGGGTGAACAAAAAGTTGAAAATGCCTGATTATGATATCAAACGACCAAGTGAGTCCAATCGACCGAGGTATTTCATTTTTAGCCTCCTATGTCAACATAGAGGGGTGTTGGAGGAAAAACGATTTCTGGAGGAGAAATCGTAGTAACAAATTTCATAAATCTCGCATATCTCCCCACCAAGTTGACCTAGAAAGGTCAAACTTTTTACATAGGTTTAGCTGAGCGCCGGAGTATGATACCACGAATTTAATTCAAAATCGATCAAAAATGGATCCAAAATAGCGGATGTTTAAAATTTGAGGTAACAGCCTGCGAAACCTCAAAGAGCTAAAATTTGAAAAACATGGGCTTTTCAAGTTCTTATTAACAAAAAGTGCCAAATATTTCAAATGTGACTTTTTGGGTGTTTTTAAAGGGGTAAGATGGACATCTTGGACTCTATAATCGATTGGACTCGTTGTGTTAAAGGAGATCAACTGACAATTTATTTTCAAATTTTGAGCAAGTCTTAATTTAAAACAAAGCTTTAGTATTTTTACTTATATTTTAAAATATTTTTCATCGTATCATAACGTTTGAATTCTTTTTTCCAAGTTTTTTTCTCTTTTTTTTTGTCAACGATAGTAAAGAGTTTTTCAGATAGTAGAGGAGAGGGTAGGGGGTACAAAACTCAGAAAAGAACATGACATATGTGTACATAATAATGATCTAATTTATTACTACATTTGAAAGCTGAACCTCTCCTCTTCTCAGAAGAACCACCTATTTACACCATTGACCACTTCTTATCCATTTTGTAAGCCATTTGGTGAACTTATGTAATTTATGCTTGTAATTTGATAAACTTATGTTAACTGTCAGTAACTATTTTTTAACTAGTTAGTAAATCGGTTATACTGTATAATGAAAGTAAAAATAGTTGGCACAGTAAATTAAAAATGTAAAACTGTCAGTAACCAGATACTATGTTACTGCAACTGAACTAACAGTAATGGTCAGTTATCATTTTCATAATGTGTTGTGTGATATTAGGTACGACAGTTGATTGGCAACGAAAACCGATATTAAACTCATAATAAAGGGATACTTGAACAATACTGACAGTTTAACTGACAGTTTAACTATCAGTAACATCCCTGTAAGTCAGATGGTACGAATTATGTCAGTAACAAAGTAAGTTAACACGCGAAGATAAACTTTCAGTTAACTCGTACTTATTATACATTACCATACGTTTAAGGCGAACGCATTTATGTTAAGTAAAGAATCGTTAAAAGCAGTGGTTCAACTTTCAGTAAAATTTTATAACTTTAAAATATTTTCAAAAAATGATTGCAAAATAATAATTAAAAAAAAAAAAAAAAGAAGAAGAAAAAAGGAAAAAAAAAGAAGAAAAAGAAGAAAAAGAAATTAAACTAAACTTGACACCAATCTTTATAAATATTATGTTTGAAAAATCATTTAATTTGTTTTTTTTAATATAAATGATTTCAATGAATTTTAAATAGAAATTTAGGTATATTTAAATTATAAAAGAAAAAAAAAACATTTTAATAATATATTATTAATTGATTTATTACATAGACATTCTTACGCATTTGAATATTTTTTAAATCAAGTAAAAAAATATCAGGAACCAAAATAAAGTCTATCAAGCAAATTTTAATATTACTTTTCAACATGGTATTTAACATACAGAGAATTAACACTATACATACTTACTTATTAATAAATAAATAACAGAAAGTCAAAGCAGACAAAAAATGAAAAAAAATCATCTATATTATTTTACTCATAGGTTGGCGTACTGGTTAGTATCACAGACAATAATTTCGGAGGCAGCTTTCAAATCCAGCGATGAACTGAAAAATGTTTTATCACGTAACCACAACTAATTATAATTTAATGCACGTTGTAATACTATGATAGTTTATCACCAGTAGGTAATACATAGTGGTGACTGACATAAATTCTGAAAACCTACACCTGTTAACTAAAGGCAATGTTAGCAGTTTACCAAGATTCATTTTTGATATTTTACCGATGGAATTTTTTGGTAATATTATCCCTACAAGGGCACTATAATTCGCGATTAGAGCAGCGAAAAATTGAATCGCTATTCAATAACGAGCCGCGTTCGAGGGAGTGAAAAACGTTAAAATTGAAACGTTTGCGACGTCGACGGTGCCAAAAATCATCTATAGTAATAGAAAACTGACAATAGCTCGGATTAATCGGTGCGTTGCCAATACACGGTTAGGTTCTCACTGGAGCAGGTTTTCTAGGGTAAAATGGCTTGTCAAGAATCATTCAATTTTCAATTCACATCATAAGTGAGTACCTAACTGAATTTGATGGGGAATATGTACATAATACGTAGGGGGAAATATCGTAGAAGTTGGCGATAGAGCCGCCAATCTTTTCCTATATAACTTTCTCTTTGCAAAAATTAACGTATCAATCATTTTTTTTTTCATCGAATAGATACGCGAATCGACGCGTTTCTGTTCGCGTGCGCGATGCGGACGAACAATTAAATTAAAAAATTAATAAAAGAATTATAGCTGTCAGCGGCAGTTCGCTAAAGCGTAAAGCAATAGTATTCGCGTGGGGTTTCGATTAACGGTTTTGGAAACGTATTCGTTACAATGGGGGGTTGCTGGTGTTTCCCAGCCTTATACTCTTTGGCGTGTAGAGCTGGTATACATTTTTAATAGCTTGAGATTTTATTACGTCGAATTGGTAGGTATTTTAATTAAATAGTATGGTTATTTATTTCAATTCGTGATCTTCAGGATGGATATATCGATCGTTTAAATATCATTAAGGGTACAGAGAAGTCGATCATTTGAAACATGATCAGGCCCTTGAGAAGGGTACGAGAGAGACTCAACCACTCTAGAAAAATACTACCAATTTTGGTATTCAATTCAAAATTACCAATCGACAAAAAAAAACTCATCGTCATATGACTTCGTGATTGAAATCTTCATGGTTTTTCGAGCCTTATGGTAGAAACGGGAGGAAGCTACAGCTAGGACTATTTTTATTTTTTGTAATTCCTGGATAGTATAGAATAACAATTTAGCTTTGTAATATTTTAAGGTTAATGCATGTTGGAAAAAAAAATTGAAATTTTTCTGACGAACTTCATGTTTGATCTTCAACATATGATTTATAATTATGCATAGGTAAATTTTCCATTTTATCCATTTTTAACAGTGTTTTTAATTATTAGCTGAGGTTTGATTACGAGCGGTAGTTATTACAGCTTACTAGATTTAGGTAAGAGAGCCCAGAGGAAGCTGGTGTTCATATCTTTGCATTTCAGGACATACGTGAATATCTGGCAAATGTCCAACTTTCTGGTACGCATTATCATCATATATTTTTCCTCAACGCAGAGCGCCAACAGGCATTCATGAAATTCGCTCAAAACTTGGTGAGAGAGTTTTCTTGAAAATGGGAAAAATGTATTTTTTTGTTTTTTAGATACTCCTCAAAATGGCAGATCACTAAAACTTTGAGGGGAACAGGAGGAGAGGCGAATCAATCAACATTTTTGTTCTTGATTTCATACGAAAGAGTGAGTCACGAACAGCACCATACCCAAACTTCAGCGTCATAGACACATTTGGAAGAGAGAGCAAAAACGTATTTTTGAATAATTTCTGAGTCATGAAATTTCTAGAATCTTCCATATTTCAACATCAAATCATTGTAGAAGTATCAAACTTTGTGTGTGAGGTTAATTAGTGACCACAGTATGACCTCTTGAATTTAGGTCAAATTAGATCCAAAATGGCGGATTACCAAAATTTGAGTAGAGCTTGAGGAGACTCAAATTAGCAAAAATTTAATTGATATGAACTCATATAATTATTGGGAATAGGAAGTGTACTATATCCCCAACTCACTTCCATACATGATGTTGGGGAGGAAAAGGAGGGATTATCGACCTCAAAATGTGAGGAAGGGTACAAGAGAGGTTGAAAATTTTTTATTGCGTTTTTCTATAATGAAATGAGGCCAAGCAACCTACTTATTCTGATTTTAGCTTCACAAGTGAATTTGGGGAGGAGTTAAAGCAAAAAACAGATTCTGGAGGGGTAATTATTATGGGAAATTTCTAGAATCTTCCATATTTCAACACCAAATCAATGTAGAAGTATCAAACTTTGTGTGTGATGTTAGTTGGTGACCAGAATATGACCTCTTGAATTTGGGTCAAATTAGATCCAAAATGGAGGATCATCAAAAATTAAGTAGAGCTTGAGGAGCCTCAAGTTATAAAAAATGTAATTAATATGAACTCATATGATTATTAGGGATAAGAAGTATATTATATCCCCAACTCAAGGAGGAGAAGGAGGGGTAATCGACCTCAAAATGTGTTGAGGTACGACAGAGGTTTAAAATTTCTTATTGTGGTGTCTTATGATAAAATGAGGCCAAGCGACTAACTTCTTCTGATTTTAGCTTCATGAGTGAATTTGGTGAGGAGATAGAGCATAAAGCAGATTCTGGATGGGTAATTATTGTAGGAAATTTCATGAATCCTCCATATCTTCTCACCAAATCGACCTACAAATATCAAACTTTGTATGTGGGGTTAGTTGGTGACCAGAATATGATCTCTTGAATTTAGGTCAAAATGGATCCAAAATGGCGGATTATCAAAATTTGAGTAAAGCTTGAGGAGCCTCAAATTAGGAAAATTATAATTAATATGAACTCATATGATCATTGAAGATGAGAAGTATACAATAACTCCAATTTACCTACATAGATGATGTTGGAGGGGAGAAGGAGGGGTTATCACCTGAAAAGTGTGATGGGGGGTACACGAAAGGTCAAAAATTTTTCATTGAGTTGTCATGTGATAAAACGAACTCAAGTGACCAACTTGTTTCGATTTTAATTTTCCAAGTGAATTAGGAGGGGAGTCAGAGCAAAAACCCGCTTTGGCGGGGAAATTACTGAGGGAAATTTTAGGAATCTTCTATCCCTACTCACCAAATCTACCTACAAAGGCCAGAGTTTGTATGTAGAATTAGTTGGTGACTAGAATATGACCTCTTGAATTTGGGTCAAAATGGATCCAAAATGGCGGATCGTAAGAACTTGAGTAGAGCTTGAGCAGCCTCAAATTAGAAAATTATATATAATATGAATTCATATAATCATTGTGGATAAGAAGTATACCATATCCCCAATTCACGACCATACATGTTATTGAGGGGGGAGGGGGAGAGGGAGGACTCATTAACCTCAAAATGTAGTAGGGGTACTGAAAGTTCGACAATTTTATATTGTGGTGTTATATGATGAAATGCACCCAAGTGACTAACCTACTCCGATTTTAGCGTCCCAAGTGTAACTGAAGGGGAGTTGGGGCAAAAACAGCTTTTGGAGAGATAAGTGTAATAGGAAAATTCAGGAATCTCCCCTCTCTCCTCACCAAATCAACCTACAAAGGTCAAACTTTGTATGTAGAGTTAGTTGGTGACCAGAATATGGTCCCTTGAAAATGGGTCAAAATGGATCCAAAATTGAGGATAATTTAAGAAGCTTCGAATAGCTATAATTTGAAGAAATACTACATTTGTTCTAAATTCAACTTTTTAAGTTGCTTTGAAAGAAATAGGGTGAGGTGTTTCAGACTTGGTATTGGGTGTGGTCTGTAGACATGAAGGGGATGAACAAGCCACAATAAAAAACTCTCCTTCAGTAATGCGGCATGGCTGCTTACATTTCCACAGAAATTTTCTGCTCTGATTTTGAGCGATTTCACAAACCCTAAAAGTTATATGAAATACCTTTGAAACATTAAGATATGACGTTTCACCTCTCCTCCTTCTTCTCCAATCAGATGTACTGTAACAACTTTATTTTCCATTAAAAACTCAGCTAGAAAAGTCACTTAATAACTGGTAGAAAGAGAAATGAAAAAAATCTCAACCACGAATTTAACCTGTTGCAAATGTTATCCGCGTATCGCCGGTGTAATTAAAGAGTAATTTTCGGATATCACCGCGGGCTCCCATAACTTTTTAATTGAAACGAAACATAGGACGTATCTTGCATAAGTCTGTTTATGAAAATAAATAACTCGATAAAAATAAAATAAGTAAAATAGGTTAATAAACGAGCGTACCGGCACGCTTATCGTATCATTTACGTTTAATAAAGATATAGAGGATAGAATAGGTTGTAAAGCGAGCCAGGTGAAGCGACGAAGGTAGCCGAAAAAGCCAATATGAGGTTATAAGTTCTGCTTACTATACGTCAGTTATATAGAGATTAAGTTCAGTATGTAATGTCTTTTAGCGTCGTATAGAGACACAGCCACTCACTAAATCTCAGTGGGAATTTAACACTATCATTCGTGGTTAGAGAAAAGCCGGTTACTTCTTTCCACAGCGTATATCATCTTTAGCGTTAACGGTAATGTGTACCTAGGTTTTATCCCGTTTGCTTCCTTCTTTTTTACGCGTTATTTTTTTTTCCGCTTGCGTTTTCTTAGCTTCGATGTAATTCAATTAAACGCACAGACGGTGTTTCGGGCGTTTGGCGATTTATGGACGAGGATATTTCACGATAAAAATAATTACAGAGTGTCGATGACGATATGAGTTTCTCCAGGGGGTTTCGCAGATGAAGTAGATGGTTCGTTTATTGGATCGGGAAATTTTGGTGTTTCGATGAGTAAGCGTTGGTGCTCTTGAAAAATGTGATGATGAGATTCTTCAATGTATTTTATAATACATACAATTTCAAGATGATTATAGTAAGGTTACATGAAGAATTATTTTTTATATTAATATTTGTCGATTACCTACCTTTAAATTCAAAATCAAAGGTTCCTCAGCTATAATCAATATACATGGTCTTCTTCTTCAGTAGGACGTCCTTCATACCAAACGTAGGATTACATATGTGCCATTCATGTACGATAGTTTGCCTACCTCAGTTGTTGAAGGAAATGAAATATAAAAGTGTAAAAAATTATAGCTAATTTTGGAAATTGTTATATGGTTATTTAAGGCAGATAAAAGCACATTGTTTAGATCGAAATGTCAAGTATACTATGTAATATTACTGACACAAAATTGGTGATAGTGTAGCTGATAAGTGGACTGAAACAAAAAAATAAAGACAATGCCGGAAATAATTATTCAATTTCATATATTTTTTCCCAAATTTTGGATAAATTGATAGCTAAAATTTTTTCAGTCTTTAAACGACAAAATTTGACTTCAGAACGTGAAAAAATGTTTGCAGACTCATTAGTAAGACGACATTCCTACTCATTTAATTCATTTTAGAAGGATTTTGGAATTCACGCTCTGTGTCTTGCTCTCTGATGGATGAATTGATTTTGAAAGAAATACTATAACGGGACATGAATTCCTAAATACTTGGAAAATGGTTTACATGAGTAAAATATCATTCTAATAAGGGGTCTAGGCAGTTTTATCTGGTAACTCAAAACATTTTTCAATTTTTAGAGGCGGGGTTGTTCCAAAATTAATTTTGATAAGGAATTAAATTGTCCATTAGATGCTGAGGAACAACGGAGCTTTTTTGATACTTGCAAAAATCTTGGGAATCAGCGATCATAAAGAAAACAGGTATAAATACAAAGTAGGAGCAAATTTCATTTTCTACAACCTACGTTTTATCTATTTTTCATAAAAGTTCGCAGAAGTTGAGCTTTTGAACTTCGAAGCTTTTTCAGGAACAAATTAACTTAAACTTTAGAGGATAGGCAGAAGGGAAAATAGCTCTATGGCTATTGAAGTCCATCTGTCCTCTTACAGTCAAGTTTTCAAAATTTGTAGCTTTTTCAGTTTATTTTCTTAATTATTTCGAAAAGGAAGCATCGGAGATAAAAATTAATAAAAATTAGATGGTTGCAAATTTCAAGCTCTACAACTTTGATTCTTATGCAATTTTTACGAAAGCTCGTAGTTTTCTGTAAAAATGAACTCAAAGTAAAGAGTCCAATAATTTGTACGTTTTGTTCTCTAAAAGCTCGACGCTTTCATTTTCCGACAATAAACGGAGTAAACATGATGGATTGTCTCCAAAAGTGGGAGATAGGAAGGTATTATGAAGCGTAAGAGGCCTCTTGTTATTGAATTCGATTCCTTTTTACTGAAAGTTGAGCTTTCCAACTATAAGGATTTTTCAGTTTTTTGCAAGTATCTTGGGAATGAAGCATTGTATGGAAAAAATGTATACGAACACAGTTGTAGGAATTGTTGTTGCCTACAACTTTGGTTCTCATATGTTTTCCATTAAAGTTCATAGAAGGTTGAGCTTTCGAACTTTTTCATGTTCTTCGACAAAGTAAAAATTAACTGATTGACTCTAAATTTGATGGATAGGTAAAAGAAGTAGAGCTTAAAAGTCGTGTTGTTTCTGAACTCGATTCCATTTTCAAACTTTGAAGCTTTTTCAACGAGAACGTTTGCTCGCGAAGAAAAAAAATATAAGAACAAAGTTGTAGGGGATTCCATTTTCTACAGCTTTCATTCTATCTATTTTTCATGAAAATTCATCGAAAGTTGAGCTTTTGAGCTTCGAAGCTTTTTTAGTAACAGATTGACTCTAAGTTTGGAGGATAAGTAGAATTAGAGCTTAAGAGCCCTATTTTTTTTCAAGTCAGTCCGTCTTATTGTCGAGTTTCTGAACTTCGAAACTTTTTCAGTCTTTTGCAAATATTTTGCGAATGAAGAGTTGTAAAGAAAAAAGTATAGAAATAAAGTTATAGGAAATTTTTTTGTCTTCAACTTTGATTCTATCGATTTTTCATGAAAGTTCAGCATAAGTTGAATTTTTAAACTAGGAAGCTTTTTCAAGAGACTGATTGACTCTTAGTGGAAGTAGAACTCAAGAGCCCTACTGTTTTTGAAGTCAATTTGTCCGCTAAAAGCCGAGCTTTCAGTCGCGAAGAAAAAATGTATAGAAATAAAGTTATGGGAAATTTTTTTGCCTTCAATTTTGATTCTATCTATTTTTCATAAAAGTTCACCAAAAGTTGAATTTTTAAACTAGGAAGCTTTTTCAAGAGACTGAATGACTCTTAGTTTTGTAGATAGATATAAGTAGAACTCAAGAGCCCTACTCTGCCGCATATAGTTAGAACGTTCTTACATTCTGAAAATTTTGAGATGAATGTAAAATAGGGCGTTTTAAACTAGTAAAACCGAGTGGGAAGGTTGATAGGACAAAATTATTAGGCGTATTTCTACATTTCTGTTGTAGATAAGACATTTTAACTTAGCTGAGGAGATGAGTAAAATGTACAGGAACAATATTCTGAAAAAATAAAAAAAAAGTGAAAATTCAGATAAGACGTTCTATGTGCGGCAGTACTGTTTTCGAAGTCAATTTGTACGCTAAAAGCCGAGCTTTCGAACTTTGAAGTTTTTTCAGTTTTTTGCAAATATCTCAAGAATGAAGGGTCGTAAAGAAAAAATATATAAGAACAAAGTTGTAGGGAATTCCATTTTCTACAACTTTCACTTCATCTATTTTTCATGAAAGTTCATCAAAAGTTGAGCTTTTGAACTACGAAACTTTTTTAGTAACAGATTGACTTCAAGTTTTGAGGATAGGTGGAAGTAGAACTCCAGAGCCCTACTGTCTTTGAAGTCAATTTGTACGCTAAAAGTCGAGCTTTCGAACTTTGAAGCTTTTTTAGTAACAGATTGACTCTTAGTTTTGTAGATGGATATAAGTAGAACTCAAGAGCTCTACTGTTTTTGAAGTCAATTTGTACGCTAAAAGTCGAGCTTTCGAACTTTGAAGCTTTTTCAGTTTTTTGAAAATATCTCAAGAATGAAGGGTCGTGAAGAAAAAAAATATAAGAACAAAGTTGTAGGGAATTCCATTTTCTACAACCTTCACTTCATCTATTTTTCATGAAAGTTCATCAAAAGTTGAGCTTTTGAACTTCGAAACTTTTTTAGTAACAGATTAACTTCAAGTTTTGAGGATAGGTGGAAGCAGAACTCTGAAGCCCTACTGTTTTTGAAGTCAATTTGTACGCTAAAAGCCGAGCTTTCGACCTTCGAAGCTTTTTCAGTTTTTTGCAAATATCTCAAGAATGAAGGGTCGTGAAGAAAAAAAATATAAGAACAAAGTTGTAGGGAATTCCATTTTCTACAACTTTCACTTCATCTATTTTTCATGAAAGTTCATCAAAAGTTGAGCTTTTGAACTTCGAAGCTTTTTTAGTAACAGATTGACTTCAAGTTTTGAGGATAGGTGGAAGTAGAACTCTAGAGCCCTACTGTTTTTGAAGTCAATTTGTACGCTAAAAGTGGAGCTTTCTAACTTTGAAGCTTTTTCAGTTTGTTGCAAATATCTTGGGAATGAACGGTCGTAAAGAAAAAATGTGTAGAAACAAATTTGCAGGAAATTTTATTTTCTACAACTCTGATTCGTGTACATTTTTCATTGGAAGTAATAGAAAGTTGGGCTTTTGAATTTTGAATTTTATTTTCATTCCTTCGCTACCACTTCTACATACTCATCAACTGTTGTTCAGCATTACTATCAAGTCCACTGTTTACGTATAGCCGTAGCCAGTTTATCGTAATTTTCATAATTTCCAAGATATTTTTATTGTAAGGTTCTCAGGTAGTGCCTGTTAGTTGCTTTGAAAGAATGCCACTTTACCACCGACAAATAGTTATAAACACCGATCGAAATATGTACCGCGTAGAACCTCCCATCCACCTCATTCGTAAGCTCCGTTCAGCGAAAAATCTCCATTCGTCTTTTCAGAATTCGATAAACACCGTAATTTATTTCTTAAAAGTTCACCATTGACATGTGAAAATAAGCGTCGAAAACGACGTGATTTCCGCGCATTACAAACCGTTACGAGTCTCCGAGGTTGAGGCGAAATCACCGAATTTCCAATTCCCGGTTAATATTTCTTTTGAAAAGTTTCGTTATTGGTCCAGCGCTAGGTATATGTGATAATAAAATAAATTAAAGTCGATGTCGAATCGAGGACCCATTGAATACGCGGTTGTTCTCTATAAGTAACTTTATTGAAAAACCCTTATCGCCGACTAACACAGTTTTTTGCCGCCAAAATGAATACGAGCAGGCTGATTTGCGGCGCGCGGCCGCTGACAGCTGTAAAAATAACATTAATTTCGTCGACGATAATAAATAAAAGTTAAAATTGAATTCGAAAATATCCTTTTATAATTCCATAAAAATATCGAAAATTGAACTGTCATTCAAAGTATCGACGCCTGGCGAAGGGTGATCGCGCGGATAAAGCTATATTCAAATGATAAGGCTGTGCAGATCGCGAGTATATTATACGTTTCACTCCGCTTGTAAATTCCTACGTCAAATGAGCGTGCTCAAGATATCTATAGCTTAGGCATTTTTCGCGTTGCCTTGATTCGCGACGGATTTCGTTACAAATTCAATTATTCCGGCCGACGAAATCAGATAACGTGAAATATATTTCGTGCGGGTACGTCGTCGGGTAATTTCTATTCAATTTCCACGTATTACTCGTTTTCGTTTGTTGGTACGTTGAAACGTCGTAATTCGACGATTAAACGTTAGCACGGCTTCCTTGCTCGCACCTCTTTTGAAATTTTACATACTCCAAAACGAGCTCTCTTATACGACCAATTCACTCGCATCGTATTGCTAATTAAAAAAAAAACTCTACTCGATTACCCGTCGCTAATCGAATTCTCCTATACAATTCCGCTTCCAATTACTTCGATAAAACGCGTTCATTGGCGCCGCTCGAAACACCCACAGCCACCGTTTCCAAACAATACGCCCTAATTACCGAACCCGGCGAGATGGTAAAAAATCGTCATCATTCGGAAATACATTAAACGTTTATTACGACGAAAAATTCACTTTACACAACGCTTCGTATAATTCGCTTCTTCGCGTCGTTTATTAAACGATAAATAATTTAACATTCGTAAATTCGTAACGCTACGTAAGAGGAAACAATGAGAAAAACATACGCAACAGTTGAACGTACGTAACACAGTAGAAAACAAAAAATTAATAACACTTATGGTATATATTGGTAGCGCGTACTTAGAATACAAAACACAAACCGAGTGAAAAACAGAGCCATGCTCGTACAACGTTTTTCGACAAGCTCGCGCATAAAAACTAAGGAATCCACGCAAGCCTCTTTTATACCCGCCAATTCGCCCGCGTAAATTAACTTTCCTCAGAGTATTACACGTTAATTACTCCGAGAAAGTGATATGTATAATTTAACTCTGCTCGTTGCAAACGAATTATCATACAGGAAGCCCTGGTTTAAGCCGAATCGAATCGTATGTTTTCTGATTTTAAAAATTACCCGAAAAAAGTACATGTTTAATTTTTTCATCTCGTAATACAAAAAAAATAAAATTTATTATTTAATAATTTATTCAGAAAATTAAAATTAAATAATAACAAATAAATTTATAAATTGGATTCCTTTCATTCCTTTGGTTAAAAATTTGGAACTCCTTAAAAAAATACTTAGTTTTTAATCAAAAAAAAAAAGTAAGCAGCCACGTCGCACTCTTGGAGCTGAGTTTTCAATTGGTGTTTGTTTAAATTTGCAGATGATATTGATAGTGCAGCTGCTGACGTGGGTTCCATCGACATTTGTAAAGAAAGAAATTTTATTTTCGGATATCGCAGAGAACCCTTTCGCGAACATAAAAAATCATGCTGTCGTCACGCTGGTTCCTAATTTTAACTGGAGCAGGGTAACTGACATTTTTTCGATAGCAATTATCTCGGCTACCATTGATTTTTGATGAGTTGCAGGTGAACAAATTTCGTACGAAAATAAAAAGCGTTGTTTTTACAAGAGAAAAACGTAAGCAGCAATGCCGCATCACTAGAGCTGAATTTTTAATTTTGGCCGGTTAAGGTTTGTAAGTAACGTTGCTAGCCCTTTCATGTCTACAGGTCATACCCAATACGAAGTCTAAAAACACTGACCTTATTTCTTCTAAAATCACTTAAGAGGTTAAATTTAGAACAAATGTGGTATTTCGAGCTATGCAATTTCTTTTTTCAGATACATGGAAGGCCCCTTCAAAAGCCATTTTTTGCTCTAACTCTCCTCGGGAAGCTAAAATCAGAATAAGTATTCTATCACCAATTCGTAAACCCTAAGCATTTCTTTTTGCTTTTCGGGTGTATTCGTAACTGTTCGGCTGGACTTGTAATATTTCTCTCGTTCTGATGGACTTGTAATTAATATTTCTCTAGCATGTGTGTTTTTATTTTTTATTCGTGCTTGTTCGTACATTTTCGTACGTATTCGTGTTCCTTCGTACATTTTCGTACGTATTCGTGCTCCTTCGTATATTTTCTTACGAATTCGCACTCTTTCGTATATTTTCGTATAAAACGAAACGAATATGAAAAAAACATGATGGCTAATTTTTTTTATGATAAAAAATTTGATAATAATTACATTTTTCTAAAAAATCACTCAACATTTTTTTAATGCTAAGAAAACGTAGGTAACGATATGTTTTTGAAAAAAAAAAAAATTCACAATATTTTTTAGAGAGTGAAATAAATAATCAAAAATTATTAATAAACGAAAATACACATTAACCGACAAGTGATAACATCATACGAGAGAAATATTACAAGTGCAGCCGAATGGTTACGAAGACACCCGAAGAGTAAAATAAAAAAAAACGCTCAAGACTTAGGAGTTTGTCATTTTATCATATGACTTCACAATAAAAAATTTTCAACCATTCATGTACCTTCACCACATTTTGAGGCCGATATCCACTCCTTCTCCCCTCCAACATCATTTGTGAAGGTGAACTTGGAATATAGTATAATTCTTATCCGAATAATCATATGAGTTCATATTAATTACATTTTCACAAAATTAAGCCTCCTCAAGCGGTACTAAAATTTTGATGATCCGCCATTTTAGATCCATTTTGATCCAAATTCAAGAGTTTATATTCAGGTCACCAACTAATCCCACATACGAAGTTTGTCCTTTCTCTATTGATTTGCTGATCAAGAAATTTCATGATTCAAAACTTCTTCAAAAAACGCTCTTTGGTCCAACTCCCCTCCAAATGCACTTAAGAAAGTGAAATATGGAAACGTTGATGTCCGTGATTCGCTCTTTCAAATGAGATCAAAAACGAAAAATTCTAGCTATTTTCCATTTCTCCAGCTCCCCTCAAAATTTGAGTGATCTGTCATTTTGAGGTGTGGTCATGACGACTGCATAACCTCATATTTCTCATTTTTTTTTTTTTTTTTGTAACTACATCTGATGATGGTACCAAGGAGCCGAAACATTTGTGTTTTTTTTTTTCAATTTATTTTCATTTTTAAAGGTAGATATATAGACTTAATTTTGTCAGTTTTTAGTAAAGGTGAATTTTCAAGACCAGGGGCGTAACTATGGTGGGGGGGAGCTTCCCCCCAGGTGTTTTGAAAAGTTGGGAAATTTATAATTGTTCAACACGGAAATTGGGAACTTGAATTTCTTTTGGGAAAATAAGAATTCGAATAAATTCGAACGGATGCCAACTTATATGATGTATAGCGCACAACCAGGGACGTAGCCCCCTTGGCTTTTGGAAAGTTGGATTTTTTGAAGACTAAAAAAAAAAAAAAAAAAAAAAAAAAGGTCAACAGTTGGTAAAATTTCATGGTATTAGTTGGCAATTTTTGGTTTTCTCCCCCTCCCCCCTGAAGAATGTCCTCGGTACGCCCCTGTTCAAGACATACTCATACATTTTAAAATATAAATTATCATTGATGAAAAAAATTACCACACCCCAACTAAGATGAAACAGGGAAAGGGGGAGATGGAACCAAACTTCAAATAACTAAAAAATAACCAGTTATACTATACTTCAGCGACCACATCTTCATACTTTTTAATTTCAGATATTTTCGAAGAAAAAAATCATCAGACGATCTGTGGTATAACTAACAGATACAATAGCCTATACCAAACACCATTGTCTCATAACATAAAATTATAAAAAGTACCTTCACATAGCTCGAAGTGTCTGACTGCAGCTATAACCTTGAGAATCACTAATTTCGATCCAATACCAAATATTAATACCTGTAACTTCCAAATGTGGGTCTCAAACTCCGTGCATGTATTTCTAAGTGTACACATAAATTCGAAAAAATGCCGTTAGAATCGCATTGTCCCAATAATTTATTCATATAAACATCGCGAACTTGAACAATAGCAGTGTTGTCGGTTATCGCGGATATTGCGAAAAATTCGTTAATATTCGTTTCATTATATACGAAAATATACGAAGGAGTACGTATATGTACGAAAATGTACGAAGGAGCACGAATACGTACGAAAATGTACGAATGAGTACGAATACGTACGAAAATGTACGAAGGAGCACGAATATGTACGAAAATGTACGAATGAGTACGAATACGTACGAAAATGTACGAACAAGCACGAATACATACGAAAGAGCACGAATACTTACGAAAGATTACGAATGGGTTTCTGTTCGGATTATTTTCTATAGAAACGTATATAGCGGTCCAAGGGCTGAAAAAAAATTAAAAATTATGAATATTCGATAACTATTGGTACGGCACTGTAACCCAGGTATAGGAATATGCCATCCTTAATCCATCATCATTTTATTAATTTTTTTTTTCAAACAAAAATGACCTAAAAATTATATTTTCAACCAGTTTGGCCCTTTAATCAAATTTTATTAATTTTCACCAATTTCTATTCTTCTTTTATTTATTTATTTATTTTTTTTGCAAGTTTGAACTCTTCTATCCTCTCCGCATTAATTTAAGCAATTGTAATTTTGAGAGAAAGATGCCCAAAAATTCCTACATTCATTTTGTTTTCCTCCATGAAAATAGATATAAAATACTTCAAAAGAGTTACAATGCTAATGATATGGATCAAAGATAAGAGTTACAATGCTAATGATATGGATCAAAGATAAGAGTTACAATGCTAATGATATGGATCAAAGATATCGTATTGGTACACCCGAATCACAGTTCCTAACTAGTGGTAACGAACATTCGTTGCAATTATTGTGACGTTTGAGATATTGGGACAAGGCTACACTACACGGCTCAGAATGTCCAATTACAGATATAACTTTGGGAACCCCTTATTTTGATCTAATACCAAACATTCATACCCCCAGTTTCGACATTTAAAAATTGGGCTCAATGCGCGTATTTTCAAGTGTACTGGCAATTTATGCGATTACGGTTCTTCGCTCAATTTGGACACCCCTCCCCCTCCTCCGTCCTCTTTGAGGAAAGAGCCGAAATATTTTTTTGAAATCGTTATTCGATGTCACGTAAGGTTACTATGTTATTTTATTCTTTGATATTTTGTCATAAAAATTATTAGCTGCTAATTTGAAAACTTAGAAAAATCACAAATCCCTCGCAATAGCCAATTACGTCTGAAATTTCAGTACCCAGGTGCTGCGGTAATATACTTCCTAACAAAATTTGACCCAATGAAATCCAAGTTGTCCCTATGTCAGCTCCATTTCTGCGATATAGCTGCTTGCATATTTTGGAAATAAATTAAAAAAATTATTTGATTCCACAGGTGAAATACTTTTACAAATTTTCTCGTCTAAAATTTCTTAATTTACTCGAAAAAAAAAATCTATAAAAATGAAAAATAAACGAAAACTTCCGAAATGATTTTACATGGCGACAATCTGAGCGGCATCATCCTCTATCTCGGAGCAAAACCTTGAATACGAGGCAAATCCAATGTAAAAAATCTACCTCACACGCTCGCCACATCTACGACACGATTAAAAAACAAATATGATACACATATAATACAAAAATCGTCTAGCATCAGATATGCATCTCGGACTGAAAAAAATGCTAAGATATGTACGTATGAATCCCGCACAGGGTACAAATATGAGAAAATAAACACGAAAGCTACGCAGTGATATCAGCTACACTCGTTCACGGCGCAATAAAAGCACTCGCCGGATACTTCAGTCGCAGCTTCTGCGGGAGGTGCGTGATATTCAATGACGTTTCCATGTGTTCGCTGTAAAATCAAAGAACGACCAAAAAAAAAAAAAAGAAAAAATTACAAAACCTTGCATCACTTCCATGCAGACGCAACGTGTACGAAATTCTTTACCTTTGTAGTAAACTTCTTTTTTCATAGTAGGGCACTGATCTTCGCCGTCCTGAAAAGCGTATACACGACGAGCTGTTATTTCAAGTAAAACGTACACGCCGAGCGCGTTCAACAATAACCTAATTGTTTAGCTATTTAAAGGCAACCCAAACTCCGCGTAAACGCTTGACAAGATTAAGGCTCCGCGCCACCCGCTACCCCCTCTACTTTCATCCTTTTCCTGCTCTTTGTGGCGAATTTACATTTCTATTAGTACACGCGCGACGAAAAAGCCGCCGATTGTTGCGAAAAAAATCTCTAATTCCAGCACCTCTGATCAAAGCTTCCAACATCAAAACGAATATTTCGTTGTTTCGTTCTCCGTTTCGGTTTTTTCATCAAATCGTAAAAAACACGCGCCTGGCATACCACCGTACGCGGTCTAGCATTGTTCGAGTTTCGCCTTTATATCGTATACTCACTTTGTTACGATTGAAGTCTATATTCGTCCGCAGTAACCGGTTATACAGGGGTTGAGCTGGTCGGAAATTATCACCCAAAGGAGCCGTCGGGTTTTTCAAATCATTCTGCAACAGCTTCCTTAAAGCGTGTAGCTGCGAAAAATAAATCACTCGTTAATTCGTACCTCCGTGGTGTATGCTTACGCGAATAAATCGCATCCGCCTAACACCTCTAACTAAATTCTCTCCGGTCGCCCTACACTTTCACACTGGCACTCGATGTCGAGAGAAAAATCTACTTATGGAAATGGACGACGATTAGTACGTCCTTTCGTTTGGCTTACTTATTTTAATACCATTACTACGCGCCGCCAAGCTTAACGATAAAGGGGCAGGGGAAGTACACCGGCGAATTAGGAATAATAATTACCCGAAAATTAGGTACTTGAATTAAATTCGCCAACAGCCGAGACTACTTTAGAAGTAGCATCCGTCTTTTTAATATAATGAAGAGTCGTTTTCGAAAAAATTAAACTTGAGTTTCTCCAAAACTGAGAATAAAGGAACATCCACAAGGTGATTTTAGAGGCGAGTATTTTTACTGTTCGACATCTCCCTATAGTTATTTACTATAGGTTATATGCGTTGAGACTTTTCTTTTTCAATAACTTTTTTATATGATTATTTTTCATATTTTATTTATTTTTCACTGAATCTTTTTAGCTGAGTTTTTAACAAAACGATAGCTATTACAGCCTACCTGATTTGGGAAGGGAAGGTCGGGGGAGGGTGGGGTCTTCAAATCTTTGCGTTTCAGACCATTTGTAATCATCTGGCAAATGTCCAAATTTTTGGTATATATATATTTTTTTCCCCACGCGTAGCGCCGGCGAGTATTCATAAAATTCGCTCAAAATTTGGTGAGGGACTCTTCTTGAAAATGCGCAGAAGTATTTTTTTTGTTTTTTCGAAAAATTTCAAAATGGCGGATCACTCAAATTTTGAGGAGGGCTGGAGAAGAGGCAAATAGCTCAAATTTTTCGTTTTTGATCTCATATGAAAGAGTGAGTCACGGACACCAACATATTTAAATTTCAGCTTCCTAAGTGCATTTTGAGGAGAGTTAGCAAAAACCTGTTTTTGAGGAAATTGCGTTTTTTGTGTCACTCACCTTGCGCAGGCGGGTGTGGATAAAATTCGCTCAAAATTCGGTGAGGAACTCTTCTTGCAAATACGCAAAAATAGTTTTTTTGTTTTTTCGATAAATTTCAAAATGGCGGATCACTCAAATTTTGAGGGGGCTGGAGAAGGGGCAAATAGCTCAAATTTTTCGTTTTTGATTTCATATGAAAGAGTGAGTCACGGATACTAACATATCCAAATTTCAGCTTCTTAAGTGCATATTGAGAGGAGTTAGATCAAAAAACGGCTTTTTGAGGAAGTTTTGAGTCATGAAATTTCTTGAATCTTCCATATCTCCCCACCAAATCAAGTTAAAGAGGTCAAATTTTGTGTGTGAGGTTAGTTGGTGACCACAATATGACCTCTTGAATTTGGATCAAAATGGATTCAAAATGGCGGATTATCAAAATTTTGAGTAGAGCTTGAGGAGCCTCAAGTTGGTAAAAATGTAATTAATATGAATTCATATGGTTATTGGGGATAAGTTGTATACTATATCCCGAATTCACTTCCATACATGATGTTGGAGGGGGGAAGGCGGGGTTACCAACCTAAAATAGTGGTGGGGGTACAGGAGGGGTCGAAAATTTTTTATTGCTGTGTCATATGATAAAATGAGCCCAAGTGACAAACGTATTTTGATTTTAGCTTCCTCAGTGATTTTGGAGGGGAGTTAGAGCAAAAAACGGCTTTTGGAGGGGAAATTGCTGCAGGAAATTTCATGAATCTTCCATATCTCATCACCAAATCGGCCTAGAATGGTCAAACTTTGTGTGTAGGATTAGTTTGTGACCAGAATATAACCACTTAAATTTGAGTCAAAATGGATCCAAAATGGCGGATTTACAAAATTTGAAGATAATTTGAGGACCCTCAAATAGTTATAATTTGAGAAATATGTGTTCGCATGATTATTTCATGGCAAGAAATACTACATTTGTGCCAAATTGAACTTATTAAGTGTTTTTGGAAAGGATGGTAGGGGTTTTCAGACTTGGTATTGGATGTGGCCTGTAGTGATGAACGGTTAAGCAAGGTTATTACTAAATCAAAACAAGCCCCAGTCAAAAACTCAGCTCCAGTAATGCGGCATGGCTGCTTACGTTTTTTTTTTTTTGTCATTTTTCACATCTTTTAAGATCACTTTTAGTTTTATCATGTCAAAGTTTCTCAGTAATATCTCTAGTTGCTTCTTATTTTCGAAGAGGTTGATCCCCACGTTGGAAGTGAGAAGGAAGGGTTATTAATCTCAAAATGTGGTGAGGGTACAGGAGAAATGGAGCATTTTTCATCGTGGTGTCATACGATAAAATGAACCCAAATGACTAACTTATTCTGATTTTAGCTACTCATGTGAATTTAAAGGAGAAGTTGAGGAAATAATGCTTTTGGAGGGAAAATTTCTGAATCGTCCATATATCAACACCAAATCGACGTAGAAAGGTCAAACTTTATATGTGGGGTTAATTGACGACCAAAATATGACCTATCCTACATGCACGATGTTAGGGAGGAGAAGGAGAGGTTATCGACCTCAAAATGTGGTGAGGGTACAAGAGAGGTTGAAAATTTTTTATTGTCGTGTCTTTTGATAAAATGAGGCCAAGCGACTAACTTATTCTGATTTTAGCTTCACAAGTAAATTTGGAGAGGAGGAAGAGAAAAGAAAGGACTCTGGAGTGGTAATATTATCATAAGAAATCTTCTCACCAAAAACTTTTTATGTAGGATTAGTTTGTGATTAGAATATGACCTCTTGAATTTGGGTCAAAATAGATCCAAAATGGCAGATTATCAGAATTTGAGTAGAGATTGAGGAACCTCAAATTAGTAAAAATTTAATTCATGTAAGCTCATATGATTACTGGAGATGAGAAATTCACTTCCATACACGATGCGGTGGGAGGGGAGGAGCGGTTACTGACCTGAAAATTTGGTGGGGGTACACTGAAATGTTGGAAATTTTTTATCGTTGGATCATACAATAAAATGAGCCCAAGTGACTAACCTATTCTGATTATAGCTCCCTGAGTGGATTCGGAGGGGAGTTAGAACAATGAAGGATTTTTGGGGGAAATTACTATAAATATTCCACGAATCTTCCAGGTTTTCTCACCAAATCGACCTAGGAAGGTCAAACATTGTGTGTAAAGTTAGTTGATGACCTGAATGTGACCTCTGAATTTGGCTCAAAATCGATCTAAAATGGAAGATCGTAAAAATTCGAGGATGATTTGAGGAGCCTCAAGTAGTTATAATTTGAAAATTTGTTCTAAATTTAACTTTTCAAGTTGCTTTGAAAGAAATAGGGTAAGGTGTTTTAGACTTGGTATTGGGTGTGGTCTGTAGACATGAAGGGGATGAAAAAGCCACAATAAAAAACTCAGCTCCAGTAATATGGTATGACTGCTTACGTTTTTTTTTTTTAGTACTCATTGCAAAGGTTCAAAGCTTTCGTAGGGAGGGGGGAGGGGGTGAAAGAGTTGAATTAAATATACAGTTTATATTATCTTGAAAAGGGCTACAACTTTTGTAAAAAGAATTCAAAATTCTGAAAAAAGCAAAAAGGGGTAAATCTGAAGTGAATTTTTTGAGCTTCCTACTACTTCTAGGAGAAAAAATATAATGAGCTACCTTAGGTGAAATTTAGAGTAGAATATTTTTGTGCTGAACTATTTTTACTGTAGAAGCATCCCTTTATGAGATATTGACGGAAATCCCTTTGACCCCCCCCCTCCACTTCCCAAAAGAAGAAGCGCAAAGTGAAACCTTGGGGAATTTTCTTAAAGATCAAGGGAATTATTCTTTTTCTTTTACACGTGCCGTGTACTGCCACTTGGGCAAGAGGAATTATTCTTATACTTATTTCAAAAGCATTTATTTTTTATTTTATAATTTTTAAAATGGTTTCATGGATAGTTTTAGTTTTTTTTTCTTTATTTCATCACTCATCTATTGTTTTTGATCATTTTTGACCATTGAAAAATTCTTTTAAACTTTCATGTTAGATTAATTTTTTATAATGAAATTCTTCACAATTTTTAAGCAGTTTTTTTTAGTCATTTTAGATGTTTTTTGTTGTTCTCAATCACTTGGTCCATATTATTGATTATTTATATCCATTTTAAAATGTTTAAAACAAACTTTTTTATATTTTTAGGCTACCTCAAGTCGTATTAGATTTTTTTTGGGCTTTTCCAAACAATTTTTCAAATTTTTGATTAATATAAAATTTTTTTTTTCAAGTTTCATGATGAATTTTTTGTCATTTTTTTCAATTTCAACATTGCTTTCACGTCTGTTTTATTCTCTTGACATTTAAAAAAAAATTATTATCTTTCAGTTTTTGCTTTTTTGTTATTTTTGGTCATTTTCCCGATATTTTTGATCTTCAGAAATGTTTACAGTTTTTTTTTTTTCTGATTTGGATTAATGTTAATGTTTATTGCCATTATTAGGAATATTTCAGCATTTTATATATTTTTTAGTTAATCTCAATTGTTATTATAATAATATGTATTTTCTTTATTTTTTTCTTCTTATATTTCTTTCTTATCATATTTCGTAGACTTTTACTTTTTTTTTTTGACTTTTTATCATTGTTTTTGTAATTTTTGTATTTTATTTTTGTAGGATTGCTTTTAGTTTTTTATTCTTTTCCTTTTTTTGTGGCCAGTCATTTGTTTCATTACTTTTGTAATTTTTATTTGTTATTCTCATGATCATTAAAATTTTGATGCAGATAATAATGATTTTTTTATAAAAATAAATCCCTCAGAACTAATAAACTTGAAAAAAGAATCATATTCAACTTGTGTAGTAATAACTGTATAAATACAATATTCGTACTACATTTTCATTCCATAAAACTCAGGAAGGAGTAAGGAGAGGAGGAGGATTCAAGCTCACAAAAAATATTCGCAACGGGCATTCCTATTTTATAAGCCTCAGTCCCACCGCAAAGGGGTAAAAATAAATATAAAAAATTCTTCCATTTTCACAGCGCAGCATTACGTCGTCGACGAAAAATTAAACATCAAAATATCCGCCCCTTCACCGGCGCGTACAAACAACCGAACGCACACGTACGTACGATGCATCATCTGGCGTTCATCAAAAAGGCAATTCTACGTTACCAGTGACACAGTATACATGTAGTTATACCATACCCAACAAGAGTGGAAAAAAACCACATTACTAGCCAATTTATTCCGCTTTAATTATTCCTAATCTCTAAAAATGAACTTAAATGAAAATCCCGTGTTGCACTTCCGTACAAACTAGTAAAATCGTTTAGCTTCTCTTATTTTCGTTAAAAACGCTCACGCTAACGTTTTTTTTTTCTTTTTGAAGTCATCTGAAAAACGGAGTTTATAATTTCGTCTTAATCAAACGTACCGTAGGTATTTCTGAAACAAATGAATATTAAATTTCACCATTTCGTTTTCGTCTTTTAACGTCATCCGGGTAATTGGATACGCTTTTTCTCCTACAACGTTTGTGTTCGTAAATGTTCGCATTACATCGCAACCGCCAAGTTTCGAATGATCATTACGAGAGTCGTCGAATTTAATACGATCGCCGACTAATAAATCGATACTCTGAGAGTCGACCCTTAAATTATCTTAATTTACTAAATAGTCCAAATAACGTATCATTAAAGGTGGAGGAAAATAGAAAATAGGCAAAGATCTGTGAATACCACAAAATCGATTTTTTCAAGATTTTCCATTATAACCAAAAATATAGTGAGATGTGTTTATTTCAGCACAATGATACCTCCTCTTCCCTCTCAACACAACTTATGAACAGTGTTTTCAGACTTCTCAAGCTTTTTTCAAACATTGACCATTCATCATTTTGGGTTCGTCTTCACCCAAATTTTAGGGGTCATATTCTGGTCTTCAACCAACCAAACACACAAGTTTGAGCTTTCTAGATCGATTTCATGAGGAGATGCAAATGACTCAAAACTCCCCTCAAATAACAGTCCGTCATTCCAACTTCCCTCCTAATTCACTTGGGCAGGTGAAGTTTGGTAATACTGATATCCTCAATTTAATTTTGAGAAATTTGCCTTTCTTCCAGCCCATCTCAAAATTTAAGTGACTCATCATTACTATAATTATGACTAAGCAATTCAAAAAATATGTATATTCATATAAAATAATTTTTGTAATTTTATGAAGCGATTCTATCATCAAATTTTGAGGGATTTTCATCCATACATGTCGGCGCTTCCAGAGACAAAAAAAGTTCACGCAAAAAGTCGAATATGTTTCATATTAATACAAATTGTGTGAAATACTAAGATTTGAAGATCTCTCCCACCCGCACCCCCTCTAAATCCTCCTTCCAAAATCAAGAAGGCTGTAAAAATTATCGTTTTTTGATTAAAAACTAACCTAAAAGATCAGTCAATGCAACTGAAGAAAAAAAAAGGAAAAAGAGAACCTAAATACAGGATAAAAGTGAAATTATGGGAAAAATTAACTTGAGTTCAGTTCAACTTAATGTCTCTAAGTTCACTTCATTCACAAGTTTATTTGGAGATAATTAAAATTAAGTGTACACTGAAGTTCTCCAAAAAACAAAAATCAAGTTCAAGCTCACGTTCATTTTTCGAAGTTAAGTTCAAAAAAAGTTATGTTCAAGTTCTCTTAAAATCAGAAATTACGTTCAAGTTCAATTGGAGTTAGAAGTTGAAACAGAAATTAAGTTCAAGTTCACGATTATTTTTCGAAGTTCAGTTCAAAAAAAGTTATGTTCAAGTTCTCTTAAAACCAGAAATTGCGTTCAAGTTCACTTGGAGTCAGAAGTTGAAACAGAAATTAAGTTCAAGTTCATTTGAAGCCAGAAATGAAATTAGCTTCATTTTTCGAAGTTCAATTCATTCACAAATCTATGCGGGTGGAAATAAAGTTCAGTTCAAAAAAAGTTATGTTCAAGTTCTCCTTAAATCAGAAATTACGTTCAAGTTCATTCAAAGTTAGATGTTAAGTTCTAGTTAATTTGACTTCAGGTGCAATTTCATCAGTGAACATCAAGTGCACTTGTTGTTCACTCGAAATCTTATTAGTTGAGGTATCTAAAGAAGGAAAAATTAAAGAGAACTTAGTTGGAAGACTAAAACGAAACTACAAGACACGTGAATTTCAGTGCAAGTTCATTTTTCGATGTTCAATTCATTCACAAACTATTTCAGAGGGTAATGAAGTTCAGTTAAGAAAATTTATGTTCAAGTTCTTTCAAAATCAGAAATTGAGTCAAATTCACATGCAAACAGAAGTTAAGTTCCGCTTAATTTCACAATCAAACTGATGTGAACTTCAGTTCTAATTTCATCAGCGAACAAAAAGTGCTCTTGTTGTTCAATCAAAATCTCCTTTTCTAGTATCTTGCTTCAAACTCAGCTTTAAGTGAGTTAGGAGAGCTGAAATTTAGATACCTCAAGCTTTCAACTTGAGAAGATTATTCAACGTATCCGTAGAAGAAAAAATTGAAGAAGAGAATTTCGATGGAACACTAAAGCGAAACTATAGAACAAATGAATTTGAGTTCAAGTTCATTTTTCGATGTTCAGTTCATTCACAAACTAATTCAGAGGGAAATAAAGTTCAGTTCAAGAAAAGTTATGTTCAAGTTCTCGCAAAATCAGAAATTAAGTTCAAGCTCACTTAAAGCCAGAAGTTAAGTTCCAGTTAATTTGAATGAAAAATTCTCAAGTTCAGTTCAAATTCAACCAATGAACTTTGGAAATGAACTGAACGAGAAGTACCTTCTTAAGCGAACTGAACTAAATTTAATTTTTTTAATCAGCGAACTTAAACTTGAAGTGAATGAATTCGTCAACTTGATGGCTACGTATATCCGATTTTTACACAGTTTTTCCATTTCCAAAAATTTATTTTTGTCGCCCACCATCTTCCTTTTTCGAGAGAATATCATTTACAAGAATGTGGCCATGTTTGATATCATTTTGAAGGAAATTTTATGCGGATTTTAATTCCGTCATTAGTTTTGCTGCAACCTTATTAGCCTCGGTTTTTCGGACGAAAACCCAATTATAAAGATACGCTTAAATTCTCAACACTGAGAGTTTGGAGTTTTCATGATAGTTTCTTACATCATTCCAAACATTCTCCTACGAAATTTTTTTCTGTTGTTTTCACCCTTTTTTATCTAAGCTATCTTAAAAGCTAATTCCAAAAACGAGTCTTACACGTGTTTAGGCATCCCTTGATTCACGAAATTAATTTTTTCTTCGTATTCCCATCGTCCCAACGCAATCGAACACCACTTGCGAGCTGACTTTACGAAAATTTCCATTACCGAGATTCAAATTCGCTCTTTCCTTCAGTGCATCGCGCATCCACCATCCACGTGATCGTGATAACGTAGCTTGTCAATTTACTAATCATTTTGTCGATGCAAAAATCCCGCGTCACAAAACATGTACTTCGAGGTCTTGGCGGAAGAGACCTATAATGACTCTCGGAGGTATCATAGGCCGCTATGCAATTTTATTTCGACGTTTTCCCCTCCCTCGCTACGAATATCTGTAGCGTAACTTGTGCTTTATCTCGTTTCATCGTCGAGGGCACTTTTTTCTCGGTTGCTGGCACACGACAGCGCATAATACACGTTCGACGTACGATCGTCGCCGCATCGTACACGTTATAGCGTTAACATTAATAAGATCAAAAGCGATTACCCGAAAAGCAGCTTTCAAATTAACATCTGAAAACGTTTTGCCTACGTAAGACGATTAAGACGATTATTCACGCCCGCTTCTCCGGTCGTCGTCGCAGATTTCTCCGATAACGTATTCGCCCTCATAAATCCGCTAATATCGCCTCGTCGGCGCTTCCTTATCGTCCTCGTTCATCGACACTTCGCCCTCTCCGGAAAATTCTTGCCCCAGCTTCCCCTCCAGGCGCTCCTCTCTAATAATTACCGACAGGAAAAATATATTAATTTCCCATACAAACGCTATTCGCGTTCCCAATGACGGATCCGGTCGACGGCGTTGGAAACGTTAACGTTGTACTTTTAAAGAGATCATAAATTCGCCGCCTTCTTACCCCGAACCATAAGACACTGTCAGACAGTTATATGAGCGTTAAAGTTGGCGTGCTAACACCCAAGATCCACGCCTCAGATATACAAGACATTCTTATACTCGTTGCAGTACACGACGTGTACACCATATACAACAATACTAACCGCTAGATTTATTGCATCCTTCTTTAAAATTCCAACTTTTGTAACCGCACCGTACAAAAACCCGACGCCGGAAAATATTCCGCGATTAAGAACGCTTCAACCGCCACCCTCGCCCCCTTCAACTTTCGCCAGAATACCCCGACGCGTCTATGGGCTGGAAATTTTTACATCTCGCTCTTCCCCACCCTACGCTATCCATCTTTATTCTCGACGACCATAAATCTACTACACCACTTTTCAATTCCAACGCAAACAAGGTCGCGTAAGATGCTTGCGAGATTTCGCACAATAACGAAGTTCGTTTTTCCATTTACTAGCTTCTTTACCTGTTGTTTGGTGATGTAAATTGGCTTATTTAGAATCAACCAAGTGACCGTCTCGTGGCAGGCGGGCATGCTGGTCGAGCCGTCGTATGTTATGTAATTCTCGGTATCCGGTATTAATTCGGCTATCGATAGACGACGTACTTCTAACCTATTACCTGTTGATAATTCGAGTCGTGTTATTTTCGGCTCAAGGAATCGGTACGAGAGGACGATTAATAGTGTTAGTTTTTTTAAAGCTTACCTCGATATTTTAGTTTTTCCACTTGATCCGTGAGTATCCGTAATTCTGGATTTGATAAATCGCCCAGCTACAAGCGAGAAAAAATTATCTAAAATTAGAATACTGTGATGTAAAAATAAAAAAACGTTGGAAAGAAAAACGAAATTATCAATTATATTGTTTCACGTTTCGAGCGATTTGAACAAAAAAAAAAAAAAAAAAAAAAAAAAACCATAAGCAGTCATGACGCATTATTGGAGCCGAATTTTTAACTGAGGCTTATTGTGGTATTCTTTTCGATAATGGCATTAGCGGAAAAAAAGCACTGTGCTTTCTTACTCCATGAACATTGTTAATAGAACTAAATAATTTTTATAAGAGTTTTTGATAAAAACCATAACTACTACAGCCTACCATTTGTAATCATTTTGCTAATGTTCAACTTTTTAGTATATTATATATTTACCCCCATACATAGCGCTGGAATTTAATCATGAAAATGGCTGAAAATTTGACGAGAAATATTTCTTAAAAATGTAAGAAAACTAATATCTCAAAATCGTCGATCACTCAAATTTTGAGGGAGGCTGGAAAAAGTGCCAAACGGCTCGAATTTTTCGTTTTTGATCTTATTTGAAAGAGTGAGTCACGGACATCAACATACCCATATTTCTGTTTCCTAAGTGCATTTGGAGGGGAGTTAGAGCCGCAAAACGTTTTTTTTTGAAGAAATTTTGAGTCATGAAATTTCTCGACTCTTCCATATCTCATCAGCAAATCAATGTAGAAATATCAAACTTCATATACGGAGTTGGTTGGTAAGCAGAATATGACTTCTTGAATTTGGGTTCAAGTGAATCCAAAATGGCGGATTATCAAAATTTGAGCAGAGCTGGAGGAGCCTCAAATTGGTAAAAATGTGATTTATATGAACTCATATGGTAATTGAGGATAAGATGTACACTATATTCCCAAATCATCTCCATACATGATGTTGGAAGGGAGAAGGAGGAGTTACCGACCTTCAAATGTGTTGGGGTGCACGAGATAGCGACAATTTTTTATTTGCGGAATCATACGATAAAATGAGCCCAAGTGACTAAACTATTGCAATTTCATTTTCGCAAGTTTATTTGGACAGGAGTTAGAGCAAAAAATAAATTTTTAAGGTAGTTATAATTTATGAAATTTCTGGAATCTT
This sequence comes from Phenacoccus solenopsis, assembly GCA_009761765.1. Classification (NCBI taxonomy): domain Eukaryota; kingdom Metazoa; phylum Arthropoda; class Insecta; order Hemiptera; family Pseudococcidae; genus Phenacoccus; species Phenacoccus solenopsis. The sequence continues at coordinate 9,823,590 of CM019756.1, forward strand.
CCCTATCTCCTCATCAAACCAATCTGCAAAGGTCAAACTTTGTATGTGGGGTTAGTTGATGACCTCAATGTGACCTCTTCGATTTCGCTCAAAATATATGAAAAATGGCGAACTATCAAAATTTGAGTAGAGCTTGAGGAGCTTCAAATTAGTAAAAACGTAATTAATTATTCATATGATCATTGAGGATGAGAATTACACAATAACTCCAATTCACTTCCAGGGGAGGAGGAAGAGTTATCCACCTGAAGAGTCTGGTGGGGGATGTGATGAAATGAACTCAAGTGACTAACTCATTTTGATTTTAGCTTCCCAAGTGAATTAAGAGGGGAGTTAAACCCGTTTTTGGCGGGGAAATTACCGAGGGAAATTTCATTAATCTTCCATATCTCGTCACCAAATTGACCTAGAAAAGTCAAATTTCGTGTGTAAAGTTAATTAATGACCAGAATATGACCTCATAAATTTGGGTCAAAATGGATCCGAAATGACGGATCGTCAAAGTTGAAAGATAATTTGAGGAGCCTCAAGTAATTATAATTTGAGAAATATGTGATCATATGATTATTGCATTGCAAGAAATATTACATTCATTTTAAATTCAATTTATCAAGTGTTCGTGGAAGGAATAGGGTGAGGTTTTTCAGACTTCAACGTTACTTCCTAACCTGAACAAGGTCCAGTCAAAACTCAGCTCCAGTTATGTGGCATGGCTGCTTACATTTTTTTTTCAACGAATTTATGACATTTATTCAAGATTTTACTTGTATTTTTCATATTAGATGTTCACAAATTTTGATTTCTAAAACTTAGATATATTTCAAACGCGTACTCCATTTACCAATAAGAAAATTCGATCAATAGAGCGTTTAAAAGTCCAACAAGTAAGAAAAATCAACCAATAAAAACCTGAAATGGCCAGTCAATGAGAAAATTCAACCAATAAGGGTGTTATACGTATAGTCCACTAATGAGAGAAATCAACCAATAAAGCCTTTAAATGGTCAGCCAATGATAAAAATCAACCAATAAGGAATTTATACATTCAACCAATAAGAAAATTAGAGCGACAGAAGCCAACCAATCACAGAAATCGGCCAATAAAAAGTTTAAATGGCCAGTCAATGAGAAAATTCGTCCAACTGAGTGTTTTAATAGCTAACCATGAGATAAATCAACCAATAAGAAGTTTAAATGGCTAACCAATAAGAAAATTTAACCAATGAGATGTTTAAACGACTAACCAATGCTCAAATTCAACTAATACAGCATTTAAAATATCGACCAATGAGAAAAATCGACCAATAAGATGTTCAAACGGCACTAAAAAGAAAATGCGACTAATAGAGCATTTAAAAAAACAACCAATGAAAAAAATTGCCTAATAAGGTATTTAAGCTGTGAACCAATGAGACAAGTCGACCAATAGAGCGTTCAAAAGACCACCAATGATTTGACCAATAATAAGTTTATCAGGTCATATATAGAGGGTTTTCACCTGTTCATTACGCCTCAGCTACACGTACCTTTAATTCAGGGCCTGTTCAGTACCATTTTCTATAGTTACATCACAGATAGGTATTTCATTCCTTTACACATTTAACACTTGATAGCTTGCGGTGTTTTAATTAAAAATTATTTTATTTAAAAAAGGTTATTATAACTCGATTTACAAAAATTATTTACTACATATTATAAAATGTCGACGTTTCGGCGACTATGTCGCCTTTATCAGGAGTATTACGAACTAATTGCAAATATTCGGTAACATTGGCAGTATCCTGTATTCTGTTTACGTTGTTATCTGCGACAGCTATATGCAGGCTTTCGATTGTTTTTCTTCTCTTAACGTTTATGCAGTTTTTCTGTAAGATCTTCGCTTCGCTAAAATTAAATGTATGACCTGTATTGGTCCCGTGATCCGATAGGCCAGTGTTATCTTTTTTATTTCGTACATCCAAGGAGTGTTGATTCAACCGATTTTTTAACTTTTTCGATGTTTCTCCGATATACGTAGCATCGCAATTATCGCAAATAATTTTTAATTATAATTATTCGCTCGATTATGCGCTTCTCATTGTTTTTATGCGGTGTTTTAGTTCAGAAATTACTCTCAAGTTATCAATAGAGATTGACAACAGACGTTTAATGACCATTCAAATGTTTTTATGCAGCTAAATGTGTGGCATGGCATGTTATATCACTTGTCTCACACAATTTGGTCAATGCATGAAAATTCTCGATATCGTTTGAGTGAATCTTCAACGGACCCTATTCTTTGCCATTGGATTGCTGAACTCTTCCTTTGTCAGGCGATTATGTTTTTCGATAATATTAAAGACAATTGTTGACTTTATGAATGAAAATAGTAAATATTTTGGCTTTTGGAGGATTGACCACTCTGATGATTAGTAACATCATCTTGAGCTAGCAATTAGTATTTTTCCTTTGTTTCTGATGACGCGTTTTCAAAATACGTCATTGGCTTTTTGTTCCATAGTGGGAATTTTACACTACTGCCACTCGCAAGTTTTTCTCTCTATTCTTTTACGATATTCCTCTCCTCCCCTCTCTAGACTTTGTATCATTATTGAGCAATTTCTTAATACTAGGTTTACTGCTAAAAAGCTATCCCGAAATAACATCTCTCGCAATTTAGGCATGTCTGCGGTCTACCACGTTCGCCCAAGACTCTATTTTCTTTCGCAAAATTCCAACTATCGCAAAAGATATAGTTTGTCGTGAATTTATTTGACTTGCGAACTCAAAACGAACAAATAACCGCAAAACCGCCATCAATTCTACGCCAATTATACGCTGCCCTTTCGTCGTCGGTTTTTTTGCCAGTACCATTTTTGCGGCTAACTTCGACGATTCGATCTGTCGAGAAGGAAATCTGCGAGATTCTGTAACCGATCCTGGGGTCACGTATTCGAAACAGATACACGGTGACGTACACGAGGAAATCTTAATAACCGAGCGTTTCATCTCGAGAGGCATCGCTGTCTCCGCAATTCTTATATAAGGTACGGCTGGTACGTAATATTCGAAAACCCTAATCATACACGACGAAATACTCTCTTCAAAACTAATAAAACGATTCGGCGGCACCGGTTGACGTGTTGTTTGTATTACGTACACATACAAAGGCACGATTAATGAGCCAGCTTAGGTTACCCTAACGTGAAATACCCGGCGGCATGCGAATACGCCGAAAACGTTTAGGAGGTCGACGTAATATTTGACAAGATTCCATAATCCTAACGCGATTCCGCAAAAACCAAACGACTCGCCGAAGGTACATAGATTCGTTCTTTTTTGCGCGCCACTTCATAATAAATCTTGTCGGCCATATGTAAAGAAGACAGCGCCGCGTCTCGCAAAACTATCACGTACGTTTATGACACATCGCCGAAATTGACGTACCCGACGATACGATCGTAATAAAAAATACGACTCGCCCGCGGTCAAAAATCGCGCCGCGCGAATATCAAAAACCAACAAATACACGTTTCGTATACCGAATTGTTATTCCGAACGTTACGGGCGCGGGAGAGACGCCTAACGACACGCAGCCAGCCACACGCCGAGCTAAAAGGATAAAATGTACGGTAAAAATCTCTCCACCGACGGTTTGTATTCACGCTGTTTCCGACATTATAAAACTCTGACTTTCGCGACTACACGTTTATTTTTAAATGTGTATTTTCTTCTCTCTCTCTCTCCCTTTGCCACGCCGCCGCTGCTACACCTCAATTCATCATTCTCTTTGTGATTTTCTTGGTTGCGGTATTCGTTTTCGCGTTTTATTTCGGGAGTTCTTTTTTTTTTTCGTACCGCTTTCTCGTTGTTTTCCTTTTTTATTTACACACGCGCGCACCAACACGTTTCGCAAAGAGATGATTCCGTTCGCGATCTTATACACTAATGCATATTCCGAATAAGATTTAAACCAACACCTAGCACGTAATATTTGACGGTCGTCGAATACTAAATGCCAAATTATCCTGCCCCGTTGGCTCGAACAATTGCCAAAATTTCCCATCTTCGGTGTTACACCCTTGGCGAGATGGACGCCGATTTCTCAGCACATGCCGTCGACCCATTTAGCCAATAGTATAGAATGAATGATTACCTGTACGAGCATCGAAATGGCCACCAAGCCTTGCGAACGAGTTATCGCGTCCGAAAAATTCCGATACAGCTGCGAATTGTAGCCGTACAGTTGTAACTGAAACAAAGTTTGCGGAGAGAAAAGTATCAGAATCATGAAAATAGGCAAAGTGATGATACTATGATTTCCAGTCATTAACCTAAGTTGACTGAATACATATAATTTGATGGATTCGAACGGTATATAAAGATAATTTTCAATAATTTGTCAAATTTCCATTAAATTACGGTAATTTACTCAAATCTAGGTAAATTACAGTAATTCACCCGATTTTACGTAAATTACAGTAATTCACCCGACTTTACGTAAATTACAGTTATTTACCCACTTCTATGTAAATTACTATAATTTACTCAATTATAGGTAAGTTAACATAAATTAACCGATTTTAAATAAATTATAGTAATTTACCCGATTTTAAGACAATTACCATAATTTACCCAATTCTATGTAAATTACGGTAATTTACCTTAATTTTATGTATATTACCATAATTTACTCACTTTTAGGTAAATTACCATAAATTACACGATTTCAAATTAGTTATGGTAATTTACCCGATTTTAAGACAATTACCATAATTTAACAAATTTTATGTAAATTACCGTAATTTACCCCAATTTTGCGTAAATTACCATTATTTACCCCAGATTACCGTAATTTACCCTAATTTTACGTAAATTACCATTATTTACCCAATTCTATGTAAATTACCGAAATTTACACAGTTATAACTAAATAACCACAAATTACCCAATTTCAAGTAATTTATCATAAATTACCCGATTTTCGATGAATTATCATAATTTACCTCAATTTAAGCAAATTGCCGTAATTTATCCAATTTTAGGTAAATGACCAAAATTTACACAGATCTATAAACCCTCCTTCTCCCCTCCAACATGATGTATGAAAGCGAATTGGTGATATAGCATACTTTTTATCCACAATAATCATATGAGTTTAAAGTAATTGACTTTATACTAATTTAATGTTCCTCAATCTCTCCTCAAATTTTGATAATCCATCATGTTGGATCTATTCTGACCCAAATTCATGAGTTCACATTCAGGTCCCCAAGTAACCCAACACTCAAAGTCTGACTTTCCTAGGTTGATTTGGCGAGGAGATTTCTAAGAAGATTAGAGAAATTCCACGCCTCAAAATTTTCTCAAAATTCCATTTTTTGTTCTGACTCTCCTTGAAATACACTTGAGAAGTTGAAATTTGAATGTGTTGGTGTCCATGATGCGCTCTTTTATATGACATCAAGAAGTAACAATTTTAGTTTTTTGCCTCTTTTTCACTCCTCCCCCACCACTCAAAATTTGAGTGATCCGCCATTTTAAGGTGTATCGAAAAAACAAAAGAATTCCTTTTTCGCATTTCTAAGAAGAGTCCTCATCGAGTATTGAGCGATTTTCATGGATACCGCTAGCGCTACTCGTGAGAAAAAAATATATGTATATACCTATACCAAAAAGTTGGACATATATGAAATGATTACGAATGATCTGAAACGCAAAAATTTGAAAATCCCACCCTCCCCGACCCCTTCCTAAATTGGGTGTTCTATAATAGCTGTTATTTTAAAATTAAAAGCTCAGATAAAAATTAAACATCTGCCATATGATAGCAAATAAGTTTCGAAGACCCTCTCCCGGCCTCTCCTTGTTTTCTTAGTTAGGCTGTAATAGCTATCGTTTTCAATCGAAAACTCTAGCTAATAAATGAGTCATCGATACACGACAAACACAATGCTTATGCAGCCGAATAAACGGGCCATTCGTAATTTTAATAAGGAGGTGTGTTTACTAATATTTAAATTCGCCAACGATACTACATAACAGGCGGTTACAATAAAACCCCCAACATTTCCTCGCAGGGTAGGAGGACTGGTTAATTGACGGCGTTTCGCGTCGATAATACAAGACGGCCGTCGACCACTACCGCATTAAAACTAATTAACGTTTTATGGCGGAGAAATAAACTGCGTAAAAATTTTTTTCTCGTATCCCTTCGCATTGCCGGCGAGCTCATGGTCGGGCGTTCTTAATAAAGCTAAATTGTATGATCGCGCGACGCATCCAATTTTACATTAACTCGAAGCTCATTGTCGAGAGAAACAATTAAAAGCAGAAATATGCTTTATTTTACCGAAAGAAAAGGCTAAAAGGAAATTATAGAAATGGCAAGCAGCCAGTAATTTTCACTTAACTGAGCACGCAGTATTCAACAATTTTTCATTTTGAATGAGTGTTCGAATTTCGCGCGCGAATCGAAATCAAGACAAAAGTTTGAATCGTGAAAACTTAAAATTTATAAGAACACCATTCGCCTTCGCCGTTTCCCGATTTCGTCGTCGCACGATGTTACAATTCGCGAACGAGAAAAAAATCCTACCCCAGAGTCTGGAAAGTTTACCGGTAGTATTTTTCAAATATGATTATACGCGTCGTCGTCGCACTCCTAACGCCGCTTATAATAACCGCCAGACGTATATTTTAAAATTCCTCGGCGCGACCACCTCTATTCCGACCGTATAATCGAGCCCCTTATCGAGACTATAATAAACCGTCGCGACGTACACGCGCTAAGATTTAAATACGCCGCGTACTCGTCGTCTTCAATTTACCCGCCACGCTGGTACGCGCGTTCGCCATATAGAATACTTATGGTGTTAAATTTCGGCCACTGAATCAGCTCACCGTAGCCTCCGTCTCTATATTTCTATCACGTCGCCTTTTTCATTACACCGGCCTCCCCCTTTCGACCTCCGCTGCCTGAGTATATCGTATAAACGAGAATAAAAATTTCACCGCTCGGCAACTTCGCGACAATTATTTGTCGGCGAACGCGTTAATAAGGAAAAAAAGCTGAGAAGTTTAAATGTAAAGTTCTTGTACAATTAAAATGCTTAATTACCTCGGCAGGAAAAGCGTATCCGTTGATGGTATGCTCGGAGCCGACTTTATCTTGCAGTCCGAAATGTAAATGTAATTCTTGAAACTGGTATTTGTACGATAAAGGTCCACCGGTTATATTAATCGAATAACGGTTTATACTTTCCGGTACGAATTTAACGCTGTGACCCGTGTTTATGATTTCGCCGTTGATCTGTAAACCCATATTACAATGCTTTTACAATCGCATTTACCATCAAGCCAATCACAACTATCGGTCGCACTCGAAGAATGGATTCGTTCGACCATTCAAATCGAATGCATGTGCAGTATCGAATCCCCGAGCGATTCGTATTCATATACGTATCGTTAATTCAGCCAAATAAGCATTCGCCAAAGAAAATCAATGGAAATTTACCACCACCATGGAAATTTACGGCGTAATGCGATGCGAAAACTTCGAAAAATTTACACGCGAATCATTAAATTTTCACATGTTAATTACGTACTTCAGATGATACATTGTAACTCTATATACATTATTCGAATTTTTGGTAATTTATTCGAATTATCTAGTAATTTCGAGATATTTACAAAAATTACCAAATTTTAGTAAATTACTCAAATTTACAAATTTTTGGTAATTTACCTAAATTTACCAAAATTAGTAAACATATTTACCCCATTTACTCGTTTTTTAAATTTTTTGGTAATTTACTCGTATTTACCATATTCTTGATAATTTACTTCAATTCACTGATGTCGATAAAATTCATCTGTAATTGGCAAATTCACAAATTTTCACATATATTAATAAAACATTTTAAGAATTTAATCGTATGAACTCTGAGTCCATAGGATTTATTGTAATCTACTTGGATGTGTAGATATACGCATACCTGATTAATAAAATTCAACTATATTTAATTTATCAGCGTATTTTTTAGAATTTATAACAATTATCTCACACTTACTGCTCAATTTTACTCATAATTGTTTGAATTTACCTAATTTTTGGGTAATTTTAATTTCCTCAGATTTACTTGCATTTACCAAGTTCACCTACATTTCGTGGGGTTAGAATAGAAGAGTCGTATATCACATTTTTAGCAATTTTGACATTTTGATTGATTATCATTCTGTAGAATGTCCTCTTTCTGGTAAAAAACTCAAAAATTAGCTAAAAATTAGTTAAATATTAAAAATTTTACTTTAAAAAAAATCGTATGTACAAAGATCCTAAATTTTCCTCGAATACAAGTGTCGTATATCCAGATTGGGAAAATTATTCAGTATCTACAGCATGCTTTACTCGAGTTTTTATTAATAATATTATTATTGTGATTGTGATTTTGAAAGCCTGAAAATGTAAAAATAAGAAGAAACTATTACAATATTTTAATTGTTTATTTTATTTGAGAAGAAATTGGGAAATTGCTATGATGTTTCAATTTTTAATTTTACTTCATATAATTTTTTTTTTCTTCAGTACAATGAAAATTTATTGTAATTTGTGTTTTACTTTAAAAAAAAATTATTTTGTCATATGCCTCCAATTTAATTTTTTTTATGGTTTATAGTGTCAATTTTCCAAAAAAAGTTGCCGCATTTGGTTTTTTAAAATGGATGTACTACCTCCTGAAATCAAAAATAGATAGAATAGTGGAATACAATGGTCGTATCTCCATTTAATTATTTTCAAACTTGAAAAAAAATGAAAAGGGAAAAGATGAATGTGGTAATTTTTCTATATTTTCAAATGGTTACACTGTTCATTAAAAAAAAAAAAAGTCGAGGGAATTAATAATTCGTCTTACACAGCCCTGACAAAGTTAGTTTTCCTTCTCCTGTAAAATTTACAAAATGTGATATACTACTCTTGTATTCTAACCCCACGATTTTACTTCCACTCATATTATATTACCATATTTTTTGATAATTTATTCTTAAACTAAGTAATATTTATCAAATTTGTGCCTACTACTTTACCTAAATTCGCCAAATTTTTAGTAACTTATGAAAATTGCTGATATTTATCAATTTACCTGAAATCACTCACACTCACTCGAATTCATCCAAATTTACCCAAAATCACTCGAACTCACCCGAATTTACCCGAATTCAACTGAATTTACCCGAATTCAACCGAATTTACCCGAAATCACTCGAATTAACCCGAAATCAACCGAATTTACCCGAAATCACTCGAATTAACCCGAAATCAACCGAATTTACCCGAAATCACTCGAATTTACCCAAACTCACTTGAGTTTGACCGAATTTACACGATTTACATAAATACTTATTCGTATTTATAAAATTCACTCGTAACGTCTTGAATTCATCAAACTTTTGTTGATTTGCTCAAATTTACATATTCATCTAAGTTTTTTCGACCAAATTATATTTATGAGTAATTCAACATGTATTTATCATAATTTCATCAATCGTTAGGTAATGCACATAAATTATGAAATTTTTATCACTTTGCAAAAAATTTGTCGTATCAAGTATTCAACAAATTTACCTTCATGT